>OY759225.1:31502633-32168822 GCA_963662175.1 Aradus depressus | reverse complement strand
TTGGCATGTAGTAGAATGTAAAAACACAATTTGTTATCAGGATTAAGCTAAGCGCGCACTAGGGCGGCACGGCAAGGACGGGCGGCCGTCACGGCAATTTAAAAAAATTAATATCATTGAATCAAATGTGTATGCGCTCACTTGGTCGGTACGGCCAGCCGGATAGGGCTTCCGCACCTTCCGCCGTTTTAAAAAGTCGGCGAGGAAGAACTTCAGGACATTTCCGAAAGGCCGTACCGATGACTCATCGGCATTTCTGGGGTAGTGAGCGCGCCCCTCCGGCGGGCGCCTTGGAATTGTTTGCCACGTCATCCTCATGACAGATTGACAATCAGTTGAGTTCTACCCTTCTACAAAAAGAGATGGATGTGTCCAAATTGATTATATTAGTGCAAAACTATCCAGAAATATTTAACATGCGCCACCCTGAATATTTCAACAGTAGCAGACGGGAAAATATATGGGAAGAGATCGGTGGACTGATGAAACAGAATGGTAAGTAACTTGAAGTATATAAGTAATAATAATTTTTAGTATTAGTAATCTATATTAATAAAGCTGAAACGGGGTTTGTTTGTATGTTTGTTCCAGAATCACGCCCAAACCGCTGGACGGATTTTTATGAAACTTCCCATGTAGCATTCTTTTGAGCCCGATTGAATAATAGGCTATGTGGCGTCCCAAAATTTTGAACGGTAGGGGGGGTTGTAAGGGGGGCCTAAGTATATAAATAGTCCTACCTCATTAACGGTTGGTCGGATTGTCACGAAATTTCACATGTAGTATTCTTGAAAGCCAATATGAAAAATATTGTGTGTGGCGTCCCAAAATTTTAAATGGAAGGGGGGGTTGTGGGCGTAGGCCTAAATATAAATATAGTGATAGATCTTTAACGGATGATCAGATTGTCATGAAATTTCACATGTAGTATTCTTAAAGGCCAAATTGAAAAATATTGTGTGTGGCGTCCCAAAAATTAAAATGGGAGGGGGGGTTGAGGGGGGGGGGCTAAGTATAAATATAGAGCTAGCTCATTAACGGTTGATCGTATTGTCACGAAATTTCCCATGTAGTATTCCTGAAGGCCAGATAGAAAAATAAGGTGTGTGGCGTCCCAAAGTTTTGAACGGGTGGGGGGTTTGGGGGGGGGGGGGGGCTAAATATAAATATAGAGCTAGCTCATTAACGGTTGATCGTATTGTCACGAAATTTCCCATGTAGTATTCCTGAAGGCCAAATAGAAAAATAAGATGTGTGGTGTCCCAAAGTTTTGAACGGGTGGGGGGGTTGAGGGGGGGGGGGGGGGCTAAGTATAAATATAGAGCTAGCTCATTAACGGTTGATCGTATTGTCACGAAATTTCCCATGTAGTATTCCTGAAGGCCAAATAAAAAAATAAGGTGTGTGGCGTCCCAAAGTTTTGAACGGGAGGGGGGGTTGTGGGGGGGCCTAAGTATAAATATAGAGCTAGCTCATTAACGGGTGGTCGCATTTTCACGAAATTTCCCATGTAGTATTCCTGAAGGCCAAATAAAAAAATAAGGTGTGTGGCGTCCCAAAGTTTTGAACGGGAGGGGGGGTTGTGGGGGGGCCTAAGTATAAATATAGAGCTAGCTCATTAACGGGTGGTCGCATTGTCACGAAGTTTCACATGTAGTAAAAAAAAAAGGTGTGTGGCGACCCAAAGTCTTGAACGGGAGGGGGGGTTGTGGGGGGGGGGGGGGGGCTAAGTATAAATATAGTGGTAGCTCATTAACGGGTGGTCGTATTGTCATGGAATTTCACATGTAGTATTCTTAAAAGCCAATATAGGGTGTATAAGTCACAAAATTTTGAACGGGAGGATGGATTGATGGGGGCCTAAGTATAAGTATAGTGATAAGTCATTAACGGATGATCGGATTGTCACGAAATTTCACATGTAGTATTCATAAAGGCCAAATAGAAAAATAGGGTGTTTGACATCAAAAAATTGTGAACGGGAGGGGGGGTTATGGGGGTAGGCCTAAATTTGAAGATAGTGATAGGTCATTAACGGATGATTGGATTGTCATGGAATTTCACATGTAGTATTCTTGATGGCCAAATAGAAAAATACACTATGAGACATCTTAAAAATTTGGAGGGGGGGGGGGGGGGGGGGGCTAAGCATAAAAATAATGCTGAATGATTAAAGGGCAATCGGATTGTCATGAATTTCACATGTAGTTCCTAACTTCGTACTAGCTGTGGGGTCCGCTGTTACAAAACACTTACTAGCTGTGTTGCCCAGCGTTCCTAACTTCGTACTAGCTGTGGGGTCCGCTGTTGCAAGGCACAAACTAGATGTGGTGCCCAGGGTTCCTAACTTCGTACTAGCTGTGGTTTCCGCTGTTGCAAGGCACATACTAGATATGGTGCTCAGCGTTCCTAACTTCGTACTAGCTGTGGGGTCCGCTGTTGCAAGGCACATACTAGATGTGGTGCTCAGCGTTCCTAACTTCGTACTACCTGTGAGGTCCGCTGTTGCAAGGCTCATTCTCGCTGTGTTGCCCAGCGTTCCGAACTTCGTACTAGCTGTGGTGTCCGCTGTTGCAAGGCACATACTAGATGTGGTGCTCAGCGTTCCGAACTTCGTACTAGCTGTGGGGTCCGCTGTTGCAAGGCACAAACTAGATGTGGTGCTCAGCGTTCCGAACTTCGTACTACCTGTGGGGTCCGCTGTTGCAAGGCACAAACTAGATGTGGTGCTCAGCGTTCCGAACTTCGTACTAGCTGTGGGGTCCGCTGTTGCAAGGCACAAACTAGATGTGGTGCTCAGCGTTCCGAACTTCGTACTAGCTGTGGGGTCCGCTGTTGCAAGGCACAAACTAGATGTGGTGCTCAGCGTTCCGAACTTCGTACTACCTGTGGGGTCCGCTGTTGCAAGGCACAAACTAGATGTGGTGCTCAGCGTTCCGAACTTCGTACTAGCTGTGGGGTCCGCTGTTGCAAGGCACAAACTAGATGTGGTGCTCAGCGTTCCGAACTTCGTACTACCTGTGGGGTCCGCTGTTGCAAGGCACAAACTAGATGTGGTGCTCAGCGTTCCGAACTTCGTACTAGCTGTGGGGTCCGCTGTTGCAAGGCACATACTAGATGTGGTGCCCAGGGTTCCTAACTTCGTACTAGCTGTGGTGTCCGCTGCTGCAAATTAATACAGCTATGTTGGTAGATAGGCAGCATCCAGAAACGAAGATGGTCAACCAAAGAAAGATTCAGATGTATCGGGAAAGTCCCATCCGAAGGACGACGTGCTCAAAGTTATTTTTATCTTCCCGATTAAAACATCTGACCTAAGTGACTTGGCTAGATTTCTAAATGGCGATCCTGAGCTCGGTAAACTCCATTCTTCAAATTTCTCGCTTTTAAACGGTTTTTAGTATTAATATTTGTTAAAACTGATATACAGATTCAGATATATCGGAGAAGTCCCATCCGAAGGACGACGTGCTCAAATTTATTTTTAACCTAAGTGAAATTTCAGCTACCCAGGTTTAGATACGTAACATACGACTCATTATCGAGTACCTGACATACGAAAAAGCCCTCGCATAGCTTAGAGTCCAAACCGAAGGACGACGTGCTCAAGTTATTTTTAACGTAAATGAAATTTCAACTACCCAGGTTTAGATACGTAACATACGACTCATTATCGGTACCCGACATACTAAAAGGCCCTCGATCATAGCTTAAAGTCCAAACCGAAGGACGACGTGCTCAAATTTATTTTTATCTTCCCGAATAAAATATCTGACCTAAGTGCCTTGACTAGATTTCTAAGTGGCGATCCTGAGCTCGATAGACTCCATATGTACGATAAAATAAGTTACCGTTTGGTTTCTACTAACATTATCAAGGAAGAAATGTGGAATATAAGTGGGCTTTGGAGATGGTAGAGGAAGTTGGCAGGAGTGTTGGGTGATGTCACGTACCCTATGTTGAGCGGAACGTTTAAGTCTATATTAATAAAGCTGAAACGGGGTTTGTGGGTTTGTGTGTTTGTATGTTTGTTCCAGCATCACGCCCATACGGCTGGACGGATTTTTATGAAACTTCACATGTAGCATTCTTTTGAGCCCGATTGAATAATAGGCTATGTCGCGTCCCAAAATTTTGATCGGGAGGGGGGGTAGTAAGGGGGGCCTAAGTATATAAATAGTGCTAACTCATTAACTAATGGTCGTATTGTCACGAAATTTCGCATATATTATTCCTGAAGGCCAAATAGAAAAATAAGGAGTGTGGCGTCCCGAAGTTTTGAACGGGTGGCGGGGTTGAGGGGGTGGGGACTAAGTATAAATATAGAGCTAGCCGATTAACGGTTGATCGTATTGTCATGAATCGGATTGTCATGAATTTCACATGTAGTAGTAGTAACTATGTATTCGCTGTGGGGTTCACTGTTGCAAGACATTTACTAGCTGTGATGTCCAGCGTTCCTAATATCGTACTAGCTGTGGGGTCCGCTGTTGCAAGGTACTTACTAGCTGTAGTGCTCAGCCCCAGCGTTCCTAACTATGTACTGGCTGTGGGGTTCGCTGTTGCAAGGCACCTATAAGACATTTACTAGCTGTAATGCCCAGCGTTTCTAATTACGTACTAGCTGTGGGGTCTGCTGTTGCAAGGCGCTAGCAGTGTGGCCCAGCGTATTTCACTCGTAGGTACTAGCTGTGGGGTCCGCCGTTGCAAAACTCATACTAGCTGTGATGCCCTGGGGTTCTAACTACATACTATCTGTGGGGTTCGCAGTTGCAAGGCACCTACTACCTGTAGGGCCCAGCGTTCCTAAAAACGTACTAGCTGTGGGGTCCGTCGTTGCAAAAGCATACTAGCTGTGATGCCCAGGGTTCCTAATATCGTACTAGCTGTGGGGTCCGTTGTTGCAAGGCATTTACTAGCTGTAGTGCCCAGCGTTCCTAACTTCGTACTAGCTGTGGGGTCCGTTGTTGCAAGGCATTTACTAGCTGTAGTGCCCAGCGTTCCTAACTATGTACTAGCTGTGAAGTTCGCTGTTGCAAAGCACTTACTAACTGTAATGCCCAGCGTATTTAACTACATACTAGCTGTGGGGTCCGCTGTTGCAAGGCACTTAATAGCTATGATGCCCAGCGTTCCTAACTTCGTACTAGCTGTGGGGTCCGCTGTTGCGAGGCACATACTAGCTGTGGTGACCAGCATTCCCAACTACGTACTAGCTGTGGTGCTCAGCGTTGCAAGCCACATACTAGCTGTGGTCACAAACGTTCTTAAGTACGCACTGACTAGGACGTCCAGCGATGCTAAGTATTCACTAGGTGTGGCTTCCGCCGTTGAAAGGCGCATACTAGCTGTGGTGCCCAGGGGTCCTAAAAACTTACTAGCGTTACAACAGCTGAAGGACTATAAGCCTTATTCCGTATGAATAATTGAAAATTATAACATCGTGAATGTACTGTCGAGGAACTGAATAGCGTTATAGAAGATATTGGGAGAAAAATCAAAGTTCCCCGGGCAACGCCGGGTATAACTGCTATAGATTTAATATTTGTTAAAACTGATAGAGAACGACCGGATTATCTGAATCCTACACAAAAATCAAAATAAAAATGTTTTTCAAAAAATTCACGCTATTTAACGGTTTATAGGCTTAATAATTGTTAAAACTGATACGACAGAATCAGATATATCCGAAAAGTCCCATCCGACGGACGACGTGCTCAAGGCTATTTTCAACCTAAGTGAAATTTCACCTACCCAGGTTTATTTACATAACATACGTCTCATTATCGAGTACCTCACATTCGAAAAAGCCCTGGATCATCGCTTAAAGTCCCATCCGAAGGACGACGTGCTCAAAGTGTTTTTTAACTTCCCGATTGAAACATCTGACCTAAGTGCCTCAGCTAGATTTCTAAGTGGCGATCCTGAGCTCGGTAGACTCCATTCTTGAAATTTCTCGCTTTTTAACGGTTTATAGATTTAATATTTGTTAAAACTGATAGAGAACGACCGGATTATCTGAATCCTACACAAAAATCAAAATAAAAATGTTTTTCAAAAAATTTGCGCTATTTAACGGTTTATAGGCTTAATAATTGTTAAAACTGATACGACAGATTCAGATTTATCCGGAAAGTCCCATCCGAAGGACGACGTGCTCAAGGCTATTTTCAACCTAAGTGAAATTTCACCTACCCAGGTTTATTTACATAACATACGTCTCATTATCGAGTACCTCACATTCGAAAAAGTCCTGGAACATCGCTTAAAGTCCCATCCGAAGGACGACGTGCTCATAGTTATTTTTCACTTCCCGATTAAAACATCTGACCTAAGTGCCTCAGCTAGATTTGTAAGTGGCGATCCTGAGCTCGGTAGACTCCATTCTTCAAATTTCTCGCTTTTTAACGGTTTATAGATTAAATATTTGTTAAAACTGATAGAGAACGACCGGATTATCTGAACCCCACACAAAAATCAAAATGAAAACGTTTTTCAAAAAATTCGCGCTATTTAACGGTTTATAGGCTTAATAATTGTTAAAACTGATACTACAGATTCAGATATATCCGGAAAGTCCCATCCGAAGGACGACGTGCTCAAGGCTTTCAACCTAAGTGGAAATTGACCTACCCAGGTTTATTTACATAACATACGTCTCATTATCGAGTACCTCACATTCGAAAAAGCCCTGGATCATCGCTTAATGTCCCATCCGAAGGACGAAGTGCTCAAAGTTATTTATAACTTCCCGATTAAAACATCTGACCTAAGTGCCTCAGCTAGATATCTAAGTGGCGATCCTGCGCTCGGTAGACTCCATTCTTCAAATTTCTTGCTTTTCAACGGTTTATAGATTTAATATTTGTTAACTGACAGAGCCATAGAGTGTGCTGGTTTCGGATTATGCCAACGTCAGCACAACGTTCAGACTGACTTTAAATATGGTGACACCGATCCACTATGGAAGAAAAATGCCAAAAAAAAAAAAAGATGTATGTATAGATATGAACACAAATTAAAACTTGTGTACATTGTGATATAATCTATATTAATAAAGCTGAAACGGGGCATTCTTTTGAGCCCGATTGAATAATAGGCTATGTGGCGTCCCAGAATTTTGAACGGTAGGGAGGGTTGTAAGGGGGGCCTAAGTATATAAATAGTCCTACCTCATTACGGTTGGTCGGATTGTCATGAAATTTCACACGTAGTCTTTTTAAAAGCCAAACAGGAAAAAAAGGTGTGTGGCGTCCCAAAGTTTTGAACGGGAGGGGGGGTTGTGGGGGGGCCTAAGTATAAATATAGAGCTAACTCATTAACTAATGGGCGAATCGTCATGAAATTTCACATGTAGTATTTTTAAAAGCCAAATAGGAAAAAAAGGTGTGTGGCGTCCCAAAGTTTTGATCGGGAGGGGGGGTTGTGGGGGGGCCTAAGTATAAATATAGAGCTAACTCATTAACTAATGAGCGAATCGTCATGAAATTTCACGTAGTATTTTTAAAAGCCAAATAGGAAGAAAAGGTGTGTGGCGTACCAAAGTTTTGAACGGGAGGGGGGGTTGTGGGGGGGCCTAAGTATAAATATAGAGCTAATTCTTTAACGGTTGGTCGGATTGTCACGAAATTTCACATGGAGTATTCCTGAAGGCCAAATAGAAAAATAAGGTGTGTGGCGTCCCAACGTTTTGAACGGGAGGGGGGGATGTGGGGGGGCCTAAGTATAAATATAGAGCTAACTCATTGAATAATGGGCGAATCGTCATGAAATTTCACATGTAGTATTTTTAAAAGCCAAATAGCAAAAAAAGGTGTGTGGCGTCCCAAAGTTTTGAACGGGAGGGGGGTTGTGGGGGGGCCTAAGTATAAATATAGAGCTAACTCATTAACTAATGGGCGAATCGTCATGAAATTTCACATGTAATATTCCTAAAGGTCAAATAGAAATATGAGGTGTGTGACGGCCCAAAATTTTGAACAGGAAGGAGGGTTGTGGGGGGGGGGGGGTTAAATATACATATAGAGTTAGCTCATTAACGGTTGGTCGTATTGTCACGAAATTTCGCATATATTATTCCTGAAGGCCAAATAGAAAAATAAGGTGTGTGGCGTCCCGACGTTTTGAACGGGTGGCGGGGTTGAGGGGGGGGGGGGTATAAATATAGAGCTAGCTCATTAACGGTTGATCGTATTGTCATGAATCGGATTGTCATGAATTTCACATGTAGTAGTAGTAGTAACTATATATTCGCTGTGGGGTTCACTGTTGCAAGACATTTACTAGCTGTGATGTCCAGCGTTCCTAATATCATACTAGCTGTGGGGTCCGCTGTTGCAAGGCACTTACTAGCTGTAGTGCTCAGCCCCAGCGTTCCTAACTATGTACTGGCTGTGGGGTTCGCTGTTGCAAGGCACCTACAAGACATTTACTAGCTGTGATGCCCAGCGTTCCTAATTACGTACTAGCTGTGGGGTCTGCTGTTGCAAGGCGCTAGCAGTGTGGCCCAGCGTATTTAACTACGTAGGTACTAGCTGTGGGGTCCACCGTTGCAAAACTCATACTAGCTGTGCTGCCCTGTGGTTCTAACTACATACTTTCTGTGGGGTCCGCAGTTGCAAGGCACCTACTACCTGTAGGGCCCAGCGTTCCTAAAAACGTACTAGCTGTGGGGTCCGTCGTTGCAAAAGCATACTAGCTGTGATGCCCAGGGTTCCTAATATCGTACTAGCTGTGGGGTCCGTTGTTGCAAGGCATTTACTAGCTGTAGTGCCCAGCGTTCCTAACTATGTACTAGCTGTGAAGTTCGCTGTTGCAAAGCACTTACTAACTGTAATGCCCAGCGTATTTAACTACATACTAGCTGTGGGGTCCGCTGTTGCAAGGCACTTAATAGCTGTGATGCCCAGCGTTCCTAACTTCGTACTAGCTGTGGGGTCCGCTGTTGCGAGGCACATACTAGCTGTGGTGACCAGCGTTCCTAACTACATACTAGCTGTTGGGTCCGCCGTCGCAAGGCACATACTAGCTATGATGCCCAGCATTCCCAACTACGTACTAGCTGTGGTCACAAACGTTCTTAAGTACGCACTGACTATGACGTCCAGCGATGCTAAGTATTTACTAGGTGTGGCTTCCGCCGTTGAAAGGCGCATACTAGCTGTGGTGCCCAGGAGTCCTAAAAAATTACTAGCGTTACAACAGCTGAAGGACTATAAGCCTTATTCCGTATGAATAATTGAAAATTATAACATCATGAATGTACTGTCGAGGAACTGAATAGCGTTATAGAAGATATTGGGACAAAAATCAAAGTTCCCCGGGCAACGCCGGGTATTACTGCTAGTAATTAATATTATGTATAATAATTTTTAGTTGTGTACATTGATGTATTGTCACTCTCACACTTATAACTTTCCTTACCCTGCACTGTAGGTAAAGAAAGTATTTTGATCCGTCAAAAAACTGAGAATGCCGTTTTCAATGGATTTACACGTTTTAGGGTCCCCTGAGTCTTTGATTTCGACGAAATCGGCTATTCCAATTATAATCATCGGTTACAATTATAATCATTTTTAGTTAAACTGTTCAATAATATTGCATTTAGATATTTAATAATTATTATTAATAGTAAACATTGAATCTTCTACATTTGTGCCAGGTACCATTTTTCTTAAAACATATGTAGGTTAGGTTTTATGACTCATGCCCGGGCTTTAACTACGAGGTCATATCGCTTACTACCAGAGCGCTCTTTCGTCACTCTGGTGGACATGAGCCCGACTCTACTGTGGGAGTCCTAAATTTTGCCTACCCTAAATTTTTGTTCATCTAGGGTGGGGTCTTTAACGAGTACCTGACATCGTACAGGCTCGGGACCATCGCTTTACGTCCCATCCGAAGGACGGCGTGCTTAAGTTTATTTTACCTCCCAAAAACATATGTATATTTTATATAAAAAACTACACAAAAATATTTTCTAAATATAACCATTACTGAAGGAACTAGATTGAGTATGTAGCAGTCGCATATGCTTTCATTCATTTACTTATGTTCATTTATTATAAGTTGTATAATTAAATATTTTTTATGTAGCCTACACAGTTTTGTGACAAAACAAAATTATAACTAAGTTTTATAGTAATTTAAAAACATTGTTTTCCAGCTTGAGATCGTTTCTGTTGCCACTTTACTGATCCCAACTCAGAGTTGAAGTAATCTTTAAATATGTTTCGGACCTCTATAGCTTCGCAACCAGACAAACCACCTGTGCCTTTTAATGGAGCAAGTGACTTAGCATCTGAAACTGTAGTTTCTAAGTCTTTTTCAGTCCAGTAACATGAGTCCGTCTTTAAATAATTATGCAAACAACAGGCTGTTAAAACCACAGAGAAAGGGACAGTTTCTTTTCAAAAATACGAAACCTTCTCACCAAAATTCCAAATGCATTTTCAACTACATTTCTTGCACGACTTATGCGGTAGTTGCAAATTTTTTCTTCTATCTTGCCATGTACATCTTCTTTTGAGTATGGGCGCATGATATTTGTACAAAGAGGAAAAGCTTCGTCACCAATAATCACATGAGGAAGATAAATATTAGTACCAGGTAATACCTTTGAAGGCGGAAGGTTTAGTGAACCATTTTCCAGCCTTTTTCCCAATTCAGAAGAATTGAAAATACTTGAATCAGAGTTTTTTCCATAACCACCAACATCTACAAAAATGAACTTTTTATCTGCGTCCACCAATGCTAATAATACGATGCTAAAGCACTTTTTATAGCAGAAGTAATCAGCTCCACTGTTATGAGGTGCTTCTATGATGACATGTTTCCCGTCCAAAGCACCAACAGCGTTCGGGAAGTTCCATTTCGTACAAAACCCTCTTTCAATATCTTTCCACATCTCCTCTGTAGGTTGGGGCATCGCGGATGGTTGTAAGCACTTCCATATTGCCTTGCAAGTTGAATGAACAATTTATCTTACTGTTGTTAGGCCCATTCTGAAAGAGAATGCCATGGAGCGGTAAGACATTCCAGTTGCAAGAAACCTAAAAAAAAAAAAATTAAAAAATTAATTCTATTATGAAACGGTATTATTAAACACATTGTATGCCCTATTTATTTATAAGCACGAGATAACTTTAACTTTCGTTTGTTTTGAAGATTGTGTTAATTCAGTAGACAATGTAAACGTATCGTGTTTCAGGTACTGAATGCAAGGATCGTTGGGCAAAAGTTCGAGACAATCATCGAAAAGCACTCCAACGCCGGAGAACCAAAAGTGGCCAAGCTGCGAAAAATTGCAAACCACCGAAGTTTGAGCAAGAATTAGCCTTCCTGGTGCCATATCTTGCCGATGGCGATAATCGTCAATCAAACTTTACAGCTGATGTCGATCAAGATGAAGAAGGCCAACATTATGAAGAGGAAGATAATAATTCCGAAATGCCAGAGTCGCCTAATATTTCCTTGCCAGTTCCAAGCCATCTAACGATAACTTCGCAGGATTCGCTCTCCACCTATCCTCCGTCATCCACGGCATCGTCGCATAGTTGGTCGAAGAAAGAGCTCATTTCCAACCCGAAAAAAAGGAATAGGGCTGGAAATGCCCCTGCAAAAACTGCAGCAACTGTGTTGGAGGACTATTTGGCAAGAAAAAGACAGCAACCTACCGAAGAAGACTCTTTAGCAGCCTTCTTTACAACAATGGGAAAAACTGTCAAAAATTTTCCTCTTCGTGACCAGATTGACATAAAAACAAAAATTTTTAAACTGGTTTCAGACAAAGAAATGGACATTGCACTTAGAGTGGGGGAACCACCAACGTCTGTATTACACAACATGGATACAGTTTCAAGACAGTCACATTTTTTTTCGCAAGCTGGTGGAGCTTGAAGGTGGTCAACCAGAAAGCACTGGCCTTGTTTTACCAAAATACAATGAAACTCCTCAACGACCTACACCACAACCAAATGCTGACGAGGCAACACTTAGCAGCTACAGCGCTTGGGGATGGAGGGACGAAACTGATGCATGAGATTTCAATAAAAAATAAATTAAAAAAAAAAAAAATTGATATTGCCACATTGTTTTTTTTTTTTTTTTTCTAAATATAAAGTTTATAACATTGAAGCTGCGCCGTTATTTATTCATTTATTTTATACATTCCCCTATAGTAAAGTCAAATTAGCAAAATATCATTTAGTGAATTGGAAAATAAATTGGTGTTAGCCTAACGGATGATCGGCTAGTCATGGAATTTGACATGTAGTATTCTTAAAGGCCAAATTGAAAAATACGCTACATGATATCTCAAAATTTTGAACGGGAGGGAGGGTTGTGGGGGTAGGCCTACATATAAAGATGTGATAGGTCTTTTGATCGGAATGTCATGGAATTTGACATGTAGTATGCTTAAAGGCCAAATTGAAAAATACGCTACGTGACATTTCAAAATTTTGAACAGGAGGGGGATGTCATGGAATTTCACATGTAGTATGCATAATAGACAAAAACAAAGAAAGGATATGTGACGTCTCAAAATTGTCAACGGGAGGGGGGTATGGGGGGGGGGGGGGGGGGGGGGGCAAGCATATAACTAAATGGTAGTTTCAAAAGCAATATTTAAAAATTGACTGTGACCCTTTTGGACGGGAGGGGCGGGGGTGAATTAATGCAGAATGAATCTCACATGGAGCTTTCTTAAAGATGGGATATAGCTCTAATTTTAATATGGTGGGTTTCCTAAGCATGTATTACCTAGGAGGTCCACCGTTGCACGGTAAATAATAGCTATCACCAGCGTTGTTAAGCACAAAATACCTAGGGCATCCGCTGTTGCAAGGCACATACTAGCTGCGGTGCCCAGCATTCCTAACTACATACTACGAGTACCTGTATTGCCCAGCGTTCCTAAGAACTTATTAATACCTGGTTGCACGGAGTTGCAAGGCGCATACTATCTAAGATGTCCGGCGTTCTTAGGCAGCATCCAGAAACGAAGATGGTCAACCAAAGAAAGATTCAGATGTATCGGGAAAGTCCCATCCGAAGGACGACGTGCTCAAGTAATTTTTAACCTAAATGAAATGTCATCTACCCAGGTTTAGATACATAACATACGACTCATTATCGAGCACCTGACATACAAAAAGGCCCTCGATCATAGCCTAAAGTCCAATCCGAAGGACGACGTGCTCAAATTTATTTTTATCTTCTCGATTAAAACATCTGACCTAAGTGCTTGGCTAGATTTCCAAATGGCGATCCTGAGCTCGATAGACTCCATATGTATGATATAATAAGTTACCGTTTGGTTCCAACTAAAATTATCGAGGAAGAAATGTGGAATGTAAGTGGGCTTTGGGGTACCGTTTTGACATATTTTCTGAAAAACAAATGAGGCGCTGAGTTCCAAAAGTCGTTCTTTCCCAAATGAGTGGTTCTTCAGAAAAGGCAAAAAAGTGTTTAAAACCAACCGAAATGGTTTTATTATTCACTTTTAATTTCATTTTGTGTGGTTGGCAACACTGATGGTTCATACCAAGGGAAAAATAACGTGGATCAAATGGAAAGGAGCAGGAACACTTTTAAATTAGTAAAGAAGCAGTTTTGCCACCATCCGCCTTAAAGAAACAGTTTTGGAACTATCGGTCCAGTAAAGAACCAGTTTTGACACAATTTCACTCTCGAGGAAGAAAAAAAGTATCAGTAAACAAAGACCTTATTTAATAAAGAAAAAGTTCAGTAAACAAATAAACACATGAATAAAAATATTTTTCTTAAATCTCTCTCTCGAAAACTCTCAACTTGGAGGCAAAGTGATTAAAATAAAGACAAGACGACACAGTATATCTCAGTCAGCATAAGAAGTAGGTACCTAAATAATACTGGTCATAAAAATTAAAATGCGCATACAAACGTACCATTAGGTATAACTTTTTTTTTTTTTTGCATACAAAATCTGTAAAAGTAGAGAACACTAGCTATATGTAGTAAGTTAGGTACCTACACCCTTTTAAAAGTCAAAGATAAAAAACGCAAAGCAGCTTCTTAAGCACTTGCATAAATCTTACACCCTAAGGTCATCATATTCCTCAAAAAAGACTGGTCCTTCTTCCTCCTCATCTGCTGCATCTAAGGCTGGGGTTTCATCATTACCGTTGAATACATTTCTGTAGAAGGCCAACCCTTCCTGGTCATGCCAATCATCTCCGAAATGTTTTTCCAACAAAGCTTTGACTTCCTTCAATTTGGCATCTTTAACACTGACGCTGTAAGGCAAGACTTCTGGGACTAAGCTAGTGGCTACTTTTCCTTTCTTAAAGACCGGTTTAAACGTACACAAGTTATTTCGGTAGTGAACTTCACCCGCGATCAATATTGATCCTCTTGAAGTTTTTTGAAGAATCTTACGTTTCGATAAAGCGAATCGGAAATGGAGTTGAGAAGTGGGTTTTATCGCAGAAGCCACTCCTTTTTTCCAGCCGTGCATGGGAACCTCTTCTTTCACCTGACGGACCGTTCCAGAGAGAGAAAATTTGCAGATATTCTTCAGGGAGAATAATAGCGTCTTTCTTTCTGATCACCTTTTCTGTACGACCAAATACCCTGTCGGGGGGAAGGAAAGAGTGCCCCACCACAGGAAAGGTTATCGTTATTTTGGTCACTGATGTGTTAGTCTCAGCCAGGAATTTACTTAACATGCCCACCACTGTGATATTTTTATTCTGGCCTGGACACCCGTCGCAGAACAGCTTAACCTCAGTGATCCCTTCCATGTCACGAGTTCCTAAGTGGTAATAAAGGATGGATGCAATTTCGCTTGAGCCCTTATTACGCTCATGTTCACACCAAATGTATAAAAACACGTTTTTTGGATCCTGAACTTCTTTACCTTGGGAAGAACCCTCGCATACTGCAAAGTTATATAAGTACAACTGGCGGCTGTAGTAGGCAGACTGGTCCGCCACCTTTGGAAGAACCAGGTTCTTTTGACAGTCGAATGACAGTTTCAGTACAGATGGTGGTTCTTCTGCCTTAACCAGGTCATAAAACGCTCTTTCATTTCAACTAAAATTATCTAAAAACAAAGACACGAAAGGACTAAGGACAGTCCAGCGAAAGAAGAAAGTACAATATAAACAGGTTATGATTAGTAAAGAAACAGTTTTGCCACCAACTGAAGCTTCAAACGTAAAGAACCACTTCTGGATCTCATCTATTGGAGTAAAGAACGAGTTTTGTAACTAACCGTGATTTTCAAAGCTATTTATAGGCCAGAAAGAGCGAGTTTTGGTACAAACTGATAACACAGATCGAAAGATGAGGAAAAATTGAATAATAAACCACTGCTATCTCAATTTCTCAAAAAAACAGAAAGAACAACTTTTGGAACTCAGCGCCTCAAATTAATACAGCTATGTTGGTAGATAGGCAGCATCCAGAAGCGAAGATGGTCAACATAAGAAAGATTCAGATGTATCGGGAAAGTCCCTTCCGAAGGACGACGTGCTCAAGGTTATTTTTAACCTAAGTGAAATTTCAGCTACCCAGGTTTAGATACATAACATACGACTCATTATCCAGTACCTGACATACAAAAAAGCCCTCGATCATAGCTTGAAGTCCAATCCGAAGGACGACGTGCTCAAATTTATTTTTAACCTCTTGAATATAACATCTGACCTAAGTGCCTTGGCTAGATTTCTAAGTGGCGATCCTGAGCTCGATAGACTCCATATGTATGATAAAATAAGTTACTGTTTGGTTCCAACTAAAATTATCAAGGAAGAAATGCGGAATATAAGTGGGCTTTGAGGTACCGTTTTGACATATTTTCTGAAAAACAAATTAATACAGCTATGTTGGTAGATAGGCAGCATCCAGAAGCGAAGATGGTCAACATAAGAAAGATTCAGATGTATCGGGAAAATCCCATCCGAAGGACGACGTGCTCAAGTAATTTTTAACCTAAATGAAATGTCACCTACCCAGGTTTAGATACATAACATACGTCTCATTATCGAGTACCTGACATACAAAAAGGCCCTCGATCATAGCCTAAAGTCCAATCCGAAGGACGACGTGCTCAAATTTATTTTCATCTTCTCGATTAAAACATCTGACCTAAGTGCCTTGGCTAGATTTCTAAGTGGCGATCCTGAGCTCGATAGACTCCATATGTATGATAAAATAAGTTACCGTTTGGTTCCAACTAAAATTATCAAGGAAGAAATGTGGAATATAAGTGGGCTTTGAGGTACCGTTTTGACATATTTTCTGAAAAACAAAATAATACAGCTATGTTGGTAGATAGGCAGCATCCAGAAACGAAGATGGTCAACCAAAGAAAGATTCAGATGTATCGGCAAAGTCCCATCCGAAGGACGAAGTGCTCAAGGTTTTTTTAACCTAAGTGAAATTTCAGCTACCCAGGTTTAGATACATAACATACGACTCATTATCCAGTACCTGACATACAAAAAGCCCTCGATCATAGCTTGAAGTCCAATCATAAGGACGACGTGCTCAAATTTATTTTTATCTTCTCGATTAAAACATCTGACCTAAGTGCCTTGGCTTGATTTCCAAATGGCGATCCTGAGCTCGGTAAACTCCATTCTTCAAATTTCTCGCTTTTAAACGGTTTTTAGATTTAATATTTTTTAAAACTGATGAACAACCGGGATATCTGAATCCTACACAAAAATCGAAATAAAAATGTTTTTCGAAAAAAGTCGGGCTAAATACCATTCTTCAAATTTCCTGCTTTTTAACGGTTTATAGATTTAATATTTGTTAAAACTGATAGACAGATTCAGATATATCGGGAAAGTCCCATCCGAATGACGACGTGCTCAAGGTTTAATGAACCTAAGTGAAATTTTAGCTACCCAGGTTTAGTTACATAACATACGACTCATTATCGAGCACCTGACATACTAAAAGGCCCTCGATCATAGCCTAAAGTCCAATCCGCAGGACGAGGTGCTCATATTTATTTTCATCTTCTCGATTAAAACATCTGACCTAAGTGCCTTGGCTAGATTTCCAAATGGCGATCCTGAGCTCGGTAAACTCCATTCTTCAAATTTCTCGCTTTTAAACGGTTTTTAGATTTAATATTTGTTAAAACTCATGAACAACCGGGATATCTGAATCCTACACAAAAATCGAAATAAAAATGTTTTTCGAAAAAAGTCGGGCTAAATACCATTCTTCAAATTTCCTGCTTTTTAACGGTTTATAGATTTAATATTTGTTAAAACTGATAGACAGATTCAGATATATCGGGAAAGTCCCATCCGAAGGACGACGTGCTCAAGGTTTAATGAACCTAAGTGAAATTTTAGCTACCCAGGTTTAGTTATATAACATACGACTCATTATCGAGCACCTGACATACGAAAAGGCCCTCGATCATAGCCTAAAGTCCAATCCGAAGGACGACGTGCTCAAATTTATTTTCATCTTCTCGATTAAAACATCTGACCTAAGTGCCTTGGCTAGATTTCTAGGTGGCGATCCTGAGCTCGATAGACTCCATTCTTCAAATTTATTTTCATCTTCTCGATTATAACATCTGACCTAAGTGACTTGGCTAGATTTCTAGGTGGCGATCCTGAGCTCGATAGACTCCATATGTATGATAAAATAAGTTACTGTTTGGTTCCAACTAAAATTATCAAGGAAAAAATGTGGAATATAAGTGGGCTTTGAGGTACCGTTTTGACATATTTTCTGAAAAACAAATTAATTCAGCTATGTTGGTAGATAGGCAGCATCCAGAAGCGAAGATGGTCAACATAAGAAAGATTCAGATGTATCGGGAAAGTCCCTTCCGAAGGACGACGTGCTCAAATTTATTTTTAACCTAAGTGAAATTTCAGCTACCCAGGTTTAGATACATAACATACGACTCATTATCCAGTACCTGACATACAAAAAAGCCCTCGATCATAGCTTAAAGTCCAATCCGAAGGACGACGTGCTCAAATTTATTTTTATCTTCTCGATTAAAACATCTGACCTAAGTGACTTGGCTAGATTTCTAAATGGCGATTCTGAGCTCGGTAGATTCCATTCTTCAATTTCTAGCTTTTAAACGGTTTTTAGATTTAATATTTGTTAAAACTGATGAACAACCGTGATATCTGAATCCTACACAAAAATCGAAATAAAAATGTTTTTCGAAAAATGTCGGGCTAAATACCATTCGTCAAATTTCCTGCTTTTTAACGGTTTATACATTTATTATTTGTTAAAACTGATAGACAGATTCAGATATATCGGGAAAGTCCCATCCGAAGGACGACGTGCTCAAGGTTATTTTTAACGTAAGTGAAATTTCAGCTACCCAGGTTTAGATACATAACATACGACTGATTACCCAGTACCTGACATACAAAAAAGCCCTCGATCATAGCTTGAAGTCCAATCCGAAGGACGCCGTGCTCAAGGTTTAATGAACCTAAGTGAAATTTTAGCTACCCAGGTTTAGTTACATAACATACGACTCATTATCGAGCACCTGACATACAAAAAGGCCCTCGATCATAGCCTAAAGTCCAATCCAAAGGACGACGTGCTCAAATTTATTTTCATCTTCTCGATTAAAACATCTGACCTAAGTGACTTGGCTAGATTTCTAAATAGCGATTCTGAGCTCGGTAGACTCCATTCTTCAAATTTCTCGCTTTTAAACGGTTTTTAGATTTAATATTTGTTAAAACTGATGGAAAACCGGGATATCTGAATCCTACACAAAAATCGAAATAAAAATGTTTTTCGAAAAAAGTCTGTCTGTATAAATACCATTTTTCAAATTTCCTGCTTTTTTAACGGTTTATATATTCAATATTTGTTAAAACTGATAGACAGATTCAGATATATCGGGAAAGTCCCATCCGAAGGACGACGTGCTCAAGGTTATTTTTAACCTAAGTGAAATTTCAGCTACCCAGGTTTAGATACATAACATACTACTCATTATCCAGTACCTGACATACAAAAAAGCCCTCGATCATAGCTTAAAGCCCAATCCGAAGGACGACGTGCTCAAATTTATTTTTAACCTCTCGAATATGTATATTTAGGCCGAGCCCCACAACCCCCCTCCCTTTCAATATTTTGAGATGTCACATAGCCTATTTTTCTATTTAGCCTTTAGGAATACTATCTGTCAAATTCCTTGACATTCCGTCTGTTAAAGACCAATCACTATCTTTATATTAGGCCTAGCCCCCCCTCCCGTTCACATTTTGTGACATCACACACCCTATTTTTAATTTGGCTCTTCAGAATACTACATGTAAAATTCCATGACAATCCGACTATTAGTTAATGGGCAATTTTTATGCTTAGGCCTCCCTTACAACCCCCCCTCCCGTTCACAATTTTGTGCAGACATAACCAGTCAAATTTCAGCGATTTCGGCTGAGGGGAGGGGGCTAAATTCAAAAATCCCAATAACTGCCGAGGTAATGAATGTATCAACATCAAATTTCGTATTTAAAATAACAATCCACTGAGGATATAACCAGTCAAATTTCAGCGATATCGGCTGAGGGGAAGGGGGAGTTCCGGGGTGGGGGCTCGATTCAAAAATCCCAATAACTGCCCATGTAATGAATGTATCGACATCAAATTTCGTTTTTAAAACTAAAATCCACTTAGGACATAACCACTCAAATTTCAGCGATATCGGCTGAGAGGAGGGGGGAGTTGCGGGGAGGGGGCTCAGTTCAAAAATCCACAACCCCCTCCAGTAGAAGGGAAATGGGGCTTCTGGATCAGTTGCCCCTCATCGTTGTTTACATGTTCAAACATGTCGAGACCTGTTGTTGCAGGCATACTTCACCAATGTTTATTTCATGATTTAATCTTACATCCCCACGTCAATTAACACATCCAATGTGCTTCCCCATCTCAATACCCCCGCTCTCCCTCCGAATCACTACTCACTATCTTCAGTATAGCGGCGTAGCCAATCCATCTCAATTTTCTCACTTATACTTCCCAATTATCCCACCTCATTCTCCCTTTAAACAAATTGTTTTGGCCGCTAGGTACACAAAAAGCAGCATGTAACATAACGTAAGTTAAATATACTGCATGTTAGCCTAAGAATGTATCCATGAGACCCTTGGAAAGATACATCTAGATCTAAAGATTACTCCGCGTGTATGGGCGGGTATGTATGAGTAAAAGGTTTTAGAAGTAGAGAGCAGAAAATTGGTTAGGACAAGTTGAGAAAAAAATTGGACAATTGACGTGAGTCATAAAAATTAGGAGAAAGACCTGAGGATTAGGTGTGGGTTGCAAAGACTCTGCCGGATTGGAAGAAGTACAATTGGTCTGAGGAAGTAGAACTATAATTAAAGATTATGTTTTAGAATAATTGATGTGGGTATGTGCATTGAAGATGATTTGAGGTGGGTAAGTATGACTGATTCAGAGGGAGAGGCTAATGGCGTTGAATGTAGGTTTATGTATGAGTAGACCGGGTTGTGATGAAAATGTCAGACGATCTAGAGAGGTTGTAGGTGTTGAACAGGGACGAAGCATGATGGTGCTAAGGCTAAGAGTAGTGGACTATGATAAAATCTAAAGAAAATTGCTTGGATGTGCGTCTGAGTAAAAGGCTTAAAGGGAGAATGAGGTGGGATAATTGGGAAGTATAAGTGAGAAAATTGAGATGGATTGGCTACGCCGCTATACTGAAGATAGAGAGTAGTGATTCTGAGGGAGAGCGGGGGTATTGAGATGGGGAAGCACATTGGATGTGTTAATTGACGTGGGGATGTAAGATTAAATCATGAAATAAACATTGGTGAAGTATGCCTGCAACAACAGGTCTCGACATGTTTGAACATGTAAACAACGACTTATTCCCTACAGACACGAAGGTCATTTCCAAACCATAGTGGATATAAAAAAAAAATAAAATAATAAAAAACAAGAATTCACAAATAACACCAAAGGACAGCGTGCTCGGAATTGGAGATAAATATTTTTTCGCATATATTACTCCAATCGGACAACATACTCAATATGACGAGCTTTGAATTATATTTTTAAATGCAATACTATTCAAGGCACCGAAGGACGGCATGCTCAAAAGTGTAGGTAGGCGATTTTTCCATCGTAATACTCCAGTTTAAAATAATACTGAATACAATGATGATGATGATGATGATGCTAGGACATGATAAGGTAGGCTACACGAATGCAGGGTTCGACATGCTAGATCACGCAAGTGGCTGTTCAAGGTCACGAAATCAGTCTTAAAAAATATAAAAATTGTTACTTGATATCTGAAAATATATGACTTGAACGTTATATACCTAAATTTTAGATTCCTTATACAACCATGTCACGATAGACGAGGGGCTAGCAAGCCAGACTCCTATATGGAAGGTGGTGAGTTCGAATCCCGTTAGGAATGTTTTTTTTTTTTTGTTTTCTTAAGAAGTCACCCTAATTGATTTAATATCAATAATAATTTGATTTCTAGACGCTTGGGAGCGCTAGTGGGCTAATTAAAAAAAATTTAGGGGCACAGGCGAGGGGTGGGTTAAAAATTTAAAGTAGGGTTTAGAGGGAGAGCGGAAACTTATCTAGGTTTAGAGGGAGAGCGGAAACTTAATGAGGTTTAGATGGAGAGGGGAAACTTATTGAAGTTTAGAGGGAGAGTGGAAACTTATTGAGGTTTAGAAGGAGAGCGGAAACTTATCGAGTTTAGAGGGAGAGCGGAAACATTCAGCTGGGGATGTACGATGGAGGGTGATTCGGAGCTGGGAAGGGTGGGGGGAGTGGTGGTGGTGGGGGGTGATGGGTCACGTGACCACATGGGGATAAAGGTCATGAGGGGCAACTGATCCAGAAGCCCCATTTCCCTTCTACTCCCTCCCGTTCACAATTTTGTGACGTCACACACTTTTTTTTTCTATTTGGCCTTTAAGAATACTACATATGAAATTTCATGACAATCCGACAATTAATTAATGAGTTAGCACTATTTTTATGCTAAGCCCCCCTTACAACCCCCCCTCCCGTTTGAAATTTTGGGACGCCACATAGCCTATTATTCAATCGGTCTTGAAAGGATGCTACATGTGAAGTTTCATGAATATCCGTCCAGCCGTTTGGGCGTGATGCTGGAACAAACATACAAACAAACCCCGTTTCAGTATAGAAGTATAGAAGCCGGTGGAAGAGAATGGGTAGATAAGCGAATCTGAATTTAAAAATCCCAATAACTGCTGATGTAATGAATGTATCAACATCAAATTTCGTATTTAAAATTAACATTCACGGAGGACATGACCAGTAAAATTTCAGCGATATCGGTTGAGGGGAAGGGGGAGTTCCCGGGTGGGGGCCTTTTTCAAAAATCCCAATAACTGCTGATGTAATGAATGTATCAACTTCAAATTTCGTATTTAAAATTAACATCTACTGCGAACATGACCAGTCAAATTTCAGCGATATCGGTTGAGGGGAGGGGGGAGTTCCGGGGTGGGGGCGATATTCATTTATACTTAGGCCCCCCACAACCCCCCCTCCCGTTCAAAATTTATGGACGCCACATAGCCATTTTTTCAACTTGGCTTTTGAGAATATTACATGTGAACATTCATGATAATCCGTCCATCCATTAATGCGCTAGAGCGAATTTTATGCTTAGGCCCCCCCTTACAACCCCCCCTCCCCTTCAAAATTTTGGGACGCGACATAGCCTATCATTCAATCGGGGTGTGAAGGATGGTACATGTGGAGTATCATGAAGATCCGTCCAGCGGTTTGGGCGTGATGCTCGAGCAAACCCACAAACAAACCACGTTTCAACTTAATTGATATAGAAGATTATGGAGGTGGGAGGAAGAGAACGGGGAGTTAACAGATTGCTCAATTGAAAATCCCAATAACTGCTGATGTAATGAATGTATCAACTTCAAATTTCGTATTTGAAATTAACATCCACTGCGGACATGACCAGACAAATTTCAGCGATATCGGTTTAGGGGAGGGGGGAGTTCCGGGGTGGGGGCCCTTTACAAAAATCCCAATAACTGCCGATGTAATGAATGTATAAACATCAAATTCCGTATTTAAAATTAACATCCACTGCGGACATGACCAGACAAATTTCAGCGATATCGGTTTAGGGGAGGGGGGAGTTCCGGGGTGGGGGCCCTTTACAAAAATCCCAATAACTACCGATGTAATGAATGTATAAACATCAAATTCCGTATTTAAAATTAACATCCACTGCGGACATGACCAGACAAATTTCAGCGATATCGGTTGAGGGGAGGGGGGAGTTCCGGGGTGGGGGCCCTTTTCAAAAATCCCAATAACTGCCGATGTAATGAATATATCCACATAAAATTCCGTATTTAAAATTAACATCTACTGCGGAGTTGACCAGTCAAATTTCAGCGATATCGGTTGAGGGGAGGGGGGAGGTCCGGGATGGGGGCCCTTTACAAAAATCCCAATAACTGCCGATGTAATGAATGTATAAACATCAAATTCCGTATTTAAAATTAACATCCACTGCGGACATGACCAGACAAATTTCATGCTTTAGCCTTACCAAATTTGAATTAAATGAAAATAATTGCGAGAGGTTAGTTTCAATGTAGCACAATTCCTTCCAGCACTAGCAACTGTTGTAGGCTGTTAAAAGTATTTTAATTGCAATGAACACATTTGAAAAGTCCTTCTGTAGTTAATTTTGATATCAATAATTTAAGACGCCCCATTGAGAATATATTGAAGATTATATTAACTTTACAATCATCGTTAACTTATACTTTATATCTAGGGCGTCAGCATCTTTCCAATGTCCATGGATGTTTGTAAATGACCCCCCCCCCCCCACCCCCCGCCCCGTAACGTAGCCCGCCCCAGTGTTGCCAAAATGAAAATGAGCTACACATACGAAAGGTATGCAAGTGACATGGTACACAAAAAGCACGAGGATTGTTTTGTTATATTTTATTCTACCTTGGAAAAGTGTTTTATTTTCTTTCATATTGACCCCGTTATCATATCCTCGACCTCGTGAATTGCCCAATGACAGAGACATTTTCTTCCAACTGTTTGACAACAATTCTCTCTGGGTCGACACCAGTTGTATCTCTAAAGGCACAAACACAAGAGAATGTTCTATACAATCTGTAGTTTTAGGAGGTATCTCAGAATATTTAATAGCTACACAGTAATGCCAGTATGAAATAATTTTGAGAAGGGGGAAAGAGAGAGATTTGTAAGCATGGTTGCTTTGAGAAAACCCTGTAATAGCCACATCACAATTTTATTTTTATTATTTATTTATTTTATTTTTTTCTGTATAAGGATAACGTTTTTCAAATTATTGTGGATTCTAATTAAACAGGATGAGAGAAAACTCTCTTATGTGGCTTCAAACATCAAACAACAATGTTAATTTAAGTATGTGAGAAAACTATTCTATATGGCTTCGAACATCAAATAACAATGTTATTTTAAGTATGTGAGAAAACTCTTCTATATGGCTTCAAACATCAAATAACAATGTTATTTTAAGTATGTGAGAAAACTATTCTATATGGCTTCAAACATCAAACAACAATGTTATTTTAGGTATGTGAGAAAACACTCCTATATGGCTTCAAACATCAAATAACAATATTATTTTAAGTATGTGAGAAAACTCTCCTATGTGGCTCCATACCTAAAATAACAATGTCATTTTTCGAACTTACTTATATGTGAATGGGTATTGTTTCAAACATTGAAGAAAGATAAATTTAAATATTGAATGAATAATCAATTCAATATTGAAATAAGGAAAGGAACGGACTTTTCAATGTTGTACAAATATTGAAATTCTATATTGGGTAAATATTTGAACTTTGACTTTCAATATTTAGAGAAAATAGGCTGCTGAGGTCAGTTACCATTTAATTAAAAAATAAATGTAAATAAAGAGAAAAAAAATTATTATAAGTATTTCGTAATGTATTTTTTTATTATTTGTTAGGTTACAAGGTTAGGTTAGGTTTTATGACTCATGCCCGGGCTTTAACTACGAGGTCATATCGCCTACTACCAGAGCGCTCTTTCGTCACTCTGGTGGACATGAGCCCGACTCTACTGTGGGAGTCCTAAATTTTGCCTACCCTAAATTTTTATTCATCTAGGTTAGGGGATCTTTAACGAGTACCTGACATCGTACAGGCTCGGGACCATCGCTTAACGTCCCATCCGAAGGACGGCGTGCTTAAGTTTATGGATGAGTGGATAGGATGTCGGAGGGGGGGGGGGGGGGGGGGGGGGGGGCGCTATCCTAACGGTGGGTGTAGTCGGAGGAGGCTGGAGGTCAGGAGAGGCCTTCCTAACGAGGTGTGGAGCTGGCCTCTCCCTCCATACACTAATAACCACCTCGACTGAGTGGTTAGCGTCCTTCCCTCCACCTCATTACTTGCGATACCCGGACAAAGAGTGAATCACCGGCAATGTACTTCCTCAGCACGAATTTGTCAACACAGTTTTCGCTCTCCCTCATTCAAAATTATTGAGTTAAGCCCCTCTCCTCTGATCTCCCTCTTCTTCACTTGGGCCGATTCGCAAAAGTTTTTTGTATTAGGCTCTCCTAATCTCCTCTTTCCCTTTGGTCGATTTGGCTTAAAATTAATAGGAGAGAAGGAAGATATAAACAATAAAGAAAAATGTATGTTTTTTAAAAAAATATTGTCTATTTTGAAAAATATATGAGTACTTTCCGTATTTCTATCATCTTCAGCCACGGCTTAACAAACACTCAATGTTTCACAATATCTCTGCAAAAAAAAAAGAAAAAAAGTTCAATATAATTTCAGGATTTGGCTGAAATAATGGATAACATTCTTTGTTACTTCCCAGCTGTACAAAGTATAGGCAAAGTTAGGAAATCTGTCAGAAATGCGAATTAGAGTTGTCAACGGAATTTCATGTTTTCCGACCTCCTCATCCCGAAAATGAAAAAAGTAAATTCTGCCTGTGAACACGATAACTCCCGATAGAATGAATACATCGACACGAAATTTTATGTGAAAATTCAAAGCCCTACAAGAAAGACCCCAATTAATTTTCAGCTGAAACAGGAGATGGGGTGGGGGATCAGAGGTGGGGCTGAACACAAAAATCCCAATGACTGCCGATGTAACAAATATATCGACATGAAATTTTATATTTTAATTCAACACCCAATAAGGATGACACTTATTAATATGGCGCAAAATCGGTCAAAAGAGGAGGGGGGAAAGAGAAGGAGGACTCAACTCAAAAACCCTAACAACTATCGATGTTATGAATGTATCGACACAACGTTAAGTATGAGGATTCAGAGTCAAATATTTAGTCCAAACAGTCGATAGGCCTTGGAGGGAGAGCGAAAACATAATTGATTAATTCGTGCTGGGGAAGTACATAGCCGGTGATTAACCGACTATATATATATATACTTCAACTGCAGTTAAAGGTAAAATACCTTGGGGATATTTTTAGTATTTTTCCTTTGAAAAGCTGGTCAACACGTAACTGGGAGTGCTGGTAGACATTAGCCCCACTCTACACCGTTAATAATATAATAAAGGCAGTGTCTGTAGAGCGGCTTCATTCAACCAGATACGATGAAGGTCAACTATAAATAAGGATAAAAAAGTGGTGGGCGAACCACCGTCATTCTACTTCCCCACCACGAATTAATCAATTACGTTTTCGATCTCCTTCGTTTTGGCCAATATTTAACTTACACAGTGCCTTCTCAATCCTCATGCTAATGTTTGAATCGATACATTCTTTCCCTGGTCCTCCCCTTCCCTTCTAGCGATTTTTCTCGAAAATTAATAGATATCGTCCTTATAGGCTTCTAGATAATTTTATATCGATACATTCATTGTATCGAGAGTTGTGTTCACAGACACTCACACACACGGATAGACTTTTTTTTTATTTTTGGAATCAGAAGGTCGAAAAACATGATGTTCCGTTGGAAACTCGGTATCGAATTTTTGACCGATTCCTTAACTTCCCCTATACTTCGAATAGCCGGGAAGTAAAAGCATTTTTATCAATTTGAACATTTTCTATAGTAGCGTTAGGTATTATAGATGACTTTTCCATCTTCTTCTTAAGGATCTCCGGATCCATTTCTCTTCATTCCGACAAATGAATGGATTCATTAATTCACCCCCCCCCCCCCCCCCCCCCCCCCCACCCCTCTCCTTCAAATCACTTTTATCTTTTTATCAGAAATGTCTCCCTCCTCTTTTCTTTTTCTTTTACTTCTCCAGCTATACGAAGTATAGGAGAAGTTATGTAATCCGTCAAAAATTCGATGGGCAAAAAGAAATTCGTCGGTTAGTCGTCACCAATTTTCTACTTCCCCAGGGAGAATTAATCAATTATGTTTTCGCTCTCCCTTCACACCCAATTGAACGTTTTGCCTAAAACACAATATTTGACTTACATAGTGGCTTCTGAATCCTCATACTAAATTTTGGGTTTGTACATTCATTACATCGGCAATTTTTAAGTTAAGCCGAGCCCTTCTTCTCTGATTCCCATCTCCTTTTCGGCTGGTTTCCCTGAAAATGTATAGGTGTCGTCCTAATTGGGCTTTGAATTTACATATGAAATTTTATGTCAATACATTCATTATAACTGCAGTTATTAGAGTTTTTGTGTTAAGCCTTCCCACTAATCCCCCCTTCCCTTTCAATTACATATCCATATGATTTGAATGAAACAAACTTTTTCGTGAATGTCTGGTTCAACAGTTTTGCTTATTATAACGAACAAATCCACTTTCATAATAATTAACGAATGTCATTACTTTAGATTATTAGTTCAGAAAAATAAGCATTTGTAAAATATTTATGGAAAGGTTTCACGTGAGTTTTCACGTTGGCGACACTGAAGACTGCCGAGTTATTTTACAACGGTTTTATTTAAAGTTTATCCAATAGAAAACTTGGTTGAAATCTTTAAAACTTGATTTAATGCAATTTGAGATTTAAATGAAGTTTGTTATTTTGGAGTTTTTGTAATGGAAACTTTTATTTAGTTGAGGTTTTGAAATGTGATACAGCTAGCAGAAGGTTATTCCAAGAAATAAGCCTAGTATTCTTCAAAGATGTACTTTTTTTTTTTAGGTCCTCAACAGAACTCAAAGCGTTTCTCATCAATTTGGCTGTGTCTGATGTTTCAATGGCAATTTTTTCTATACCCTTCACTTATACCCAGTAAGTAATAATCACTTAAATTATTTTTTTATAATAATGTTTTGTACAATAAACTGAGTTAAATTCTGCGTATTTTATAGAAGTTTGTCATAAGACTGTCTTATAACTCTTATAAACCTATGTCTTCAGAAATGTTCTATATTTTAACACTGATATTAAGTAAAATTTTGTGCTAATTTTAAATTTCAATTAAGAGTATTATAGATTTGCTTTCCTATGTCCTTGTCGCTAACTTATATAAGAAAACTATTCGAATTTATTAAGATATATCAGAAAGTGATGTAATATAAACGATAATAATTATAATCAATTTTAGTTTTATAATACTATGTAGCATTTCCTTATAAATAAATAAAATAAAATTTAATGAATTACTTACTATTTTAAATAGTGTAATGACATAATACTGAACACTTGTGAGTGTTCATATTTTTGTACTAAATACTGCTTTTTGTCACTAGATACTATTTCCATTTTAATTGATAATAACATACAGTTCAAAGTATGATGGTACATTTTTATAATTTCGAACTAGCAATATACCAGTCCTGTCAATGCTACTTTTAATTGTGAGTGTTAATTGTTGTTTTCATTGTCACAAATAAATCAACACTTCATTATCACTTGTGGATTATAATAGTTCGATCATTTGACTTCTCTTAGAATTGTTTGCTCACATTTAGATCATAAAGTTCGAAAACCAGGTATAGCAGTGCGCACAATTTACTTTATGGAGGCGGCATAATTTGTTGATAATTGTGGACATCCTGTATTAACTTTATTATGTCTGTTCATTAGACAAACTTTGTGGCATAGAATCATGGTTATTCTATATAATCTTATTAGACATGTTTAGATATCTTTAATCACAATTAGACATTGTTATTATGCATATTTGTATACTTAACAAGATAATTCCTAAATATTTTGCACAATTTTACTCAGTGAGGTATTTTGGTATTTTTAATTCATCCGAGAAAATATGATAGGAAAATAACTAATCAAGCATCCAAAATGAAAAGGGTTTGGGCTGGGTTTCGAACCTTTTCATTTATGATGCTTGAATAGTTATTTTCCTATCATATTTTTTCGCTTGAATTAAAGATACCAAAATTAGATTAGTTGACGTTTCTTTTGATTCAACATCTATAAAAGAATCTGTCCGATTTCGAAAAAAAAAAACTCCAAAATCTTGTAGGCCCTTCATTTATTAACAATTACACTACTAGATTTTTATTATTAATATTACAGTTTATTCATCATAAACAATTACATTACTAGATTTGTATTATTAATACTATTATAGTTTATTCATCTTAAACAATTACATTACTATATTTTTATTATTAATATCATAGTTTATTCATCATAAACAATTACATTACTAGAGCTTTATTATTAATATTATAGTTTATTCATCATGAACCATTACATTATTAGATTTTTATTATTAATATTATAGTTTATTCATCATAAACAATTACATTACTAGATCTTTATCATTAATATTATAGTTTATTCATCATGAACCATTACATTATTAGAGCTTTATTATTAATATTATAGTTTATTCATCATGAACCATTACATTACTATATTTTTATTATTAATATTATAGTTTATTCATCATAAACAATTACATTACTAGATCTTTATCATTAATATTATAGTTTATTCATCATGAACCATTACATTATTAGATTTTTATTATTAATATTATAGTTTTTTCATCATAATTACATTACTAGATTTGTATTATTAATACTATTATAGTTTATTCATCTTAAACAATTACATTACTATATTTTTATTATTAATATCATAGTTTATTCATCATAAACAATTACATTACTAGATCTTTATTATTAATATTATAGTTTATTCATCATGAACCATTACATTACTAGATCTTTATTATTAATATTATAGTTTATTCATCATGAACCATTACATTATTCGATTTTTATTATTAATATTATAGTTTTTTCATCATAATTACATTACTAGATTTGTATTATTAATACTATTATAGTTTATTCATCTTAAACAATTACATTACTATATTTTTATTATTAATATCATAGTTTATTCATCATAAACAATTACATTACTAGATCTTTATTATTAATATTATAGTTTATTCATCATGAACCATTACATTACTAGATCTTTATTATTAATATTATAGTTTATTTATCATGAACCATTACATTATTAGATTTGTATTATTAATACTATTATAGTTTGTTCATCATGAACCATTACATTACTAGATTTGTATTATTAATACTATTATAGTTTATTCATCATAAACAATTACATTACTAGATCTTTATTATTAATATTATAGTTTATTCATCATGAACCATTACATTACTAGATCTTTATTATTAATATTATAGTTTATTCATCATGAACCATTACATTACTAGATTTGTATTATTAATACTATTATAGTTTATTCATCTTAAACAATTACATTACTATATTTTTATTATTAATAATATCATAGTTTATTCATCATAAACAATTACATTATTAGATTTTTATTATTAATATTACAGTTTATTCATCATAAGCTATAATATTAATAATAAAAATCTAGTACCTAATGTAATTGTTTATGACTACAAGAGTATCGGAATTTTTTTTTTTTTTTTTTAAATCTGACAGATTTGTTAGTTTCAACTATAATAAATATATCATTTTTTCTACCAGATAACAACAACATATGCAATTGCATTTGAGCGTAATACAGTTGGATAACATTCTCATGCTTTATTTAATTTTGCAGTATTCTGACAATTGCAGGGCATTTTATGTCGCAAATCTGGTTAGAAGGTACACCTTTAGGCGAGATACCTAATAATGGATATTGATTACTCGAAAATAATCGATACCTCTTAAAGTTCACAGCTCTCGACCAAAGCTTAAGGTCCCATCCGAAAGATGGCATGCTCAAGTTTTTTTATCTTAAGGGGGCGTTCAAGTATTACGTAACGAAATTTTTGAAGATTTTTGACCCTCCCTCCCCCCCAAGTAACGCGCCGTAACGTTCTTCTGTACCCCCCCCCCCCCCCTCCCCTCCCCCTAAACGTTGCGTAACACCCAAGTGATCATTTTTACCTAAAAGTCACAATTATGTTGCGCAAAGTACCGTAAAGTCGCTAAAATACCTTTGTTATTGTTTTAATCGCGTTTGCGGTAATAATAAATAAAACAAGAGATTTCTAACTCGCAATACATGCGTATGTTGTTTATTTTATTTATTCATATTGTTATTTAATAAACAATCACACATAATGTAATAAACATTTGCTTGAGTTTGAAATATGTTAAAATGGGCTCAAATTTGTCCTAATAAACTTTTACTACTAATCTTACATTTAATTTCGCCGTTTTCCTGACTTGGCCCTGTCCTTACATACATTTTTGGCTTCATCCACCATTGTTCTTCTCATGCATTCTCCTATTTTAGCTTTTTTTTTACTAATAAACTCTTAAAATAAAATAAGATATTTATTTTAACCTTTGGCAATGCAATTAGAAACGGAAACCTAACGAAAAGGGTTGCCAACTTGGGAGATTTTAATTCCCTAGTTCCCCCCCTTTCGCCCCTGTAACGCATCGTAAGGTTTTACAAGACCCCCCTCCCCCCCAAATTGCGTTACGTAATACTTGAACGCCCCCTAAAAAACCTGAGGGCTTCGGTGAGGTTTCGAACCCGCGATCTTCAGCACAATAGACAAGCACGCTACTTGTGTGCTAACAATGCCCTTTATGATAGCTTTATATTTATGTGTATATATATTTTTATGGTGCAGTCTGTATGAGTGCCCGGAGGGTGGCATCCTACTGTTGAGTAGCATCCTTCCATAAACCCGCTGGTTTATGGAAGCGAATGTTGGGGATTGACTTTTGAAGGCTTAAAGAGATACATTTTATAACAAAATTGAGATGAACCGTGAGCCTCCTTGATCTGAGAGGTAAGATATTCAGTCAGTCTCAGCTGGGGTAATGGCAACTCTCCACTTCCCCCGGTTTCTCAAAAAGGACTGGTTCCTCGATGATCCAGATCGGTTCCTGCTTCTAGCTTCCACGTTGTATTCTGCACATCAGTCATACCTAATTTGGAGGCATAAATGCTAAACGAATGTTTAATATAGATTTATTTGAACTAAATAAGGCAATTCTCGTTGGAATTACGGTAAGGGTATTTACTTCCGGTTTCCTGTTCCTCCCCCTTTTTTTGCTTCTGCTGTAGTCCATAAGGCGGAAGATCTGTGAGGTAGCTGATGTTTTTGAAAAAGACTGAAGTGTGTCTCCCTCTCCTCCCTATTCCTCAAAAGACGTACTGTTTCGTCTTACAGACTGCAACATGGCGTATGTCCCCAGATTCCTGCTGGGCCGATGGATCTTCGAGCCCTGGTTCTGTCCTGTTGTCATGGCGATGCAGCATACCTCTGTTCTAGTTTCAGTCTACACTCTCACCGCCATCGGCATAGACAGGTAATAAATACTTCAGTCTGCAGTAGCTTCATTGAATGCTCTACTTCAGTCTGCAGTAGCTTCATTGCATGCTCTACTTCAGCCTGCAGTAGCTTCATTGCATGCTCTACTTCAGTCTGCAATAGCTTCATTGCATGCTCTAATTCAGTCTGCAGTAGCTTCATTGCATGCTCTACTTCAGTCTGCAGTAGCTTCATTGCATGCTCTACTTCAGTCTGCAGTAACTTCATTGCATGCTCTACTTCAGTCTGCAGTAACTTCACTCCATGTATACCTACCTATCTATTACTCTGCAGTACTAGGAGCCTACAGTCAATGTCAATCTCAAGGTATAATATAGGTAGTCTGGTAACTAGGTCTTCCCCCTCCACCCGCCCTTGTGACGTCAACTTGTTCAAGCCGTCCTCCATCAGTTCTATACGTGTTCACCATTCCACTCCATCTCAGTCAGCCCTTTTATTTATTAAAAAAATATTAAAAATAATTGCGTGAGTAGCAAGACACATTAAAGGGTTCCGTAGGGTTAATTTTTTCGTGTAAATGTTCAAATTAACTGATTTTAAAGGTATACTGAAAATTTCCATAATTACTTTGGAGAATGTTGTGTGGCTTCTGGTTGGATTTGTGAGGTTTTTGAACATAATATGGCCGTGTAGCGGTGAAGTTCAAATACCGCCCGCCGTATTGAATGTGCCCAAAAACCTCTCAAATGGCAAGGTTTAATTTGTCTCAAAAAACAGATCTATCTGATACGCTATTCAGTGTACGTTAGAGATCAGTGAGTAGGTGACATGGGGCAGATTTAGGTAATGTATTTTCTTATGTTTACAGGGATGTTTGTTTATGTAGATATAAGGCTATGTATCTTTAGATATAAGACTTTGTATGTCTGTGTGTTAAGATGGATCGCTGTATGTTTATGTAGATATAAGGCTCTGTATGTTTAGATATAAGACTTTATAGGTTAGGTTAGGTTTTATGACTCATGCCCGGGCTTTAACTACGAGGTCATATCGCCTACTACCAGAGCGCTCTTTCGTCACTCTGGTGGACATGAGCCCGACTCTACTGTGGGAGTCCTAAATTTTGCCTACCCTAAATTTTTATTCATCTAGGGTAGGGGTCTTTAACGAGTACCTGACATCGTACAGGCTCGGGACCATCGCTTAACGTCCCATCCGAAGGACGGCGTGCTTAAGTTTATTTTACCTCCCAGATAAAATAAACTAAGGGCCTCGGTCGGGCTACGAACCCACGACCTTGAGCTCAGAAGTCAAGCACGTATAAGACTTTATATGTTTAGATACATCACTGTATGTTTATGTAGATACAATGATATGTATGTTTAGATATAAGACATGTGCTTGCATATATCACTGTTTGTTTATGTAGATAAAGACTATATATCTTTAGATATAAGGTTTTGTATGTCTGTGGTTTTAGATACACCGCTGTAAGTTTATGTAGATGCAAGGCTAGTTAAGTTACAAGGATACAGGGTTATGTATGTTTAGATATAAGGCTTTGTATGTTTAGATACATGACTGTATGTTTATGCAGATACAAGGCTCTGTATGTTTAGATATAAGGCTTTGTATGTGTGTGTGTTAAGATGGATCGCTGTATGTTTATGTAGATATAAGGCTCTGTATGTTTAGATATAAGACTTTATATGTTTAGATACATCACTGTATGTTTATGTAGATACAATGATATGTATGTTTAGATATAAGACATGTGCTTGCATATATCACTGTTTGTTTATGTAGATAAAGACTATATATCTTTAGATATAAGGTTTTGTATGTCTGTGGGTTTAGATACACCGCTGTAAGTTTATGTAGATGCAAGGCTAGTTAAGTTACAAGGATACAGGGTTATGTATGTTTAGATATAAGGCTTTGTATGTTTAGATACATGACTGTATGTTTATGCAGATACAAGGCTCTGTATGTTTAGATATAAGGCTTTGTATGTCTGTGTGTTTAGATACACCGCTGTATGTTTATATAAGACTATGTGTATCTATCTGTTTAGATACAAGGCTATCGTGCACCCCCTTAGCCGACGTGTCTCCGCCTCCCGAAGTAGCCTCATCTCCTCCTTCATCTGGATATTCTCCCTTTTTGTCTCTTCGGTCCAGTTGATCGTCTCCAAAGCACGTCCCTTCAGATATGACAATCAGTAAGTATCATATCTATACAGAACCATCCCAGATAAAATGACCCAATCCCAAATATCTAGTACAGGAAGGAAAATGACAGAGAAAACTTATTTTCTTCCCCCTCCTTTAGCTTATAAATATGTAGATTTTTAACATGAAATATGACCCTGATCTTAAATGATTGTTACAAGTTGTAAGTTGGGAAATATCGAATATATATTAATATACTATAGATGAATATATCACTAAATTTTATATGGGAATCCAAACCCCTCTAACGATGAAACCTATTGGTTTTCAGCCAAATCGACAGAAAATAATGGGAAATTAGGGGGATACAACTCATAAATCTAATAACTCCCGTTGTATTGAATGTATCGACACAAAATTTCATACGCGAATTCAAAACTCAATAGGGATGACATTTATTAATTTTTGCCATAATCGGCAGAAGAGAAGCGGTGGGGAGAGGCCTCAATACAAAATCACTAATAACTGCCGAAGTAATGAAGTTATCGAGACAAAATTTAGTAGGAGGATTTAGGAGTCCCTATGTAAATCAACTGTTGAATATTAGCGCAAACAGTCAACAGATTTCGGAGGGGGGGAGTTAAAAGACAATTGATTTTTAAAATGTATTTAATGCCTTTAGATAATTACAAAATAAAAGATAAACATTACAAGATAAATAGGCTACCTCCTCCCAGAAGACGGAGTCTGAGTGTGGGAGGGGGAGCAGTCAGCTAGGACTGTACAAACACTGTTAAAAATTAAACATAGTATAGAGAGAAGAAATACAAAAAAAGAAAAATACAAAAACAAATAAATAAATAAAAAATAGTATCTTTAGTAAAAAAAAATAAATAAAAAATAAATGAGAAAAGAAAAAGTGACTAAAATAAGAAATATTCTCGTCATATAGAAGAAAAGTAAAATAAAAATAGATGAATAATGAAGTGCTGATGGAATGAACCTGACAACCGGAGATCTGGCATTGAATTTTAATAGAGTGAGAGACAAGACAAGTGGACATGAAGTTGGCAGAGCACAACAGCATACATGGGAAGAGATCAGAACAGAGCGTCGTGCTAGTCAGAGTAGAGAGAACTTAACAAGGACTCAACCTGATCAGAGCTCAGTCCGGTGACCCACTCCATGACCCTAGTCATGTACCTGCCCAGAGAACCTCTCCGGTTTTCTATTTCTAGTTTTATATCTTTGGGGAAATTATTGAAAAGAGTTGCTATAATAAACGGTGTCTGTTTGGTCGTCCAAGTGGTGAGTGGTCTGTGTACGATAGTACTGGTGGAGTGAGGGGTTCGTGTCTGGTATCGGTGAGGAACAGAATAGAGAGTATCTGAAGCATTTAGGAAAAGCTGTCTAAGGAGGTTTTTGAGGTATATATGCCGGATCGGGAGAACGGGGAAAACGGAAAAAACTTGCGTAGTAGGAAATGTAGCAGGGACTTTCAAAATGGTCTTTATAACTAGTTTTTGGGCGGTCACCAGCGGCTGGACAGCTGAAGCTGTTGAACCGCCCCAGGCCATGATCACATAGTCTAACATTGAACCTATGTATGCATGATAGATATTTTTTAGATCCTCGACAGGTAAAATTTCCCGCAGGGTTCAAAATACAAAAAGCATACTCCTTACTTTCCTTGTTACTAATTCATTGTGGGGAAGAACATTGTCGGTGATTCACCAATAGAACAAGGAAAAAACATGGTGTGTCCACAGATGGCACTACGAGTGTCTGGAGACGTGGGAGAGCGAGAAGGAGAGTAAGATGTACACACTGTTCATCTTCCTGGTCACCTTCTTCATCCCCCTCACCATCCTGGCCTTCACCTACTCAGCTGTGGCCTGCCGCCTCTGGAGGCGGTCAGCCCCCGGCAATGCGGACCCAGCCCGCGACTCTGCCCAGCTTAGGGCCAAATGGAAGGTATTCATACTCAGCTTTATTCCATTGCTCACCTGTTCATTTCCTATATTTACTCATTTCAGTTGGTATATATAATATATATGAAGGGCTTAGTTTCAAAACCGGCTAAGTCCACTTTTGTAAATTTTGAGAAAACAACAAATAACTCTCCAGGTGCATGAATATTCAAAAAAATAGAAAACACTATATTTGGCGTATTGCTGATGGAAATAACTTTTAATTTCTGTAGTCCGGCTACTTTTTGTAAGTGAATACACACAGAAAACGAAAAAAAATGTTTGTACTGGTTTTGAATCTAAGCAAGTTGACAGCTGGTTTTGAAAATAAACAACTTGGATTTAGCACTTTCCAGAATAAATAAATGGACTTAGCAGGGTTTGAAAATAAAATACTAATTTATTCCATTTTGTAGAAAAAAAAAGTATTTAGTTTGATTTCTACAATAGACGAATCATTATATTTTAACAATTTGGTTTCAAATTAAGAAAACTTAACATTTTTCATATGATTTTATAGGATTTGATCATAAGATTTTACCGTAGATTTACCATATACAATTCAATACTTTTCATCATAATAAGAGGACTTAATTTTAGAAATGAATTCTTGGACTTAGCCGGTTTTGAAACTAAGCCCTTCATATATTAAATATTTGTTTTCTTAGAAGACTATATACACGCAGTAACAGCAGAGTTGGAGGATGACCTCTATCCTGGGTGGACTCAATTTACTAAATTCAGTAGTCACCAGAACTTGAGGCAATGATCCTCCGCTCTGTCTCTAAGGACAGCTCTCTTCACATAACAATGGACCATTTCTTCACAATTTTCAACCAGATTATATATCATCCTATATTTTTTATTTTATTTTTCTGGGACGGTTGGTAGAGTGGTGAAGGGTTACAAATTTCAAGTCCAGCCTGGGCATCCAAATATTTTCATATGTGGAGACATGAATGCGATATAAAATATCATATGCGTTTTGAAGAAAGCGCGTAAACAATTTTTTTTTAGTTATTGTGATTCATCCCCGGGGCTTCAACTACAATGTCATATCGCCTACTACCAGAGCGCTCTTTCGTCACTCTGGTGGACATGAGCCCTAAATTTTTTTTGCCTAGGGGAGGTCTTTAAAGAGTACCTGTAGTAATAGTTTTCCAAAATTACAAGGAGGGTATTAAATTGAAGATACTGATGGAGCCCTCAATATTAGGTGTTAGTTTTCCGAAATGGCCATTAATGCGTTCAGAAGCTCTTGAGTGCATGGCTTTTTGTCTTCAGACCTGAAATTTGAAACAGGAATATTGTAAGGCATCACAGAAAGAGGGTAGGTACACTTCTAATATAATATTTTTCCAAAAAAAATTGAAAATAGGTTCATTTTCCTAAATTTCCAAAATGGTGGCCTCCAGTGTTGTCATTCTATTTCCATCTAGAAGTTTATAAAATCATCTAACCTAAAGTGACTAACCGGGAAGATGTCTTTTCCAATCTACCTTTTCTAAAAGTGTATTATCTACATTTCTGTGTTCTTGTTACAACGCTCTTGGAGGTGACGAAGATGCTCCTGACGATCGTGGTCCTGTTCGCACTCTGCTGGCTACCGCTCCAGATGTTCCTCCTTCTCTTCTACTTCCGACCCGGGTTCGGGATCTACCACACAGACGCCGAACGACGCCGCTATGCTCTCTCCTACTTCGCCTGTCTCTGGTTGGCCAACGCTAACAGCTTTGTCAATCCTCTTGTTTACAGTTTTATGAGCAACAATTTTAGGGTAACTCATTTTACAAATATATTTTTTTTTGTATATGTATATTGCATGACAACCTTTTCGCAACATTCGCAGTTTATGAACAACTCCAGCGATTTTCTCAAAATTCGTCTCTCGTTCATACTTTGCGATGTGTGACACGTCCAAACGTAGTGACACACTTTTCTCCCTAGAAAATATTACGATATCGCCCCTACAGTATAGTATATTAAACATATTTCACGATTCACCATCGTTACGCATCGCTTCAAAAAGACGGTTTGTCACTACCAAAACGGAAGCTGTAAATATGACATGCGAGGAATTGATAGATACGGACTTTCAAACATTAAATTTCAGTTTTCTCAATTTCAACATCTGGTGACCAACTTTTCCAACAGCTCTTTGCCCGTGCTCTTCATATGATGTGGTCATAACAGGACTTATACCAACCAAGTTAGTACATATCATTCTCACTCCTCCCAGATTCATTTCAATCTGGCATTACAGGCACTTTAAGAATTACGCCCTACAAGAAAAAAATATAACATCTGATGCCAACCAACACATCACCTTCTTTATACACAGCAACGTCAGTTTGAAATGAATTTAAGAAAATTTATATGAGATATTTTCATATCTATATTTTATGGCATTCTTTGCTCAAATAAAATTCCCAATAATGAAGTTCTCTTTCAGATGATTTGTAAGCTCTTAGAATTTTGCTGTTATTATATTTTATCATACCTTTAGCGAATTAGGTGCGATGGGATAAAATTTACAAAATATGCCATGATATGGATCACTTTAGTATAATTCCAGATTTTCTTCCTAAACTTGTCCAAAGTCCACAATTTTAGTTAAGTAATCCTATTATCTTACCTTTGATATTTCAGAATGACATCAAAGAACTTCTCAAGAAGTTGATTGGCCGTTCTTCATCGAAGGAGAGACTCAACAGAACTCGGAGCACTGTTCAAGGTAGTCTCTGTACAGTCAGTCCTTCAGGGCTCAACTGTACAAGTCAAGGGCTGACACCCTAAACAGTCTCTGTTCCCTTAAGGGCTAGGATACCCAGAAATGAAACAATCCTTATTAGAGTGTCTAGTCCTCGTATGGAAAAAAAAAAAAAAAAATTCCAAATTTCGAAAAATCGCTCATTTATGAGTAATTCAAAATTGTATTTTCAATTTTTAGACCTCTACAAAGTCTTGACATTTTCAACTTTTTACATTTTTCAAAATTTTAATTATTTGTGCAAGGAAAATGCCTGTTAAATTATTGTGGATTCTAATTAAATAGAAACCATACTTAAAACCTCTTAAAAATATAAGAATAATTTGAAAGGATGGAAAAAAATAAAAAGATTCATTAAGATCAAGGAAAATAACATTTTTATTATCAAAATATACAAATTTTTATTATTATTTTTTTTTTTACAAGGAAAAGTCTTTTTTAAATTATTATGGATTATAATTTTTAATTTGTTTAGGTATCGTGCATGCGCCGCCCAGGTCATACCGCCGTTTGGTGCAGGTTATCTATAGTTCTTGATCCGTTTCTCTTTTCAGCAGTTCTCATCTTGTCTATTATTTTTCGCCATATTTTGGCTATTTTAAATTTCCTGTTTACAATAATCTCTTAAACTATATAGAAAACTTAAAATCTCTTGAACATATAGGACCAATTGAATTTCATTTTTCACAAAAGAACGTAGAACATAACTCTTTTATTCATAGAAAATAGAAAAATGCTGATTTTCTTCTATTTTTTGTTTTACTCCCGGCATAGAAACATAAATATTGTGGCTATTCTAACGAAAATTGACTCTGGGGAGGGATTTGAATTATTGATGTTATCCTAATCCCTTATAAGACCGTCTTTAGGTGTATTAGCGAGAAGCTTCTGTGACAGATTTGACCCATCCTGCCACAGATAAAATCAGAACTTTATTTCCAACATTTTTTTTTTAATAGTGAGGATAGGGGATGAAGTTACCTGACTCTCATTCATCATTTTCGTGTGTTGATTGACAGAGAGGAATATTTCTGATGGCTTTCACACTGACAAAAATAGAGATACAACTGTACTGTCTGTGTTTTAGGTCTGATCTATAGCTCTATGTGCCTCCATAGATCAAATAACGTTCCTTTCACAACAGTCTCAAGATATAACTTCGAAAACATTTCTTTCAATAACCCTCTTGAGCTCAAGTTGCGCACAAATTAATATTTCTATTTATCGAAACGTTCTATCGTCTATAAGTGATCTCTCTATATAAATAAAAAATATGTTACGTACATAACATCACCCATTTATTTTTTATTTATACAATAGTATTTTTTCGTTCAATAAACACCATTATAATCTATCAAACAAGAATTATTGAGAAATATTGAGTTAAAAGTATTGAGTTTAGATACATTTTCAAAATATTTTCTTAATATTGAAACAATTTATCCTAAAATGTATCACTGAGTATCTAACTCATGTTTGCTTTGAGAAAAGGCATAATTAGAATATTGGATGAATCATATCGATATTGAATAAATATTCGAATCTAGATTTTCAATATTCAGAGAATATTCGGTGCTGAGTGGATTAGGTCAGTCACTACTTAATTAATAAATATTCCCTTTTTTCGAGAGGAAATATTTTTCTGTTTGTTTTTTTAAAATGTATTTTCTTTTATTTATTAGCTTTTTTTTATTATTTTCTTTTTGGGCTTAAAGGATTAATTTGTTAGCTAAAGGATATAAAATAGAGAAAAAAGTTTTTTTTTTTATTATTGTCTATTTTACTGAATATATAAAATATATGAGAGTACTTTCGGTATTGTTACCATGTTCAGTCACTACTTGACAACATTCTTACACAGTATGTATCCACATCGTGGCTGAAGATAATAGCAATATCGAAAGTACTCCCATATATTATACATATTTTTTGAATATTTCACACTATGTATATTATATTAATCAGGTATACATTTCTGAGAGTATTCTCAGAAAAATAAAAAGTTTTATTTTCATTAATATTTGGCTTTTGAAAATTACGTAAATCAGAAATTCATCACTTACTGAAAATTGTCAAAACTTGTCGATTCTCAAAAAAAAAAAGGACACAACTATAATCATTCACTGCAACCCAAGCTTGGATTTTTTCAATAATTATAAAGAAAATTTGCCAAATCCGTCGTCGGTCGAATGTCTATTACGTCGTCTATAATAAAACGAGGTCGCCATATATATATATATTTTATTTTTTTGTTTTGTAAAATAGTTCAATAAACAGAAACATTAACAAAAATATAACGATATTGGCTATTATAATGTTTAACGGCGGGGCAGCCCTTCAAAGTTAAACTATTTTTTCTTAATCTTCCCCTGAACCAGATACTGTGTTCTTGTTTGTGAAGTGAGTAGACCTGCAAGTAATGTATTGTCATTTTTCCTAATTTTGCCTGTAGAGTCGCTGAGATCGGTGAGAAATAACAAGAAAGAGTCTTCGCCAGTTGCCGGACCCTTCCTGAGCCACCACGAGAACACTGTCTGACGTCTCACCACTCTTCCATCCATAACATTTTCTTATAGTTAATATTGTACCAGTTATGTTATTTCTCTTCTCTGTGTCTCATACGTATTAATGTTTTATTTTGTAAATAAATTTTTATATAAAAAAAAAAGTGTTTTCTTTTTTTTCCTTATGGCCATTATATATTGCGTATACAGTTATGTTGTTTACAGAAGTGGGCAAGAATAAATGGATAACATTTTTAATTTAGATTCATTCATAACTTTAATTAATTATTTTGGGACCTGGTTCTTTCAATGTCAATATTTTTCAACATTTTAATTGGTTCACTTATTGTATGTGAGGGAATATGAAATCTACCTGGGAGGGGGGGGGGGGGGGGGGGGGGGGGGGGTGAGTATGGTGTGAACACGATACAGACATGTTAATCTGTTATGTATGTAAATGAACCTGAGTGTCTGCTTGTGTGTGTGTTTTCCTGGGCTTCACACAAATGGTACAATTCAAACAACTGAACAATTTGTGAATCATTAAGGATTTCAGAAATATTAAATGCAAGGTTAGAAGTTTCTGATGTCTTTATGCAATGTAGTCTGTTGTGCAGAATATGTCTGACATTAAAAACATGGCGTATTGAAACGAACAATATTTTAGAATTAAACTTTGGCTAGCAACAAATGCAGATGTTAACTTAAGCTCCATTTAGAAATGTCATACCATTTCACAGCTGATTGACCTGAAGTTATTGTCAGAGCACACCATTCCATAGCTGATCCATCGGGAGGAGAATCCCTTCTGAATTGTTGGGATGCGATCCGATGTGGGACGATCCACGATTGTTGACCACTCAAAATAGTGTTTTGTTGTCCGTAATAATGAATTTCAAAAACTTAGTTTTCTTTGTAGAGAAGTAGCTATAAAGATCCCAGAAGTCAGCTGAGGCGGGTCTATGTTACTTGAGAGACGTTTCAGGAAATTGCTGTAATTGGAACCCAATATTTCTTTTATTTTTTTCTCTTTTCTTCCTTTTTTTTTTTTTTTGTTAAACAGCTCCAATAATGAGGTCTTCTTTAGAGCCTGAGGATTTCATTGCTATGTATAAAAAGTAATAACGATTAATAATTATTAAAACATTTCAATTAAATCTTTATTAATTGATGATAATAAATTACTTCCTTTGAAGCAGGTAATCAATATAGAATTAATAAAATGTATCAAACTCAAGTGAAAGTACGAACTCTCTACTGATCTTCTTGACACGGGATAATAAGATACGACACATTAAGGTAGCTTATAAGTCAGATACATAAGAAAAGAGGGCGCCGGTAGCACAGAGATAACGTGCTTGCTTACTAAGCTCAAGATCGCAGATTCAAAACCCGGCCGAGGCCCTCAGTTTATTTTATCTAAAAGGCAAAAAACTTGAGCACGCCATCCTTCGGATAGGTTTGCCAAAATGTAGGACTCCCACAGTAGAGTCGGGCTCATGTCCACCAGAGCAATGAAGGAGCGCTCTGGTAGTAGGCGAGATGATCTCATAGTTAAACCCGTGCCTGAGTCTCAATAACTAAGTAAAAAAAAAATATATATATTTTTTTCTGCCTCACGTTCTATGCATATTAGCCATGTCACTGTTGCCTAATTATTTACGACATCCATGGCCCCAGGAGGGAGTTCTATCTACGAAATAAAACTCACTCCCGGATAATATATATGTATTTGTACAATATTATAATGAGCTAACCCAACTGTTATTCTACTCCTTCCTATATTTATTCTGCTTTGCTTTGTGAATATTGAGTGAACAAACTACTTCCAAAATCCAAAGGAATTATGTATTATTTGTATACAATTATTTGTAGCGACTTTAAAAATATATATTTCTTCCCCCGTTTGCTAGTGAACCACCCTATTATTTTTTTCAGCATAGTTTTCGTTTTACTTTTCTTTAAAGACCCATTAGGTAAATAAACCTAGAAAGGCAACATTTACAGGGGCGTAGCCAGGAGGGCACGTGCCCCCCCCCCCTGGTCAGAGCAAAAACCAAGATAAAAATTAAATAAACTAAAAAAATCGTTTTTATTAAAAAGGGATTGCTTGCCAGTTACCAATAGGATCTTCAAATTTCCCGTGCGTCTGGTTCCTAAATCAGCAATCAGCTGTTACATTTATGTGTGTTACATGTACAAAACAAGTCGTATTACATTTATTTAAATATATATGAATTCCATCATTTCATTTCCTCTCTCAAAATCTTCATTTATGTTATACTTTTAAAGCTGATTTTACATGCGCAGTGAAAATTCAAAGCGCAGCAGCAGCAAATGCACGCTATTGGATGTGAGTCATATAATTCTAAAAGCACAGAAACCACAGCGTGCATTTGGTGCTGCTGTTCTTTGCATTTTTGCTGCTCGTGTAAAGTCAACTTAAGTATTACAGTCAGTGGTTACCTCAGGGGGAGCTTCTAGGGGTTCGAGTCTTCCAAATTAATAACAAAATGTCTGCAGCGCTAACCACGGAAACTGCGGGCTGTCTATACCCCCACCCCTGTTGCCTAACTTTGCCCCCTCCCCCCCTGCTCAAAATCCTGGCTACGCCCCTGCACATTTATGACTCCCATAGAAGAGTCAGCCCGACTCATATTCACCAGAGCAACGATAGAGATATCTGGTAGTAGGCGATATGACCTCGTAGTTATAGCCCGGGCATGAGTCACAATAACTAACTACAAACAGCTATTAGCTCTTAGGGTAATAATAATTAAGGAATAACAATACTAGTAAAAAATAAAATGAAATTAATAAATTAGAAAACAAATTAGTATAAAAATAATTAAAATAATAAATACAGTAGATACAATTTTTAATTATAATTTAAATTATGATAAATATATTTCTTCCAGAAGTGTCTTTTTGAGGCTGTTCTTACGTCCCTTCCTTCTTCAGGTCAACATCCATGAGCGAAACATAGAAAAGAAAAACGAAAACAATTTTAAAAAATACAATAAAAGAATAATAATACAATAATGATAATATATAAGAAAACAAAAAAAAAACAAGAGATACATTTGAGAAGTTCGACCCTTCTGGTCTGGTACGGTGAGTTCCTTTAGAAACATCAAAAATGTGCATTATATGTGAACAATGCAACATTTTGGAGTTGGGGCACTTTGGTTGCCCTGTGTGCAATATGTAGAAGAACGTGGAGAAGGTTGTAGCTGGTTCGAGAAGATGGGGATATCTCGTCCTCAAAGGTTGGCATTCCGTAGGGACCTCCTGGCTTGTTACAATTCTTCCCTGAGGGAATTGTCAAAGTAACAGATTTCCCCTTACGTCCCACGTCCTGTGGTCCATTTACACTTATAAGACGATATTTTTGGAGCAAGATATTTTCAAACAGTTTTTTATTCATTTTTTTTTTATCCAAGATTAAATAACTGGGATTTTTGATATAGCGATTTACACAGATTGAAATTATGACTACTTCCTACATATTCTTCACAGTCTGGTTCAGTTTGAATTACAACAGTGTTATATTATATCTTGAAATTTGAAGGTAACACAATTCTCAAAATAGTTTCATATTTCATTTTTTTTTTTGCTTTTAAAGCGAAGAATGAAATCGTTGTCTAAATGGTTGAAAAATACTAAAAGGTCGTCGGAGAATCACTAGCATTATAGTAATTCCTCAGCGCGAATCTGTCAATTCACTGAAATCAATTTACCGATTTGGTTATGGATACAGACATAAGTTTTTCATTTTTGGGATCCGTTACATAACTTCCCCTTATTTCTTAAATTTATTTTTTCATCAGATAAAAGGAAAGGATAAAAATAATATTTAAAAAAAAAAACAGTTTAACATTCCAGGATAAAACAATACATGTATCTTGAAATGGGACTTACAGCAAGTGAGCCTTATCTAGTGGTATCAAATAATCTGTTATTTGTTAGCTATAATTTTCTTTTAAAAGTAGCAGACTGTTATTTAAATTTAAAAATAACAGATTTAGTAACAGATTGTGTATTTCGATTGTTAAAAAAAACCTGTTAATCATTTTTCCTGTCACTTACCGACCTGTTATTAGCCACTGCCAACAGCATAAAATTTTTTTTTAAATACATATATAAATTGTATCAATTGTTATAATATCGTAGGCCATCCCAACTGTTATGATACATGATATACTCGTATTCACTCTGTTTTGCGTTGAGGATATTGAGTGAACTAACTGCCTTCAAAATACAAAAGTATCCATCCATCCCACTTTTGCTACTTAAGCTATCTATTTTAGCCAAAAAATCAAACGTACATCTTCAGTCAATGCAATCCATCATACTACGCCACATTGCCAATGCCCCATTTTACGTTTCCAACATCACATTACATAATGACCTCAACATCCCCACAAATCCACCACGACGCCTCAAGCGGATATTATGGCAGAGGGACCTGCTCCAGGACTAGCCTGGACTCCTCTTCGGTCATGTACCTCAGCAGTACAGCCACGCACCTGACACTGCACTATTCATCGCAATTGCTAATGGCAAATGTTATGCCGTTGTAAATATATAAATAACCTATCTATTATCTTTGTCAGGATGATTGATTTTCGTTTTACTTTTCGTAGGGTAGAAAATAATAGGTACCTAACCTATAAAATGAAATTTGAGAGCTTAAATGTCTCATTTTTTCTTCTTGTTTTCCGACATTTTTTCCAGAGGTATCTTCTTTTTTGACAGAATTTCGAGACACTTTTACATCCCTTCTTCGGTTCACTATGAACTAGTAGGTTCCTACTAGTGAAAGTGTCCTGAAATATTGTTAGAAAAGAAGAAAAAAGGAGACACCTCAGAAAAAAATGACGGGAAAAAGAAGAAGAAAAAAATCAACATTTCAACATCCCAAAGAAGTTTAAGGAACACAACTTAAATGTCTCATATATTGTCTTAACTACTAGCTACTTAGAAAGTCATCTATATAGGTACATAATTTCTATCTACTATTTACTTAAATCTATAAATATAAAACTGTTCAATCTTTAGAACAATGATAATAGTTGTTATTATTATAAAAATATTTATTAGGAATATTAAAACATATAAAACCAGAGAGAAAGAGAAAGTAAAACACGCTGAGAAACGAAGTAAAATAAAACGGGAAGGTACCCTTTATGAAAGTATAGTAGTCTTTTTTTTTATCAGTATTTTAAGAGCCCACGTAACGAAATAACTATCTATCTTAGAACTTGATTATAGATATTATAAAATAACAGATACTTTTGTTTGTTCTGCTTTCAGTTTCATTAGAAAACTGCCCATTTATTTACACCTGCTATTTTGAAGTAGCAGTAACAGTTGGAGAAACAAGGACATTTTTTTTCGTTGTTTAGGATACAGTGCAGCCATGTAAATAAGGCTCTTCAAATCAACCGTTTTCTTTACTTTTCGAGAATATCTTATCGTTAGTCGTGTCATGTTGGCATTATTGCTTGAAAGCGGGATGGTTTTTGTACTAAGTCCACCCTCCACCTAGCACGTGACCCGAAAACTAACGGCAAAAAGTATCCTAAGCGACATTTAATGGTACAATCATTATTTTCCAATTAATTTTCTAACTTTTGGACGTTTCAAGCTCATTAAAGTAGCCTTATATAAGAATTTATGAGAAGAAAAAAAAGGTTGATTACATAAAACAATATGATTGAAAATATTTTTTTTTAAATTCCTGTAAAGTTTGTGTTTTGGCGCTTAGAACGTTTCACCAGGAATGCGCATTATCAGTCGTAGTCAAGCATTACAGTTCAAACTCCTCCGAACGAATTGTCAACACTCCTTTCTATGTCACCAATAAAGTCCTACACAGAGGGCGCCGGTAGCTCAGTGGTATGCGTTCTTGTCTTCTGAGCTCAAGATCGTGGGTTCGAAACCCGACCAGAGGCCCTTTAGTTTATTTTATGTGGGAGGTAAAATAAACGTAAGCACGCCGTCCTTCGGATGGGACTTTAAACGATGGTCCCGAGCTTGTACGATGTCAGGTACTCGTTAAAGACCCCTACCCAAGGTGAATAAAAAATTTAAGACTCCCACAGTAGAGTCGGGCTCATGTCCACCAGAGTGACGAAAGAGCGCTCTGGTAGTAGGCGATATGACGTCGTAGTTAAAGCCCGGGCATGAGTCATAAAACCAAAAAGCAAACCTACACAGAGATCTCAATATTCCCACTGTCAATGAACTAATCCAATTCCGATTGCAAACATTCCACAGAAACCTTTCTTCTAAATGGAATCCTCTCGCACAAGCCTTATCCTATCATTCCCGTCCTGACAATCCTCCTCGTGGATTGAACAGGAGGTGGCCTCGCGGTCTTCTCTCTGAAGATAAAGAATGTTGTTATATTTTTGCTATGTGATCGCATATTTGCTTATTAAATGTTGTATATATGTTGCAAACAAAATAAAAAAAATATGTATATATATTTTAAGTTGACTTTTTGCATACATTTTTTTCTTTTTTCAACCTTTATTTTTTACTGTTCAATTGAAAAATAACATTTATATTGTTTTTCCCTGGAAGTTTAACATATTTTATGGTATTAAACATTTATTTATTTCAATAAGATCCACCTGTATACATTATGTCCACAATAAATATGTGGATATTAACCAATATACATGTTGTACCTATACACATATGTAAGATGCAAAGTTGGGTAATCAGTCTTTATATACAAAAACGAAACTTAACTAAATAACAAAACGTCCAGAGAATCAGGGCTGCGACACGAGAAACTGATGAAGATATCTGCATTTTTTTGTTGTTTTTTTAAATATGTATATATTTATACTTTTGATGTTACGCATCTTCCCCGAAAGGACTAAAGCAGATCTAAGTATAAAATATCGATGTGACGAGAAAAAGTTTTCGGATGCCTGTTCTTTCGCTCAACCCAATTTCAGTTATATTTAACCAGTTTGAGTGAAGTAAACTTTGTTGTGATCTTCTCTTTGAAGCCTTTCGTTCATCATAAAGAACAAGACTAAAACAAACCGATAAAGATGCAAACAAACTATCTACAGAATACCAAGTACTCTTCTTTTGACGTCTAAGACTAGCACAAGTTTTATGCAGTCAAAAAAAAAAAAAGTAATCTTGATTGTGCTTAAATTAAATTAAAGAAAACACTTATTTATTCATTATATCACTTAATGGCGATTACTTGTTTTTGGCGATGTATAACTGGTGCAAGTCTTAGACAGTAAAACAATAGATCAAAAATATAAATAGATTATTAGAAAAAATATATTTTCAAGTCAACTTCATTGTTAAGACGTGGAGTCAGGGGACAGTGCCTCCGTAGCCTACGTTGAAGACCTGGTCGAAGGCTACCTCGCCTTCAGAAGGCTCCAACATGTACCTCGGCAGAGACATCCCTACATTTGGCTCCCAAACTGATTCTGTGTCTCTCCTGTCGTCATCTTTTTCAATTCCTTTCGTGTTCGTTTCCTCTTCATTATTCTCGCTTTTTTCTTCATTCCTCCCTTCTTCCCATGAGTTTTCATCAACATTTTCGTTATTCCCTTCTACAGATGCTATATCCGTCTTCTCTGAAGTTTTATTGGGGCTTCTGGGCCATCTTGAAGCTTCAATGGTTGCTTTTTCCTTCAGTCTGTTGGAATATTTCACATTGGACAGATCTGGGTAGAATTTTTTATATTTTCTCTTTCCCCAATTGAGTGTAGGATCGTCCATTTCGGATTCTGTCCTGTTCAGATATCTCGGATCTGAACTGTACTCTTCGACCTGGCTGAAAGATACGCGTTTCGACTGCGGTTCGGACGCCTCTACGTACATACACTCTTCATGTTTCGTTCCATTCGCAGCAACACAGTGATAACAAGTCATCTTATCTTTCATCACTTTTTTACAATCACTTCTATCTTTCTTTTCAAAATTTCCAACATTTTTAGGAATTTCTAGATCATCAAGGTCGTCCATGTTAAAACTAAAATCTCCCTTTTTGTCATTTAAAAACTTTTTTTTTATTTGAGCAGGTTCAGGGATACTGTCAAAATCAAAATCTTCACCAGACATGTCGGGAAACAGGTCGGAAGAAAAGGGGAAACCGCCTATACCAGGAAAACCAGCCATTCCGGATTTCCTGTTAGATTTCTTCTTGTACCTTCCTCTAGGCCTGACATCCATATCGTAATCCTCTTCATCCAAAGATATATCACCGCCATAGGATTCAGGACCGGAGTACTGGTACCTCGACGACGGGCTGGATATCGGGAGTCGCGGGGAACCGTAAACCTTTTCAACGGAATGTTCATACTTTTTGGGTTCAACGTTGTATGAACATTTTTCAAAGGAGCCTTTTTTGTTTGGTGTCTTACAAACAACGCAGGACATTTCTCCTTTTGTTGTCTTGTAGCAGTCATCTTCTTCAGATCCATACTCTCCAGAACTTCCCGGAATCGCCGTGTCTTCTTCCAGCGATTCTTCTCCGCCGTATTTATGACCCTTATTACTTCCCCTATCATAATACCGTTCACTTGAATCATAAAAATCCGTCTGTCTCTTCTTCCTTAAATGTAATGATATTTTTCTTCTTTTTCTGCTCAATACCTCAGATTTCACTGTTTTTTCTTGTTCACTAGGTTTGGTCACTGGTACTACTTTTGAATCAGAATCAAACGAACATTCTTCAAAATTAGTACCAGTTTTCTCATCAACGCATGTGTAACAGGACATTGGCCGTTTAGCGTACATTCCCAAAGAGATTTCTTGAGGTGATTTTTTCAGTTTAACACAAGATTTTGTGCCCCGAGGAAGTGGAGTAGGCGTCACAGTTTTTGAAAGTGGGTTACTTTGCGCCGGTTGACTGTACTCACCATTTCCATGCCTGCGAAGTCTCTCATTCATGAACGGATCTGGCGGTGACGGTTTAAACGATGCATCTTCAAAGCCGTACTTGTGTTCCCTGGTCTTGGGCAGATTGTCCAGTAGCAGATGTAACTCCGAGCCTTCTGCCGTGTGTCTTCGTCTCTCTCCCTCTGCAGAAGGAGCATAGTAGACTTTAGGTGCCACCGTGGGCCGATGGTAATTGTGCTGTATGTCGAAGCTGGTCTCATACACTCTTGGTTCCTGACCTCTCGTTACTATTTTCGGGCCGTGGTAAGGCGGTCCGGGTCTGTCAGACGCCGGCGCATATGTGTGACTCCTCTCCTCGACTTCTTCGTTGGATGATTCGTCACTGTACTCATCATCTGCTTCTTCCTGCGGATGCGTACTTATTCGTGTATGCCGATATTCATATTTTTCGTCTTCTGGAGTCCAGTCATCGTACAGAGTTTGTAACTTTCTCGTCTTGTCCTTCTTCCCTGGAGAGCCCATGCTGCCCTTTCTGTGTGGCTGCGGCTTGGGGGCGGCTTTGCTCGGAGGGGGCTTATTGCTTCTGTATATGATTTCTTCTTTAACGCGTGGAGATTCTTCCTTATGGTTTACCCTTCCCTCATAATGATATCTGGGCGCATCTTTACGATATGAAGGGTCGCTGTTTCTATACTGTTCCTTTGTGCGATATCGTGATTCATCGTTACGATATCGTGGATTCTCATTATATCGGGGATCTTCATTTCGATAGTGTCTATCCTCCCTGTATGATCCACCATCCTGCCGATACACTGGCGGACGGTTGTCCCTAAACCCCGATCCGTCTGTCCTATAAGTCGGTTCGCTCCTCAAGTACCCCGGTTCATCTCTTCTGTACGCCGGCTTATGCGAACTTCCACCTCCCCTTTGATAATACCCGCTTCCCTTTGGTTCTCTCCGATAAGGCACATCCTCTTTCCTGAACGGATGCGGTCCGTCCGGTTTGTAGACTGACTTGTATCGACTGGGCACTGCATGAAGTGAAGAACTAGGATGCGCATATCGTGTCGCATTTCTTGTTTCAGCAGAGTAAGGATAGTCTCCAAAGTTGTGTTTCTTCTTCAATCCAACAGAACCAAGACCGCCTCCGAAGCCTCTGTCAAAAAAATCCCCGAATTCGGCAGAAAACGCTAATGGCTCCTCAAACGATGTACCCTCATGACTCTCCTCTTTATCCTAAAAAATAAATGTATAATAATTAATAAAACGTATTGCATATTAATATGAAACATATATTTAAAAAATTAATGTGTGCAACTATTAGGAAGGAAATGTTAATGCTTTCTTTGATATGCAAAACATAAAGTTAACTGAGACTCTTTCGTATGCAAATTTCCCTATTTCACAAAGTAGGGAAATTATTTTTGTTCTTCCATTTTACAAAAATGAAAATTATATAAAAGCATAAAAGTAATAACACACACACCTTAACTTGGCAAAGTTTTGTGATGAACAAAGTTAATTTTCTGTATTGCATGCAAAATAGCGATAATTATTTAGTGCATATATGTAGCAGAAGTGTGAGTAACTTTAATTTCCTAACAAGCTCAACTTCTTGCGTTTTGTGGAGGCAAAATAGAAGGAATGAAGAAAATAATTATTAGTTTGATCCAAGAAACAAACTGATATAATAATAATATTAAATGTTTAATCGCATCTATACGAGAATTTGTTTTGTCGAGGCTGTTACCAACAAAATAGTTAATACTGATATTTTAAAAGGTATTTTGAAGATAATTGCCATAAAAATTGATTGCTTGATTTTGTGAACGAATAAGAAAGGAAAGTTAGTTGGATACAGTCTCTCTTCCTTAATAATAATCCTTCAACTCCAAACCGTAAAGTCTCAGAGCTTGTCTTCCGCTTTTGACAGTACTTCCGGAACCTTCCATGTACCTTCTTCGGGGGTCACAGTGAACGACCAAACGCTCACTTTCCTGAGATCTGAAGAAGGGAACGTGGAAGGTTGTCGTACTTGCGAATACAACGAAACAGTTAACGCTAGCGCCGACTATCGAACGATAATTCAGTCGAATCGTGCACGGAACACGATTTTAGAACGACTGCACTGTTTTTTAGTAATGGGTGTAATGCTACGTAGAAAATGCTACACGCATTCCAAACTAACATTTCCGAACCAATGTTTGTATTTCATCGAATGAGCATATCCGGTTAATAACCAGTAACACGTTTAACATTAAATTGTATTTATTTACTAAATGGCAAAAATGGGGCGCTGATAGCACAGAGATAACCCGACCGAGATCCTTATTTTTTTTTTTTTTCTGAGGAGATGGCCAGGTAACCGTTAAGGACCCTCTAACCTAACTAAACCTGGGCATGGAACATTTAGGACTCACGCGGTAGTCAGGGTACCTAGACCTCGTAATTAAAGCCCGGGCATGAGTTAAAAAACATACAATGGCTTCAGTTTTGAGTAAAATAACCAGGATTTATATAAACATAAAACAATCATAGACTTATGAATGAAGCACTAAAGATAAATAATTGTTATCCACTTTCATTATTAAATAATTATTTCAATAAAACAGTAAATATTTATAATACTAAATAATTAATATGACGCCATAAAAGAATGAGTGAAACAGAATAAGTAAGACAAAAATGAATAATAAAGAAATGTAGCCCTATAATTCTACTATTCTGTGCAGGTAAAAATGCGGATAAAACAATTTATAATTGAGACTTTATGACCACATGAATGGTTAGTGTAATGTGTTCTGACAAAAGGTAATGAATTGTTCTAATAATTGAAGGGACGAGTGGATAAAGGTGTTAAGTGACATTTTTTAAATGTTGCATTTTTTGTATTGAAAAAAGGGGTTAAGTGCAAAGGAATCAACCCTTCAAACATACAAATATTTGGAGGAATATATCCTGAAAAGTTCATTTTAGTAAATATTATAATAAAAAAGTTACAGGGTGTTTAACAAAATGGTTTTTTTCTCAAAAACATATTTTTGTCACATAGCCCCTTTATCCACTCACTCCTTCAATTATTATAGGGCTCTAGGTACCTCAAAGACCATAAAACAAACCTAAAGTATCTAACTATACCTCCTGAGGATATCATAAGAAATACGTACTCCTTTGAACCGAACGATACACTTCCATTACTTCTAATTAGACTGTTCGTCCCACTGAAGCCTTTAGCTCTTGTAGATACAACATGCAGAAAACATATCCAGTTTATTTTTGAAATGATAATATATATTACTAGATTGTAAAATTCGTTACCAACCTCGAATATTTTCCTGCTGTGAACAGAGTGCCAGCAACAGTCGCCCAATACAATTAGAAGCCAAATCTGAAAATAATAGATTGGATTAGTACATTTAACGTTATGAAGGCACAAGCAAAATTAAAAACTGGCGATGAGATTGAGGTTAACAGGTTATTTTCTTCTTCAGTTCAATATAACCTAATCATCTAACAGGTTGTCCATTCCATTTTTTTTTTATTATGCATTAAACTAATTATTTTTTACTTTAACTACATATTAAAAAATAATCTTTTCGAAAAATGCGAGTAGAAAGTAATTTTATTATTTTACGTAAATGATAAGAGAGGACAAATGAGAGATGTGCAGGGTTGCCACATGAAATTAAGTAAAACTCAATCACAATTTAAAAAAAATAATAAGAAAATTCATATTTTACATTCTTTTTTTCTATTTAAGGGAAAAATAATTGTTGAATATCAGGTCAAAACTGAAACATTTTATGGGTCCTGTAATTATCAGAATTTATATAATACAATACGTATACTGAATATTTATAACGATTAATGAATTGCTCTCAAACACTCACCTGAAATATAGCCTCTGAACGAAATCAACTCAATCGTCCAGAGGAAAATCATGCATGAGCTTCCAAAATAGGGTTCAAACGGTACGGGACCGCAATTAAAGCAACTAAATTGAAATTTTTGCACTGCCTTTTGCTAATAACTCAATAAATGCTAAATCAAAGTGAAAAAAAAAATGTCTTTCTCAAAAAGTTATGATGTAGTGAAGATATTAACTGTTTCTGTTGGGATGATTTGGCTAAAAATCAATAGGTGTCGTCCTTGGAGGGTTTTTGTAAAAACCTATTGAAAGTCCCCCATGATAGTTAACCACAAGTAAAGATAAAACATATATTCTTGTTGTCTTAACTAAAATAGTCGAAGAAGAAATATAGAATATAAATGGACCTTATGGCACCGATTCTTTATATTTTTTTAAAACACATTAATACAGCAATGTCGGAAGAGAGGCTTCAACCAGATACGATGATTATCAACCATAAATAAAGATGAAAATTCGTCGGTAAATCACCGATGTACTTCCCCAGAAAGACGTAATCAATTATCTTTTCGCTACCTCTCCAAAACAAGTCACTTATATTGGATGTTTTCCAAATTTATTATCGATACATTCATTAAATCGGCAGTTATTAAGGTTTTTGAGTTGAGACCTCTCTCGGATCTCCCGGTTTCCTTTGACCGATTTGGCTGAAAATCAATAGGCGTCGTTCTGAGAGGGGTTTTCTATGTCTATTGAAAGAGATGGAAGAGCTCTGGAGAGAGGATTCAATTAGATCTCAAGACAGAGTGGGTCATTGTCCAAAGAGTGGGTTAGGTGAAGCCTTTCACATCATCCTCATTCAGCGTCCCCTTCAGAGCGAAACTCACACTTGACCAGAAAGGTAACTATTTCAACTATTTTAGATGAGTTAGTTACTGCTTATTAAATTAAATTCCTAGGTTTCTATTACTCTTAAAGCAATTAATGTTTCCTTCTCCAGTTATATGAAATATAGGAGAAGTTATGCAAAAGGTTAAAAACCTGGGTATCATCCTTGACCAATCCCTTTACTGGAAAGACCATGTATCATACATTTCCCGTAAATCCGTTCCCGTCACTCTCTATCACAAAGTTCCCAACAACTCCTCGTATCCTCCCTCATCTTTCCCCATTTCGATTACGGGTGCCTGGTCTATTATGATCTAAGCAAGGGACTCGATAACAAACTTCAACGAACCCTGAATGTTCCACATCAGGTTTGTTTTCGATGTCCCTAGAGACGCTCACATCTCGCCCTGGTAATTCGAGTTGAAATGGCTCAAACCCTCCTACCGCCATGATTACCTCCTAGGCTCCTTCCACTTCCCAATGTTAAAATCCAAAAAAAACCTACTAACTTTACCAAATGTTCCAATTCATGTCCTCTGTCCACTAAAGACACACCAGATCCCGTCCTTCGGACCTCTTCATCCGTTACTCTCCTTCCGTGGCCTCCTTCAAATCCTCGCTATTCCAATTCCTCCTCAATAAACAATCTTCTCCCTCTGGTTAGCCTCTTATTCCCCTTCCTCTATACTTTCTTCCCGCTCCTTAACATCAATTTTTTTTTTTCTTTCCGTATTTATTTTATTCATTTTTTCATTTTCATCCTTTTATTTTATTTATTTTTTCTCATCAGTTTTTATTGCAAGCCTGGTTTAGATTTCCTCCTCCTCCATAATCTTTATATTTTTTAAACATTTATTTATGTTTTTAGATACATTTATTTTCGTCTGATTTCTTTATAATGAAGCTGTTAGTTTAATTACTTTGGTATTATTATTTTATTTATGTGTTTTGTTTACTTATTTCATCATTATTTATTTTATTTTTATGTTATTGTATTTTCTTATTTAGTTACATTCATTTTGTCCTTCATTTCTATCCTCTGTACTTTTATCTCATTACTGATATTTTATTTTATTTGTATTTGTTGCTCTGTTCAGTGACTTTCTTGTATTTATTCTTAGGGGACCTCGGTCCCAGAATAAAATTTATTTTCATTCATTCATTCAAATGTTTGATGCTGAGCTTTCAACGGATTTTCATGTTTTCCGACTTCCTGATTCCAAAAATGAAGAAGAAAAAAAAACATTGCTTATATGTGTATGTATCTTAACACAACTATCGATATAATGAATAAATCGACACTAAATTGTGTATCGAGAACCAAATAATGATGAACTATTGATTTTCAGCGAAATGGTTCTTAGGGACGGACTTAACATATAAACCCCAATAACTGCCGATATAATGAATGTATCAAGATGAAATTGTATAAGTAATTCCAGAATCTCATAAGGACGACACCTATGACTTTTCAGACAAATTGGTTGAAGGAAAGATGGGGGTTAGAAGAGAGGCTTACCTTAAAAAGTCTAATAAATGCAGTTCTAAACAATGTATCGATACAAAATTTTGTATGTGAATTCAAAACACCTTAAGGACGACACTCATTGATGTTCAGCTGAATTGGGAGAAGGAGGGGTGGGGGGGGGGGGGGGCAGAGGGGGGCTCAACTCAAAAACATCGATAACTGCCGATGTAATGAATGTACCGACATGAAATTTTATATTTGGAGAAAGTGACGGAAGAGAAAGAGAGGAAATGTGGAGCATCTTAAAGAGAGAAAGAGATCTATTGTCAAATTATTAAATGTCTGCTCTCCTGGCGCTGACCCCAATAAAGATGGGGAGAGACTGCCTCCACCGTTTTGTTTCAACTGCCAATCCTGGATCCATGCTCAGGTACTTTGGCTCTTTGTACTGTGGCCTCTCAAGGAGAAGCGATATAAACCTATTGAAAGGACTCTCGAGCAAGGTTTGGTTTTAATTAGAGCTAATTACGAAACTTCTCCTAAATGTAGATGAAGTGGGTCATTGTGAGAAGAACAGAAGGGCATCATCATCCTTCTTCAGCAGCCCTTCAGGAGAACAGACTCCAACATAAAGCTAGCTCCAGGTATACTATATTCATTTAAGGGGATGTTTTTATTTTACCCCCTGTTAATTGGAGCTCCTCCTGCACATTTTTGAGAACTAAATCCTTAGGGTGCATAGATTCAACAAAAGATAACAGGAGAAAGGGCATTAAATGGCAACCGGAGGGTACCAAAACTCCACCTATCGATTTTCAGCCAAGTTGCCCAAAAGGGAGAGAGGCTTATAATGAGGACACCTATTAATTTTCAGCAGAATCGACAGAAGGGAAGGGGGAACCAGAAAAACCACAATAAATGCCGATGTAATGATTTATTGACACAAAATTCAGTACAGTAGACTCTCCCTTATCCGGCGTTCTGTTAACCGGCGCGCTCCCTTATCCAGTGCTCGCAAAATAATATCAAACTAAAATTAACATTCAATGATTAGATTATCAATTATATGAGCCACGTGTATTTACGAGCACAATAATTCCGTAACTCACGAATCTTTTATATATGTTTATTGTACGTACATACATATTGTATTTATAATGAAGGGAACGCTAATACAATATTTTATTACGTCTTTTATTACATCACTTAATTAAACGCAGATTTCAAAATATCTTTTTAATGCTTGGATAAATATATGTACGTACATATAATAAATCAATGATCAGTACGTACATATTTGTCAATTTAATAAATGTTATCAACAAAATACATACGTGTTTTATTCCTTAGCTCACCTAAAAACACTTTTTTTTTATGCTTTAATTGATATATTTTTCTCATTAATTGATGATTTTCGGGCTTTAACTACGAGACGCCTACTACCAGAACGCTCTTTCGTCACTCTGGTGGACATGAGCCCGACTCTACTGTGGGAGTCATAAATTTTGCCTACCCTAAATTTTTTATTCACCTAGGGCATCGTACAGGCTCGGGACCATCGCTTAACGTCCCATCTGAAGGACGGCATGCTTAATTTTATTTTACCTCCCAGATTAAATAAACTAAGGACCTCGGTTGGGTTTCGAACCCACGTTCTTGAGCTCAGAAGACAAGCACGCATACCACTGAGCTACCGGCGCCCTCTTTTTTTGACAATATACGAGTCAACAAAGTCAAAAGATCAACAATGAATTTTTATTTTTTAGAAAATGTTTGGAAATTATGAAAAATATAATTTAATTTATTGCTTATAAAAATAATTATGACTGTTAAATTATTTCTAATAAGAAATGATGAGGAACTAAGCTCATTTCACTTTATTATGTAATTATTCTTGTAAATTTGTTTTTAGTTATGAAAAGTTATTAAACAGATAATATTTTCATTAATGATCTGGAAAATTCTTTTTATTTCACATCCGCAGTTCTTTGGCAGTTATTTTATGTTATTTTTATCATTTCTCCTTTACATCGTTTTATTTATTTTATATAATTTTGAATTATTTTTGTTTTCTGATTGATTTTTTGAGTTGATATTGTATATATATTTATTTATATTTTTTTATTAAAAAACATTTCTTTTAATATTATTTGTATATTTTTAGATAGGTAGCTACTATTCTTATTTTTTATTTATTATTATTACATTTCATACTTATTATGTTTTTTTTGCAAATTATATATAAAAAAAAAATATATAAAGTAAAAAAAGAAAAAAAAACATTATTTTTAATGTTTTATTGCAATAAAGAATACATATATAATGTATATATGCATAAACATAATATATTATATATATATAAATATATGGCATCCACAAAATCAAAAAATATATTACCATAATATAACAGTTTTTTGTGGATAACAATTTTTCAGAGAACTTTGTTATTTAAAAGTATACTAATAGTATTATTATTAACTTCATATCTACCAAGTAACTTAAAATAAATGTATCTATTTTAAAATGTATACAAATGAAGTAAATCTATTTTAATAAGGCTTTTCATTTACCCAGTTTTCCAAACAGGCAGGTTTGAAATGACAGTTGTTTTATTTATAGAGGGTCCCGCTAAGAGAGGTCGAAATGTACCGTTTCTCATTTATAGAGGTGAAAATGTTAATGAAAAATGCATATTTTATGTTGTTATTATGTCCAATTTTTATTTTTCAAAACAAAACTACAAAACTTATGACCACTATCATAATCCAATAATAGCTTTAATTTATCAGTGGCTGTTATTGAATTACACTTTCGTTTCGACATTTTGTGCACTTCTTTCACTTGTTTATCGTTCAAAACCTTAGATAGTACTGGAAAACAAAGCACGTGTGGAAGAAATTAGAATGTTTGCAAACCGTAAAGGTTCGTAACCTGATGAAGGGTCTTACTTATACAGGTTATTGAGCTACAAAGTCTCAAATATAGAGGTAAACATCGAAAAAATCTAAGAAAGCAAATCTCAATTAAAAAGGTTTGAAAATTGCCAGTAACAGAGGTATTTCAATGCAAAAGTGTCTGGACCTCATTGTAATTATCAGTAACAGAGGTTTCTCACATATACAGGGCCCACTTAATCAGGTTTCACTGAAAAATATCTATTTTTTGGGAAAATGTGCAATTTTTATATTTATGTTCAAAACGTATTTTACCTTTTTTTGGTAAATTATTACATATTTGTACTTTTTGTGATTAGTCAGAATTGTCTCAATGCCACAAATATATATTTGTATTCTTTAGTGCAATAAAACTTTAAAAAATAATGTTTACTTTTCTTATTTATTTTTTTTATAACACCCACTTTTATGGACTTTTTTTTTCTTTGATCTGTTAGAAGAGTGTAGAGGGTACCGGGGTTATTTACATAACATCCATGGCCTCACAACACAAGTTTTATATATGAAATAACACTCTACTCAAGACGATGCAAATACGTCATCATCACGATCAATAAAGTGGGAAGGATGCCTGTAGAACAGCAATCTTTTAATGGCTACCTAGAGAGATTTCATTTAGTGATTCAGTATACTTGTATTGTTGATACTTTAAGAGAGAGAAAGAGATCTTAAAAGCCCTTCTTGTACGCCTCTTCAGTTAGTCAGGATATTAAAAATCTTTTTGTCAGAGGGATATGTAGTCTTTTGCCTCAAGGTTCTTGCAGGGCGTTTGTCTGTTATTAATTTCCTGAAGTGCAGAGGCAAGCTTTGTTGTACGAGTGTCTTGCAAGGGATATGTCTTATACGCTTTTTTTTTTACAGCTGAAACAGCATCAGTCCGTAGAGTTAAGTACAAGTTGAAATTAAATAAAAAAAGGCAAGAAACTATTAATAAAATAAAATAATACTGAAAGAAATAAGATAAGTTCATAAAAAAAATACGTATATATACGTATACGTCTCATTTCATACTGGCGTCATTGGGTATAAGAAAGCCATGGGTTGGCGTCAGCACTTCTCATTGTACTGTTGTGTGATTCTGAGAGGCACTTTCTCACACCCAGTGTGCCAGTATAAAATGAATTTGAGGAGGGGGGGGGGGGGGGGGGGGGGGGGGGACTAGCTGGTACAAGAAAGTCCTGTTATGGCCATACCGCATATATTTAATTTTTTCTTTATTTTTATCTTAAAAAAAATAAATAATACCATAATAAAAAAAATTTTTAAAGTTTGTTGCGCTGTGTTACAATTTAAAAAATTAATTAGAAATATTTTCTAGCTTTGTTCGTACTGGTCATATCACAAATTTAATAAAGAATATCTTAGTGAAGACCACTTTTTCGATAGGATTAACCGCCATAAATCGAGGAAACGTATAAAAAATTGGTTTCAAGTGACGGTTTTCGAAGTGCATCTCGCAAAATGGTCTCGTATTTCATATAGAATGTGCCTTTCTCAGTTAGGCAAATATTTGGGCATCAAATTATGCTAAAATATGCACTAAAAACAATATCGAAATTTTTGATGATTTCAGCACTTCTTCATTCATCTGAAGATTTAGAAAGTCAAATTAGGCCTAAATATGTCCTAAAATGAAATTGGAAATTGTCGATGATTTCAATACTTTTTTATCTATCTGAAGAGTAATAAAAGTATAAAAAAAGAAAAGTAAATACGTTTATTGGAAATAGTACCTACCTACTTGGATATTGGTATTTAGATGGTGTTTGAAGGGAGGCAATACGTGGCAACGTTGCATGACAACCTGATGCCCACAAACATGAGACTGACTATAACGAGGACAGAACCATTGAATGGTTCATCTTCAATTAGGTTAGGATCCTGATTCCGTATTCAGTTTCCCATTACACAGATACCACTCTCAGACGGCCATTAACAAGGCCCTGTTTCCAACTTTACTTAATGTCTCTATGCTAATCTCATCTTAAGATATCCTCCCCCCTCCTCATGTTTCCGATAATCCTTCCCTGACCTAGATCCACAACTCATACGTTTTCTTTATATAATTATTTATAATTAAATATATTCTCCTTACAAATTGGAAATTCTAAACTTTTCCAAGTTCCGCGGAATGAACCTTCTGCAAAAAACAAAAAAGTCGTCGGTGAATCATTTCCCTTTGGCCGATTTAGCTGAAAATAGAAAGGTTTTGTCCTTATGTGATACTGGATGTGCATATCAAATTTCGTGTCGACAAATTCATTACATCGGCAGTTTATGGTGTTTTTGTGTTAAGCCTCTCCCCTAATCCCCCCCTTCCCTTAGGCCGATTTGACTGAAAATGGATAGGTGTTGTCCTCAGGAGGTTCTAGATACACATATACAATTTCATGTCTAAATATTCATTCTATCCGGAGTTATCATGCTCATAGAATACACACATTGTGTCATGAAATTCCTGTTAACTAACTTCCCCTATGCATCGTATAGAGCTGAGGAAGTAAGATGTATAAATTCAAGGATAATTAGGATTTAAAAAAAATTATTGCCCTCACATTTTCCCACTTCCTCTTGGTCCGATTTTTCTGGTTTTAATTAATAGCATAAGACGTAATTTCACGGAAAGCCTTGTCATTTTAAGCTAAGTCGGCAGATGTATTTATACCGAAATGAATTAGCAACTATCTTATTTGACAGGTGTTTTACCTTTCAGGTTCACAATTTTAGCATCAACCAGATACGTACATAGCTGTTAACACTATTTTAGCATCAACCAGATACGTAGCTGTTAACACTATTTTAGCATCAACCAGATACGTAGCTGTTAACACTATTTTAGCATCAACCAGATACGTAGCTGTTAACACTATTTTAGCATCAACCAGATACGTAGCTGTTAACACTATTTTAGCATCAACCAGATACGTAGCTGTTAACACTATTTTAGCATCAACCAGATACGTAGCTGTTAACACTATTTTAGCATCAACCAGATACGTAGCTGTTAACACTATTTTAGAATCAACCAGATACGTAGCTGTTAACACTATTTTAGCATCAACCAGATACGTAGCTGTTAACACTATTTTAGCATCAACCAGATACGTAGCTGTTAACACTATTTTAGCATCAACCAGATACGTAGCTGTTAACACTATTTTAGCATCAACCAGATACGTAGCTGTTAACACTATTTTAGCATCAACCAGATACGTAGCTGTTAACACTATTTTAGCATCAACCAGATACGTAGCTGTTAACACTATTTTAGCATCAACCAGATACGTAGCTGTTAACACTATTTTAGCATCAACCAGATACGTAGCTGTTAACACTATTTTAGCATCAACCAGATACGTAGCTGTTAACACTATTTTAGCATCAACCAGATACGTAGCTGTTAACACTATTTTAGCATCAACCAGATACGTAGCTGTTAACACTATTTTAGCATCAACCAGATACGTAGCTGTTAACACTATTTTAGCAACAACCAGATACGTAGCTAACTGTTAACACTATTCAAAGTTACAATTTTATTTTTAGGGTCTATTTCAATGACGTAACTTCTCTAGGTTCGAAGATATCAGCGCGTGGATCCAGTCAAATAAGGTCATTTCTAATTCATTTCTGTATTTGCCGGTTTTACGTGAAATTATTAGACTTTCTGTTTAAATGCAATTAACGCTATATGATGCTGATATAAAGATATATAAGTTCAGATGTGGAATATCTCAGAATTATTGATTTAAAAAAAAAAAACATTTGAAAGTTACGTTCGCTTCTTAAAAAGTATAGATCAGAACTAAGACATTTCAAATTATCATGTTTCTGAAACTAAACATTTGGGAAAAAATGAAAATCCCATAACAGGTTTTGTACATTTTAAGCCCTCAATGTTGTATTTTCAGTTATCCGAGTTGGCTGAAAACTTGTATAAGTAACTGACAACTCAAAAATAAGTTTTTTTGAGTTGTCTCTCTTCTGAAATATAGTATCGATATGTATACAAAGTAAGAAGACACCCGAGCGGATTTCGGTAGAGACATGCTAATAAAGCTGACAGTTCTGATGATTCTTCAGGGACATCTCTCGACCCTCTTTCTGTAGAAGGAAAAAACGAGATTTTTGAATAATAAAACATTACTACTTGGAAAAAAAAAAAAAAAAAAAAAAACCTGTTCACGGGAGCTATGTTTCATGAAAATATGGTAGTTTCCATGGATCCTACTGACCGGATCAGTGCATCGGCTGACTTATGTAGAAATATGCTGAAGCTAAGAGATATATGTCGTACGTCTACGGGAACCTTACAGAAAGATGTTTGCTAAAATAACAGACGCAATTCTACGTTTAAATAATAATATCCTTACTTAGTATTTTTGACCTGAAAACGTCTATTCGCTCGTTAAGCACAGTGATAGCTGGTCAAACTTTATTGTGTTACTGTGTTATTGATAATAACTACGAGACTAATAATGCGATAACAACGGTTGAGGTCACAATGAATAGAGCATGTCTGTACGTGTTTGTTTTGTCTGTGACGTTATCGGGCTAGTGTGGACGCCGGCGGATGATTGTTGCGAATTAGCGTTGTGTAAAATTAGAAATTAGTGTAGCCTGATAACGCGTTTAGATAGGACGTTGATTCGGGTGTCATTGTAAAGAAGCTTGAGGAGCACTACTAGGACTCAAAGTGAAACAATAAAAATATTCGCTGAAATATATGTAAAAATCTGTATTAAATTGAAAATTGCAAAAAAATTAAAGATGTCATATGAATCGTAAATATGCGCGGAATTATAGAAAACGCAAATCAGAGGAAAGCTCGCATCAAAAGGAATTTAAAAAACCTAAAAAGTCTAGTGCCGAGCAAATGCAAGAGCTATGGCAGCATCGAAAAAAAAATAGAACATTAAGGTGTAGTCAATACAGTGTGAGGTGTACGTGTGTTACTTTAGCTACCACAGACCCTTGCTACATACAATAAACTTGTGATTTATCTACTCTGTAACCATACTACTCTGTATAACCATTGTATTAAAGAGATTGATAATTAAATTACATATTAATACGAAACACTTATGATTTTATCCCGACGTTTTCACGGAAAATCTATGGCGTGGACCTTGACTACGTCTTAATGTCTTCATTTTTTAAAAAATATTGTCTATTCCACAAAAATGTATACAAAAACAACCGATTTCGGCGTTAGGTCATCGTCCGGTTTAGTTATAAATATAGCAAGACAATATTTTAGAAGTTCTGTCGTGTAAATAACAAAGACAGTTTTTGGTGATCTTTGAAACTATTCATTTCCTTCCTCAAGGCCTTATAATGACTTAAATGTTTTGTTGAAGGTGGAAAGTGTTTATTCACTATCAGATAATCATTTTGAGGGCGCCAGTAGCTCAGTGGTATGCGTGCTTGCTTACTGAGCTCAAGATCGTGTGATCGAAACCCGGCCGAGGCCTTAGTTTATTTTATTTGAGAGGTAAAGTAAACTAAAGCACCCCGTCCTTCGGATGGGACGTAATGCGATGGTCCCGAGCCTGTACGATGTCAGGTACTCGTTAAAGAGACCTACCCTAGTTGAATAAATAAAGGTTTAGTGTAGGCAACATTTAGAACTCCCATAGTAGAGTCGGACTCATGTCCACCAGAGCAGAGATGGGCATAATCGTAATCAATGATTACATGATTACAGAGAAAATAAAACCTAATCATCATTGCTATTTTATACTTGATACTATCGCACTGTGAATCTAGCTAAAATGGAACATGATTACAGAGAAAATAAAAGTTAATCATCATTGCTATCTTATACTTGATACTATCGCACTGTGAATCTAGCTAAAATGGAACATGATTACATGATTACAGAGAAAATAAAAGTTAATCATCATTGCTATCTTATACTTGATACTATCGCACTGTGAATCTAGCTAAAATGAAACATGATTACATGATTACAGAGAAAATAAAAGTTAATCATCATTGCTATCTTATACTTGGTACTATCGCACTGTGAATCTAGCTAAAATGAAACATGATTACATGATTACAGAGAAAATAAAAGTTAATCATCATTGCTATCTTATACTTGGTACTATCGCACTGTGAATCTAGCTAAAATGAAACATGATTACAGAGAAAATAAAAGTTAATCATCATTGCTATCTTATACTTGGTACTATCGCACTGTGAATCTAGCTAAAATGGAACATGATTACATGATTACAGAGAAAATAAAAGTTAATCATCATTGCTATCTTATACTTGATACTATCGCACTGTGAATCTAGCTAAAATGAAACATGATTACATGATTACAGAGAAAATAAAAGTTAATCATCATTGCTATCTTATACTTGGTACTATCGCACTGTGAATCTAGCTAAAATGAAACATGATTACATGATTACAGAGAAAATAAAAGTTAATCATCATTGCTATCTTATACTTGGTACTATCGCACTGTGAATCTAGCTAAAATGAAACATGATTACAGAGAAAATAAAAGTTAATCATCATTGCTATCTTATACTTGATACTATCGCACTGTGAATCTAGCTAAAATGGAACATGATTACAGAGAAAATAAAAGTTAATCATCATTGCTATTTTATACTTGATACTATCGCACTGTGAATCTAGCTAAAATGGAACATGATTACATGATTATAATCGTAATCAGAAATCGTGATTACGATTGCAATCATGTAATCATAAAATCATAATCAAGTAATCATGTAATCATAATCAAGTAATCATGTAATCATAATCAAGTAATCATGTAATCGTGTAATCACAATTACTGTAATCGTGGGATTTCGTGGGTATCAAATTTAAAAAAAATGGTAATAGCACTTTGGTTACGTAATAAACTTAAAAAAAATTACTTATTTGTGTAAAAAATAAAACAATTTAAAATGAAAGGAAATCGAAGGCTATGGTTTGCGCTGTGTAATCATGTGTACATTGTGATTATGATTTCATGATTATGATTACATGATTACGATTACATGATTACTCGATTACAATCATAATCATGGCCGTGATTACTATTACAATCGTGTAATCAAGTAATCACCCAATTTGTTTGATTATAATCGTAATCATAATCGTAATCTTAATCATTGATTATGATTATGCCCATCTCTGCACCAGAGTGACGAAAGAGCGTTCAGGTAGTAGGCGATGTGACCTCGTAGTTATAGCCCGGGCATGAGTCATTCTTACCACCTTCACCACACACGTAGCCAGGATTGGGGGGGGGGGGGGGGGGGGGGGGGGGGATAGACTCCCGGGGTATTGACTCCCCAGGCCGCAGATTCCGTTAGCGCTGCAGACTTTTTGTTATTCATTTTGGAATTAAATGACTCACATCCAATAGCATGCATTTGCTGCTGCTGCGCTTTGCATTTTTACTGCGCATGTAAAATCAGCTTTAAGAGTATTAAGTATAACATAAATGACCAAATGAAATTATCGAAATCATATATATTTAAATAAATGTAATATGACTTGTTTTATACATCTATGAACATTTAAGTAAAACACAATTTTCGTTATCTTGGTTTTTGCTGTAGCCAGTGTGGTGCCCCCCCCCCCCCCCCCCCCCCCCTGTCTACGCCCCTGAAGACAAGTTTGCTGAGTTGGAACGGCAGTGAGGCAGGTAATGGGAGGGTTGGAATGCCAACTCGGGAATCTCCCTGGTTTAGTGTTATTTCTCTGTTCTAAGATATTTACTTCCAAGAACAGAGGTAATACGAAAATTACTAAATTCTAACAAGATAAACTAATTTATAAGTGATATGCATGAAATCATGTTGTGTAATTATGAAAAAGACTATGACTAATGACGAAAATACAGTTGAACCTTGAGTAACGACGTCGCACGGCGTGAAATTTATGAGTTTTTATTTTCAAAATTCGAGCCCCCGCTCAATTTTTGATCAATTTGGATGAAACTAGGTGCAAAATATTTGTGAAAGCTGGCTTTTTATCAGATAACTGCGGGTTTCACAATCAAGGTATTAGTATTATATGCCAGTGGCAAAAATAGCCAATATATTGAATTTGGACCACTTTAGGCCAAAATGACAACATTAGGACCACTTTTGACTAAAATAAATATTGAATTCGTAATCAGTGACCGAAAAAACATTCATTTAAGTTGTAAAAATCCGTTAACAAAAAAAATTAAAGTTTTTTAAAATTTTCGCGAGGTTTTGGCAGCTGTCAATTGGCATATAATACCTTGATTGTGAAACCCGCAGTTATCTGATAAAAAGCCAGCTTTCACAAATATTTTGCACCTAGTTTCATCCAAATTGATCGAAAATTGAGCGGGGGCTCGAATTTTGAAAATCAAAACTCATAAATTTCACACTGTGCGTCGAGTATAACGACGAAATCCTGAGAAAAAGTTTGGTTCGCCATTACAAATTACAGATAAAATATTCTTTATTACGAAAACGGATATAACAACGACATCGGCTGTAGTAACGCTAGTTTGGACAACTTCTAGAATCAAAAGTGGTCTATAACGACGGACAGAATGTAAACAAAACATCAAGTTGGAGATATTTGGATACATAATTGTTTGGAGACCCATGAATTTAGTTCATAGAATCATAAAATTGTTTAAACTTTATTTTCAATTACCCTCAGTTGTTTGTGTTTTCTAAAAGTGTCAACATGACGAGTAAAAGAAAATCTTTGACCATCGAAGAAAAATTGAACATCATTTGGAAGGTGGAAGAGTCAAATTGTGGGGGTGAGTCAAATTGTGGTGGTGAGTCAAATTGTGGTGGTGAGTCAAATTGTGGGGGTGAGTCAAATTGTGGGGGTGAGTCAAATTCTACTCCCACTCAACAATTTCTTCCGTGTTGGCCAATAAACAAATAACAAAAAAAAGTTTTGAGGAATATTTTTCTGCAAAGAAAATTCGGAAGAGCCAACATGCTGACTTGACAATACTTTGCTGCAATAGTTTAAGGCTCATTGATAGAAATATGTTACTAATAAAGGACCGATTTTACTTTTTATCTTTTTCCCAACTCTTTAATGTAAATAAGTGCTATTTTAAAAATAAATATGTGTTGTTTTTAAGAAATTCAGGTTTTTAAACCTTCATTCCATTGTTGTTTTGACCTTCATTTTTTTGTTTAATTTAAATTATCTGCATAATAATAATTATTATAAAAGATACATGGAATATAATTAACCACTGAATACAGTTGGTTAGCTATTGTGACTCATGCCCGGGCTTTAAGGTTAGAATTTATTTCAACAGATAGCACCACTATAGCAGCAAAACTATTGAAGGTATTTTGGCCAAACGGCTCAACTTTTTAAAAAAAATTTTTTTCCCTTTGTACTCAATATAAATGTAGAATTGATATTACACTCCGTTTTCTTTTTTTAAATTGTAAATTCCGAATTTTAAGTTTTTTTATATATTTGTCTTTAATTTTTTACATGTTATCTTTTCATTTTTTTAAAAATTTACAGATATGGCGCCGAAAGTAGACAGTTCAATAAGTTCAAATCATTTTTCAGATTGAAAATCGGATGAATAGATGAAACGGAAACAGAAAAATAAGAAATATGTCAGGGGGTCCCGTGGGGTTTCGAAAAGAATGGTGGGGGAAGGGTTGTTTTGATTTGAACGCAACACTAATCCCTTTCCCCCCTAGTGGCTTTGTTTACATCTGTAGGTCCGCCCCGTTTTATTCCGTTTAGACAAAAAAACGGGCCTCTTAAAAAAAAAAAAACCTGTTATTACCATCAGATTCGAGGGCAGCTGCAAATGGCAAATAGCAAATATTGCCATTTTGTTGTATTTACGCCTAAAAAACAAAAAAAAACAAAAAAAGTTCGCTGTTATACCCCCCTCCCCAACACACATTCTTTAATTCATAAACAACAAATGGGTTAAACCATTGAGACACACTCTACATATCAGTCCTAAATGTTGCCTTCCCTAAATTTTAATTCGTCAAGGTTAGGGGTCTTTAACGAGAACTTGACAACGTACCGAGGACAAGGCCCCCACATTGGATTGCTGGCCCTGTAACCAGCATCAGGGTCGGGCCCCCCATCTCATAGTCATGTGCTATATTATAATTATATGCTTATTTTTTAACCCTTTTACAATTTTATTTAAACTAAAAATAGATTTTAAGGTATAATTAATGTTACAGTATCAGTTAGATTTTGGAACCAAACTTTATTGATTAAATTATTTCACACATCAATTGCTACCGTGATTATATCATTTACTTTTATTTTACTGAAATTAACGTTTAAATTTTTAGATTTCTTTGACTCACTAACATTAAAATAAAAATTGACAAAAACTAGTATTACTAGTATTAATAATAACTTAATAACTAGAATATGTATCTATTATACTAAATTTTCTTATAATTATATATTTTGCCTTTTTAAGCTATGATCCCTTGCAAAATCTACTAAAATAAAACAATAAAAAGGACTGGAGCCGGACCCCCTTGGGCCCGGGCCCTGCAACCAAAGTTGCACCAGCCCCACCCTTGGGCCCGGGCCCTGCAACCAAAGTTGCACCAGCCCCACCCTTGGGCCCGGGCCCTGCAACCAAAGTTGCACCAGCCCCACCCTTGTGGGGGCCAAGACCGAGGACCATCGCTTTACATCCCATCCGAAGGACGGCGTGCTTAAGTTTATTTTACCTTCCAGATAAAATAAACTCTATCGGGTTTTGAACCCGCCATCTTGAGGTCAGTAACCAAGCATGGATACCACTGAGCTACCGGCGTCTTCATGTCTACCTCGTATACAATGAACTGAGAAGCACAACAGATAAGCCTTTTAAAACGGCTTTGTGGCTATAAGTGAACCTGAATCTGACGTACTTAACCTTAATAAAGTTTATCTTATCTTTAGAGGAAGAAAGAGATTATTCGGGGAAGAGTATTGCCTCTACTTTCTTGTGAACCCTCCCCTCCCCTTATCTCATTCTTATATCGATATCCAACTTAGCTAGAAATATTCTCCAAATGAGTCTCCGGGGCGGTTCGGAGAAGTTGATCCAGATCGAGTTGATTAGTTCCAGGATCCATCCAGGGCTGTTTCTCTTTTTATTCAATAACATCCTTCCATCCTTCTGAATGAGCTAAATTATTATATCCTTCGCAGAATAGCACGTTTTTATTTCATTTTCAGCTTATATTTATTGTTATTATTTCTTTTGAATGAACATTTTATTCCCTGGTTAGTAGGAAAAATATAATTTAATTTTTTTATTCCCTACACGAAATTTAATACAATTTAAATTATTTACTTATCCCATTTTTTTTCTTTTTTTTTTTAATTCTCTATTTTTATTACAGTACAACCTCTGTAAGTCGAACATCGAGGGAAACGCCAAAAAATTCGAGTTATAGAGTTTTCGACTTATGGAGGATTTCGACTTGATTCGACTTGTAGAGGTTAAGATTCATTCTAACTAATTTTGAGTTAGAGAGGTGAAATAAATAAAAATTCAAGTTACAGAGGTAACAAACATATTTATATTTATTATAAATCAACATTATTTCAAAACATCCTTAAAATAAAAAATACGTAGTTTATGTAGGAATTAAAAAAAGTCAGTAATTTTTTTTGCTTTAGATAATTGGTAATCCTATTTATTGTATACTCCTAAATTGTTTTCTAAGAAACAATGGTGTACATTGTCGGCAAATTCTTTAAGTCGGTAACTTATTTTTCTTCGAGCTATAGAGGTAATAAGTTTCAAATAATCTAGTTGTAAAGGTTGTAAAAAAAAACATTGCTATGTTCGAGATACAGAGGTCCAATTTATTTTTTCGAGTTATAGAGGGAAAATATGTACAAAAATGGCTTGTAGGTACTCACTGATTATTTCGACTAATAGAGGGTTGAGATTTCGAGTAATGGAGGTTTTGGGGCTTGAAGGGAAAGGAACAAAACTTTTTTTCGAGTTTTGCAGATTTTCGGCTTATCGAGGTTCGACTTAAAGAGGTTCTACTGTATATGTTTTTTTTATTTCCCAAATTATTCGATCATAATCTATATTATTCCTTTTTTGTTCATTTTTCACATTTATATATTTTTATCAAGCATTTATTTATTTTTATTTTATTTTGACTATTTTTATTTTTCTTCTCTCTCCTTACACTTCTCTATCTAGCCCCTACTGTCTAAAATTAATTTTATGTCAAACCTTGGCTGGGCATCCTCTCTTCTCTTTTATGATCAACCACCATAGTATTATGCTCGATTTTTTTTCTTGTTTACATGTTCTCTTTTATTTATATAGATACTTTTATTTTTTTCTGCTTCATAATAAAGCTGTTAATTTTATGTTTTTTCATGTTAATCTTTTGTTTATCTATATTTATAATTGTCTAGTTTTTCTCCAATATAGCACTAATTTATTTATCTATCTACTTATTTCTTTGACGTCATACTGATGCTATTATTTCATTGTTCCTGTTCTTTACTTTATATGTATTTATTCTTAGGGGACCTCGGTCAAAAAATAAAATTTATTTTCATTTCATTTCTTAGAGAGTGTCGGCAGCTCAGAGGTAGTGTACTTGTACGAAAGGCTCGACCAAGGCCATTAGGCTTTTTATCTGAGAAGTGAAAAAACCTTGAGCACACAGTCCTTCGGATGAGACGTTAAGAGGCAGTCCCGAGCCTGTACGATATCAGGTACTCGTTAAAGACCCCTACCCTAGGTGAATAAAAATTTAGGGTAGGCAAAATTTAGGGCTCTCATAATAGAGCTAACGAGAAGGGAGAAGATCATTGGATGCTTAGGTGCCTAGGTGTAGTAATTTAATCGATCAGAAATTGGATGTTGAGTTTCACCGAAATTTCATGTTCCAGTGCCCTGATTCCAAAAATAAAAATAAAAATGTCAGTTTGTTATGTTGGTGTGAGTGACTGTGAACACGATAACCCCCCCTGACGGAATGAATGCATATAAATGAAATGTTATATGTGGATCCAAGACTCAATAAGGACGAAACTTATTGATTTTGGTCTCAACATAGAATCCTTAATAATTGTCGATGCAACAAATATATCGACACAAAATTTGGTATGAAGATTCACAGATCCCTGAATAAAACACCTATTCATTTTCATCAATCAAAATTGTTTTTGAGGGAGAGTGGAAACGTAGTTGAATGATTCGCGTTGGCGAGATTCGGCCGGTCATTCATACTTTTTTTTTACATAGAACCCAACGGAAGATTGACAAAATCTAGTGATGGGCGATAGTCGATAGTTCAAGTGAATATCGTTGTTAATCTTCCTTCATTCGTACTCCTTGTACGTTTTGAATAAAAAAATTAAAAAAATAGAATAAATGTTAATGAACTTTGATGAGAAACAGATTGTTTTGCAAGATTTATTTGAATATTTTGAATGAAGGCTTGCCACTTGTGAACACAAAACCACTCCAATTGCTAGTACAGAGGGCTAAACAGATCCAATTGACGACATCACCTCTTGAGACGCCCCAACACCAAACAACCCACTCCAGAACCTGCATCACTGCTTACTGTTCCATAAAGTTTTACAAAAGTATTTTCCGTCAATTCGTAATTAATTTTTTGATATTGTTTTATTAAAGTTGTTGATTTAAATAAAAATAGTTGAATCTAATGCCATTCTACCTACTTCATTGTTTTTTTGATTACAATAAGAGTTTTTTAACTTATATTAATGTGTCAATATTTTTGCCAACTGTTACTGTTACTTAATGCCTTTATTTTCTACATAAAATGTTATTTCCATAAAATAAAAGTTCAATTAGAAAGAACAATTTCTTATTCCATTGATATTCTTATTCTCCTTTCATCCTCCATAACATACAATAATTTAAATTAGGTAGATATACATGAAAAAATAAAAATAAAATAATCATATTATAATAAAATATTGGAATAGGAAAGTATTTTGCATGAAATGCGTCAACTTACTGAATTGTCGATACTATCAATAGTTCTCCACCAATAGTATCGGACTATCGATAGAGGCCAACTATCGCACATTTCTAGTATAAACCAGTACTGTCTCAGAAAGTAAAATGTCTTCTTAATTTAGTTTCTGAAAGAAGCCATAGAGGTTGTCCTTGTTCCAATTGATGTAAACATGGAAGCTCGAGTGACAAACAGAAGGTAAACAGAGCACAATCTCATTAAGAAATTGGTGTTATGTTCTTTTGAAAAAAAAGCTCTCACGTGCCAATAGGTCGTTCCGAGAAGCTCCAATTTAACGAGTTATTTTTTTTATATAGATAGGTACATGTATTTCCAAGAACGGGTTTGTCTTACTTAGAAATATGTTATTATCTTTGTAAAATGGAACGTTGTCTGCAAATCAACAGTATGTATGTCACATGTTGGAATATGAAGGCATCTAAGAGGGACGCCGGAAGCTCAAGATCGCGGGTTCGAAAGCCTGCAGAAGCCCTAACGTTTTTATCTGAGAAAGTAAAAATAAAAACTTGAGCACACCGTCCTTCGGATGGGACTTTAGCTATGGTCCGAAGCCTATACGCAGTCAGGTACTCGTTAAAGAGGCCTCCCTTCCTTAGGTCAATAAAAATGTAGGGTAGGCAAAATTTAGGACTCCCATAGTAGAGTCGGGTTCATGACCACCAGAGTGGCGAAAGAACGCTCTGGTAGTAGGCGATATGACCTCATAAATCCCAGGCGTCACAATAACTAACAAATGGTAGCCTCGACAGAACGTCTAGAAGTGTAACAACCACCTTTTCCCCTCAAAATCATTATTATTGATGCTAGAAATCTGGATAAAAAAATTAAATAAACATGGTGCCTTATCTTATGAACGTAAGTTTGGAATATTTGTTGAGAACTTTCGGACAATTGGATCCTTGAAGGAGGCAGAGGAACGTTTTCGACAACTTGCAAAAAAAATGTCAGATTTAAGTTGGCGAATGCCCAAGTTGAAGAATTTCGTTTTTGAGCTTTGAGTGTACCCCAAGAATTATTTGAGTCTCAAGGCACAGTTTGAGTAAGATGTAAAAATCAAAGAGACTTATCGTCCTCCTACTGCCAAGAAGGATTCTTAGGATCCATTCCCCCCACTGATCAGAGGGAAGGATTTTGGTTAAGACCTTGTTAAGGAGAAGACAAGAGCTAGCTGGGAGTTGTAGTTGAGACAATGTACAATGGGAGGCAGGCAAGACAGAAGGAAGCGATACATCTGAACTAGGTCAACTGAGGGGGTCTCCCGATGTCTATTAACGTGAAGTATGTATAGAAACATATATATGCTACCTTATAAGTCAGTGATGAATCGCAGGCTATGTACATCCCCACGACGAAGTATTCAATTAACTTTTCATTTCCCTTCCAAAATCAGTCGAGCGATTGTACTAATATTCAGCAACAGTTGACTTATATAGGAGCTCCTAAATTCTCTTACTAAATTTTGTTTCGATACATTCATTACATCGGCAGTTATTGAAGTTTCTGAGTTAAGCCTCTCCCCATTTCATACTTAAGTTATCATAAGCCACTCGTGTCATTTGTTGAAATTAAAAACATGGAGTTTGAATAATAAAATATAAAATAATTTTTAAACTGGGGCCATGGTGGCCGTGCGGGCTAGAGCGTAGGGCTTTGGTCGCATGGTCTCACCATGGTTTGCGGGTTCGAATCCCGTCCGAAGAAGTCTGAAAACATCCGTTAAGAACTCGACATCGAATTTTTGACCGATTAAATAACTTCCCCTATACTCCGTATAGCTGAGGAAGTAAAATATTAAGTAAAAGAACTTCGAAGTTGAAAACTTTTTATTTACAAAATTAATTTAAGGGAATAAATTTATGAATAATAAAATATTTATGAACGATGAACGGTTTACCATTTGCAAAAAAATAATAATTTATATATAACTTTTACTTGAAACCTTATCTGAATTATTCATTATTATATTCACAAAAAAAATAAATATGTGGTCTAATGGAGAGAGATAACTAACTCTAGCTAGTCAAGTACCATTTTTCAAAGATTTATCTGAGGAAATTCAACCCCAACATCAACTCAAAACTTTTAATAACTGCCGTTACAATGAATGTATCAACGTAAAATTTCTTAGATTTTTATCTGGGAGATGAAACAACCTTAAGCATGTCGTCCTCTAGATGGGACGATAAGCGATGGTCCCGAGCCTGTACGATGTCAGAAACTCGTCGAAACAGGCAAAATTTGGGACTCACACAGTAAAGTGGGCTCATGTTCACCAGAGCTACAAAAGCGCGCTCTGGTAGTACGCGATATGACCTTCTTCACAGATTAATGTTAAAATTTTTAGAGTTAGAAAAAAGGATTGGGTGTCCGCAATATTATTCTGCATATAAAAGTCCCTGGATCAAAAAATTTAAGAAATGCAGGAATAGAAGGTAACCAGAATAGTCCAAAAAGTGAACCATCTTGTCGCACTTTGCACAACGGATTAAGAGGGGGTTTATTATTTATTTTTTTAGAATTGATTTTGAACTATTTGAATTTGATATGAATATTGGTATTGGTATGGATTTGATATGAATATTGGTATTGGTATGGATTTGATATGAATATTGGTATTGGTATGGATTTGATATGAATATTGGTATTGGTATGGATTTGATATGAATATTGGTATGGATTTCAAAATAATTGAAACATTTATGTATTTAGATTAAATAAATTCTAATACAGATAAATACTATTTGAAGTTGCAACTGTTGTGAGTTTCTCGTATGTTGAAAATTGACACTTTTCTGAATTATTTTTTTATATTCCAGACATAAGCAACTTTTTTTTGAAATGTCCGATAAAAAATAATGTATTTCAAATAATATATTAATTTTTATTCGCATATAAAATGTCGAAGTCAGCATTATTGAGAAAAATTGTCGTATTATGCTCACCAGAATGACGAAAATCCCGGACTACATTTCATGCGCAGTTATTTGAGTTTTTGTGTTAAGGCCGCCATTTCTCTTTTGCCGATTTAGCTCAAAAATAGGTGTCGTCCTTTCTGTGATTTGGATACTCATATAAAATAACATTAAATTAAAATGTTATACCTAGTATTAAGCATAGTTGACATTAATGGAGCTATGTCTGGTTCTACTTATGAAATGAGACATCACAAGAAAGTTTCTTGAAAATCTATTGTTTTCCACAACTGAATAATTAACCTGCAATTTCTCCGCACTGCTCGATCCAAAAATTATTCTTAATATTTCACTTCTAATGAATAATAATAAATAAAAACAATTACCTGGTGAAATTAGGTATCCTTAGAGACTACAGCTTACCTGCAAGTAGGGAAAGGAACGAGGTACATGTCGGAGGGACCACATCACACCAACGGGGTACAGGCCACTGTGGCGAAGCTCTCTGGAGGTGGCTTATATATGTAGATGACATCTGCCCCCGTCAGGGCTGAAGAAGAGAGAATGGTGGGGTACACAGACACCCCCTCGACTGGGAAGTAGTGGGGTACCAAGGGGGTTTCACTCCAGTTCAGCTTGGAAGTCTGTCTGGGTTGTTTGGTGGAAAAAGTCCTCTCATTCTCCTCACCACTTCCATTTCGTCGATTAGGCTGAAAATAAGTTGCTGTGGCCCTCCTGGGGTTCTGGATCCACCTATAACACTTCTTGTAGATATATTCATTAGATCGGCAGTTTTTAGAGTTTTGAATTAAGCCTCCCTCTCCTCTTACCCTCCCCTATCCACCAGAACGAAGAAAAATCGCTCTGGTAGTGGGCGACCTGATCTCGTAGTTAATGCCCGGGCATGAATCATAATAACTACCTCTAAGAGGCCATCTTTAAATTAGGTAACCATACAAGAGGTTATTTACTAACAAAGTTGATAGGAATAAGTTAACACGAAATTTTATATATGTATCCAGAACTCTCCAAGGACGACAACTATTAATTTTCAGCCACATCGGTCGAAGGGACCTTGTTGGGTTAGAGGGAAGGCTTACTATAGTTAGTTATTATGACTCATGTCCGGGCTTTACGAGGTCATATCGTCCATTACCAGAGCGGTGGACATGAGCCCGACACTACTGTGGGATAAATTTTGCCTACCCTAAATTTTTATTTACCTAGGGCAGGGGTCTTTAACGAGTACCTGACATCGGACAGGCTCGGGACCTATCGCACAATCCGAAGGACGGCGTTGTTACGTTTATTTTACCTCCCAGATAAAATAAACTAAGGGCAAGCACGCATACCACTGAGCTACCGGCGCCCTCAGGCTTACTATAAAAACTTTAACTGCCGTTGTAGTGGATTACACGAAATTTCATATGTTAATTAAAAGCCCTATAATGACACCTATTAATTTTCAGAGGAATCAGCTGAAGGAGAGAGGAAGTCAGAAGGGGCTTAACTCAAATATCCCAATACCTGCCGATGTAATGAACGTATAGACATGAAATTTTGTATTTGAATTCAAAATTCTATAAGGACGGCACCTATGAAGTTTCCGCAAAATCCAAAGAAAAGGAGCTCGACATTTTTATTTTTTGGCCTCATGTACGATGCATATCAGCCATGTCTCTTATAACGGTGTTATCTAGTTATTTACAACATCCATGGGAAGGAGTTCTATCTAGAAAATGAAACTCTCTCCCGGACGGGATTCGAACCCGCAAATCATGCTAAGACCATGCGACCAAAGCCCTACGTTCAAGCCCGCACGGCCACCATGGCCCCGGGCTCGACTTAAATACACTAATAACTGTTGATGTAATGAATGTATCGATTCAAACATTAGTATGAGGACTCAAAAGCCACTATTTAAGTCAAATACTTAGTTTTAGCCCAAACTTTGGAGGGAGAGCGGAAACATAATTGATTTATTCGTGCTGGGGAAGTACATAGCTATTCATCGACCTCTTTTTTTTTAATGTTTCATGTCCTCAAATGTGACAATTTCTGGGATATGTCTGTATGTGCTGAAGAGTTCATACGGGTGAAAATATTTTTTTGTGCACATTTCTTGTCCTCGGTCTTTGATGTTATTTTGTGAGAAAATGGTTCTTCGCTCGAAGACGAAAAAAATACCGGCGTGTTACGGCTTGAAAATAGAATGTTTCTAGAGTTGTTCATAGCAAATTAGACCTTTTTCTGACGACAATAAAAAAATATTAAAAATTGAAAAACTCATGAATGTTACTGTCATAGCCTGGTGACTTGCAAACTTTCAAACATTTTGAAAATCGGCAAAAAAATTGTTATCAACTTTTTAACTGGGTGTAACTTATTCAAAAAACTCTAAAGTTAATTGAAATCGGCAATTTAGACTTAAATTACGCGTTCAAAAAAGTGTACAAAATTTTAAAGCGATGTCTCCCAAAATCCTCACGACTGTTACCTCACGAATGTGACCGCTGGTTCAAGGACATACTTCAAGTGAAAGAGTGGGGATTGAACAGGGCAGGTGCGGCACGTGTCTAGTTTTGTACTGCCCTTTGTTTTTGTATATATACATGCCTGTCTCTTCTCATACCTCTAAAACTAATGGGTCGATTTCAATCAAATTTGTACTAACATATGTACCTCTATTGAGCCAGCTCTCAAACAGAACGCTCAACAGATTTGGAAGATACGCACCTCTTTATGTTGTAATAATTTCAATATTGAAGTTACATAACTTAGGGTAACAACTTTGTGCAGGTTCAGTGCTCAGCAACTTCCCCATAGGGCCCGCTCTTCGTCGGCTTTCAGTAATCCTCTTATTTCAATTAAATTAGTTTTAGTGCCTTATAATAACCATTTGGTTACAGAAGCCCACAAAGAGGCCGCCTCCACATATTTTTTTTCTCAGTTACTGTTACTCATGCCCGGGCTTTAACTACGAAGTAATATCGCCTACTACCAGAGCGCTCTTTTGTCGCTCTGGTGAACATGAGCCCGACTCTACTCTGCAAGTCCTAAATTACCTAGGTTTAGTTACTTTGGTTAGGGATCTTTAATGATTACTTGACATCGCTTAACATCCAATCCGAAGGACGGCGTACTCAATTTTTTTTCATATCCCAAATAAAATACCTAAGAGCTTCGGCCGGTTTCCGAATCAGCGATCTTGAGCTGAGTAAGCAGGCACGCTACCACTCAGCCACCGGCGCCCTAACTATTTTATACAACTACTATCATTATTATTTTATATTATCATACCTTTAATAGAAAGAAGAATTGTAATCGTGAAAAAAAGTCGAAATCAAGTTTTCAAGGGAATTTCACGTTTCAAGGTCCCCTGAACACGAATTTACCATTTCCTAATGATATTCATTTGTATGAATACGAGTATACAAGATTGGAACTTTGCAAGTGCTCTAACTCAAAAACGTTTGTAACAATGAACTTGAAATTTGAGACAGAGATGTCTTAGGTCCTAACATAGATATGATTAGATTTTTACCGAAATCGGACGATATTTAGGCCACTTAACTTCGGGTCTTGACTTTCTTTTACAAAATACAGCTTAGTTATTATGACTCATGTCCGAGCTATGAAGTTACAACGCCCACTACCTGAGCGCTCTTTCGTCACTCTGGTGGACATGAGCCCGACTCTACTATGGGAGTCCTAAATTTTGCCTACCCTACATTTTTATTGACCTAAGGAAGGGAGGCCTCTTTAACGAGTACCTGACTGCGTATAGGCTTCGGACCACAGCTAAAGTCCCATCCGAAGGACGGTGTGCTCAAGTTTTTATTTTTACTTTCTCAGGTAAAAACGTTAGGGCCTCTGCAGGCTTTCGAACCCGCGATCTTGAGCTTCCGGCGTCCCTCTTAGATGCCTTCATATTCCAACATGTGACATACATACTGTTGATTTGCAGACAACGTTCCATTTTACAAAGATAATAACATATTTCTAAGTAAGACAAACCCGTTCTTGGAAATACATGTACCTATCTATATAAAAACCTACCCTATATTTTTATTCACCTAGGACAGGGGTCTTTAACGTGTGTCTGACATCGTACAGGCTCAAGACCATCGCTTAACGACCCATCAGAAGGACGGCGTGTTTAAGTTTTTTTTTACCTCCCAGATAAAATAAATTAGGTTACAAACCCGCTATATTTAGCTCAGTAAGCAAGGACGCATACCACTAAGCTACCGGCGCCCTCTCTGTGTGTTGTGTGTGTATGGGATTACAAAGTTGTGAGCATGTTCTACGGGTTGTGACTCAGATGATGGACAGGAGTAACTTATATGTCCCCCATCCATGATATTTTAAATTGTTAAAGTTTTTAGATTGATTTATTTATTTTTATTTATTATAAATTTTAAATTTTATTTACTAAAATATTTTAATTTTCATTCAAATTTCAAAATTTTTTATTTTATCAGACTGCCTGATGATGAGGGCAACCTCGAAAGCCGGCTAGCTTGTACTAATAAAAATCTGTGAGAGGTCAGACTACATCTTATTTGACAACCTGTGAAACTAATAAATTTTTTTTTTTTTAAATCCCGGATAAAGGAGACAAATAGCCTATTATTTGTTATGAAAGATCCGCCTCCTCAAGAAGAAAACAGAGAAAAAAAACTGCATAAAACCAAGAAGTAGTCAAGTCAGCGATGTGTAGCGACTAGCGACCAGCGACTTCCCGGGGAAATGTTTGCATAATGAAACCCCCCCCCTGTTTTAGCTTTTCTTTCAGCTGCCCCATCTGGATATTATGCAAACATCAATCCCCGTAAATAGACAGCAGGTAATTTTTGAAAGACCTATCTGATTAAAGAGAAATTCTGTAAAAAATCAGTAATGAGGAAGTGGAGTCTGTGTCATGACGAAGGATTTCTTGTATGTATCAGCATTATACTGCTGAAGGAGATCTTATCTTGAAGTACGTGTCGTCAGCTGATCAACAAACATTGTTGGTGAGGTTCTGAGCTCAAGATCGTGGGTTCGAAACCCAACCGAGGTCCTTAGTTTATTTAATCTGGGAGGTAAAATAAACTTAAGCACACCGTCCTTCAGATGGGACGTTAAGCGATGGTCCCGAGCCTGTACGATGTCAGTCAGGTACTCGTTAAAGACCCCTGCCCGAGGTGAATAAAAATTTAGGATAGGCAAAATTTAGGACTCCCACAGAAGAGTCGGGCTCATGTCCACCAGAGTGACGAAAGAGCGCTCTGGTAGTAGGCCAAATGACCTCGTAGTTAAAGCCCGGGCATGAGTCATAAAACCTAACCTACACATTGTTGGTCTTTTTCAGCCCGGGCTTCACGGGCTCTAAACACAGGCCTTCTTTCGACTCACTGGTGTATACAACCCAGACTCAACTGTCAGTTCTAATTGTGTCTACTCAGGTTTAGTTGGAAATATTTAGGGGATGTTCAGGGGCGTAGCCAGGATTTTGAGCAGGAGGGGGCAAAGTTAGACTACGGGGGGGGGGGGGGTGGGGGGGGAATAGACTGCCGTGGGCACAGCACGCAGTTTCCGTGGTTAGCGTTGCAGATCGGCACACGGGGCTCCCGCGTCGCTCACCAGGCGGACAGCGAGACCTGCCCGTCATATATCCGTGCGTTAGAGTCTTTGGCCTCACGCACTGATTATTGATTATGGCGAATAGGATGCGCGGGGGCCTCCGTTTGTGGCAGCACAACATGAATAGGCGCAGGATTGTGGCTGATGAGGTGCGTCAACTAGTGTCATCGGAGGGCGTCCAGGTGCTAGCTCTCCAACTGCTCCGTGATCTCGAGGGCCGTGGATATAAGGCAATCGCCTACGTCGACGACCTCGTTGTTACAGTGCTCGCTGATAGTCGAGCTGCTCTAACCCTTCGCGCCCAAGCCGCCATTGACGATATAGACAACTGGTGCTGCGCCAACAAACTGGCTCTCTCTCCTAGCAAGACCTCGGCTTTGCTGATGAGAGGGAGAACCGACGCCCGACACCCCCTGGTAATCAAAATCCACGGACGCCGCATTGAGAGCCCGGCAACGGTCACTTATCTCGGAGTGCGGATTGGGCCGGGCCTCAACGTGACGCCCCACGTTGTTGCCATTAAAGAAAGGACTACCGTCACTTTCAACGCTCTGAGCTGCCTAGCCCGCGCGACGTGGGGCCTCGGCTACTCTGCGTGTAGAATCATCTACACTGGAGTATTCGAGGCTGTAGCAAGGTACGCCGCTGCTGGGTGGTGGCATCGTCCCACGAAGCGGCGACGCGTGATCCTTGTGCAAGCCCAGAGAGCAGCCCTTTTAAGGGTTACAAAGGCCTATCGTACTGTCTCTACGGCTGCGCTACAGGTGCTGGCAGGAGCTCCGCCCATAGACTTAGTCTTGAACGGGGCTGTCGCCTCGTACTATTGTAGACGCAATTTGCCTTTAGGAGTAGATATAGATGAGCCTTTACGTCTAGCCCTGGAGGAAGAGATGCGCGGACAGTCCAGACCGGAGCGTTGCGGGGACATAGTCCAGGAATGGATAGTGGAGAAATGGCAACAGCGGTGGTCACGATCATCGGATGGCCGAACGACCTACGCATATTTACCGGAAATCCGGGTACGTCTGGACTCCACTTGGATACTGCCTGACCACTGGATGTCCCAGATACTATCAGGTCACGGAGATTTCAACTCCAAGCTGTTCTTCTTTAAGAGGAAGAACAACCCGAACTGTTCGTGCGGCGGGGTCGAGACTGCGGAGCACGTGGTCCTCGAATGTCCGCTGTACGACGGGCCTAGGGTGGTGTTGATACGCGGGACAGGATCGTATCTGGGACTCGACCTACGGCAGCTGGTGACGGAAACCGGCTACCCAATGTTCAGCCGATTTGTGGCCTCCTGGCGGAGAGAGAAGCAAGCATTTTGACCCTGCGCCGGGGAGGCCTGCAGTCGTCCCCGGCGCCTCAACGAACCACAATTAGCGATCGCCCTACATTTATCCCGAGCTCTCTTGGCCCGCCAAGAAAATTAAGGTGGGCTGGGAGTGACCGCTGATCGTCGCAGATGGTCGGCAGCGGTCGCTCCTAGCCTACCACAGCATCATAACGATTCGGAGATGGTGTCGTGGCCTCCACCGGAGGTCGGGCACCCAAAAAAAAAAAAGAAAAAAAAAAAAAAAAACCCGCAGTTTCCGTGGTTAGCGTTGCAGACTTTTTCTCATTAATTTGGGAGACTCAGGTTCCTAGAAGCTCCCCCTGAGGTATCCACTGACTGTAATACTTAAGTTGACTTTACATGAGCAGCAAAAATGCAGAGACCATTGAGACGGAATTTTTAATCTAAAATTTTTTTAGATTTTTGATTTTTCTTGTTTTTTTTGCACTGGCCAGCGGGGGGGGGGGGGGGGGGGGCACGTGCCCTCACATGACACGGTTCGTTCTGGGGAAGTACATTTCCCCTTAATTCACCGACGACTTTTTTTTAAGACCGTTTCCATAAACCACACAAGAGGGATTCTAGGGGGTCCTAGGGGAGAGCCCCCCCGCCCCTCATTGAAAAAATGCCATATCCAACCCAGTAGGATAAAAATATGTCGTTTTGTGAAAATTCTCTTCAAAGATAACTCCCTGGCGGAACTCCAGAAATTCAAAATTTTGAAAAACGCTTTTACTTTTACATGGCAAAAGGCAACTTGGGAGTGGAACACATAATCCCAATTCAAAGAGCGAGCCTAATGCCCTAATGCCCGGGCCCTCGTTAGGACCGCGTCCTTCCTCTTATTAACTCACATTACCCCGAAGAGATCTTCCCTACTATTTATTACATTATTATTATTCACAATTTATGTCATCATTTACGTCTTTTCTTTCCAATAATCCAACTCATTATTTTTTTTTTTATACTTTCATTAAATTGTCTTTGATATAATATATCAAAGACAATTTAATTACACGAGGTGACCGAAAGCTACTGTCTTCATAGACACACATAAAGGTTTTTTTTTGACGTGAAAACGTCTATTCGCTCGTTAAGCACAGTGATAGCCGGTCAAACTTTCTTGTGTTACAAAATACCGTCAGATTTCAATCGATAATAACTACGAGACTAATAATGCGATAACAACGGTTGAGGTCACAATGGATAGAGCATGTCTGTATGTGTTTGTTTTGCCTGTGACGTTATCGGGCTAGTGTGGGCGCCGGCGGATGATTGTTGCGAATTAGCGTTGTGTAAAATAAGAAATTAGTGTAGCATGATAACGCGTTTAGATAGGACGTTGATTCGGGTGTCATTGTAGAGAGCTTGAGGAGCCCTATTAGGACTCAAATTGAAACAATAAAAATATTCGCCGAAATATATGTAAAAATCTGTATTAAATTCAAAATTGCAAAAAAATTAAAGATATCGTCTCATATAAATCGTAAATATGCGCGGAATTATAGAAAACGCAAATCAGAGGAAAGCTCGCATCAAAAGGAATTTAAAAACCCTAAAAACTTTAGTGCCGAGCAAATGCAAGAGCTATGGCAGCGTCGAAAAGAAAATGAAAAATGATTTTATCCCGACGTTTTCACGGAAAATCCACGGCGTGGACTTTGACTACGCCTTAATGTTTTTGTTTTTTTTCCACTCTTGGAATCAGGAGTTCGGAAAACATGAAATTCCGGTGAAAATTCAGCATTAAATTTCTGACAGTTTTCATAACTTCCCCTATACTTGGCATAGTAGGGAAAGTAGAATTGTATATTGTAGCAATACCGAAAATACTCCCATAAATTTTATTTATTTTGTGAATAGACAATATTTTTAAAAAACACGTTTTTCTTTATTTTATTTTTTTTACTATCAAATAAAGTCCACTTTATGGTCAAATATTCATTGAGCATATTTATTATTGAAAATAAATATTAAAAATTGGAATGATTCGGAAGAAGGACCAGAGATCATAAAAATATATAAATTATCATGTAATTACAAATCCAAAGAAATACCTTATAAACCTTCCATTGCGTCTGTAGTCGTGGCTTCAACATCTATAAGCCAGCTTGTTTATATTGCACTTTTAAGTTTACACTTTTTTTTAATTGGCATTCGTAGTGCTGTACAATTGTTTAAGTCGCCGGTCCAGTGTACTCACACTAGTCGTCACACGTGTCGTCCGTTTGTGATGGTTTTTTTTATTAGAAAAACTTTAATTCGTAAAGGTATCAACTTCTTTAATGTCGTTCCCCACTTATTGAAAGCAATAGATACAATAAACAAAAAAAATCAATTAAAAATGTTTATGCTAGAGAAAACCATATATACAGAAGGATTGTTTTTTTGTTTGGCCTGATATACTGTTCATATTGGCCTTCTCATTGTTCAAAAAAAGGGAAAAAATAACCCTAATTTAAAATTCGACCATATTTTTTATTTTATTTTTTATTTTCTTGACAGATAGACCTTCTCACACTTTTTCCTGCAAGATTTTTGAAAAATAGATAAAAACAGTAATCTTCATAGTCCGGATTCGATCAGGTAAGATGTCTACCATGAGTAGGCATGAAGAATTTAATGAGGGTTGTCTCAGCTAAAATAACAGAGAGGTAAATATAGGATATGTCAACTTTGTGGTCAATTCCCGCAGGATTTCTGAAAAAAAAAAACACTAATGCTGGTAGTTCCGATTCAAATATGGTGGTAGTTTACCATGACTAATATAAAATAACAATATACAGACTGTAGAGCGTCGTTTATCCGACGTCAGTTATCCGAACTGGCTTCGTGGGGAAAAAATTGAAATTAGTTTGAATGAACTTCCATGAGGGAAGCCTAATTAATTCTTAGAAAGAGCCTTGTTTATCGATGAATTCGGTTTGACGGGGCAGACAGTCAATATTTGTTAACGAACAACTAAAGTGTATGTCTATGTATGTAATTTGTACATTGGATTTTTCCACTGAATCCTTTTCCTTTCGTATGGTCGGTTACCAGTCAATGCTCTCAGTTTCAAATCATTCATTTTGAGGTGTACATTGAATTAGTTAGTGGTCACATATTTTAAGTAAAACTTAGAACATGTCGACAAAAAGGAAACGAGTAGTGCTTTCATTAAAAGATAAAATGAAAATTATTACGCGGCTGAAGAAAAGTGAAACAGGTCAGGCGTTTGCTATCAAGCTCGGTGTTGGTAAATCAACGATAACGGGAATAAAAAATAATTCTGACTCATTCACTAGGTAAGCACTCCATATTAAAAGTCAGGAAAAAACCGAAATCCGAATTGTTGGAAGATGCTACATTCACTTAGTTTTTGCGAAAATGGGCTTCTGGGCAGCCCATATCTGGGCCCATTTTGTGTCAAAAAGCAGTGGAATTAAACATCATATATAGGAAACTCTTCATTCATCGCAAGTTTTGGGTAGCTGAAAAATTTCGATTATCCGAACCACACAACATTAGTTCGGATAATCGACGCTCTATTGTATTTTTAAACTATCTCTGTATTACTTATTCATCAACAAAAATGTATTATAGTGTTTTTCGGAAATTATGCGGGAATTAGTGCCACAAGTCCATATTCCTTTCTTGATTGTAACTGGAAGAACTTAGATTATATTTTTTATTTCTCTACTCATAGATTACCATTTCATTGAAAACTACATTTCAAAACGGTTGCATATAAAAAAAAAAACTATTTGGATATTAAAAAACATGTCAACACTGAGTCAGTTGACTTTGTTGTGAAGTGTAATTACAAACAATTTTATTATTTTTTACAATTTCATTATAAAATGAACTTGAAACTAAGTACATTAAGCCTAATTAATTTGTCTTTATTATTAAATAATGCTGGATGTATAAAATATAAAGTAAGACTTCTTAAAAATACATTGTTTCATGTTTCATGTTTTTTTTATTTCACTTTTTAAATAAGATGATACATCCTTTTATTTATTCTGTTATTTCATAATACTAGGTACATTTTATATTTATATATATTTTTCTTTTTTAATGTAGTCTATTTTCTGTTGCAGTAAATATTTATAATCTTTCCGTTGTTATATTTCACTAGAGTTAGTTAACTATATTTCACTAGATAGGTATTAAGTTTCTGATTATTTCTCAACAGGAACGTAGCCAGGATTTGTTTTCTGAATTGTAATTTCAAAGCTCAAGCCCTTAACCTGATGAGTATTTGAATGTTTTTACTTCGTGTATTCGGTCAGAAATTCGATGCCAAGTTTTCAACAGACTTTCATGTTTTCCGATTTCCTGATTATAAAAATTAAAAAAAAAATATCTGTCTAGGTGTGTAAACACGATAACTCCCGATAAATGATTGTAACTTCACGAAATTTTATATGTGTATCCAGAACCCTCTAACGACGATTTTCAGCTAAATCGACAAAAGGGAAGGAGGTTTATTAGCCACTATATAATAATGAGTTTAAGGGAGAGCGAAAACGTAATTGGTTAGTTCGAACTGGGGAAGTATATAGCCGATGAATCGACAAAGCATTTTGTTATACGTTTTAAATCATGAAGTATATTCCATGTTATGGTTATATTGTGAAGCTCGCTTGACCACCTCTCCAGTGGTTATAATGTCTGTTTACGTTACAGAACGTTGAATCTGTTATCCGCTTGGGTTTCTTCTTAGACAGGAAGGGGGGGTTGAGTGGGGTGGGGCTAGTTCTTGTTCAACCCAGAACGAAGGAACTGTCAAATAAATTATATTCAGTTCATGGACCAAAGTCATAGTACCTTAACTTCCTCCCAGCCAGCCTAGATGAAGGCGTCTGTCATTGTAAGTTTGTTTTACAATTCTTCGCCTAGACATTTCCTTTATTTATTCTCCGAATACAGATTTGCGGTCAATGTCGAAAATAGTGGGAAATTTACAAAAATAAATCAATTGCATCGGCAGTTATCGAGGTTTTTGAATTGAGGCCCTCTCCCCTCAAGACTTACCAAGGGCCGAAATGTCATGTCGATACATTTACATTAATTACATCGGCAGTTATTGAATTTTTGAGTTGAGCTCCCTTTCTTTCTGCCGATTCCGTTGAAAATTATTAAGTGTCGTCCGTATGGGGTTTTGATTTCACATATGAAATTTTGTATCGATACATTCATTCTATCGGCAGTTATTAAAGTTTTTGTGTTAACCCTTCCCTTTGCTCGATCTGGCAGAAAGTCCATGTGTTGTCGTTGCTGGATTCTCGAGTCACGTATAAAATTTTCGTAGCTCGGTGGTAGCGTGATAAACTAGAGCTCAAGATCATCACCCAGCCGAGGCCCTTAGTTTATTTTATTTGAGAGGATAAAAAAAAAACGAGCACATCGTCCTTCGGATGGGACGTTAAGCGATAGTCTCGAGCCTGTACAATGTCAGGTACTCGTTAAAGACCCCTACTTTAAGTGAATAAAAATTTAGGATTCCCACAGTAGAGTCGGGCTCATTCATGTTCACCAGAGTGACGAAAGAGCGCTCTGGTAGTAGGCGATATGACCTCGTAGTTAAAGCCCGGGCATGAATCATAAAACCTGACGTAACCTGTAGTTCAGTTACAGTAGAACCTTGACACTGCGTGCGGATAATCTGTGGTGCAAAAATTCTAGTCTTTTTTTATAACATATGGTTGACTATCTTCATATCTGATAGATGTCAATCTATGGACATTGCTGTATTAATTTGTTATTGAAAAATATGAAAAATCGGTGCCACAAAGTCCACCCCCCATATTCTGTATCGAATTCTATATATTTTTACAGTCTCAGCTGTACGAAGTACAGAAAAAGTTACGTAATCAAAGTCAATGTTGACTTTTCATTTCGGGGAGGAAAAAAAAATGTGAACACCTCCTCCATAAAGAATGAATGCATCGACACACAATTGTATATGTGCCCAGAACCCCACGATATAAAGACATCTAATGATTTTCATAGGGGGACTATTGATTGGTGGGGGGGGGGGGGGGGATCAACTCAAAAATCGTATTAATTATCGACGTATTGAATTTATCGACACAAAATTTAGTATGAAGATTTACCTAGTTGCCCCTGTGTTATTCAAATGTGGAGTTTTAGCCCAAACGGAGGGGGAGCGAAAAAATAATAGATTAATTATGGGGAAGTACATTGTCGGCGATTCACCGACGATTTTTTAAAATAAATATTATTTTGGAAAATCTTATAACAAATATTAATACAATTTTTTTTTTTTTTTCAAATTATGTGCCATTTAACCTGTGATATAATCACATATAATTCTATGATATTTGATAGCTGTGATATACGGGTGTTATATGTGATTTTGATATTTAAGTTGACAGTCGTGTTCGTGTGTATCTTCACGGTTGGACTCAGGGCAGAATGGCAAATCCATATTTCACATCCATCCTATAAAAGTAAGTGTTTTGTTATGTGCTTCAGTCAAGCACCACGTTTTCAACTTATTCTCATGTATAAGTTCACTTTAATGGTCCATTTTCCAATTTTCAGTAATAAATTGAGAAGGAAATTTCTCTAAAAGTTTTAAAACATAAATTGTATTCATGAAAACATTGTCTGACATGTTTTTCCCCCATTTTTTATCTAAATTAAGGAAGTTTTTGTTTACTATGGGCTGACCGCGGCTAATCTATTTGAAGTTTAAGATATTCTGTCCTGTAGCGGATCCAGGCTAATCGGGTAGTCACCAGAGCGGTCTGGTAGTAGGCAATATGACCTCGTTGTTAAAGACTGAGCATGAGTCACAATAACTTTTTTTTGTTTTCTTCTATATCTCGCACATTGGGACCTGAACGTCCCGAAACATCGTTGGGATAAAGACACTTCTGAAGCGTTTTTTTGAAAAATAGTTATCTTAATTTTTATTAAATTGAAGAATGTCTCTAATTATTATAAGCGTATCTTGTATTAATTTGTTTATACACTCATATATTTTTTAATATTTATTTGTTCAGTTTTATTAATTTCATTTTACTTTTTTTAATAGATTTGTTATTACTACTAATCATAGGTGTGTTAGACTCAAGTAGTTATAAATCCATATCTTAATGTATACATTCTTTTGACGTACCTATCCTATTACCATGTACAGTAGACTCTCCCTTATCCGGCGTTGCCGGGACCGATAACTGGTATTTTACTAAATTTTGATTTCTACAGTAGTTTCCGAAAAGGGCCCTACAAAAATATCAAAAGTTCAAGACGTGCAATTTTTAAGAAAGTGTACGTAATTAAAAAAAAAAGAATGTCAATTAACTTTTTATTTGGATTTCTAAAGAGATGCCATTTTTATTTTTTTCAATAATATTAAATTAAATCCAAAGGTTTTCAAATAATTTTACTGGGCCAACAGGGAAAATGAATAGAATAGAATTTACTAGAACAAATATTTTGGGTTTATTTTTTAAACCATCTACAATATAAAATTATAAAACTAAACATTGAAACAAACAAAAATCAAAAGAAAAATCTTAAAAACTATTTCAATTTTTTTTTCTCTTTTATATTTTTGGCCATTCTTTAAATTTAAGTTATATATTTCTGGGCGTATATCTTGTACATATAAACAAACAACAGTACCTTCTTTGCGGATCAATTTCACCGTCAATTCACTTCTATTTAGTTCATCATAACTTAAGCCTAAACACCACTCTCCGTGTTCACTCAGACCGTCTCCATTGTACTCAGACCTCGACTCTCTACACACACTAAAAAACAGCTGATGGCCGTGTTTTGTTTTTTACTGGCATTTGTTTTAAAAGAAATGGTTTCTTATTATTTATTTACTAATTCAGTTTATTTTTATAGAAAAATAAATATAATTAATTTTTTTTTATTATTAATAATTTACCTAATGTGTGTATTATTTTTTTACATCACAGCACAGATAAAATCCGTGTTTTTTATTATATTCATTCAATGAGGTGTTAACGTGTTCACACACACATGCACATACACTTTGAGAGAAATATGCATTTTTGGAATTCAGTGGAGCGGACGTGAAACATGAAATTCAAATGAAAACTTGGAATTTTCAATTTTAATTTTTTTCTTCGAACTTCCAGTTAGCAATTTTTTAAAGAAAGGAAACAGAGTCCTTTGAAGTATCTCCTTTCAACTTTTTTCTAGGACGAGGGGGGGGGGGGGGGGGGGGGAAGGCAAAAACCTTTTAGATTGATGATAAGGGGAAAAAGAGGATCCGAGGGTGGATCACAGACAGTGAACCTCCTCAGCTCAAATTACAATATAGAACCTTAATTATCCGAGGTCGGATTATCTGACATCGCGGTTAACCGAGGAAAAATTTGGGATCCGAGGTTATTGGATTATCTTGTGTAACGGTTTTATTTATAATAGTTTATTAGCCAAGTTTCAAGGTTAAAAATGTGTAGATGAATCACCGGTGCACTTCCCCACAACGAATTATTCAGTTAACTTTTCGCCACCCCTCCAAAACCAGTCGACCGTTTGTGGTATTCAATAATAACTTACATGGCTACTCATACAAACTTTTGTGTAGATATATTCTTTACATGGGTAGTTATTAGGGTTTTTGAATTGTGCCCCCTCCCCTCAAATTTGACTGGTTATGTCTTCATAAATTGAATTAATCCCTCCACTAATCCTCCCTTTCTTTCCCTTCGGCTAATTCCGCTGAAAATTAATAGGTGTAGTCCTCACGGGGTTTCTGAATTCGTATATAAAATTTCGTGTCGATAACATTCATTCTACACACACACACGCAGACAAACAACTTTTTTTTTTATATTGAGCGAAGATTGTCGAAAAAATTGAAATTTCTGTGGTTACATAACTTCCCCTATAACTGGGGAAGTTAAACTTTTGGAGCGTTATTTCAATTTCTGATCGGTTACATAACTTCCCCTATAACTGGAGAAGTTAAACTTTTGGAGCGTTATTTCAATTTCTGATCGGTTACATAACTTCCCCTATAACTGGAGAAGTTAAACTTTTGGAGCGTTATTTCAATTTCTGATCGGTTACATAACTTCCCCTATAACTGGGGAAGTTAAACTTTTGGAGCGTTATTTCAATTTCTGATCGGTTACATAACTTCCCCTATAACTGGAGAAGTTAAACTTTTGGAGCGTTATTTCAATTTCTGATCGGTTACATAACTTCCCCTATAACTGGAGAAGTTAAACTTTTGGAGCGTTATTTGGAGACGTAGTTCTAGGAAGCTTTCAACGGGCAGGGCAGGAAGTGGCCGCGTGTTCGTCCTTAGGGTGCTTCAGTCCTTCTTCCTGCGTCTCTTCATATTCCTTACAGTTTTGTTAAGAAATTTACGGAGAGTGGTATGTACTTTATATCCTAAAAATTGTACTTTAACTAAACATTAAAAATTTAGAACCGCTGAAATTCAAACCTATGGTTGAAATCCATGTTCTCGTTTTTGTAAATCCTTTTTATTTTACTCAGTACTGATCTATAAATTTGATATTGTTTCACAAATGTAGTTGCATTCCAATAATATGAAACGAGAACAAGATGTTTAGAAGGTATTTTTTAAGAAGCGAAAGAAACTTTCAAATGCGTTTTTTCAAAAATCAATAATTCTAAGATATCCCACTTCTGAACTATTCTATCGATACATAAATTATATTAAATAAACAAAACAAACTTATTGTTGAAATATTGTCTATTCCGATTGGGTTGTCTATTTGGAATAGACAATATTTCAACAATAAGTTTGTTTTATTTATTTATTAGAAATTCCACAATATGTCCGCCTTCCTCAACTTAGAAGTTATAAGTTATATTAACATTTTGATTTTGGATTAACCGGAGTGGCATGGCCGGATTATCTCGGATAATAGAGGTTCTACTGTACTTGCAATAAACTGACTTTTGCCTTGATGTTCCAACGGCATTTGTTAGTACTTTGAGTTACTTTTTGTACCCTTTAGTCCATTTAGCTGAAAGTGGATAAATATATTCGGTGTCATCGTCAGATAATTCTGCGCCGTAGATAAATCGAGCGTTTGGCGCCCTTCACTCAATTTCAAGTATCAGGTAGTCAAATAATTATATAAATTTATTGAGGGCGTCGGTAGCTCAGTTGTATGCATGCTTGTCTTCTGAGCTCAAAATCGTGGGTTCAAAACCCGACCAAGGCCCTTAGGTTATTTTATCTGGGAGGTAAAATAAACTTAAGCACGCCGTCCTTTGGATGGGACGTTAAGCGATGGTCCCGAGCCTGTACGATGTCAGGTACTCGTTAAAGACCCCTACCCTAGGTGAATAAAAATTTAGGACTCCCACAGTAGAGTCTTCTTACTATTTTTATTTTTTTATAATATTTATATAATTATTTGATAAATGGTGAACTTTTAACTATAAGTATTGTAATTATTAATTACAATAATTGTAATTAATAATTACAATACTTATAGTTGTAAGTTGTATACAATTATTGTATTATGTAATTTATAATTCCAAAGAAGTATTAAATCCGAGATCGAGTTTTCATCAGAATTTCACGTTTCAAAATATCCCGATTTTCGTGATTATGACTGCCATATGCCAGGGACTTTGTGAGTGATCCAACTCAAAAACGATTGTAGCAATGAACTTGACATTTGAAATGAAGATGTCACAGGTGCTTAGATTTTGGCCGAAAATTAAGATCACTTTACTTCGGTACTTAAGTTCATCTTTACAAAATACTGCTTATATTTATGACTTAATCAAAATCTCTCCAAATAATAGTTCTTAAGAAAAGTAAAAGGCACAGTATATATGAAATACATTTTTTTGAAGTTATAAAATTACGTCTTGAAAACTTTTTTTTTAGACATTTCCTCGATTTACGCAAAAATGGTTAGTCCTATCGGGAAAATGGTACACTTGTCCCTTCCCCATCCAAAACATATTTCACATTGACATTACTGTGTATAAGAAAGACTCAGAATGACGCTGTACAAAGAAACAAAAAAAAAATAACTAAACTTCGGAAAAAATGTAAAAAGTTGTTAATTTTTAAAGTTGTTTGTTTGTTTGTTGTTATTTTTGTTAACTCGAGTCTCAACTAAGAGTTTATATCAGCCATTACAGGGGACGCTGCTCTGGTCTTCAGAAAGTGTACCAGTCGGAAAATATATTAAACATTTACCAGGTCCCCCCCAGCATAGGACATTTCGTTGAAAGTTTCATATTTATCGTTCCGGAAGATGGTGGGGGGGGATTATACGCTGTCTCAGGTGGCTTGCTACAGTTGAGCTTCCCATAAAATTAAATTAGCATCTGAATTTCTTCACCAGGACACAACTTGGAGGGGTAGAAGGTAGGATATGACCTCTACTTACAGCATAATGTCCCAGGTCTGAATGGCGGCTCTCTCCTATCCACGGAGCTTACTAATTCACATTTACATATGTTAATCTCTTCATATCTCCACTTACATAATTAATATATCTACTGGGAGGTTGGACCGCCGTTGCGCGGAAGTCGTATTAATCTACCCCAGGGTCATCCATCTTTTCACTAAGTTATATATTTATTACAGATAGTGAATTTTTAGCTCAGTTAGCTATTTTATTATTTATAATATTATTATCCAGAGGCGGATTTAAGTTAGATTGCGCCCTAGGTCCATTCCGGTAATTATATATATTTTGTGAAATCGACAATATTTAAAAAAAAAAACAGTTCTCTTTATTTTTTCGTTGTCTATTCTGTTTGATTCTGAATTTTTTTGAATAAGTGATAATTTTTGGGATTACTTTATCTTTATATAGTTTTTTTAACGAGAACAATTTTCTTCTGATCAGAAATGCCTACTTTGGAGTTGTCGACAGCTTCCAGGCCACGGACTCTGTAATATTCAACGTATTTTTTGTAATTTCCGACTCAATTTCTTCAAACCCTTCTTCATTCACACTGCTTGTACCTAGAATTGAAAGTTGTGTAGTTGCACTTGAAGAATTAATGTTCAATGAATTTATTCGTCTCTCGGATCTTCTGATGAATTTTATTAAAGAGTTGTCAAATGTTTAAACTTTATATTTGATGTTGTGGCAAGTTGTGGATCCAAGGCTCCTTTTCTTAGACTGCATACATATCCTGGGTTCTCCTCCGCCTACATTCGGATGGGAATACATTCTTATAATGGAATGTAAACATTCCAAGCTCTTCCGTATCTTGATAAATTAGGGAAGGATTGGCCAACGATGCAAAAAGAAGCAAAGATGAGGCTTCTGGTCGATAAAAACAAACTTGTAGAATATCTGCCAACCTTTCGACACTGAGTGTGTCTTCTTCAGGGTTTGTGTTGTCGTTATACATTATTAATGAGTTGATGTTTCCTAGACTAAATATAACTTAATCAACAAAATAACATTTAAATTACAACAAACTAAAATATTATATCTACACAAACAATTATAACTAAATAAATCTTACCTATATCATGAGTGAACTTTTTTGAACATAATTAAACTAAAACAAATAATACGAAAAAAAAAAAACATAAGTGGGCGTCGGTAGCTCAGTGGTATGCGTGCTTGTCTTCTGAGCTCAAGATCGTGGGTTCGAAACCCGACCGAGGTAGCACGCCGTCCTTCGGATGGGACGTTAAGCGATGGTCCCGAGCCTGTACGATGTCAGGTACTCGTTAAAGACCTTGCCCTAGGTGAATAAAAATTTAGAGTAGGCAAAATTTAGGACTCCCACAGTAGAGTCGGGCTCATATCCACCAGAGTGGCGAAAGAGCGCTCTGGTAGTAGGTGATATGACATCGTAGTTAAAGCCCGGGCATGAGTCATAAAACCTAACCTAATGTTACTATAGTGACATTATTATAGTGTTTTTTTAAAATTAAATATAATCTCTTTTGTTTTATAATCTCTCCTTCATCCTATCTTGATAAAGGTTTCTCTGTGAAGCTGTGGATACTATCTTCAGTATGTCCAACAATTAGAAAATTATAAGTAACTGAACGCATATTGAAATTCTTCAGTAAATGTTGGTTTAGCGCTAGTAAGTACTCATTTTTCATCTGCTACTTGGACCAAAATCGAAACTGACTACTAAGAACCCAATTTGGACCTAAGGAATAGTAATTTTGGATACAGCTAAACAATTCAACATCAATCGTATCCAAGCATTCCAGTCCAAACTCCTCCGAAGAATTGTCGACGCTTCTTTGTACGTCACCAATAAAGTCCTATACAGAGATCTCGGTAATCCCACTGTCAATGAATTAATCAAATCCCGATTCCAATCATTCCACAGGAGGTGGCCTAGTGATATTATGAAATAATTCAAATGAACTTGAATGAAATAAAACTAGTTTATTTATGATATTGTCTAATTTCACATAATATATATACAAGGGAGTACTTTCGGTATTTCTATCATCCTCAGCCGAAAGCATAAGCGTTAGTCTTATCTCTTATGCTTTCGGCTGAGGATGGTAGAAATACCGAAAGTACTCCCATGTATACATATATATTATGTGAAATTAGACAATACCATAAATAAACTAGTTTTATTTCATTCAAGTTCATAATTCATATTATTATTATAAAATGCAGAAACTATTGGTTTTGCAGGTATGGCGTTGTATCCATTGGAATGAGCGGAAAATTTCCCATACTTGACCTTATTTTAAAACTTCCAAATTTGCACTTGAGGCAGTCTTGTTCTAAAAGTGCAATATTTCTACCCTGGTTACTTTATTTAATTTTTTTTTTTTTTTTTTTCAGAGAATGGCCGGCGTTCAAACAACCAATTCGATAGCAAGCTTAGTGACAATATTTTAAAAGATGGATGGGCAGACAAAAACAGAAAATGGAGCAGACAAGGAAAAGCAGAAGATAACATGGGAAACATGTTAATGTACGGATGGAGGACGAGGCCGCACGAGAAGAATGGGAAGAAGAACTCCAAGGTAAGTGTTGTAGGGGGGGAGTTTTGTAATCAGCCGAAAATAACATCCCCCCCATCCTCTGAATCCAAAATTGAAGAAGAAAAAGTGGTCGGTCAATGACCGGCAATGTACCCCACAACGAATCAATCAACTTTGAGCTCCCCCTCCAAAACGAGTCGGAACAAGTCCTGGTTGCTATGGCTACATCATTTTAAGATGGTTTTCAGAAACCGGTCAGAGGGCGCCGGTAGCTCAGTGGTATGCATGCTTGACTTCTGAGCTCAAGAGCGCGGGTTCGTAACCCGACCGAGGCCCTTAGTTTATTTTATCTGGGATGTAAAATAAACTTAAGCACGTCGTCCTTCGGATGGGACGTTAACGATGGTCCCGAGCCTGTACGATATCAGGTATTCGTTAAAGACCCCCTACCCAAGGTGAATAAAAATTTAGGACTCCCAAAGTAGAGTCGAGCTCATGTCCACCAGAGTGACGAAAGAGCGCTCTGGTAGTAGGCGATATGACCTCGTAGTTAAAATCCCGGGCATGAGTCATAAAACCTAACCTAACCTTTCAGAAACCGGTAAAATGTAATTAGGCCCGAAGCAGAGTTATCAATGTTCAGCCAACATTTAATCAAATTAAGTTATCTGAACTTTCAGGATCATTGCTGCAATCGTGAACATTTCCACGTTGGTATCTGTATGTATACATGTATACAGATATCAACCCCGTAATGTTCAGGGAACCTCGAATCGTAAAATTCCATTGAAAACTCGATATTGAATATTCCCACAATTATAGTACTTCCTCATACTTCATAGATATAATAAATGTATAGACACGAAATTTTTTGGTGATTCGACAGTTATATATATATATATATATAAAGGAAAGGTAAATTAAACATTTAAAAACCCCGACACAAAAAGATTTTGGGGGCGGAGCGACGACGACACACCCCCTGCAAAAATTGTGATTTTATTTATTTAAATAATAAAAAAAAATGTATGGTTTTTTGTTGTTTTGATTAAAAGTTAATCTCTTTTTTTTTTTGGTGGGGGAGGAGGTACTTGGCCTTATAAACATTTGAGTTCAAACTCGTTCTCTAACTGTAATAGAGGCCGAGATCCCTACACAGGCTCTGATGAAACCTGATTATCTTGGAAACGGCAGGCATACCCGATTTCCACCAAACATGGCTAAGAACCATCTCGCAAATACCAGCTTTTGAAACCAAAAACCCGCTTTGAACTCGGTTCAGCCGCTTGGAGCTACGAGCCACAGACAGACAAACACACAGACAAAGGCTACAAACTTATAATACCCCTCATTTTGCTTCGGGGGTTAAAAAAGTGTGTTCAGAGATAGCCTGCTAGCCTCTACTTACCTCAAGATCGTGGGGTCGAAACCCGGCTAAGAAGGGGAAAAAACTTTGAGCATGCCGTCCTTCAGATGGGTTTAAGCAATGGTCCCGAGCCTGTGCGAGCATTACCCTAGGTGAATAGAGTAGAGTCGTGCTCATGTCCACCAGAGCGAGGAAAGAGCGCTCTGGTAGTAGGCGACATGACCTCATAGTTAAAGCCCGGAGTTACAATATCTATTATTTTTTAAAGGGCTTTGAGGACGAGTACCACTTCGATGAAATGAAATCCAAGAACAACTATTGGCACAAATCAGACTCGTCTGGAAAGTTCATACGCTTTGGTCACAATGACAAGAATACTGGAAAACAGAATGGGGACAATCGTCACAAGGTAATGTACACGTTATTTCAATGTTTATCTAGTAAATACTTTCTTATTTTCAACAAAAATGTTCCTTCTCTATTTTTTGTAAGGAGTGTCCCACCAGCCATTGAGGTGGAAGCACGTTTAGTGTCGAGCTCTCTCTTTATATAAACTGTACTGTGATACCAGTGTATTATTTAGTGAAGTGTTCATTGTTTGGACTATTGGAGCACTATGTGATCCAAAATAGTGAGTAACTGTTAACATTATCATTTAGAATTTGATTTGTTTTCCGTATTTAAAAAGATCGTGAAGCGTTCCTGCAAGATCCTGTCTGCCGGGCACTCAGGTGTACCTCTACATCTAGTACTGGCCGGCTTATAGCCACGTCCCCCATGGAGTGGGAGCTAGTCAGTGGGTCTGCCGTGAAGAAGGAACCCGGTTCCAGCCACCGTCTCGCCGATTAATTTTTTTTTTTTTTTTTATTATTATTTTTTTTTCAAATTTATTCATTTATTATTATATTATATTAATCTAACAATGGACGTTGAAGTAGAGGCCTTAGAAAATTCATCTACTCAAGGAGACGACAGTAGAAGCGGTGAGCCCTCCAGACCCCACCGCAAGCGAACCTATACTAGGAAGACCACGATTACAGATTCACCCCACAACAAGCATGCAAGAGCGGTATCAGGAGGAGGAGACACTACTGAGGATGAACCGAACCTTCCCCCTCCATCCACATCTCAGCAGCCACAGCAACAGAACCAACAGCCCGCACTTCAGGTCCCTAAACGGCCTCTTATAATGGTCAAAAATATACTAAACTATAAAAACTTCTGCTCCTCCATTATCCGGACTGTTGGTGAAGCAACATTTACATGCCGGTCTCGTTTAAATGATCTCGTTATTTACTCTCGAGACAGCGAAGCCTTCAGAAAAATAGTGACACACTTGGAACAAACTGAAGCTGATTTTCATTGCTATCAGCTTCGTGAGGATAAATCATATCGCGTGGTGATAAGGGGCTTACATCACACCACGACACCAGAAGAAATAAAGTGTGCACTGTTCCAAAAGCACGGGTTTCAGGTGAAGAACGTGCATAACGTTCGACATCAAATTTTTAAGACGCCGCTCCCCCTCTTCTTCGTGGATTTGGCCATATCCGAAAAGAGCAAAGAAATATTTAAATTGCAGCACTTGCTGTATACGAGAATACAAGTAGAGGAACCACATCGCCGTAGAGACATCCCTCAGTGCACGAAATGTCAGGAGTATGGCCATACTCATTCATACTGCCACCATCCCTCCAGGTGCGTGAAATGCCCAGGCAATCATCCCACAGCCAACTGTCCGAAGAAAGACAGAACAGAACCCGCTGTCTGCGTTCTTTGTGGAGATAATCATCCGGCAAACTACAGGGGTTGTCAGATCCATAGAGAGCTGCAGGACCTCCGGAAAAAGAGGCAAGCGACAGCCAAACCCCCCGAGAAAACACCGATGGCTCCTCCAGCAGTCCCACTTCTGCCAATGAGGCCAGCTCCTCGACCAGCGCCCCCACCCAGACCTCAGCCAGCAGCAGCCCGTCAGCCCAGGACCACCTCCTCACTGCCTAGGAGCTACTCCCAGGTGGCCAGCCCACCCCGACCACAGCTACCTCCTCAGCCTTCTACCTCTCACTATCAACAGCCTCACAACCTTCCCTATCCTCACCCATCCAGCCAGCTCCCTACATCCTCAACCCCTGATGTTATCAGTCACCTCACCTCCTTTCTCAATGACTTTAAGTCATTAATCACCCCTCTTATATCAATGTTAAGCCTCCTCGTCTCTAAACTCCTACCCGAATCCTCCCGATGATCCCTTTAAATTCCTTTCCTCTCCAGATCCTCCTTTGGAATTCGAATGGGCTGTTACCCCATAGACAAGAACTAGAACTACTACTAACTGACAGACATGTAGACATCGCTCTCATTACGGAAACCCACTTGACAACCAGCCTGTACTTCGGTATCCCAGGATACCGGAGCTACAGGTCTGACTACCCAGGAGATAGGGCCCGAGGTGGCGTACTCATCCTTATCAAACAATCCTTATCCCATCACCTTTTCTCCTCACAGGCTACAGAATCATTCCAAATTGCTACGATCTCCTTGTCACTTTTTCCCTTCCCTGTCACTATCTCGGCAGTATATTGTACTCCCAGTAAACTCATTCCCCATCACGAGTTCCTCACCCTTTTCCGGTCCCTGGGCCCTCGCTTCATCGTTGGTGGTGACTTCAATGCGAAGCATCACCAGTGGGGAAGCAGGGTTCCAAATTCCCGAGGACGAATCCTGAATGATGTTATTAACACCCAACACTACGACCTCTACTCCCCCGGCTCTCCCACCTATTGGCCTACTGATCCTAACCGCAACCCAGACCTCGTAGACTTCTTCGTTGGATCTGGCATAGGAGCCCTATTCTCCTCTACCTATTCCTTCCCCGACTTATCCTCAGACCATAGTCCTGTTCTTCTCACCGTTGGTCTAACCCCGTTATCTGTCCCATCAAAACCTTCCTTAACTCCCGGCCCAGTGAATTGGGACCTCTTCAGAACCTCCTTAGAAAACCAAATTGACCTAAATGTAATCCTTAAAACCCCTGAGGACTTAGATAAAGCCGTACAAAAATTCACGAAAGCCATACAGGACTGTGCCTGGAACGCTTCATCTACTCCTACTCCTCCTACAGTTTCAAACCCGAACCCTCCTCTTCCTCGCCACATCCAACTTCTCCTTTGAGAAAAACGCCGCGCTCATGCCCTATGGCAACGAACACGGTATCCCTCCGAAAAAACTGCCTTCAATAACCTTTCCCGAAACCTCAAAATCCAACTGTCACAATTCCGCTCAGAAAAATATAATGAATACATAGCTTCACTTTCCACCAAAGATAATTCCCTGTGGTCAGCAACCCAAAAAATCCTAAAATATCGTCCTTTATCCTATCCCATCAAGCATAATGGCTCCTGGGTCAGATCAGACGGGGAGAAGGCTCAGTTTCTTGCCTCTCACCTCAGTAAGACTTTCACACCCTATCCAGATTCCAACGCCCTTCATACTTCAGAAGTGGAAGAGTTCCTTACCATTCCACTGCCTCTCTCCCCTCCTCCTAAGGCCTTTCATCCCTCAGAAGTACAACACATCCTAAATAAAATCCCAATCCGTAAGTCTCCTGGATTTGACCTAATTACAGGGAAAATCCTACGAAACCTACCCCGCAAAGCTGTCCTATTCCTCACCCTTTTATACAACTCAGTCCTCAGAACTACCTACTTTCTTGTCCAATGGAAGTATTCCATCCTTACTGTTATTCCCAAACCCAACAAACCTCTCTCCGATGTCTCTTCCTACCGTCCTATTAGCCTGCTTCCAATTCTTTCAAAACTCCTTGAAAAACTCTTATCCCAATCCTTGAATCCCAGTCCATCTTACCCGAACATCAGTTTGGATTTCGTCCTCAACATTCCACTACCCAACAGTGTTTTCGGGTTGTCGATTGCATTTCTAATGCATTGGAACGCAAGCAGTATTGCACGGGAGCCTTTCTCGATGTGGCGCAAGCCTTTGATCGAGTCTGGCACCCGGAGCTCCTCTTCAAACTGAAACCCTTCCTTCCCAGTACCTACTTCCTCATCCTCAAATCCTACCTTAGTGATCGCCATTTCAAGGTCCGAGTAGGCTCTGAATACTCGGAACTCATGCCTATCCTGGCCGGTGTCCCACAAGGTAGTATCCTCGGTCCCATCCTTTATAATACATATACTGCCGATTTTCCTACCCATCCTCAGACATTACTCACGACTTACGCTGATGACACAGCAATCCTGTCTACCAGTCCTGATCCCGGTGTAGCCTCACTTGTCCTTCAGGAGCACCTCACTGAAATAGAGAGGTGGTGCAAGCTCTGGAGAATTAAGTTGAATGAGCAGAAATGCGTTCAAGTCACATTTACCCTACGCCGCCAATCCTGTCCTCCAATCACCATTAACAACATCCTGATTCCCTCTTCCAACCATGTCCGCTACCTCGGGTTTTACCTAGACAGTAGACTAACGTGGAACCCACATACACGACTTAAACGACAAGAACTGAATCGAAGATACGGACTGTTACGTCGACTACTTGGACCAAAATCAAAACTGACAACTAACAACAAACTTACGATTTACAAGACCATTATACGTCCCATCTGAACGTACGGACTCGAACTTTGGGGTGCAGCTAAACAGTCGAACATCAATCGAATCCAAGCATTCCAGTCCAAACTCCTGCGACGAATTATCAAGGCTCCTTTCTACATTACCAATAAAGTCCTACATAGAGATCTCAATATTCCCACTGTCAACGAACTAATCCAATCCCGATTCCAAACATTTCACAGAAACCTTTCCTATCATTCAAATCCTCTCGCTCAAGCCCTATCCTATCATTCCCATCCTGACAATCCTCCCCGCCGCTTGAACAGGAGGTGGCCTCGCTATCTTCTCTGAGGATAGTGAATGGTGAAAATTAACTTTCGAGGGAGTGTCAGCGCTGGCTGGCTTCTCCCATCAAATGACGTTATTTATTTTCTTTTTTTTCTTTTGTCCACATATTTGCTCATTATGTATGTATTGTATATAGATTGCAAAAAAAAAAAAAATAAAATAAAATAAATAAAAAATTTTTTGTAAGGGAGAGAGGAGAGAAATTAGAATGGAACTGTGGAAAATTTATTAAAAAGCACTTCAAATATAGTCTAATTAGCGGTTCAGAGACCGACTCTAAATGTGATGGTAATCCTGAATGTTGCTAAACCAGGTTCAGTTAGTTACCTTGGGTCTTTAACGAGCACCTCACTTTATACAGGCTCTCGGGAACATAGCTTAACATCCCATCCGAAGGACAGCGTGCTGTGAAGGGCTTCGAACTCCCGATTTTTGGGCTCAGTCAGTAATTAAGGCTCTTCTCACAGATTCATGGTAAAAAAAAAAGCCGGTAAATCAAGAGTTAGTTATTTTTTCACTCTCCCTTCCAAAACTAATCAATAGGGGTGGGGGCTTCTCATCCATCATCCCCCTCCGAAAATTAATGTGTCGTCCTTATGGGGCTTTGAATTCACATATGAAATTTTGTGTCGATATATTCTGTACATCGGCAGTTATTATTATTCGAGTCGAGTCTTATTAAATTCATGAAATATAATTTTCCTTATTATTTACCTGCCCGCGATGTTTTATTCAAAAATACAATATTATAATTCCATTGGATGTTTGACATGACGTATAACTGTACAAATAAGAATTGCTATGGATATTGGGTTGTGTAACGTGATATAGAAATTAGATATTTGGGAGGCCGTGATGTCGTACTTTCTTTGATATTTGGGAGGCCGTGATGTCGTACTTTCTTTGATATTTGGGAGGCCGTGATGTCGTACTTTCTTTGATATTTGGGAGGCCGTGATGTCGTACTTTCTTTGATATTTGGGAGGCCGTGATGTCGTACTTTCTTTGATATTTGGGAGGCCGTGATGTCGTACTTTCTTTGATATTTGGGAGGCCGTGATGTCGTACTTTCTTTGATATTTGGGAGGCCGTGATGTCGTACTTTCTTTGATATTTGGGAGGCCGTGATGTCGTACTTTCTTTGATATTTGGGAGGCCGTGATGTCGTACTTTCTTTGATATTTGGGAGGCCGTGATGTCGTACTTTCTTTGATATTTGGGAGGCCGTGATGTCGTACTTTCTTTGATATTTGGGAGGCCGTGATGTCGTACTTTCTTTGATATTTGGGAGGCCGTGATGTCGTACTTTCTTTGATATTTTTATATCAGCAGTATTATTCCTTTTTGGTACATTTTACTCATTTATATATTTTTATCAAGCATTTATTTATTTTTATTTTATTTTGACTATTTTTATTTTTCTTCTCTCTCCTCACACTTCTCTATCTAGCCCCTCCTGTCTAAAATTAATTTCATTTCAAACCTTGGCTGGGCATTCTCCCTTCTCTTTTATAATCAAACACCATAGTATTATGCTCTGTTGATTTTATGAATCTATTTTATTTTTTCTTATTTACATATATTTTTTTACATATTCCCTTTTATTTATATACGTAGATACTTTTATTATTTTTTTCCACCATAATGAAGAAATTATGTGTTTTTTCATGTTAATCTTTTGTTTATCTATATTTATATTTGTCTAGTTTTTCTCCAGTGTAGCACTAATTTATTTATCTATCTATTTATATCTTTGTACATTCTGATATGATACTATATTTCATTGTTTCCTGTTCTTTACTCTATATATATTTATTCTTAGGGAACCTCGGTCCCAGAATAATAAAATTTCTTTTCATTTCATTTCAAATAAATTGCATTGAGTTTCCGTAGATCGTATACGAAACTAGTTAGTTATTATGACTCATGCCAGGGCTTTAAGGCCCCCATCCACGTACGACCAAATCGTCAGATATATCGTCAGACGGATTGTAAGTAAATATCTGACGATGTCGATAGCACATACACGGCCTGAAAAAATCGTTCGATTTATAGTTGTCATTTGTGTTTGTCGGTGTCTTTTTTAATTAAAATTTTACTGGTGTTTAAATTAGTTTTGAATAAGTATAAAAGTATTTTCATTTTACGTCTTTTACGATTCCGTGTTTGCACACTGCTACTAGTAACACACAAGTTTATAAAAGTATTTATTTGTTTACAATTTTATTAGTAGAATTTAAAGAATGATAGCTGAAGATGAAGTCCTACTCTATTCTGCTGCTGCTGTGGCTATTATTGCTCTTAAAAAGAAAAAAAGGAAAAGACAAATTTGGACAAAAGACTGGTTGACTAAGAGGATTAAATATTCGCACATAAATTTACTGAATGAATTACAATTTCATCCAAAGGATTGGCACAACTATTTAAGGATGACAGAAGACACGTATTTCGAATTGCTAAGTAAAGTTGCTCCAGCTATTGCTAGAAAGGATACTGCAATGAGAAAAGCAATTTCACCTCATGAACGTTTGACGGCGTCACTTCGGTTTCTAGCAACAGGCAGATCATATGAAGATCTTAAATTTTCAACCATTATTGCACCACAAACACTTGGCAAAATAATTCCCGAAACTTGCAAAGCTTTAGTGCAAGCTTTAAAGGATTATGTAAAGGTAGGTAATATAATTAAACAACATATATATGAACTTATTATAAAAATTAATATTTATTTACTCAATCAGACTTATAAAAACTGATATTTATTTACTCAATCAGTCGAAGCATTACCATTTTCGACAGCATAATAAATTTGCTCTGGCTGCTGGCAAGAAATGCAACACTCTCGGCATAAAGTGCCTAGTTGTGCATGATAAAAGGTATCATTTATAAGTTTTTCGGTAAAAATACGCTGCTCCCTTGTCAATGAACGTAGCTTAAACGCGACCGATTTCCCAAGCACGTCAAATTCATCTTCTGGTCTTGATTGTGTCAGTTTTTCTGTTATAGCTGTTAAAGAAGATTCGACTGTAGCACTATTTTTCCTTTTAAAATTTTTAGGGACCTTAAATGCAGGTTCCCTATCGGGTGTAACTTCCGATTCCGATGTTGTTTCATCCATTATTTCGGTTCTTTCCTCATTGTAATCTTGGGAATGACCTGATTGTTCACTATCTTCGGACCCCTAAAATAAAACATGATAATTAATGATATATTATTCATAATGGTAATAATAATTTACTTTATAGTTAACAACAATTATACTTAATCATTTATTTTCTTTATTGTTTTAGTTTCCTACAACTGAAGAAGAGTGGAGGGGCATTGCCAAAGTGTTTGAAGTAAGGTGGAACTTCCCTAATTGCCTAGGAGCGGTTGACGGAAAACATATTGCTATTACCCCTCCACCCGGTGCTGGATCGTACTTTTTTAATTATAAAAAGTTTCATAGTCAAGTACTTTTAGGGATCGCCAATGCTAACTACGAATTTATTTATTTTCATTTCGGAACAAATGGCAGAGTCTCTGATGGAGGAGTAATACAAAATACAGATTTCTATCGTTTGTTGGAAAGTGGAACTTTAAATATACCTCCACCCTCAAATATCAAAGGCCATAAATTACCACATGTATTTATTGGGGACGATGCGTTTTGCTTGAGAAATGATTTCATAAAACCATACAGTGGTTATAACGTTCCTAAGGAGAAAAAGATATACAATTACCGAGTAAGTCGAGCAAGAAGAATAATAGAGAATGTGTTTGGAATACTAGTCAACAGATTCCGAGTCCTAAAAACACCTATAAATTTATGCTTAGAAAATATAGAAGTTATTGTGCTTGCATGTTGTGCCTTACATAATTTTTTAAGACGTAACAGCCCAGACACATATACTCCTGCTGATGCCATGGATATGGAAGACTTTGAAAGTGGCTCAATCACTGAAGGGTTGAGGTCTGAACTCACAGGACTTCAAGTAACTAGAACTATGCCGACAAACAGTGCAAAAGCTGTGAGGGAACAATTTTTGACCTACTTCAATGGGGTTGGCAGTGTTGCATGGCAAGAACAATTCATATATTAAAGTTGAAGGCAAACAAATACATATACAATTAAGTATCTAATTTCAGTTATTTTGTATTAATAAAAAATAAATAGTTATTTATTTTCTTACCAAATTTATTGAACTGTTTCCTTCCAAAGTACCCTCTTGATCTCTCAGGAACAAAAGATGATGGTAATACCATAGCTTTGGTTCATAAACTTCATCCGTTCCTGCGCCTGACTTCTCTGAATTAATAACTTTTTTATATTCTTTTCGAAAAACCGTTCTGATATTATTAATTTTGTTTTTTATTGCATTTTTATCAACATCGGAATCAACGGTTTTTACCAAGTCTATGAGAATGTCATACGCTGCATCCCGCTTCTGCCGGTTAGAGTGTTCTTTAGATTTTATTTTCCAAAGGCATTCATGTTGACGAAATAAGTTTATAAATTGTAGCATGAAATCTTTTGACCAATTTGTCATTTTAAAAGACACCATAAACTATTTCAAGTTTTAAAGAAAAACACAGAGCACACTAGTACTTTTACTAAAAAATTCACTAAACCATGCAGTTATGGTTTCAGTTCAACTGCTTATCAGATCTGACGATATCGACCTACACTTGCGATGTATCGGACAATCGATAGATCGCATCTGATGATCTCTTGAAAATGTCAACAATCATTTTATGATCTGAAGATAATTAAAATCGCAAACAATCATGCCACACACAGTCGATTTATCTGACGATCGGAATATTTTTTGACATATCTGACGATTTGGTCGTACGTGGATGGGGGCCTTTAACTACGAGGTCATATCGCCAACTACCAGAGCACTCTGGTGAACATGAGCCCAACTCTACTAAACGAATCCGAATCAAGGCTCACCAAGACTCAGTTGCCGCCTTCCTTGATTCAAGTTCCTACATGATTCAGCAGGTCATCTGACACGATAAACCTCTGATCCTGTGAGCATACCCTCCTTCACAGTCCCCTTCTCTTCTCTCCTTCAGAGTTACATTTTGGTGAGAATTTCGTTTTCCTCTAAACCCTGTGAGGACACCCTCCTTTGGGGTTGGTTATAACCTCAACCACCTCAAATGTATCAAAACCAACACCAATATTCATTTCAATGAGCACAATATTAAGTATAATAATAGTTAGGTAATATGTTTCCAATTATTATTATGCCATTTATAATAATTATGAATCCGCAACCTGCACATTATTTTTTTACGCCATTGCCTTCTACGAAAAATTATTGTGTTAATTAAAACGGCATTCATGCTGGAAGCTCAAAACTACTCAGAAGCAACTGAGAAAAGATAGGAAAAACGAGATGGGATTTGATTCGAATTGGATTGACTTGGTTTGACTCAGCTGGTGTGAAGGCATGGAGATCACGAATCAGATTCACCTTGATTAGGATTGATTGAGATTCGTTTAGTGTGAAGTGGTCCTGAGGCTAGCACGCCATCTCTGTGCTAACGGCGCCCTCTGTACGAAACTATCTTAACGACAGTTTGACATCTTTCTGTCTGCCCCCTCCCATCTCTCTCCATCCTGTGTTCTTGGAAAATATTAAAGCTATATTAATGAAACTTTGCACAATGTTGAAGGTTGATATGAAAATCCACCAGTAAATAGATAGTGGAATTTAAGAAATATTACGTAAAATAAATTCAGTATTTTCAATTTATCGGATAACCATCATGGCGGTGCGTAATGAAAACCGAGAAGTTACCTTAAAATATTGTTTATATTCAATTTTATCAAAATAATTTCAGAGTATAAACCAACACATTGTTTTTAAAGATTTCTTAAGAACTACATTTCTTTAACAGGTTAGGTTAGGTTTTATGACTCATGCCCGGGCTTTAATTACGAGGTCATATCGCCTACTACCAGAGCGCTGTTTCGTCACTCTGGTGGACATGAGCCCGACTCTACTGTGGGAGTCCTACCCTAAATTTTTATTCACCTAGGGTAGGAGTCTTTAACGAGTACTTGACGTCGTACAGGCTCGGGACCATTGATCCCGCAATTTTCAGCTCAGTAAGCACGCATACCACTGAGCTACCGGCTCTCTCTAGAACTTTTATAGTACTCAATTGAATGACTTAGAAACTCCGAATCATAACTTAGTTAAAAATTGTTTTCAAAATTTATATTTACTATCCTTTAGTGAAAAACATCAGAAACTATGATATAGGCAAATTTTCATGACTCTACATGGACCACATTTCAGGAGAATATCCTCCCATTTTAGAAATATTATCCTAATTATATAAAGATTAACGGAGTGTTTTCCTATGGAACCTTTCAGTGTGAGACCTCATCTGAATTCTCTGTCGTATTTGCCGATTGATGAACCTATTCTTAGAAATATTAATCTACTTTTTAACTGGATTATCTTGGTTAGACTTGATCCATTCTTCGATTAAACTGAGGCTTGTAATGTATTTTTATTAGGTCTGCTTAATTTTTTTATTAAATGCCTATTTATGTGGTAGATTAATATTAAGATCGGTTTACTTTTATTTTTAATGCTCATACATTTTGTGAAAGTTGAACTAAATTGTTTTATATTAAATACACATAAATAAACTCATGAGATTTGTTTATTTTTCAACGTTCGCAATCTTTCTGAGTTTCTCGTTAGTTTAACAAACAACTTAGTTTTCAGTTAAATAAACAAAAATGTTCTCTATGCAAACTCTTTTCCTCTTTGCCAATTTGGCTTCAAATCAATAAGTGTCTTGAGCATGCCGGTAGCTCAAATGTAGCCTGCTTACACGGCTCAAGTTCGAAACACGACTTGAGCCCTCATGTTTTATATTATCGTAAAAAAAAAAAAAAAAAAGAGCCCCCATCCTAGGCCAAAATATAGGACTTTGGAATTTTGAATTCACATATGAAATGTGTCGATACATTTATTACAACGGCAGTTATTAGTTTCTTTATGTTAAGCCTCCCCCCCCTAATACATCTTTTCCCTTTGGTCGATTTGGCTAAAAAAACAATAGGTGTCGTCGTTAGAAGGTGAAATTCTGTTGAAAACTTTACATCGAATTTTTGACCGATTACATAACTTTCCTAATACTTCGTATACCTGGGAAGTAAAATTTCTACCTGTCTGTCTGTGAACACGATAACTCACGATAGAATGAATGTATCGTCACGAAATCTTATATGAGAATCCAGAAGCCTCTAACGAGAACACCTTTTGTTTTTCAGACAAATCGACCAAAGGGACGGTGGAGGTTTATCATAAATTTTTAATAACTGCCGATAGAATGAATGTATCGACATAAAATTTCATATTTAAAGTGAATGAGGACATAACCTGTCAAATTTCAGTTATATCCGCTGAAGGGAGAGGACGGTTTAGAACTAGGTGGTCTCAATTCAAAAAACCCTAATAACTGCCGATGTAATGAATTTATCGACACAAAATTTAGGTTCTGAAGAGAGCGAAAAGTTAATTGATCAATTCTTTGTGGGGAAGTACATAGCCGGTGATTCACCAACCCCTTTTTCTTTCACTTTTGGATTAAAGGAAATCGCAACTTTGAAATTCCGTTGAAAACTTAACATAGAATTTCTTCTTATATAACTTCCCCAGTATGTAGAGAAAAGTCAATAAAACTTATCGAGGGATGTGATGACTCACTGTGAAACAAGTTTCTAAGTCAACGAAAGCCAAATCTTGGAAACCAAACAAGTTTCTAGGTCAACGAACGTCACCATCTTAGAAAACAAACATTTCCTTTAATCTTATCTCTTCCTTTGGATGTCCTTTTCTTTTTTAATTATTAATCAGACTTACTTTCAAAGAGAGAGATTATTTATTCAGAAATTTTCTTGGATTCGATGTAGCGGGAAACCGAAGATTAAGAAAAGGAAAATGTTGTCCTTCCCAACACAAAATATATATTTAGGGTGATCCTTGTCGGTCGTTACATCGTCCTCGTACCATATAATGAATAGGGCTGTGATTTGTATGCAATAAAAACAGCGAAATATGCACATATATATGCAAATATATTTGGCAAAATATGCAATTAACAATTAATAACATTAGAAAGGCTGTATGGAAAAAAGTACCTATAGAATAAAATAAACTACAGAAGTAATAAAAAATCTTTATAGACATAAAATTTATTAAATAAACAATATATAAGCAAAAAAATATAGTGATATAGAAAATTTTTTTAATTTTCAAACGCCTGTCTGGCCTCAAAATTGGTTTGTATCGGTTGAAGGAGCGCTCCGTTTAACGTTTAAAACTGAACAGATCGACTTAGAAAAGAATAAGAAAGAAGGGTGCATAAAACAGTTGCGAGAATAAATTATTAAAATAAACAAACAGTCAGAATAAAAAGTTGTCAATATGAACAGAATGAATTCAAGAGAAACATTGGAGTTGGAATGCACTCATCTCAATAAAAGGCGCGTACACTTCTTGACAAAAGTAAATTTAGTGGGAAAAATTTTGGAAAAAAATGGGATTAATTTTTATTAATCGTCAGTTTACGAAAATAAAAAAGGCTTTAAAAAAATTGAAATAGGTATTTACGTAGGTACTTTATTGAGTCTAGCCTTGAGCTGTCGAAAAAACTCAAAACTATATACAGTGAAACCTCTCTTGGCGGTCACCTCTGATAGCCGGACACCCCTGATGGGCGGACAATTTTTACGGTCCCGGCAGAATATATGTATAGGCATTTCAACACATTTTACCCCTCTCTTGGGCGTAGGCGGACCCTCTCTTGGACGGACGCGGACAGTGAAATCTAGTACCGAGAAGAGCAGACTACCTCTGTTGGACGGACAGGCAGGCCTCTAATTCGGGTTGACGCTTACTATGTTCTTAGAATTCACTTCTAGAAGGAAGGTTGATGTTTATTCTGTGAATTCTCTTTTGAAAGGGTTGATTTTTAATATGTTCTTAGACTTCTCTTTGCACATCGTACTACCAACCTACCAAACTTTCCACGTAGTGCATCTGTGTTTACATAGGGACTAGTAATTCCAACAAGTTTGTAATGTTCCATACTGCCAGTTACCAAAACCAACGCGAACTTAATCAAGCGTTATTGCCTTCAAGCAAACGATGCTTCGTCATTAATTTCAATTTCTCAGGTAGAGGACAATATAGAAAACTCGATTGGAAAAAAATATTTGAAACAAAAGAAAATGTCCGATTTTTTAGAACTTAGACGTTATACCATTACGTTCAGATTCTAGTACAAATTTCTGATTTTATTACAAATTTACTATTTTTTAAAACTGTATTGAGTTGTTCAATAAACAACATTTTTACATACGATCCACGTGTTTAGAAAAGATACCTTTCATCCTTATCAATTTGCCTTCTATTTTCCTTTTCCCTCTGTTAGGACACCTCTGCTGGGCGGACAACTTCCACGGCCCCATTGGTGTCCGTCTAAGAGAGGTTTCACTGTATATATAAAATATATATATTTGCATATCTTATTATTCTCATATTTTTATTCATATATTTTGAGTTTTTTCGGCAGCTCAAGGATAGACTCTATAAAGTACATAAATACCTATTTTTTTTTTTTTTTTTAAGCCATTTGCAAAAATATGCAAAATAGAAGTAGCTTAAATTGATTCTATATGGGCGAAAACATAAAGATAAAGTTTAACCAGGATGCTGAAGTTAATAGAAAAAAATATGTAAATGCATATAAATCACACCTCTAATAATGAACAATGCATTCATAATATGAAGATGGCTGATGTAGTGAGAAGTGATTATTTCGCAGGATGTCAAATATAAGGTAGCCTGACCTCTCACAGATTTTTATTTGTGATAGCTAGCCGGCTTTCGAGGTTTCCCTCATCATCAGGCAGTCTACAAAAGAACCATCCTTAATAATATGTAATATAAATAGCAAATAAATAATTAAAATTGTGTTTTTAATTATTTATTTGCTATTTATATTACATATTATTAAGGATGGTTCTTTTCTAGATTGTCTGATGATGAGGGAAACCTCGAAAGCCGGCTAGCTATCACTTAAATAAAAATCTGTGAGAGGTCAGACTACCTTATATTTGACATCCTGCGAAACAATGCATTCAATTTATATTATAACATTATTTTGTATTGTATTTTATAAAAATAGTAGAAAACTATATAAAATTAAACATTTTTTATATTGAAAGAAGCTAACAATTTTTTTTAAAGTTACAATTGTTTATAACTTTAAAAAAATGTGAGCTTCAATATAAGAAATGTTCTATTTTCATATATATGAGGAACCGGGTTACAAACCTGGACATCTCCACATAGGTTCATTTTGAGCTGGAGCCACTTTTTTGTTCTGACTATAGTACAACTCCAATTGATTCCATTTTTTTTAAATAACTTTCTTTAAAATTAGAGAAATAAGTATAAAAAAGAAAAAAAAGAAATATAAGCACTAGTATAGTAGATATCAAAGCTCAAAGTTGCACCACGTCCGTTTTTGTAACGGAGTTGTGGTGATGTCCGTTTTTGTAACAACGCTTATTGTAAATGTCCGGTTTTGTTACAGAAAATAGGAAAATAAATAAAATTACTTTTTTTGCTAAAAAGTTTATTAAACAGAGAATAATAAGAAAATTAAATGAATTTAAATACATATTAAAAAAGTAAAATAATAATCACCTAGGTAGTTAAAAAAAATATTTTAAAAATTGTTACCTAGTTGTTAGTGTTAAAAACAAGTTCTAAAAAATGTAATTTAAATTTTTAAACTGAAATTTCAAAAAAAATTATAAGTCTTCTTGCGACCCGCAGTAAATCTCTTCATCTCCTTCGTAAGAAGGATCGAGACACTCGCACCCGTCATCACCATCATCATTTTCAATGCCACCACCAGTTTCAACTGTTTTTTCTTCTGGATTATTAACTTCTATTACATTTTTATACCACTTAAGACACTCTATTGTTCGCCATTCCGTACCAAAATGTTTTCCAAGGAGCTTGTCAACATCCTTTATTTTGTTTTCGTTAACTTTCACTCCCACATCGATTTGATTTGGATTCATTGATTGGATTGATTTGCCTTTCTTTTCTATTGTTTTTGCTACTCCTGTGTTAACGGAGTAGCCCAGTTCGCCCCTTACGTAAATTTTTTTATTTTTCGCTCCTTTTGTTAAAATTAAACGTTTTATTTGGCTAATGTGAAAGTGTAATTGAGCTGGTGATTTTAAAATTTCACTTGCCTCCGATTTCCAATCATATATTTGCCAGTCTTTTCCGAGAACTTTTAATTTACCATGCTCCATGAAAATGTCGTGGTATTCAGATACATTGATTATAGTTTTGTGTTTTTTTAACTTTTTTTCGAGTTGTCCAAAAACCCGATCTGCTGGCATATAACTGTGCCCTGTCACTGGAAAAATGAGCTCAACTTCTTTTATACACGGGGGTGCGTACAGTGAAAACCATGTAGAAACCATGGCTAGAATATTAATATTTTTATTTTGGGCAGCACACCCGTCCGCCACTAATCTGACTGATGAGTATTCACTCAAGTCTCTGTTTGTGCATAACTCGTTAAAAACAACAGAAGCAACTTCGTTTGAGCCTTTCTTTCCTTCATTTTCTGTCCAGGTGTAAATCGATACAGTTGAAGGGTCCAACTTATCAGTCGATACACCTGTCACAACAGATAAGTTGTAACAGTAGAGTTGCCTACTGTAGTATGCAGACTGGTCACTCACTTTTGGAAGAACTAAGTTCTTTTGGCAGTCAAATGACATCAGCATACAGCTATCGGGCTTTTTGCGGAGAAAATCAAAAAAGCATTTTGCTTTGGTTAAATGTATTTGTAATTTCAGTTTCAATTCAGTCAACATCTCAGAATTAGTTTCCCTTTTTATTTTATCTTTTAGTTCTATACAAGTACTACATTCATCAGTAGTAGGATTGGAGAACGATAGGTTGAATTTTGTTTCGAAAATGTTTCTAAAAAAGGTTTCTTTGACCTCTAAATGAAAATCAACAATCTCGTTATACATTTGGAACATTTTAGAAATACTTAATTCACTAGGCAAATACAGCCTGTTACTTTTAGCTCTCGAGTAATGAGATTCAATACCTTTAAAACCTTTGATGAAATTGATAACAGACTCTCTTTTTGAGGCGTAAATGTTTTCTTTACGCCAGCCACCCCTGGTTTCGGTTGGAACCAGGGCACCATCGTTTTGCTTAAAATTTTTAAAAACGCCAAAAACTCTATGCTTTGTGACTCCCAAAACCTTCAGAAATGTTTCCCTGCACACAGTCATTCTATTTCCTAGCAGATTTTCTATAAAATATTCATATGATGCAGTTTTTGGCTTTTTAGCCAAAGACTTATTGGGACATTGTCTTTTTCGTTTTGGTGTACTGCTTGAAACATACTTACAAATAAATTTGTCTTGATGGTTTTTAGTAGGAATATCATAAAATGCTTTATGGAATCTTCGTATGTCTTCAATTTTAAGTAATCTGCAAGTTAGATGACCTCTATGCGAGCAAGCCGGCATTTCAGGCAAGGCTTTTGCACTATATCTACAACAAAAAAATAAATTAGTACATAATGATTTGTAAATTTATAGAATGAAATTTTAAGCACAACATTATTCAAAATTCAATACAAAAGTCAATTATTAAAATAATTATGAGATACATACCTTAAACGCTTCTGAACATTTCTCTTCCAATTTGCTGGCTGAGCTTTTCTTTTCCGGGCACTATCCAGTGTAACTTCCTCAACATATTTTTCCATTGCGAAATATAATTGTAAATTATGTTATATTTAATTATTAACTTTGCAAATAAATAAATAAAACCATCCAACAAATAAAAATTATGAATACATAAGACTAAGACAAGTAAGGTTCACTGAATAAAAGGTTATAGCAGCTTGATTTTTTCTGACCGCTAATTGGCTAATATGGAGATGTCCACTTTTGAAACGAACCTCACAAATATATGTCCGTTTTTGTAACAAGGAACACTTTTTAAACCGGTTTTTCTTATATCTACGTCCATTTTTGTAGCAAATTGACCCTGCCATTCAATTCCCCGTACAAAAATCTATAGGGATCAGTCATCAGCTCAACTTCGAAAAAAAATGGAGATGTCCGGGTTTGTAACCCGGTTCCTCATATATATATATATATAAACAAACTTACAAAGAGAGGCAAGATTTGTTCTGTTAATGTGCGCCTCCCAAATTCAATATTCATTTCTTCAAAGTGCTCACATCTTAGGTGGGGGGTGGAGAGAGCTGCCTCCAATATTAATTTAAATGTTAGTAACATTTTAGGCCCTCAAACATTTTGCTTTAATATTAGACATTAATTGACTTATAAACAGGGTCTGGAGGAAGTATGTACCTCCTAATATTTATACTTGAGTCTCTTCAAGATGTAAAATTAATTGGGTGCTTCTTTCTTGTTGCGGAAAGTGGAACCATGGTTGTTGATTCTTCTAATTCCAGTTCTGTAGGCAGCTTCATTCCCTCATCAGGGGTGGATTTGTGAGGACGCGTGAGAGCCCCGCCTTCACAACGTTCCATTGAATCTCTGTGAAAAGATAATTTGAAAAAGATGGAGAACGACAAAAAAAAGTGTTATGTGAATCACCGTCAATGTACTTCCCCACAACTTATTAATCAATTAATTTTTCGCTCCCCTCCAAAACCAGTCGACCGTTTGCGCTAATATTCAACAGTTGACTTACATCCTACATCCTCTTACTAAATTTTGGGTCGATAAATTCATTACATCAGGTTTTCGAATTGAGCCCCCTTCCCTTTAACCGATATTGCTGAAATTTGATAGGTGATATCCTCATTGAGTTTTGACTCTAAATAGAATAGAATAGTTTTTATTAAAAGAAGAAAAAAATAACATCATTCCATGAAATATACAAAGAAAAAACACTCTATAGCCATTTTGGCCGTCAGTCGGAGTTGGCATTACAGATATTTGATAATGAAGCGCAAAAAATATTAGCTTATATAAATAAATGAACAGAATAAATAATCATCGTTAAATTCTTCAAAAAATATGTAAACATAAAAAATAATAATACAAATAATGAGAAAATAAAATAAAGACATGAATTAAGGCTGAAAACGAAATAAGACAGATACACATGCATGGATGGAAATATAATATAAAACTACAAATAATAATACAATAAAAAAATATAGAGTTTGGTGGCTAGAAACCAAATAGAACTAACTAAACAACATGGCGGATAAATGGTAATAACCAAAAGGTTACATGAAGGAAGGAGGTTTGTTTGGGTCCTAGAAATGAAATTCCTGAATCAGCATGTTTCTATATTTGGATGCTAGGCCCATTCATTAAAGCGATGAGTTCCAAATTTTGGGTAGATAAATTCATTACATCAGATTTTCGAATTGAGCCCCCTTCCCTTTAGCCGATATAGCTGAAATTTGACAGGTCATACCCTATTGAGTTTTGACTATGAATTTGAAATTTCATATTACATCGGCAGTTATCGAGTTTCATGAGTTGAGAGCCTATTCTCTACTGCCGATTCCGCTAAAAATTTATGTGTCGTCCTTATAGGATTTTGAAATCGCATATGAAAGTTTGTTGCAATACATACATTGCAACGGCAGTAATTAGAGTTAAGCCTCCCCCTAATTCCCCCTTCGCTTTGGTCTTTATGGCTGAAAATCGATTGGTGTTGTCCTTATCGTTTCGGTCACACATTTAAGATTGCATGACGATACACTCATTCTATCGGCAGTTATTAGAACTTTAATGTCAAGCCTCCCCCCTAATTCTCCCTTTCCCTTTGGTTGATTTGGATGAAAAACAATAGGTGACGTTGTCAGAGGTTCTGGATTCACATATAAAATTTCATGTCGATACGTTCATTCTATCGGGAATTATCGTGTCCACAGAGAGAATTCGTTTTTTAAATATTTGTAATCTAGAGGTCGGAAAACATGAAATTTCGTTGAAAACTCCGAATCGAATTTCTGACCGATTACATAACTTCCAAACTTCGGAAAGCTGAGGGAGTAAAAGTTAAGTTAGTTGATGAATATTTTGACAAAAACAAAAACTCCAGTTAATAATTCATCCTTCAATTATATATAATTCTGTAGTCTTCAACGAGTTGTTCACTTGATGGAAAGAGCTGAAAGAGCGCGTCCCCAGAATGATGGGAAAAATAAAATATTAATAATATTTACCAAAATATTTAAGTTTCCCTTCCACAGTAGTCGCCTTTCTGTTCACTATAGCGATGAAAGAGCGCTCTGGTAGTAGGCGATATGACCTTGTAGTTAAAGCCCAGACATGAGTTACAATAACTAACTAATTAAACAGACTGTCATTATCGTCGAAAATATCAAAAATGTTTGCACAATTAGAATACTTTAATTAGAACTAAATATGATCCTATTTTATAAAATTTTTATTGATAGTTATTTCTCTATCTTGTTCACAGAAAGTCGCAGAAAAATGTAGTCAAGATGAAGTTTGCAAATCGGGGCTCGATGAAGACGAGTTAAAGGAACAGGAGGATGGACTTAAATCTAATATTTCTATAGAAGACACAGGACCAGCTGTAGGTGAGCAGAGTAATAAGCTGCTGGGCGAAGGAAATCAGTCTCAAAGAGATTCTGTGGAGGAGCATCCAGTGGGTTCAGAGGAAGGAGGTCGGACAAGAGGAGAGTATGGAAGTACAAGGATGCCAATAAGTCAGCATGATCATCCGCATGAAAGTCCGCAAGATCGTCCACCAACAGGCCAACATGATCATCCGCAAATAAGTCAGCATGATCATCCGCTTCAAAGTCCTCAAGATCATCCACCAATACGTCAGCATGACCATCCGCTGGAAAGTCCACAAGATCGTCCACCAACAGGCCAACATGATCATCCGCCAATAAGTCAGCATGATCATCCACTTGAAAGTCCGCAAGATCATCCACCAACAGGCCGACATGATCATCCACCAATAAGCCAATATAATCATCTGCCGATAATTCAAAAAGATCATCCGTCAGTAAGCCAATATAATCATTCCCCAGTAAGCCAGCATGTGCATCCGCTAATAAGCCAACATGAATATCCGCCAATAAACCAATATGATCATTCACCGATAACCCAACTTGAGTATCCGCCAATAAGCCAACATGGTCATCCGTCTGAAAGTCCACAAGTTCATCCACCAATCAGCCAACATGTCCATCCGTCGATAAGTCAACATGAGCATCCGCCAATAAGCCAACATTCGCCTGGAAGTCCACAATTTCATTCACCAAACCCAACCTTCCAACATGATCATCCACCAACAAGCCAACATGGACACCCACCAATAAATCAACATGATCTTCCAATAGTAAATGAATTTGGTCTTAAACTAAAAAAACAACAGTACCATTCTCCCATAAGCCAGCATGATCATTCACCAAAAGATGTGTTTAATCCTCCAACATTAGGTGAACATAATGAGGCACCAATAAGTCAATATGAACATTCGTCGGATCAGCGAAGAAGCCAACATGATCATTCACCAAAAGACGAGAATAATCATCTAACAGTAGATGAACACAATCAGCCACCAATAAGCCAACATGATCATTCACCAAAAGATGTGAATAATCCTCCAACAATAGGTGAACATAATGAGGCACCAATCAGTCAATATGATCATTCACCAATAAGTCAACATGAACAAGGACCAGTTAATGAACATGCAACAATGGAGCAACATGATTTTTCAAATGAATACGATAACCACAACAATCCTTTGATTAAGAACTATAACCTCCCAATATTAGGTTATTATAATAAAGTAGAACAGATCCATGATTTGTATCCATTGGTTATTCATTCAGATATTAATCCAAGTGGCTACACTGTAAGCCCAGACCCAAATGAAATTGAGGCAGGTAAAGCAATTTCAAATTCATTGTATCCTCAAACTGGAATTTATAAGAATTTAATGAATACTCCTCAGTTTGTGCGAGGAGATAATTTTATTGGCGCTAATTTTGGGCATTCCGTGGATAATGTTAACAGTAATCCAATGAACGGTATCATTGATCATGATACAGTTAGCAATGGTTTCCCACATAATCACTTGCCACTTATTGGTGAATATACTCATCCATTGTCTGCCAATGGTTGGATCTCTCACAACTATCCATTGTTGTCTGCCCATTACACCCCTCCAATCATCACAACTCTACCTACTTCCAACAGTCCATTCAACCATTTTGCACAGGACTATAGTACGAATTCACAAGAAAAGGATCCTATTCGCAACATTGTCACTGCACTAGGGAACAGTGCATTTCTTCCAACGAACGATCTCAGCAGCAATGAAGAACAAATTAGGAATGAAATAAACAAACAATTAAATAATAAGTATTTATCTTTTATTGTGGTACATAATAAATGATTTGTGTGTGTTTTCATACGTCGAAGACATTAAATCGAAGCCCAAGTGATAGGTGTCAAACTGTGATCGTGGAGAGCGACGGGCGGAGCTCCGTCAGGAACATCCTGCCTGGCCTTGTTCCATGTTTATCGGTTGTCTTCTGTCAACAGTCCCCAACCTGTTTCATATTTCAACTGATAAGCTTTCCTGATTCTGCAGAACCTGTACCGCTTCACTAAGAGGATCGATGACAACATTTCATCCATCGAATGGATATATGAGTTCGTTCTCACGCAATTAGATTGTCACAGTCAATCATTTTTAACAAACAAAAAAAATAAAGTTAATAAACACATTAAATTAGCTAAAACTGAAGAGCCGATAAATTTCGAACGAGCTCCACCCGCCGCTGCCCACGCTCTTGTTGCTCGTGTCCTAAAAACTCACGAGAGAGCGTGATTTTTATTGTCATTCTCAAAAAAACTAGTTTTTTACGTCTCTCAAGAGAAGAGATGTTTCATTGTTGTTTCACTCATTGCTTTGATAGTAATTAATATTATAAATACATTTCTAATAACATTTGTACATTAAACTCTACTTAAAAATACATAATTATTCATTATAAATACATTTTTATTCCTGGTTTGTTTTTCATTCATCCACAAGAATAAATGTTTGTAGCTACACGCTAAAAAATAGTAGTGTACATAAATGATTATTAAAAAACAATTGTATTAGATATATAAAAAGGTAAGTGGATTTGTTTGTGTTCAGTTTTTACCTCAGATTGTACAATATAACTGAACATTCAAGGTCATGAACACAGTTTCACGCCCCCGACATCTATCGATTTCCTGCCAAATCGGCCAAAGGAAAAAAGGGTGGCCTCTCAGAAAACAACTGCCGTAATGAATATATCAATACGAAATTTTATACGTTGATCCAGGATTCAACAAGGATGACAATTTTCAAAATGCGGCACATTCGGGAATGGGAAATGGTTTAAACTCAAAAACTAATAACTGCCAATGAAATGAATATATTGACACTGGATTTTGATTTGACTACTAATTTTCAGCCAAAATTGGCGAGATATTTTTGAATTAGAGCGAAAACAAAGTCGATTTATGCGCTGTGATTCACCGACAATGTAAATATATTCGCTTATAACTCACTTACTTCTGTGAAGTCTAAAACTAGGAACAATTCTCTCTTTAGTCTATATTTTATTGGGCGTATTTATTATCGGTTCGCTAGTTATCATAGCCAACAATACAATTTTGTATCGAAAAAAAAAATCAAAAACTTTTCGCTCCTTCTCCAAAACCAGTCTACCGTTTGCACTAATATTCAATAGTTGACTTATGTAGGGGACTCTAAATCCTCATACTAAATTTTGTGTCGATAAAGTCGTAACATCGGCAGTTATTAGAGTTTTTGAGTTAATCCTCTCCCTAGTCCTCCTCTCCTTTGGCCGATTAGGCTGAAAATCGATAGATTTTGTTCTTATGGGGTTCAAGTCACAAAATATAAAATATCATGTCGATACATTCATTTTATCGGCAATTATTGAAGATTACCCCACTTGTGTTTAGCTTCTTCCCTAAACCCCCCTTTAACTTAGGTCGATTTGGCTGAAAATCAGTAGGTATTGCTGTTAAACAGTTCTGGATTCACATATGAAATATACGTGTCGATACGTTCATTCTATCGGAAGTTATCGTGATCACCCGGCAGAAGCCCTTAGGTTTTTTTATTTGAGAGGTGATCCTTTAAACGATGGTCCCGAGCCTGTATGTCAGGTACTAATGAACGACCCCTACCCTAAATGAATAAAGATTTAGGGTAGGTAGACAACATTTAGAACTTTCATAGAAGACACTGGTCATGTCCACCAGAGTGACGAAAGAGTGCTCTGTTAGTAGGCGGTATAACCTAGTTGTTAAAGCCCGGGCATGAGTCATAATAACTATTATTCATTTTTCTATAATAAAAAATTAAATCCAACATCAATTGTTACTATTGTATGAATGTCCGAATATATTTCTGCGATATGTATCGATATAGTGGTAATCGAATAAATAAAAACAAAGAATTTAACTTTTATGTAGTCAAATTCCACAAAAATATATACATAAAATGTACCGATTTTGTCTTAAGCTCAAAAGTTTTGAACTTTCTGCTGACGACAATAAAAGTTCAACAAGTTCTTTGTTTCTATTTATTTTACTAGTGCTTTTTAAGCTTCTCTGGGATAATAAGTACCTTTTTTCCGTCAGTTTTTTTTTTGTTTTGACAATATTTTGGAACACTTTCGCGTCCCTTCATAAGAAGAAAAAGACATATCTGGAGAAAAAATACCGTTAGAGCAACTTAAAGTGATTTGTAAAAAATAAATATATTTGGGAGACAGTTAGGGCAAATAATGTAGTATGCCAACCACCTTCAGTTACTGTTTGTAAAAATATAAATATATAATAAATAAATTCTTGTTTAAAGAAACGCTCCACCCCATTTGTTGTAATAAAAAGATTATTTCAAATATTGCAATTTTATTATTATTATTATTTCTCCAGATATATCAAGTATAGGGGAAGTTATGTAATCAGTCAAAAATCCGGTGCGGAGTTTTCAACAGAATTGTGTTTTCCGAACTCCAGACTCCAAATATGACGATAAATATGCTATCTGTGGATCTATGAACACGATAACTCCCGATATAATGAATATATCGACACGAAATTTTATATGTAAACCCGAAACCCTCTAATCAGAACAGCTGTGGATTTTCAGCCAAATGAGTCAAAGGGGAGAGCGGCAATAGGAGAGGGGCTTAACTCAAAAACTCTAATGACTGCCGTTGTAATGAAAGTATCGACACTAAATTAAAAGCCCCTATGTAAGTCAACTGTTTAACATTTGCGCAAACGGTCGACTGTTTTTGGAGGAGCGAAAAGTTAACTGATTAATTCGATATGGGGAAGTACATTGCGGATTATTCACCGACGATTACTTTTCTTTCATTATCCTCTCCTGAAGAGCCGCTACATTTCTTGTTCGAATTATGGTCGATCTCGGGTAATGCTAATGTATGGCGGCAAAATCAATTTAGTGGAAGGTGGGGTAGTTATAAATGTAGCCTATCAGCTGAATAAGGTCTCTTGTTAGTGGGTAAGATGAGGTTCCATGATAGCGTTCTGTGATTTGACAAAACATCAGAGAGACAGTAAAGTAATAGGAACATCTGGCCGGCTTCTCACCGTGCAATATTGATGGGGGAGTACGGAGGACAGGGATCTGTCATTCAGGGATACAAAGGGCATATCTTAGGGCGCTCATATCAATCAGGGCAGTCATGTTCAGGTTTAGTTGGTGTTCAGGGCTCCAGTCCATGAAATACTGAGGCAGCTCATCAGACCATTCTTTACATGTAAGTTAAACTGAGACTAACTCATAGACTTAGGGTGGTCTCGAGCTTGTGCTATGCCAGGTTGTCGTTAAAGACCCCTAAATAACAAAACTTGTGTCGTCAATATATAGCATTCCACAATAGGGTGGGGCTCAAGTCCACCAGAACGACGAATGCGCCCTCTTCCTTAAAATCCCGAAATCGCCTGGAAAAAATATGGGAAAATTGAAACTAAATAGTTTTACGGTGATAAAAATAAAGATAACAGGTCATATCGCCTACTACCAGAGCGCTTTTTCGTCACTGTAGTGGAGCTCGACTCTACTTTGGGAGTCCTAATTTTTGCCTATCCTAAATTTTAATTCAACTAGAGTAGGGTTTTTTTTCAACAAGTACCTGACAGAGCACAGGCTCAGGACCATCGTTTACCGTCCCATCCAAAGGACGGCGTGATCAATGTTTTTTTCAAATGTCAGATAAAAAAACCTAAGGGTGTCGGCCTGGCTTCGAACCTGGGATCCCTATCGCCACAAAATTATATATGTAAATTCAAAACCCCATAAGACATCACCTGTCAATTTTCAGCCGAATCGTCTTCAGGGATGGTCCGAAACTAACTATAATAACTGCCGATGTAACAAATGTAACAGGAAATTCTGTGAAAGGATTCAGAAGTGCCTTGACCCATTAACTTTCAAACAAATCTATAATTAGTTTCAGATGGAGAGTGAACACTGATTAATTGATGCGGGGGAAGTACACTGTCGATTCATCTACGACATATTTATCTTAACGTATGGTTTAATATCATCCTATCTGATTGATGCCTATCCACCGACATTGCTGTAATAATTTGTTTTTCAAAAATATAAGGAATCGGTGTCACAACGTCCACCTATATGCTATATTTCTTCTTCGATCATTTTAGCTAGGACCAACTAAAATATTTGTTTCATCTTTACATCAGTATCTTAGAACCAATATATCGTATGTCCATTTTCTTGAGTTTTGGAAAAACGCAAAATACACTTTTTTTAAATTGTTTCAAATGAATTGAACTGAATTATTGTATTCCTGCCTTCAAACTTTTTTTGCTGAACGCCTTATGCAATGTATTTACTATGTCAATAATTAAATTGATATTATTGATCATTAAAAAAAATTATGTTTTACTTTTAATTGGACTTTGTGATGAAGTCTGGACATAAGTTAGTTTGGATCATTAATCAAAGTTCAACACTACATGTCACAGGGACATACAATTGCAATTTCAATACTAACGAAATAGCGCTTTTTGTGTTCCGAATTAATGTAAAATCCTTCTTTATAAACAATTTTATTAAAATAATAATATAAATAAGGAAATAAAGTTGCCTCGAAACCACATTTTTTTAAACATCTGTTCCTCATTACATATTAGTGACTATAAAAACTAAAAACTTAACATAGACTTTTTTTTTCCTCCCCTTTTCTGGCTTTATGATCAGCGCACATCAACCATCACTACACTGTCATTATGTATGAATGGGCTTCAGTATTTGGAATTATATAACTTTATGACCAAGCAGAGGGCCCCCAGGCCCCCAGCATGCGGCCCCGCCAAACCAGGTGACAGAGGACCGCTCATCCGGGCTACTCCCTGAGTACTGGGCACACTGGTGCTGCTTTATATTACTTCAGCGAGGCTTGTCGCTGAGGGTGTGCATGTGTGTACGGCCGTCCACACCCTCCAAGCCATCTGAGCCGCCCCAAGCCCCCAGCCCGGCCGGCACACACACCCGGGCACCCAAAGTGCCCCCCACCAGGTCACGTCATCATACAATAGGATAAGAGGCTAATTAGTTGTAATAATAATCGAAAGTGATTTTAAATCTTTATGTTATTATTCATCAAATATTTATATAGGTGGTCAACTAAGGTAACATAGACTTAAAATGTGTGCATTGCACATAAAATATCATAGAAATGAAAAACAATAAAATTATAAGTAAACAATGCGAAACAACAACGACTCAAGTAATCTGCTAAACAGGTATCTGTAGTACATAGGTATTGGTTATGAAATGTTCCTTAAAATAGGAACATTAATGTATAAAGCAACATTAACGAATAATTTGTGTTGGTTTTTTTTGCATATTTTATTCTTTACAAAAATTACAGTAAAGTTATTTTATTGAAAATAATTTGTAATCAAGAGCAGCAGGCCTCGAACTGCGTAGAAAATGGCACGCACTAAGAAAAAATGTATCACTTAACATTTATCTCACATTTAAAATTTAAGAAATATAAAAATGGGCAAATATGTATTTTCACTAAAATAACTTTACCGTAATCTGTAAGAAGTTAAATAAAAAACAAAACCCACAAATTCTATTTGTCAATGTTGGTTTCATCCTGTGGGAAGTGTGATGTTCCTGACACGTGAGGCAGCTCAACATAATACTGTCGGTACTCTTCAGGAACCCACTTTAACAATGTCATCAAATCATTATACTTCAGAGAACTGATCGGTTTTTTTGCACTTCGAATTAGGGGTAGCTTTTGGGGGAAAACAAGTTCTCTCCTCTTGTTTCGTCGAAGATCCAACTCATACTTGAGATACAAATATCCCATGCTTTCCCTGCGAATCTGAAGCCACACAATTTTTGAAATGTGTGCGACTTTTCCTTCTGAAGTTACCTTTCTATGTACTAACGGGGAATTTGTCTTGTCAAATAAGCTGGAGAAGGTTTTAAAATTGGCCAAAGTCATGCGATAAACATTAAATTGCTTTACACTGTTCGAACAAATTAAATCCAATCGTTGCAAGTAAATATCTGTTAGCCCCAAGGCTTTTCCTTTTCCGCTCGATCACACTGTGCGCAGTGTCCACCTCCATGTGAGTATGACCTCGCAATAGAAATTTATGGTTGATAACTCCGGAATAAAGTCATGAGCCATTGATATAGTAATACCATTTGAATGTTGCGATTTTGACCTGAACAATTATCAGTCCACACATTCAGTTCTTCTACCTCTTCAGTTAAAACTGATGAGGCCCACTGAAGACGCCATTTCGTTTCCGGAGCGAGCTGCAGTGGACTCGTCGTACATCATACACCACGACATGTTCGTTGAGGAATCGTTAATGGTGTAATTGAATGTCCACAGTTTCCTCAAATAGAAACTTTGACGAAGCAAGTTTGTCAGCTGTCTTTTATTTGTACCGGTTTGTTGCTTCAGTTACGTGCATCTCTCGCGCTCCGGGGGACAATGCCTTCTTCAATTTAAACACGAAGGCACCGCAGGTGTCACAAGTATCGTTGGCAGGTCCGTGGAAAGACAAATTAAAATATTCATTAAATACTTTTCGGGACAATCATTCCTTCGCGTAACGCACTCCCAACGAATTAGACTCTTCAATATAAAGACTGTACATTTCTTGAATGTTAAGGTCACTGCTCAGGTATTTTTTTAAGGCACTCTCCCGACTGTAATGCGCCTCGTATACAACATACTTCAGCATATGCTTCTTGATACCGTCAACTAATTCCGGAGTACTTTGCCGGCATACAGTGCTCCTGACTCTTTCATCGGGTTGCACAAAACCAGTGGCCAACTTTTTTTTTCAGAGCAGTCTTCACTTCCTGCTCACTAATAGACAAATTGTTTTTAAAAATACTTGGCAGACTTCGATAGAATTGTCCCCTACAGAAAATAAATATTTAAGGGGAAACTCTTTTTCTACACCTGTCGTTCCTAGGACGCTCACGTATTACGTACTCTTCGGACACACGAGAAGCCAAGAACTGTCCCTTCCAGTCCCAAGATCTTTGGGGATTCCAACAGTGGAAGTGAATAAGTTCTCTCATTTCCTGAGTAAAAGTTAGACTGCATTTTTTTTTTGCATTTAAACTGCAGGGTTTTTTTTTTTTTTTTTTTTTTGGAGGTTCCATTTTACCCAAAGCTGAGGACTTTTTTTTGCCACCAAGAGCCCCTTCCTTCCTCTTAAACTTCTTTATCTTAAAGGAACACGCTTCCGTTTCCTTCCCCGGAATGCCTCATCTCCAGAATCCTAAGAATCTGTCGACGTATCAGAGTAGTCAACCAGGGGAACCAATGGAAGAAGCATGGTTTTCTCCCAAGTTATCACCTGAAACAAAATAAAATAAAATAAACTAGAATGGGTAGTCGCTATCATTAAAAATACTTTCAGTACAAATAATTTTCCAATAAGATTTGAGTTTAGAATATAATGAAAAAGGTACTTAATACAATTTGTGCGCAACAAAGAATTGGGCCTCATCAGAATATGAAGGTGAACTGGGAATTCTTTGAACATCCAAATCATTGTTGCAAATTGTTCGCGTCGGGTGATCAAGGATTCCATTAGATCCGTTTGAACAAGTGAGTACCGAATTCGTCATAAGTTCAATTACTGATTTACCTAAATATTAACACAAACAAAGTATTATTTTACAATTATTATTATTATTTTTTTTAATTAAGCAGGTAACCTAATAATAATTTCATCTCCATTATTTTTATAGGTACAGTCTAATAAAACACAACATGCTCCTACGATGACTGCAATCTGTAATTTCCTTCGTTAATGATAATACAATAACTATAATTTGAGCTTGAAACTGGTAAAAATTCAAAAATGATCTTAGAAATGGTAAAATTATAAATATACACCTATTCAAGAATATACTAACGAAATAATAATAACCTACCTTGCTCTATAATAACATCGTAATATTATAAGTACACTTCTGTATTAAACTTATACGTACCATAATTATTATAATCGTTACTGTGGCTCATGGTATCACAATATTGAACTGAAGAACGTTCTCCATTTACGAAATCGAAGATTACAGGCAGTTCATTAGATTCATCCAGGTTTTTATATTCATCCAGCAACTTCACCAGTTCGTGATCTGTTTTGATAAAACAATAATGAGATATTTAAGGCTAGACAAATTAAGAGGAGATTCAAATTAAGGTATACGGTAATAAAAGATTAATTTTTAATAAAAGAAACAACGCACTAATCAAAACTTAATAATTGTAAAAGGTTAGTATAACAAAACAACCTGTTGCCAATACAATGAATATTATTGGAGCAAACAGAATTACAATTAGATGTCACCTACCTTCGTTATACAAATTGTTGCCATTGCACATTTGTAATATCTTTTTCGTTCTCTTATCATAATATTATTACTATCACGCAGTTCTAAACATTTTTTTTGCACTCTGATTGAATGAGAGAAGAGGTTGTAATGTGGTTACAATGTGACATAGACTAATTGAACCTACTTTTTCTGAGAGCCAAACAATGTTAACTAAACATACGATATATCCAAATATTATTTAATTTAGATTAAAACGATCGTATGAGCAACTCTTGCAATTATGGACATTAAATGTTCTTAATTTTAAAATAAAGACTTCGGATTGGTTTAGAGCCATATGATTGCCTACATCGGAAAGAGCGCCCTAGAATTAGTAAAGAACGATTCCTACCAACTTTTCACCAAAAATGGGCACATAGTTCAGTTCTAAAGCCTAGTACACACTAGTACACCATGTTGCGCGATTTGTCTATAGGCGGTCTCGAGACACGGTCTATAGACCGTCTAGAGACACCGTTCTTTAATTTATGGTTTCCAGATTTACTTTGTGAAGCTCCATTATAGGAATAGATAATTAAAATACACAATTTCTTTGTCAAACTTCACTATATATTCTCAAATACTCAACTAGTTTCGCCGTGTTAAGGCATTATCAAGAGTCACTTACAAACTGAAGTTTGTAAGTGACTCTTGTAAACGTTGGTGGACGCGCGAAGCGCTCGCAGAAGGACCTAGGTTCGGTAATGCATTATTAAATAAATAAATTAAGACTGGAAGACGCCATGAGTTTGTAAGTGACTCTTGATAATGTCTTAACACGGCGAAACTAGTTGAGTATTTGAGAATATATAGTGAAGTTTGACAAAGAAATTGTGTATTTTAATTATATACACCGTTCTTTGTCTCGTCTAGCGTCCACACTACCACGTGAATTTCTCAGTCTCATCTTCGCAGTCCACCATGGATGACATTGTTTTGTGAGGAATGAGTTCCTGCTTAGTGCTAATGACAAGTGAAAGAACGTGAAAACGTAAACGTTGGTGGACGCGCGAAGTGCTCGCAGAAGGACCTAGGTTCGGTAATGCATTATTAAATAAATTAAGACTGGAAGACGCCATGGGTTTTCTAAATTTGGCGTACTGATTTTGAAGATTCGCTTCTGATGGTTAGAGGGATAATAATGAAGCAAGATACAAAATTTAGAGAAACCATCACAGCTTCTCTTCGACTGGCAATCACACTGCGTTTCCTAGCAAGACTCATTCACGATCCTCATGTACACCGTCAGAACTGTAAAACTTTGGAAAATAACTGCAAAGAGCTGAACCACACCACTCGCAAGCTGGAGACAGACTGGGACGTGTCTCGCCTCTAGACGCCGAGTGACGTCCACACTGTCAAAATGTTGCGCAATATGTCTAACGTTGCATGCTGTCTCCCATTCCAATCGGGAGATATATCCCATATGCTATATTTCATCCTCTATTATTTTTGTTGGGCTCTCCACTGACATTGCTGTATTCATGAGGTTTTTAGTAGGTAATAATAACCCTAATATAAGCCCCCCCCCCAGGTACTTTTCCAGACAATATAAAAGTTAAACAAGTTCTTTCTTTTTATTTATATTAACTTTGTATTAACTTTCCACTATGACGACACACATCATAGAAATCTATTCTAACAGAGAGAAACTACAGTTACCGATGATAGTATTTCTCGAAACGACTGTAATTGCTAGTTTTCAAGAAGCAAAAAATTAATTGAGAAGTGATGCTGTGATAAATATATAATAAGAATTATAATTGACTACATTTATGTTAACCAACCCGTTTTCCTTTTCCTTGTCTCTTCCTCATTTTGAGGTTCAATCGACACCACACAGTATCGATACTTTTAATCATGAGTAGTATCGAACACAACTTTCGATACTACTCGATCGATTGAATCGAGTAGTTTGTTATAATTAATTTTAAAAAAATTATAAATCTATATAGATATTATTAAAAATCGTAACGATTCAATCAAGTACTTCGTTATAATTAATTTTAAACCATGTATAATATAATATAATAAATACCTATATAATAATAATAAAAAACACAATGAAATTTGAAAGGTATAAATGAGATATTGTAGTGGGCATACTAAACATACTGAAAGTAATAAAAAGCCTTATACAATAAACATACAATTTATTTTTACTAAGGATATAAAACTACTGGGGACTATTCGTATTCCCACAATATTTCACTTTTTTAAAACACTTTTTGAAAGTCGCTGAGATCGAAACGTTCTTAGTGTAATAAATCCAGACTTTCGCCGTAGGACGAGGCATTATAATTTGTAATTGAAAAAATGAAATGTAAAAATTAAATAAAATCCTGAAATCGTAATCATATTCACGGTTCTTTACAAAATCAAACAAACGTATACCTTCATAAACGATAAACCATTTAATGTAAATAAGGTAAGAAAGAAGAACGCATCATGCAGACTGCGTCATCACATCACACATGAGGTTATTACCATCGATATATATATATCATTTGTCCGTGGATCGTAATTTGGGTTCAGTATTGTATTACAACAACAAATAAAAGAAAATTGTAAGAAATTAAACGGTGAAGGATTTTGAGAATTGAAAAATTTATATAAGTTTCTTTAATTGTTGAAATTTGAAACGAGTACTTTGAATCGATACAAGTAATATCTATTCAATACTTACTTGGTATCGAAAGAAAAGTATCGACTCCAAAATTACATGGTATCGGTTAAAAGTATCGATACTTTACTTGTATTTACTTGTATCGATAGATCCCTACTCATTTTTACTATTTCAGACCTAAAGATTAATATCATCATTTTTTTTTATTTAAAACGGTTTTCATAAAAATTACCGTTTTTTTGTTTAGTTAACATTTCCCAAGTTTGATTTTTGTTAGACTACCATTTTCATTTAAAGTATATCCTGATTCAAAATATATATAAAATATATTTTGATCTGATAATGTCTTGATTTATTTTCTCTTAAAGAAAACTTTTCCATAAGAAATGTTAAATGCCAGAAACTGGATTATTTTAGTTTGGGTGCCACTTCTTGTTGTTGCAAGAAGAACCTCCAGTATAAATTCCTTCTCTTCGAGAAGAAAGATGACTTCTTCTTACTTCGATTTGGCATTTAGCCCATTGGCAGAAGACAGCGCAACGACATCAATCCAGTTGTTACTTTTGATTTATGAAATATAGGGGAAGTTATGTAAAAGATCAGAAATTCGTTGATTAATTCTAAAATTAAAAAAAAAAAAAAAAAATTGCGTCGGTGAATCATTGTCAGTTTATTTTCAGAGCACGAGTTAATCAACTATGTTTTAATATCCGAATGACGGTGTGCTCTCAACTATGCAATGCCCATGTCTATATATGAAGTTGGAGCTCAAGATCGCGGGTTCGAAACCCGGCTCAGGCCCTTAGGTTTTCTTTCTGGAAGATGAAAAAATCTTGAGCACGCTGTCCTTTGGATTGGATCCAGTATAGCTGAACAATAATCAGCTGAAATATAACCACCAATATACCTGTAGGTCTCTTAAACTGAATTAATAATAAACTAGTAATGGATAAAGCTAAAGGTTTTTAATAATAATTGTTTGTATAACAACAGCTGACAAACAGCACCTTCAATACCATACTTCTAACAGCCGGTCAGTTTGTTTGTATAACAACAGCTGACAAACAGCACCTTCAGTATCATACTTCTAACAGCCGGTCAGTTTGTTTGTCTTCTTGCCACATGGCGATCACTATAATGGGGAGCTCAGAGGGAGGTCTCCACATACCTCAATAAATGACTTGAATTTTGAAAAGAAATGTTAATTTGGGACCGAGGTCCCCTAAGAATAAATACATAGAGAGTCAGAAGGATGAGAAACAATAAAATAAAATATCAATAAGCCCTAGGTGAGAAAGAAAAATATTAAAAAAATAAAAAAATAACGCTACTGTGGAGAATAGTTAGAATTATTAATATAAATATTAATACATTTTTAAAACAAATTGAAAAACTTTAAGTAGAAATAAATATCTCTCTAAAAGTACAAAAAAAGAAAAGGAGATACATTAAAAATATAAGAGAAGGGAGGATGGCCAGAAGGGTTGAAATAATATTGATTTAAGGGAAACAGATGTAATACTGAAATGAAGGGAGTACAGAGATAGTAAGAATTGATGGTAAATGTAGAAAAATATAAATGAAAGGATAATGGAGGGAAAAGATTGTACTTAAATGTTATCGGAAAAAATAATTACTTGACATTAGGTTATCTGTAGCGTGGTTCCTTCCTCTTCCAAAGAAGCCTACTATCTTTACCAAATGTTACAATTCAAGTCCTCTGTCCACCAAAGACACGCCAGATCCCGTCCTTCAGACCTCTTCATCCCCTCCCATCGCTCCTCTGCCTTCCACACTCGTTCCTTGTCCAAGCCTCCTCTCTCTGCAACTCCCTGCCTCCCCACGTCTGTCACTCTCCTTCCGTGGCCTCCTTCATATCCTCTCTGTTCCAATGCCTCTTCCATATACAATCCTCTCCCTCCATTATCCTTTCATCCCCTCCCATCCACCCTGGTCCCAGGCCTCCTCTCTCTGCAACTCCCTGTCTCCCCACGTCCCTCACTCTCCTTCCGTGGCCTCCTTCAAATCCTCTCTGTTCCAATGCCTCCTCCATATACAATCCTCTCCCTCCATTATCCTTTCATCCCCTTCCTTTGTATTTTCCTACAGTTACCATCAATTCTTACTATCTCTGTATTCACTTCATTTTATTATTACATCTGTTTCTCTTAAACCAATATTATTTCAAACCATCTCGGCATCCTCCCCTCTCTTATATTTATATATCTCCTCCAATATATCTCCTTTTCCTCTTCATACTATGTATCTATTTTCCATTTAGTTAAAGTATTTATTTAATTATTTATCTTATTTTAATCTCTTTATATCTATATTTATTATTGTACGGCACTCTCCACAACTCATATTTTATTTTATTGTTTCTTTCTCTTTGACTCTGTATGTATGATATTTATTCTTTAGGGGACTTCGGTCCCAGAATAAAACTTATTTTCATTTTATTTCAACTACTCCCCTTAACAACTTAGAACCAGTTGTATTTCCACATAGCTTTGTAGTTAGTGTCATTGTGTTTTATATTCCATATTTCATAATATGAAAGATATATTATATCTTAATATTTACATTATCACTATTCAGCCATTTTCTTGATTTCTTATATTTTAATTTCAACTTACATCTTTATTGTTATTTTTTTAGTTATTTTAAAGATAAATAAAGCCTTCAATTTGAATTTTATTTATATTCCCATGTCATCAATAAACATTTTGTTCAATCCTCAAACACCATTTCACGCCTAGCACATATTAATTAGATTTTCTTGTTAGAATTTAATAATTTCAGTTTTTACCATTGTTATTGGGAAAATAGGAAGTAAATATTTCAGACCAAAGAAATTCCTAACTGTAAAATCAAGGGGATTTCCAAGTTCAAATCCCAACCCATTCCTTACCTGACATACCATTCGTTGCTAACCGATCTTATACAGGGTGCAACCAACATTTTCTGAAATACTTCGTGAGTGTATTCTAATCTCTATGTAAATGCTGTAGAAGACAAGATTTTAAATAAATTTAGTGATCCACTTTTATGTCCAACAAACATAAAAAACTACAATAAATCCTTTTAAATATTTTTTCAAATATTTATATTAAATTAATTATTTTTTTTCTTAATAATAAATTTTCAGTATTTGTAGAGACTAAAATATTAAAAACATTAAAAATTAATTAGCAACTCGTACAACATTTCATCTTCTTAAATACAGTTTTAGCATTGTCGACACAGCTTTCTGTCGGCTATTACGAGTAACTAGACGAGGCAGTTACAAAAATAGAACCCTGGTTAGCGTATTCCTAAATACAACAATTTTGTAGACAATTTCAATATTAGAATTTAGTTGTTAGTTGGTCCCATTAACAAAATGTCTGTTTTCAGATCTGGTGGCCCTGTTTGTCTATCTTCCTTGAAGATGCTAAGGGAGGCATTTTTGTTGGTAATTCTGAAGTGTATTTACAACGTGGACGCTGTCAAACTATGTAAGTTGGTTTAAAATAGACAGGTGTGAGTTGACAATGTCATGGTGTGCTACGTGGTTGGTACTTTGTGAGGGCTCCAACTATGTAAGTACTTCAGGATCAGAAATATGTAAATGAGCCCTAGGGCTCTACGTGGGTACTGCCTCTGACCACAGCATGTCCCAGATACTATCAGGTCACGGAGATTTCAACTCCAACAACCCGAATTGTTCGTGCGGCAGAGTCGAAACTGCAGAGCATGTGGCCCTCGAACGTCCACTGTACGATGGGTCTAGGGTGGAGTTGATACGCGGGACAGGATCGTACCTGGGATTCGTCCTACGGCAGCTGGTGATGGAGATCGGCTACCCAGTGTTCAGTCCATTTATCGCCTCCTGGTGGAGAAAGAAGAAAGTACTATGATCCTGCGCCGGGGACGACTACAGCCAGCGAGCGCCCCCCTTTTATCCCGAGCTTTCTCACTCCGGGTCGGGGCGCCAAGGAAATTAATGTGGACTGGGGGTGACCACCGATCGACGCAGATGGTCGGCGGCGGTCGCCCCTAGCTGACCACAGCAACAGAAAATTGTTATATTTTTTGCTTTATTTCAATGATAATAAACTAGTTAGGCCCTCTTTTCCCCGACGATTCCTTGAACGGGTGTCGTGGCCTCCACCGGAGGTCGGCAACCCCCCCCCCCCCCCCCCCCCCCCCCCAAGCATGCCACCTCTGAGCTGCCGGCGCCCTCGGGTTACCATGGTAATGACATCAAAGTGTCTGGTGGAGCTCCCCGTCCTGCAAACTCTACAATATTTTCCGTCCTTATTCTTATCTTTTTACTTGGACATTTTTTTATTCTGCCCATTTCATTTTATATTTGCTATGAAAATAATTTGAAAAATAATCAACTGTGTTATTACTAAGATCTTCTACTCTTCATTTTAATTTTTTTAAGATCCTCTCTTCACCGCCTCACTGTTCATCATTCCATTCATGATCACCAGATATTTAGAAATTTGTGTATAAATTATTATCTTCTTCATCATCGTTATCACTCATTTTGGTTGATTGGTCAATTTAAAATTAGGTCAACAAATGATGAAAAATTGTATTTGGTTTATGTCTGTAAGTGAAAAATATGGCGGGAAATTAATATCGCATTGAAATTGCACCCTTCCTCTCCCCCCTCAATATCACCAGAAATACATATCTTATTTTTATTCTCAACAAAAGATCTAATTTCATAATTTCAAAAGAAAAATAGTATGTATATTTCATGATGAAAATAGTGAATTTATAATTGAAAGCTTCAGAGGATATCTATCATTAATAGTTTTGTCCAAATGATTCTAATTAGATACAGAAGAAGAAAACCAAATTAAAGAAAACGAAGTCTAAATGCTGATGCTACTAAAAATAAAGCTAAAAAAAAGTATTAAAAAGCTCATTGTTTACGAAATGTTGTTGCTTTCAAATATACATAAATTTCTCTCAGCCAATGATGATGGGATAGTAAATAAACAGATACTAGTGAAATTTTTATTTTATTTTTTTGAGCATATTTATAATCGATTAGTAAATTTGATGAAAATGATTATCATTTAAAATAAAATAATGTAAAATAATGAATGCAATATGTAGAAGGTGAGGAATGTAAGGAGAAAGTAAATAATAATTACAGATATAAATGAAAATGTCCCCATAAATGGTGGAGGATATGTACATAATAGTAAATACAAGTAAGTTGAATATATATAAAAGGATAATAATAATAATAAATAAATAAATAAATAAAAAGTACAAAATAATAAATATTATATAGACAATAAGTTAAATATATATAAAAGGATAATAATAATAATAATAAAAAGTCATCAGTGAGTCATCGGCAATGTATTTCGCCAGAACGAATTAATCTATTAGCTTTTCGCTTCCCATCCAAAACTGGTCAGAGATCTCTGTATAGGACTTTATTGATGACATAGAAAGGAGCGTTGACAATTCGTTTGGAGGAGTTTGAACTGGAATACTTGGATACGATTGATGTTGGATTGTTTAGCTGTACCCCAAAGTTCCAGACATGGTCTTGTAAATTATAAGTTTGTTGTTAAAGTTGTGCTATTTTTTTTTTAATACCTCCTACATAAAAAGTGTATGAATTGATGTATGAATTGATGTATGAATTGATGTATGAATTGATGTATGAATTGATGTATGAATTGATGTATGAATTGATGTAGGAATTGATGTATGAATTGATGTATGAATTGATGTATGAATTGATGTATGAATTGATGTATGAATTGATGTATGAATTCCATTCTAAAAATGATTTTTATATTGAACAATTATTTTTATATTCAAAAATATATTTTCTTAATTGTAAAAACTTGTTTGCTCTAAAGGTAAGAAAATCTTTTCAATGCAAGGCAATTGTTCAAAAAAAAAAAAAACATTACACTACTTGCGACTCTCTAACCATATATGTTTAATTCAAGTGTTTATCAAGTGACTTTTACTAGTTGGATCATAACCAAATATATTAATAGATTTTTGTCTGGGGAATTAATTAACATAAATGCAAAAGTTTGGAATAAATCTGAGAACGGATACGATAGATATCGTGTAGCACACATTGAAATTCAAACGGAATTATCTCACTTCGCTCCGTCAATTTTTGAACATTACAATGGCCCCAAATATTAACGGGGGGGGGACTTTTTACATCCTCAGCTGTACGATGTATAAAAGAAGTTATGTAATCGAGATATGTCATGTTGAGTTTTCACCAGAATTTGATGTTATTCAATGTTATCCCAAATATAAAAAAAAAAATCTCAACTCAAAAATCACAATAACTGCCGATGTAGTTAATGTATCGACATAAAATTTTATATTTATATTCAATACTTCATAAGAATAGAATCAATCAATACTCGGCGAAATAATCAATACTCGGTGAAATAGGCCGAAGGGTTGGAAAGGATGAGAGAAGGGGACGAGACTCAAAGACTCAAATAACTGTTGATGTAATGTATGAGGATTCAGAATGCACTGTAAGTCAAATATTGAGTTTTAGCGGAAATGATGGACTGGCTTTGTAGGGAGAGCGGAAGTTGATGAATTCGTTGAGGGGGGGGGGGGGGGGGGGGGGGGGGAAGCACATTGAGGCTTGTTGGGGCTAACACGCGCCACCATCAGCTGTTATAGTCCGCCACACATCTCTGGAAAGTTTCATAACAAACTCAGTAAGTAAGAATTACGTATGTTAGTTTAAACGAATGGTTATCAATATTTGGTAGTGTATGTCTCACATTTTATGTTTGGTTAGCAATTAACAAAAATTTGAGATTATATTTTTTTCAATTTTATAATTCTGGATTTTGATTTTGTTTCATTTGAAGGTCAATTATGGAGAAAATGCGATATTGATGAATTTAGGTCTGTTCTCCATGAAGATCATCTACAGAAGGAAGAGGATTCGATAGAGATAGGGCTGATCTTGAACCTGCCCTCTGGTGGAGACGAAGGTAATGAAGACATGGAGTCGTCGTTCCTGACTCTCATAAGAAGAAAGATTGATGAAGAAAAAAAAATTGATTGATGAAAAATCAAGGACGTGAAGTATGTGAAAGCACTGGCTTTTTTGGAATACAGAAAAAACCTAATTGTTACTTCCCTAGGCTAGAAAGGATCTGCAATTCAATGATGGGTTTTCACTGATATTTCAAGTTTCCCTGATTCCAAAAATGAAAAAAAAAAAAAATTGCTGTCTGTATGTGTTTGTGAACAACTCCCGATAGAAAGTATGTATCGATACAAAAATTCGTATGTAAATTTAAAACCGAAGAGGGCATAAGGACGGCACTTGTTAATTTTCTGCGAAATCGGCCGATGGGAAGAAGAATCAGAGTAAAAGGGCGTAGGTCAAATTATTGATTTTTTAGATCAAGCGGTCGATTGGTTTTGGAGGGAGTGCGAAAACGTATTGATTAATTCGTGCTGGGAAGTACTAGTACTAGTTTAGTATTATTTCTATATATTATTTTTATTCATGCATTCTATAATAAAATGAAAATATAATAATTTTTACATCAGTTTGTATTTTTTTACTGTTTCCTTCACCAGGATGTAAGCTTTATATATGGTTGGTAATAAAGTAAACTTCAAGAAGATTAGTATATAAATTAAAGTAATAATTAACTCCTCGTAGAGATCAGAGCTGGGCAAATTTCATTTGAAATGGTTATTTCGGAAGGCTATTTCAAAAGTTTGCTTCAATAAAATAGTATTTTTGATATCTGAAATAATATATTTTAAAATAACAAACAAAATGCTTCTTATTTTGACGAGTTAATGCATTTATGCATTTTACAACAATGACCCCGTCGGTGTTAGATTCATCTTTTAATATTTCAAAAAACTTCCCATCTAAATAGGCATTTTTTATAAGATATCTCAGAGATTTTCTTCCATCTCCTTGCAGTTATTTTCCTGAATTTCCATTTATAGGCACAAGACAATACAAATTGCATGGTCGTTAAAAATTTATAAACAAGAGCAAGAAAGAGGGTTTGGAAGTAAAGATTATTGACAACTAGCAGTAATACCCGGCGTTGCCCGGGCAACTTTGAATTTTCTCCTATCGAATCCTATTCAATTCTTCTGTGAAATCTTCATCTTGTGAAATAGACAACATACGTTTTTCTTTATTTTCTATCAAGTGTTTCAAAATATCTCGGCTGAAAATGTTAAGTTCCCTTAGAAAGTTAAAGTATGGAGTATAACTGGGGAAGTATGAAAGTACATAATTGGTTCAATATGAAAAGATTCATGTGAAATTGACAGGGGGGGGGGGGGGGGGGGGGGGGTCGCCCCCCACTCTTCGCCTGGTTTGCGGGCTGAGATCTTTATGAATCCACTCCCAATTGAATTAAATAAAACGCAACATTCAAAGACCAATATCTCGAAAACTATTGCTCGTACAAGAAAACTTAAAATACCGGATAACCTAGTTTTGTTGTGAAGAATCTGGAAATCATAATTCAAAATTTGTAAAAATTAAATTTTTTTACGATTAAATTTTACTGAGGTGTGTTGTGTCAATGTTTAAGCCTATTTCTGATACGTGTTCTTTTACCCTATTTTTAAATTGTCTCCCAGTTTGACTTACATGAACAAAATTACAAAAACTACATTTTAGATAGTAAACCCCACTTTTTTCTTCTGTTTTTCTTTTTTCTTTAGTGCTGTTGAGATGTTTGTATAATGTATTATTTGTTCTGGAACCGTCCCAACAGTCCCCTTTTTTAAGTACATCGCCTCTGAAGATGGTAGCAATACCGAAAGTACTCCCATATTATATATATTTTGTGAAATAGACAATATTTAAAAAAAAAAAAACTTATAGTTTCACTTTGTGTCCTAGTAGTGTTCCTCAAGTTCTTCACAATGACACCCGAACCAACGTCCTATCTAAACGCGTTATCACGCTACACTAATTTCTAATTTTACACAACGCTAATTCGCAACAATCATCCGCCGGCGCCCATACTAGCCCGATAACGTCACAGGCAAAACAAACACGTACAGACATGCTCTATCCATTGTGACCTCAACCGTTGTTATCGCATTATTAGTCTCGTAGTTATTATCTGACGGTATTTTGTAACACAAGAAAGTTTTACCGGCTATCACTGTGCTTAACGAGCGAATAGACGTTTTCACGTCAAAATAATCTAAGTATTTCAAATAATGCCCAGCTCCGATAGAGATACGGGCATGGCATGCCTATATAACTTTTGGATGGCCTATATAACGGATGTTTTGCGCATCTAATTGGATATGACTTTTCATTTTGTGACCACTGAAGAAGGGAAATGTGTAAGAGTGGTTGTATTGGTTAGAGGAGGTATTGGACAAACCACGAAGAAAGTGCTGCAGATCAGTGACCTGGACAAGCACTGCTTCCTGGAGTCGGCCGATCAACCGTGCCCTGCCTTCACGGACCACCGCCCTCGGCTTCTTTCTCCACACCCCTCCTCACTCTTCCGTCTTCCTCCAGTCGTGTAATCAAATTAGCGGCTAGTCATCTTCAACCAATGGACAACTATCCGTTTTTTTTTTTTTTTTTTTCTTTCCCATGGATTCGGTTAAAGTTACATTGGCAGAAAGGATACTCATCTTGGTCTGAAGAACCAGGATGTCAAAAGAGTTGATCAGAGGTCTGGATAATGATCATTTCTTCTTGATCGGTGTGGGCGTAGCTTGACAAAGTACGATGGAACTATATAGTTACACAATCGTTAGGTGCTCGTTTATTGTTATAGGTTAGGTTTTATGACTCATGCCCGGGCTTTAACTACAAGGTCATATCGCCTACTACCAGAGCGCTATTTCGTCACTCTGGTGGACATGAGCTCGACTCTACTGTGCGAGTCCTAAATTTTGATTTACCTAGGGTAGGGGTCTTTAACGAGTACCTGACATCGTACAGGCTCGGGACCATCGCTTAACGTCCCATCCGAAGGACGGCGTGCTTAAGTTTATTTTACCTCCCAGATAAAATAAACTAAGGGCCTCAGTCGGGTTACGAACCCACGTTCTTGAGCTCAGAAGTCAAGCCCGCATACCACTGAGCTACCGGCGCCCTCAATAGATATATATATATACAATTATTTGACTACCTGATACTTGAAATTGAGTGAAGGGCGTCAAACGCTCGATTTATCTACGGCGCAGAATTATCTGACGACAACACTAAATATATTTATTCACTTTCAGCCAAATGGACTAAAGGGTACAAATAGTAACTAAGTACTAGCAAATGCCGTTGGAACATCAAGTCAGTTTATTGCAAGTACATTAGAACCTCTATTATCCGAGATATATATTTACAAATTTATTTAGTTATTCTTTCAAACAAATTTATTTAGTTATTCATTCAAAAGTAATTCATTTAACAAAAAAACGATCGAATTAATCAATAAACTTTTCGCGCCCCCTCCAAAACCAGTCGACAGTTTGCGCAAATATTCAACAGTTGACTTACATATGGTCACCTAAATCCTCCCACTAACTACTGTGTCGATAAATTCATTACATCGGCAGTTTTTAGAGTTGTTGAAGCGAGCCCCCCCCCCCCCCCCCCCCCCCCCCCTTCTCTTCAGCCGATATCGCTGAAGTTTGACAGGTTACATTCTGATTGGGTTTTGTTTTAAAATATGAAATTTCATTACATGGGCAGTTATTGGGGTTTTTGAGCCTCCCCTCTGATCCCCCCTTCCGCATGGACCGATTTGGCTGAAAAACAATATGTTTCGTCGTTAGTGGATTCTGGATCCACATAAAAAATTTCGTGTCAATACATTCATTTTATCGGGAATTATCGGGTTGACAGTCAAACACACAAAGACAGATTTTTTTTTTCATATTTGGAATCTAGAGGTCGGAAAACATGAAATTCCGTTGAAAACTCCGCATCGAATTTTTGACCGATTACATTCGCATAGAAGTAAAAAGTGGTCAGTAATATATCGATAGGTCATAAAAATGTAGGTAACTTTGAAGATGCAAATGGTTAGATGTGTAAACTAGTTGTTAGTTGTTAGAGTCGATACACAACTGATTAGTAATAACAATAATAGTGAAAAATAAAAATAAATTAATTAAAAATGAATCATTAAAAAAATATTAGAAAATAAGTGAGTATAAAAATAATAATTGCAATAATAAATACAGTATTTAATTATATTTTAAATTAAGAGAAATACTTTATATATATATAATTCTTCTAAAAGTGTCTCATTTCGGAACTTTCCTAAGTCCCTTCCTTAGGTCACAAAGCACGGAATATAGAAAAGAACAAAAAAAAAGGATCAAAGGAAATAAATAAATCCTGTCCGATCTACTCCCCCATTAGAAGCCACTTCCTGCCTCAGAATATCAGTATAGACCGATCCAACTTTCATCCTGGGACATAATAACATATGAGATCTCAAACATTTTCTATTATTTGATCAGCGCTCTGAAACTTAGATCATTCATTGTTAATGAATAATGTATTTCAACTTACGTATTATATTGATATTCAACACCTACATCCCCACTCCATATTTACTGTCTTCGTTACATTATTATTATTAATTTGTAATTACTTATTTTATTTATACTTTTTTTATTTATTTATAATATTTATTTAGTTTGTTAAAGACTTTATATAGGTCATTATTGTTTTATATGTGTATTCTTTTATATGTGTTATTATTACGTTAATATTGTAAAAGTAATGGTCACTGATTCCATTGTATTGTATAGGGGTGATCCCTTTATACAATAGAAATTATTATTATTATTAATAAACAATAAAAATAAAAAATAAAGAAAAATGTAGGTTTTAAATAAAATATCGTCTAAATTTTAAAACGAAATTTTATTTTTAATGTTTTTCAATGTTTTAAGACTTTACTACAAGAGAAAGTGTCAGAGAAAAACCCCCTGAGAGCTAGAATGTCATGTTGACTTCCACTTAGTATTTGTGACGTGACTCAAGATAGCAATACCTTAAAGTACACCCCATATATTTTGTGAAATAGACAAGATTAAAAAAAAAAAAAAAGTTGTCTTCATTTTATTAAGAGTTTCACAATATCTTTGCAAAAAATGTAAAGTATCAATAAAAATATTAAACAAAAAGGTAGTTGCGAAAGACTTTATTATATGAAGGAGAGGAGAGGGCGCCGGTAGCTCAGTGGTATGCGTGCTTGCCTTCTGAGCTCAACATCGTGGGTTCGAAACCCGACCGAGGCCCTTAGTTTATTTCATCTGGGAGGTAAAATAAACTTAAGCACGCTGTCCTTCGGATGGGACGTTAAGCGATGGTCCCGAACATGTACGATGTCAGGATAGGCTTACGCAATTTAAGGTAGGCAAAATAGTTAGAACTCCCACAGTAGAGTCGGGCTCATGTCCACCAGAGTGACGAAAGAGCGCTCTGGTAGTAGGCGATGTGACCTAATAGTTAAACCCCGGGCATGAGTCATAAAAGCTAACCTGAAGGAGAGGAGGACATCTGGGGAGGAACTCTGCCAAGATTATAAAAATAAAAACAAAGTATGAAACAATGTTTCTGTGTTCGAAACATGACTTTTATATCATGGCTACCACATTCTCAACAATGAAGAAAAAAACTTTTCGGAATAAAAGTTTCCTCTAACATAAACATCTTAAGTTTATTTTAAATGTTTTTTATGTATATTTTGTTTTAGAGTGGAGAAATGCATTAAAAAAATATTTTCTTAGAGAGTTAAACTTTAAAAAAAGAATTAACAGTAACATTCGAAATATTCTTTCTTTCTGGTATCGTTTCAAATAAAAACAGTGCAGACAAAGGCTAGATTTGATATTTTTTTAAATATTTCTCTGCAGCTTGTTCTTTGACCAATATTGTTTACTATTCTTAATGATTTCTTTTCATTTCGCCAAGTATAGCGAAAATTATGCAAACTTGCAAGGGAATTTCATGTTTTCTGACCTCTAGATTCTTATAATAGTGAAAAATAAAAATAAATTAATAAAAAATGAATCATTAAAAAAATAATAGAAAATAATTAAGTATAAAAATAATAATTGAAATAATAAATACAGTATTTAATTATATTTTAAATTAAGATAAATACTTTATATATATAATTCTTCTAAAAGTGTCACTAAGTAGAAGTCAACATGACATTCCAGCTCCTTTTCTCTGACGCTTTCTCTTGTAGAAAAGTCTTAAAACATTGAAAAACATTAAAAATAAAATTTAGACGATATTTTATTAAAAACCTATGTAGTTATTTTTTTTTTTTTATTGTTTTTTTATTAGGTAGGTAGTTATTTATTTCGTGCTTTGTGACCTGAGGAAGGGACTTAGGAAAGTTCCGAAATATCGCCCTGAAATCGATTCTAAGTATTTTAAAAATAAATATTTACAACGGTGTAAAGAAATAAATACAAGCTAATGTGCTAAGAGAGAGGTAGTGGCAATGTAAAAATGTCAAGAGGGGAGAAATCACCCAGTGGTGACATCTCCCAAGTCACTGAGTTACCCTCTCTTTTGAAACTAATCAGAGAAAGAAGAAAAATTGTGGATTTTAGTGAATGGAATTAGCTTCCTATTGTTGAGAAAATGTGATCTAACATTGAATTCTCTTTGCGCGTCGACATATTCGTATGCTTGTGAATGTTTGTTTTCCAATATGAAATACTCAAAAAGTCAAAGTACCGATCAAGCCTCACTGACACTCATTTGGACCAATGCCTGAGAACTGCACGAGTTGACCGCAGATTTGCAATGTCAAATATCGCATTAATTATGAATTTTTTTAATGAGTTTTTCCAATTAAAATTTGAATTTATGTATTAAAAATGTATACAATAAATTTATGTTGCATTAATATTTTCATGTTTAAATATTACCCCTCTCTCCTCTTCATGCCGCCCAACTCCCGCATTTCTGAAATATGCCCTCTTAGTAAAAAAGGTTGCCGACCCCTGATCTAGAAGAATTTCTTGTCCATGACTGACGTATGTTCAGCTCATGTTAGTTTCGTATCAATATGGAGACCTAGAAACAGCTGATGGTGGGTTTTCATTTGATAATTTGACAAATAAAATGAATTGACTTCGAAAACTGTGAAACAATTCGTTTCAATTATATTTCTTATTGCTCAGGCATTGGGTATACTATATGTTATTTTTGATATTTTTAACATATTAATTTCCATAAATTACTTTCTGGACAGAAATATCGGATTTGCGGAGTGAGATAAAATTAGCTGTATAATCTTAAACAGACTATTTAGTCCGTGACGTTGTAATGTTGTTATAATGTTGTTATTGAGCTCGATGAAGTTGTTATTCCTTAAGAAGCATATGTTAAATAGAGCCTTATTATAATTCTGAATGTTAAAATTTAAATAAGGTTTGTTATACCTGTCAGGAACCTGCACGAAGAAGACTTGGGGATGGAGGCCAGTCTGTGGGTTGTGAGATGGTGCAGCTCCCTGGGGGATGTTGTTGGTGCCGCCCATGATTATCTGAAGATCCTCGCTGGTCTGCTCCATACCGTTCTACAGAGTAAGGCGTCCATTGTTGCTTCGGGATAGGTCACCAGTGTCCCTTACTGGCTAGACGGCACCTGGTCCTTCAACATTAGAGCAGTTTTGACCTTGACTGTCCACTATCGTTTCAACTTTTTTCTTCCTCTTTTTCTTCTTGGTGTCTGAGCTGGGACGCGATGAGCGGTAACATTGCCACTCAGTCTCTGGATCTTGCACGGGATGCTCGGAGTGACTGAAGGAATATTCCTGGATTGGGAGTAACCAGCTGAAGTTGCTCTTCCCTTCTTCCAACTCGGCTTAGATCTGCTCATCTCGGAACGTAGCTCACACATCCAAGACCGCTGACCAATATTCAGCGTTCTCCAGGTCTGTTTGTTTTGTAAACGACCAAGTTCCGAATGGAAGAACTTGAAACATCACGCTGGGATCTTCATCTCTCCAATATCTATAACAAAATTTAATTTATTTTTGTGATTTTTTTAAAGAAAAATTTAGTATTTCAATTTCGAAACCTGGAACCGCTGATCTAAGGAAAATAAAGTATCATTATTGTACTGTGTTTCAGTGATCCTGGAAGAGACGAACAGTTCCCTCTGGGAGGGAGGTGCCTCAGGTACCGACATTACCTGGGAGGAAGAGAAGGTGACACTCGACCGGGACGATCCTGAAGGATCCTTCCAAAAAGGTACAATTGAGTGTTATTTTAAAAACAAATAAACAGAAAAACTGTTGTTTAACATTTAGGTACATTGTCAAATTCCAAAAAAATATATATTTATTACAATAATTGTTTATTAATTAATAATAAATTACCTAAAGAGCCGAAGGGAAATCCCACAGAAGAGGGAAGTATTGTATGGATTAAGAAATAATAGAAATGTGAAACAAAATCTTAATAATAAGAAGTGAAAAGAAAAGATTCAACTGAACTAAAGAAATAGTATTCATAATAAAATAGGTAGTAGGCATAATAAATAAATAAAATAATGGCAATATGAAATAATAACGAAATAATAAAAGAGAGAAAACAGGAAGAAAATAAAATAAATATTAACAATTACTGTATGACTGCAATCGTCCTCTTTACAGTCCCGAAGGGAGCCACTGCAAGTATGCGATATCATCCAGACCTAGGTCGAGGGAGTTGAGAATCACAGAAGGGACTTGGCTGCCGCAGAAAGATTCCTAATATCCCTTTCAATTTGGTCGATTTGACTGAAAACGCTAGGTGTTTTCGTTAGAGGGTTCTGGATTTACATTTTGTGTCCTTACATTCATTCTATTGGAGGATCTAGAGGTCGGAAAACATGAAATTCCGTTGAAAAGTCCGCATCAAAGTTACATAACTTCTTCTATACGAAGTGTGTTCAAAAAATAACGGGAATTTTCGGTTTTTGAAAAGAATTTTATTTGTCTACATCATAATTATCCCCTTCAAAATAGTCACCATTAGATATTATACACTTATGTCAGCGCTTCTTCCAATCCTCGAAACACTTCTGGAAATCGATCTTTGGGATAGCATTTAGCTCTCTCAGCTATGCGCTTTTAATCTCATCTATCCTTGTGAAACGACGGCCCTTTAAGGTTCTATTTATTGTTGAGAACAGAAAAAAGTCTCACGGAGCCATGTCTTGTCTGGCGAAAATGGAAGCTGGGGCATCGATACAGTGTTGTTTTGGGCAAAAAATTCACGAATAATCAATAAATTGTGAGCAGGTGCATTATTTTTTTCGGATTGCTTCACGCAAACGGCGTTGCACTTGTAGGCAGTACTCCTTATTGATCGTTTGACCTTGTGGCAAGAACCCATGGTGCACTATGCCGTTAAAATCGAAAAACACAGTGAGCATGACCTTCACATTCGACCGCACTTGTCGAGCTGTTATACCACTCTAAACCCTAGTTTTACTCATAGCGGACTCAGCAAAAGCAATATTTAACATTTCTAAAACTTTGTTCCACTTTATTCCATTCTTATAGCAAAATTTAATGTAAATTCTCTGATCCATTTTTTTAACAAATAAAACAATAATTAAGGAGCCATGGTGGCCGTGCGGTCTAGAGAGTAGGGCTTTGGTCGTATGGTCTCACCATGGTTTGCGGGTTCGAATCCCGCCCGGGAGTAAGTTTTATTTCGTAGATAGAACTCCCTCCCGAGGCCATGGATGTCGTAAATAACTAGATAACACAGAGTGACATGGCTAATATGCATCGAACACAAGGCCAAAAAAATGAAAAAAAAATAAATAAATAATCGCCGATCGTACCAAAACACATGTAAACTCTTTGACAGCTGACAGCAGACTAAACATCCGGTTTGACTAACAATGTACAGATACTTTTCAGACATGTTTACCAACTCAACAACAAAAGAATCGAACTAATACAACCCACGAAATTACAAAATTCCCGTTACTCTTTGAACACACCTCGTACTTCGTATAGCTGAGAATGTAAACAGATAAATCTGCAAAAAAGAGGTCAAGTACTGAGTGATGTAGAGAACAAGGAATGCAAATTAGGCAACCACTGAGATGGATGATTACAGTACTAAACCTGCTATCTGATTGGCTCTTGCAGTTTGACGTCATACCACCGACTGTGGTAAACTGAAATACATACCGATATTACCAGGGGATATTGCGAAGGTTCCAATCTTACTCGAGAGATACGCAAATGTTGGTTTTGTCATATATTTGAGGACTGGACGGTCACTTTATCCTACGTGCTCGCATTTCCCGAGAAAAAGATCCTTAAGAGATCCCCTTTTCTCTTTGTGTGTCGGGGTAGATTTTTTTATGGAGTTATTTAGTTATTGTGACTCATACCTGGGCTTCATCTAAGAGGTCATATCGCCTACTACCAGAGCGCTCTTTCGTCACTCTGGTGGACATGAGCCCGACTCTACTGTGGGGGTCCTAACTATTTTGCCTACTCTAAATTTTTATTCACCTAGGGCAGGGGTCTTTAACGAGTACCTGACATCATACAGGCTTGGGATCATCGCTTAACGTCCCATCCGAAAGGACGGCGTGCTTAAGTTTATTTGACCTCTCAGATAAAATAAACTAAGGGTCTCGGCCGGGTTTTGAACCCACGATCTTGAGCCCAGAAGGCAGACACGGATACCACTGAGCCACCGGCGCCCTCGACTATAGGACATCTTTATATAGGATCAAAACTATACAACCTTGCACCATAATAGCTGTTACATTGAAAACAAATAAAAAATTTTTTTAAAGATTTCTTGTAATTTTTATAGTAAGATCTTTTGTCAGTATTACAGGAGTTCCAACATACTACTGTCTGCGTAACTCAATTTTCAGAAAATATATAATATGATTTCCACTAAGCTAACTTAATATTATGTAGGGACATGTAGGTATTGAATTATATACTATAAAACAGATACAGAGAGGGCGCCGGTAGCTCAGTGGTATGGGTGCTTGCCTACTGAGCTCAAGATCGTGGGTTCAAAACCCGGCCGAGGCCCTTACTTTATTTTATTTGGGAGGTAAAATAAACTTAAGCACGCCGTCCTTTTGGGTCGTTAAGGGATGGTTCAGATCCTGTACAATGTTTAAGACCCCCTACCTCAGGTGAATAAAAATTTAGGGTAGACAATGTTTAAGACACGCATAGTAGAGTCGGGCTCATGTCCACCAGAGTGACGAAAGAGTGCTCTGGTCATTTGGTCGTCTTCTTTGCTGCAGTAGCTACCATTTTGTCACCCACTTCCTTTTTGCCCTGAAAAGAAATTCATTTCTATTAATTGAGATAGATATATTTCATATGAGCACAAAATGCACGCTCCGTTTCCTTCACTGCATTGTGAACATCAGCTGACGTGATTGGCATCAACTCGAGAAGTTGAGGTAACTTGATATTAATTCACTTTCGTTGCCTCAACTTCATCTTCTGAAGGAAACAAAATTATATCGAATCTACGTTCATTATTTAGATGATCATCATTATTCAGATTCATTTGCGGTTGTTAAATTTACAATAAGTTGAACTAGTCTCCCAAGTTCCTTAATATTCAGACAACCATTTTATTGAGGTAACAACTTGTTTAAACCATTTACATTATTTTCAACCTCACTCTTCATAATCATTTCATCTCCTCTTACTGACCATTTTTTACTTCCCCGAGAATTCGATGACGAGTTTTCATGTTGAATTTCATGTTTTCCGACCCCTAGAATAGAAATATGAAAAAAAGTATATTAAAAAGCATCAAAAGTGGAAGGTGAAGAATGTTACGAATGTTTTCGTTTGCATTCTGGAGGAGGAAAGCGCTGCATCTACCTCAAAACGTCCTCCCTGGAGAAGGAAAGCGCTGCATCTACCTCAAAACGTCCTCCTATAACTAAGTTACATTAAAAAAAAAATGTCTGTGAACACGATAACTGCCGATAGAATGAATGTATCGACACGAAATTTTATAAGAGAACCCAAACCCCTCTAACGACTACTATCATTGTTTTTCAGCTTAACCGACAAAGCGAAGGGGAGGTTTAGGGGAGGAGGCTTAACGTAAAAGCTTTAATAGAACAACAAAACAGTAATACCTGCCGGTGTAATGAATGTATCGATACAAACTTTCACGTGTGAATTCAAAACCACATAAGAACGACACATCAATTTTCAGCTGAATTGGCAAAAGGGAAGGGGGTTTAGGGGGGCTCAATTCAAAAACCCTAATAACTGCCAAAGTATTGAATTTATCGATACAAAATTCAGTTTGAGGATCTAAGAGCGCAAAGGGTCGACTGTTTTTGGATAATTGTTTAATTGGGGAAGTACATAGCCGGAGATTCACCGACGACTTTTTTTTTATTTTGATTCATTTGATGGGTGTTTCCTTTGTATTTTAATAACATATATGTTATATCGTTTTAATAACATATATGTTATATCGTTTTAATAACATATATGTTATATCGTTTTAATAACATATATATTATATTGTTAATAACATTTATGTTATATCGTTTTAATAACATATATGTTATATCGTTAATAACATATATGTTATATTTTAATAACATATATGATATATCGTTCAAATCTTCTTCAGTCTGTACAGATTAGAAAAAAAAATTATGAGGAAGATTTTTAGAAGTAAGGCGCCCACTTTGGCAACAAATCTCTCAATTGACGGGTTTAGAATCAAAGTGGTCTAAGTGACATTTTTAAAACTTTGAAGAAACTGTGCATTAAGTTCTCAACTGATTTAAAAAATCTATAATTTATCGAAACCTGAAATATTTAGTTTGTTAGCAAACCATAAAATTGAATAAAAATCTTAATTTCAAGGTCACTATTGATATGTTTAAGTTACTTGTTCATGTCACCAAAATGGTATAAGTGATTTCCCACTAGATCTCAGCATTGGCTAGGATTTCACTTGTACAACTTTTTTCCTGAACAGAATTATTTTTGTACCCAATTATGCACTTAACGAAAAATTTTCAAAAATGTCACTTGGACCATTTTGATTCTAACCCCGTCAATTGCCAACCTAGGTAGGGCTATGTTCTGTTTTGTTTCCAAACCAAAAGACATCATTTTGTCTCTGGGACCGAACCCATCTTTCATATATGTAATAAACCAGTCTTCATAAATATAAAGAATGTATTTGTTATCTTACATTTGTTTCTTAATAACGACATGTCCACTGCATACCACTCGTTGAGACGTACAACTTTCATTCTTTGTAAACTTTTGCTAGCACTAATCGTTTCCGAATTATTTGGATTGTGGCCCGTTTATCTCGGACACCCTGGATATTAATAAAGCTGAAACGGGGTTTGTTTGTATGTTTGTTCCATCATCACGCCCAAACGGTCGGACGGATTTTCATGAAACTTCACATGTAGCATCCTTTCGAGCCCGATTGAATAATAGGCTATGTGGTGTCCCAAAATTTTGAACGGGAGGGGGGGGGGGGGGGGGGGGGGGGGGTTGTAAGGAAGGGCTAAGCATAAAAATAGTGCTAACGTTTTAAGTAATGGTCGGATTGTCATGAAATTTCATATGTAGTATTCTTAAAGGCCAAATAGAAAAATAGAGTGTGTGACGTCTCAAAATTGTGAACAGTTATTGAGATTTTTTAATTGAGCCCCACCCCGGAACTCCCCCCTACCATCAGCCGATATCGCTGAAATTTGACGGGTTATGTCCTCAGTGGATTTTAATTTTAAATACGAAATTTGATGTTGATACATTCATTACATCGTCAGTTATTGGGATTTTTGAATTAAGCCCCCACCCCGGAACTGCCCCTTCCCCTAATCCTATATCGCTAAAATTTGACTGGTTATGTCTTCCGGGAATGTTAATTTTAAATACGAAATTTGATGTTGATACATTCTTTACATCGGCAGTTATTGGGGTTTTTGAATTAAGCCCCCACCCCGGAACTCCCCCCTCCCCTCAGCCGATATCGCTGAAATTTGACTGGTTATGTCCTCCGGGAATGTTAATTTTAAATACGAAATTTGATGTTGATACATTCATTACATCGGCAGTTATGGGGTTTTTGAATTCAGCTTTCTGTTATCTACCCGTTCTCTTCGGGTGACTTCTATATTAATAAAGCTGAAATGGGGTGGGTTTGTTCCAGCATCACGTTCAAACGTCTGGACAGATTTTTATGAAACTTCACATGCAATATCCTTTCGAGCCCGATTGAATAATAGGCTATGTGGCGACCCAAAATTTCGAACGGGAGGGGCGGTTGTAAGGGGGGGCTAAGCATAAAAATAGTGCTAACTCATTTATTAATGGTCGGATTGTCATGAAATTTCGTATGTAGTATTCTTAAAGGCCAAATAGAAAAATAGAGTGTGTGACGTCTCAAAATTGTGAAAGGGAGGGGGGGTTTTGGGGAAAGCCTAAGTATAAATATAGTGCTAGGTCCATTAACTAATGGTCGGATTGTCACAAAATTTTACATGTAGTACTCTTAGACCTCAAATTGAAGAATACGCGTTGTGACATCTCAAAATTTTGAACAGGCGGGGGGTTGTGAAGGTAGGCCTAAATATAAAGATACCGCTAGCGCATTAACTAATGGTCGGATTGTCATGGAATTTCACATGTAGTATCCCTGAAGGCCAAATAGAAAAAATGGGTGTGTGACGGCTAACTAACTTAGTTCATAACAAGACCTGACGATGGTGTGAGGCCGAAACCGGTAGTTTTATTTTTATAAATATCTTTAGTGGAATAGACAACATTTCAAAAAATAAGCTTGTTTTATTTATATATTACAAATTCCACAATATGTCCGCGTTCCTCAACTTAGAAGTTGTAATTTAGTTGCTTCACTGTTTTTGTACAAATAAATATAATTAATTTTTATAATATATTATTAGTGATTAGAATATGTATTAGCCAAGCTTATGTGATAACAGGTGATACTGCTCATGATAACAGGTGATACTGCTCATGATAACAGGTGATACTGCTCATGATAACAGGTGATACAACCAAGTGATGAGGGGGAGGTGTTATTAAACTTATTTTATGTTTTCGCAGCTACTATTGTTTCTTCGCGAAAAAAAAAGTTACGAAAATAATAGGAAAGGCATTTCAACTTTTTGTTCTCTAAAGTTAGAAATAAGGAGTAAAGTAATACATGCCAAGTTACTTCCGGTCAACCTGATGTTCAGAGGTTATGTTTCCTAACCTCATTTATTCGCTACACAAAGGCTTTACATTCCCAGCTTTACGAAGGATAGGGGAAGTAATGTAATCATTCGATGCGGAATTTACAAAGAAATTTCATGTTTTCCTACCTCATGTGGCCAAATATGAAAAAAAATTCGTCTTGTCTGTGACCACGATGATTCCCGTTAGAATGAACGTATCGACACGAAATTTTATATGTGTATCCAGAACACGAATGAATGAATCGACAATAAAATGTTATATTTAAATTCAAAACCCCGTAAAGATAAAAATTTGCGCTACAAAAGGGAAATTGTATGAACGATCAGACCAATCTCAAATACTCACCCCTTTTATCGCCAATAATAAAATCCCCAGTCTCTGTGTATACGTACTTACTCTCTCAAAAAACTGTATATTTTATTTTTATTCATATATTAACAATGTTTATCTTTAATTCACTTCATATATGCATTTAATCAATACTATTTCAATTTTTTTATTTTTAAGATCCCAATTTGGGACGAAATGTCATTTTTTATGTTTTTACATATTTCAAATATTAACTGTACAGAAGGGATCGGAAAACCCCGAAGGGGCTGAAAAAGGATACCTACCTACCGTTTGGATTGTAAACTATCTACTTGAACTTCAATTTAGTATTTATTAAGTCGTGGCTGAAGATGGTAGCAATATTGAAAGTACTCCCATATTATATACAAGCAGTAATACCCGGCGATGCCCGGGGAACTTTGACTTTTCTCCAAATATCTCTCGTTCGAATCCATTTCAATTCTTCAATAGTACATTCATGATGTTATAATTTTCAATTATTCATACGGAATAACGCTTATAGTCCTTCAACGGCAGACATCCCAGCTAGTAAGTTTTTAGGACCCCTGGGCACCATGGCTAGTACGCGCCATTCAACGGTGGAAACCACAGCTAGTGAATACTTAGCATCAGTGGACGTTCTAGCCAGTGCGTACTTGAGAACGCTTGTGACCACCAGGTTGATTAAAACATTCAACCATCCTGGAGCTAAAACTAATTTATTAAAAAAGATTTCTTATTAATCGTTGCAATGGTTTTCGAGTTACAAAGATTGCGTGAGTGGATGCTGGGATGGACCAGGGGTTGATTAAAAAATGGACCTTAACCTTCCGGTAGATAAAACTTGTCTATTCAAAAAGATTCCTCATTAATCATTGCAGTGGTTTTTGAGTTACAAAGATTGCGTGGGTGAATGCTGGGATGGACCAGATATTGAGGTACTAATACGCCTATAACCTTCCACAGACGATGACGAACAAATTTAAAAAAAAATTAATCAAATGCATGAAGCCGTTGGTGAGTTATAGCGGTACAAGGCACAGACATTTTCAGCTTTATATATATGATGATTATTTGTGAAATAGACAATATTTTTCAAAAAACATACGTTTTCTTTATTCTTATCTTATTTACTTGCCAAACCTATCAATTATTCCCGGGATGATACTTTTGTTCGACCAGAAATCCGTTTCATGTTATGATGTTAAGGATCAGTTCAACTTCTGTATATATGTTTCTTTGAATTTCATAGGAAAACGTACATATTCAAGATGGTCCAACTTAAAATAAAGGCTATGTGACGTCAAAATATGAGAGGTAGTGTGGGAGGCGCAACATAAACTTAATGTTATCTTTAACGACATTTGCAGCATATTTAAGGCTACATACTATGTATGTAGAATGAGAGGGGAGGTTGTAGGCATCCCCAAAACATAAAGTGAGTGCTGGCTCTTTAATCATCCGATTTTCATGAAATTTTCTAGTTATTAGTTATTATGACTCATGCCCGGGCTTTAACTTGAAATTTAGTATAAAAATAATAATACAAATACAGTTTTTATTTATATTTTAAACTATAATAAATATTTTTGGTTAAATCTTCCAAAAGTGTCCTTTTTCACGAGGATATTTCGGGACTTTCTTTCGTTCATTCCTCAAGTCAAAATGTGTGAAATATAGAAAAGAAAGAAAAAATAAAAATGAGAAAAATTAAAATAAAATAAATAAGTAAATGAAAACTGAAATTATTGCAGAGATATTGTGAAACAAGTCAAATGAAAACTGACATTATTGCAGAGATATTGTGAAACAAGTCAAATGAAAACTGACATTATTGCAGAGATATTGTGAAACAAGTCAAATGAAAACTGACATTATTGCAGAGATATTGTGAAACAAGTCAAATGAAAACTGACATTATTGCAGAGATATTGTGAAACAAGTCAAATGAAAACTGACATTATTGCAGAGATATTGTGAAACAAGTCAAATGAAAACTGACATTATTGCAGAGATATTGTGAAACAAGTCAAATGAAAACTGACATTATTGCAGAGATATTGTGAAACAAGTCAAATGAAAACTGACATTATTGCAGAGATATTGTGAAACAAGTCAAATGAAAACTGACATTATTGCAGAGATATTGTGAAACAAGTCAAATGGACTTGAAAGAAATAAAACTGGTTTATTTATGATATTGTCTAATTTCACCAACTATATTTACATGGGAGTACTTTCGGTATTTCTACCATCCTCAGCCAAAAGCATAACAGATAAGACTAAGTTAATATTACAGAATGTCAGCCTCTCGAGGAACCCATTACCCTCCCTACTGGTGTTCCCCCTGACGTCAGACATTCCTAACTAAGCTAAATTGTCAAGCTGTGAGATATTTTATGACAAGGCGGTCCCCATATTTCAAATGTGTGACCCCTTCTAAGATCTAGGTATAAAGCATTAACAATGAACAGGTGAATAATATGGAGGGTTCAGAGCACAAGTGAACCAAGTCCATCACATTTGATTCCGAGCAATTGGCTCTCAAAGTTTTTTTTTTCATAATCAATTCTGAGGTGCACCGTAGTAATAAATGTCATTATAGCTGAAACGGTTGTCCTTTCATTAAATAAACTGTCAACTAAAACAATCAGAATAATGGGTTTATGGACTTGGTTCACTAGCGCTCTGAAATAAATGAAAAACTGGGGCCAAGGACTTGATTCAAGCTGATATCCTGCTGCGTTAAAATGAACTAAGGACTTGGTTCACTGTAGAACTGAAAGATATTACTTTTACGCCTATTTAGCACGAAAAACCTCACAAAGTGAAAAAAATGGACTTGGTTCACTTGTGCACTGACCCCTCCATATAACATTAACAAATCAAAAATAATTAGTTCCAATTACATCCTAATTAAAATTATTATACTGTAAATTATATAAATATATCTATTGGCAAGATTCAGATAAATTATATATATATATATATATATATTGGTAAATTCTATGTATATTTAAACGTACCTGTGCACATCGACTGGAGGGTCATATTATTGGTGACAGTAAAGGGGAATATTTTAGATTGGTTTGGTCGTTCATACAATTTCCATTTTTTAAAGTTCTGTTTATTTCTAATTGTTCTAATGAGTTGAGCAATGGGCTTTTTTCGCAGAAATGAAGGTATTTTATGCCTGTGTCTTTATCAAATGTATGTTTGTGTTGGTTGATGTGTTGTGCAAATGTTGATTTTGTTATGTTGTGTGTTGTGTCCATGTTAGTATCTATTTCTGATATATTTTCTTTGAGTCTTTGTTTGAAATGAGTAAATAACTACCGTGCTAAAAATATTTAAAAAAAAGTAATTCCAATAGATCTTATATCTATGGAGGAACTCTGCCAAGAATATAGAATATGCATAAAGATGCTTTTGTATATGAAAAACGACTTTCATTTCATAACATTGGCTATTTATTATTTTTGAAGGAAGAAAAAAACTTTCATTTCCGTGTAGAGGATTTTCTCTACCATAAAACATTTTTAGGTGAATTTTAAACGTATTTTATTGTATTTATTGCTTTCAAGAAGTAGCGAAGGGCTTAAAAAGAAAAATTCATTCATGAGTTATGCTCTTTTCAAGAAGAGAGGAACATTAAAACGGAATATCTAGTTAGTTATTATGACTCATGCCCGGGCTTTCACTACGAGGTCATATCGCCTACTAACAGAGCGCACTTTCTGGTGGACATGAGCCCGACTCTACTATGGGACTCCTAAATTTTGCCTATCCTACATTTAAATTACATTAGGATAGGTACCTGACAGAGCACAGGCTCGGGACCATCGTTTATCGTCCCATCCAAAGGACGGCGTGGTTAAGTTTATTTTACCTCCCAGATAAAATGAACAAAGGAACCTCATACCTTGCTCAGAAGGCAAGCACGCATACCACTATCCTTGTCCGCACATCGGACGACTAATGTCGAGGAAGAACATTGAAAATGTCAACTTATTTTTTTAAAACATCGAACTAACATTTACTAAATTTTTTTTTTCACACTGGAATGGTTTGGATACGGCTGTTTCAGTGTGCGAGAGTCTTGAGTCGGGCGTCTGGCTGGTGCTGGACATGACCTGGTCAGGTTGGCACCAGGTGGCCCAGGTTCCTGGCGTCCCCTACCTCAGGGCTGACCTCGCCATTGCTCCCCTCGTCAGCGCCGTCGACCTGGCTCTCACCAAAGTCAGGAACGCCACAGATGCCGCTCTCATCTATCAACATGAAACTCGTAAGTACAACACTCACTTAGCTAGAGATCACCATCCGTAAGTACAACACTCACTTAGCTAGAGATCACCATCCGTAAGTACAACACTAACTTAGCTAGAGATCACCATCCGTAATCTGTAATGACTGCTACAGATTTATTGTACAACGCTCCTTTCTAAGTCACCAATAAAGTTCCACAGAGATCTCAATATTCCCACTGTCAAAGAACTAATCCAATCCCGATTGCAAACATTATATAGAAACCTTTCTTCCCACTCAAATCCTCTCGCACAGGCCCTATCCTATCATTCCTCTCCCGACAATCCTCCTCGTCGCTTGAACAGGAGATGGTCTCGCGATCTTCTCTCTGAAGATAATGAATGATGAAATTTAACTTTCGAGGTAGTGTCGGCGCTACCTGGCTTCTCCCATTCAGTGATGTCCTTATATTATTGCGTTACATATTCTCTTTTATGTATATATTGTACATAGATTGCAAATAAAGTCAATGAAAGAAAATATATTAAAAAAAAAAAAACACATTTATTGGCTCAGCACACTTAGTGCTCTACACATTAAAAGAGAAACATAAAGCTTATTATATACAAGGGGTTATATCATGTCCTGGTATAGCCGAGGTTTGAGTCGCCTGTTGGGGGTGGTCCGACCGAGGGTGAAGAAGGTAGCGGCCGGCACATCGACAAGACCATCGTGGAACTGCTGTGTAACCTGGGTGATATGGTCTGCAACTTCCGGCACTTCCAACTCACGCCGGATTTGACTGTTTCGGACGAACCAAGGGGCCTTTACTGCAAGTCGGAGAACCTGGTTTTCAAATTTTCTTAATTTATTAATGGCCCCCAGCCAGACTGGGAGAAAATATGTATATATGAAATAGTACAGGCGTAGGCGTAGGCGTAGCTGCTTACTTTTATTTAAAATTATTTTCTTACTTTACTTACATAGAAATATTATCATCGAGATACAAGAATGTATCTGTTATCATTGATATTTTAGCGTATTATGTGAATATTATAATATGTTTGAATAATATTTATAATTTCACTTACAACAACATACATCTTTCAAAATTTAGAATTTTTTTGAATTCATTTACGCCCGTGCAGGTTTATCCGACAGATAGACGATATGGGCTTTTTTTAATCCGCTTACGGCTGGTATAGATTAATAAATTCCATCCATTGAAACAATTAAAAGATTATGCATTGTTAAAAGTTGGAAATTTTCCAAGTAAAATCCATTATAAGTAGAATACAAGTGCCATTTTATGATTTTTTTTTTTTTTTTTTGGCTCAACATTAGGTTATTATGCACGTGCACAACCCGTGGCTACGCTTATGACTACAGTAGTAATGCCGCTTTGTATAAATCTGTGCACATGCGGTGAACCTTTTGATAACATGTTAGATGCGGAACGACAATAACAAATCTAGCGCGCTCCACTTCAACTAAAAGGCTCCAAGACAACACGTTAAACTTTATAACACTATTCACCTGTTTATGTCCAGTGATAGCGATACTTTATATTAGGAGTGATAAGCATCGTTTGTCGTGACGTCATCACAAATTACAATGGAAAAGTGTAAAGTTAATTGAAATATTCAAATGCAAAACAAGTGCTTGGACATGGCTGGAATAGATTTCAATATTATTTATTTCTTCGCAAAACGTATTCAACTGTTGTCCCAAACATTTCTGTATTTACATTTCTTTGTATAGATTTTCTCTTTTGAGCTGAAAATTAAAAGAAAAAAAAATTATTTTAGTACTTTTTTTAATGGATAAACTTATGGATAACTTCAAAAATATAATAATTAAAAAACTCGAATATCTCTCCAAAAGAAACATGTCATTAGACATACTTGATTAGAATACTTGATTACATATTTCACAATAATTAATGAGTAGTATTTAATTTATTACCTTATTATGGTTGGACATGCCTTCACAATCGTAGTGCCCTTCAACTCAGCACATTTTCAGTTAAAGATTAGACTTTCTGCTCCACTTGTTGGATGCAATATTATCATCCATCAGTATTTTGATAATTTTTTTTTAACCATAAAAAAGCTAAGCCTAAAGCAGTTGTAGCTTTCATTGGATATATTAACCTTAAGCCTCGTTTACACGAGGCCAGTAGGGAGACAAGTAACTTGGTCCGTCTGAACAGTCACTTGTAGATTGTTTGGTGGCCAAGTCAACTTGGCGTGCAACTTGTCAGGCAAGGCAAGTTAATTGGCCGGGGTTCTAATTTGGGGCAGCTTGCCTTCCCTGTAACCTACCTGACAAGGGCATGTGTACCTGCTCAGTGTAAACAACTACTTAGTCAGTCTGCCGGCATCATTTGGCAAGTGTTATCAGTTCCTATGGCTAAAAAAGATAGAGTTGCTTCAAGTTTCACTTTTGAACATATGGCTTCTCTCATCACAGTATCACGCTGTTGTATCTCATTTCTAATGAGACAGTGCAGTTCATCAAACAAATCTGGCGTTATTCTCAGTAACGCCTTGTATTCACTTGGGTCTTCCGAACGAAGTTCTTTCAACAGCATTGCCGATCCTCCATGGGTAGCTCTTTTACCGATCCATCTTCTTTGCCATACCTTCTGATTATTACACCGTTCAAGATAACTTTCGATTTCCTCCTCAAGATAAGTACTTAACATTCCCGAAACATCTTTAATTGCCCTTTTACAGCGCTTCTTCCTTCCCACATTTCCCATTTTACACACCCAACTTGGCACTTAACTTGCAACTGACTGAAACACGTGTGAACACAACTTGCCACTTGCACTGCCTGACTCTACTTGGAGCAAGTAACTTGGACCAAGTTACTTTCCTCCCAACTGGCCTCGTGTAAACGAGGCTTTACTGCGCATGTCTTCCCATGCCCTAAAGGGGGCTCCCCACGCAACGGAAAAACCGAAGGCATGCCTCGAGGCGCCGGGCCTTGAGGCGAATCTCTATGTTTGGATGGAGAATTCTGTTGAGGTATTCCTGCGGATCTTACTTCTGGAGGCCGGAAATTTCAATACAAAATCTCATTCGTTTTGCCTCAAGGCCGATCGGAACGTGTGGAGGGGTGGGAGGTAGGCCTCGACGCGATTCAGTTGTACTCTAGTTGTGTGTTAGAAGAGGACGTGTTTGATTAAATCCAGTTTTCACGTAAAATCATGGCCCGTGCAAAACAAAATCAAGAGGAATTGATAGCTCTGTTAAGAGAATAGAATAACTCATTAATGATATTTATTATTTTATTTAGTAATTACAACCTGTAGATACCTGAATGGAAAATTAATAACATTCATTCAATTACACTTGTATTAATTGGGATAAAAAACATTTTCCTCCGAATGAGATTGTTATTAATTAATTAGGCACATTAATTAATGACAGCGCAAACATTTTTATTTACTGCCTAGACAAACAGTTTACTATCATAAAAATATTAATTAATTGCCGTTAATATAGTTACTTTGCCAAGGTACTGCACCTTCGTTTGCACTTTCCTTTTCTGTAACCAGTCTTTAGTCCACAACTTTCGCTTCACTTTTTTTTTATTACTTTTGATAGCTAACAATAAACCAACAACAGCAAGAGCATCATCTGTTGACGCCATTGCGCGAACACACAAACTGGAGTGCCTTAAGGCTGGCCTTCGGATATTCCGCAGTGTGTGGAGACCCCCCCACTATTTAGGTTCGCCTCAAGGCCCGGCGCCTCGAGGCATCCCTTCGGTTTTTCCTTTGCATGTGGAGCCCCCTTAAAGATGATGCCATCTGTTTTATGTAGATCCAACATACGAAGGATCGTCGCGCTTAGAAGAAGGAGCAAATAGTGTGCGAATTATTTCGGTTTATTCTACTTTCTCTTGAAATATTTTCTGAACTATAAAAAAAAGTTATAAACAGCGAGAAAAGTGTTCATTAGAAAATCCAGTTTTTAGATCAATAAGAAGTTTTTATAAATCGTGCTTATAATATAAAACTAAATATGCATAAACACTAGGGTAGTAATTTGTAAACTTTTTTGTAAATCGGATAGTGTTTTTAGTTCTTGAAATATTGTAATTTCTATATTTTAGTGTTTCAAACTTTTGGCCGAATCTCCCAAGCATCTGTTCAAGAAGGCCTTTGTTTTTTCCTAATATTTTTTATCTATGTGACTTATTTTCTCATTGTTTTCTTTAATTAAAAAAAAAACAAAAAAAAAAAAAACAGTTTTTTAGATATGTTCTTCGCATGAAACCATTTCGGTTCCATAGCATTATTTGTTTCTCGAAAATAGAACCCTATTTAAAAATGTCAGTTTTTGTTCCATTGTATACTGAAAAGTTGTTTCTCCTCGCTTTGTCTAGTACAATCTCTAACTGCTACGAACAATACGTCGGAAGTACATTTCTGAGTTGAATTTCACAGTACATTATGCTCCAGTTCAACTTTGTTTTTTAGTTTTAAGTAGACACAAAACGTACTTTGTAACTGAAATTTCATAAACAATTTCTTGCTGAGATAACAGTAAAACTTTAAATGTATATATATATATTTTTTAAAGAAAGTGCAACAAAATAAGATAGAATGTTTTCTTTAGTTTTAATGAGGATAAAACAAAACTTGGATGTAAGTTGCTTTGATTGAAGTATCAAGTTTTTGGAGAAGATACCTGAAAAAAATTATATTTTGTAAGAAACAATTCAGCTAAACAAAAGTATTTTTAATTGATATTTTTTAAAGGGAAATATTATTTTCAAAATGTTAAGCCTTAATATTATTATGTTATGCGATCTAGTAAGTAACTGCAGACAACAACCCTAACATGTCGTATATCATATTATGACATAACATATCTCAGGTGTTTGGGCAAAAGGGCTTAAGTCAGAATAAGTATTTTGATACAAAGGACAAGTGCATTTAAATATTTTTACCATACGTTTGTTGGAATATTTTACTTTGTACAGTCTCGCTAATCCGGACACCGATTAACCAGACATCCGGTTAATCCGGATGGGATTTTAAAAAAACTAATTAAAATTTAGTAAACTAAAAATTTAATTTAGCGAGCGGTAAGTACGAAAATAATTCAAAGACAGGCTTTGACTTGACTTACTCAGTTGGCTACGATGAAAAAGTGCCGACAAAGAAGACGGCACGCTAAATATTTACCCTAATATTTGAAAAAATATTTTAAAATATTTATCATGTGCATTTAACGGCCATGTACGGCCAGAGCGCAGATAATAAAAATTAATCCCATTTTTATACGTCGAGAGCGCGAAGCCTCTATACGGCGAGAGCGCAATGGTTTTAATTAAGTTTTTAATTTGTTTTGAAGTTGCCCGTCTCGCCCGCCACAAAGGCCGCCACTGCAGAGGCCTACTGATTACTCGGCCATCTCAATTTCCATTGTTGTAAGCTGTCTAACAGCGATAATCATTCATCTAGGTACTTAAATTCCTAGAATAAACATAAATAGAAATGTTACAAAATTTGGGGGCGTATTTGCCGGCGTTCCGCCGGTGGGACGATATATCTGCCCCTCCCGTCGTTCCTATATTTGAAGTAGTACAGGTTCTAGCTTTAACATACAGCGGTCTTATCTCAGTTTAACATACAGGGCTGAGGGCGCCTGTAGCTCAATGGTATGCGTGCTTGACTTTTGAGCTCAAGGTCGTGGGTTCGTAGACCGACCGAGGCCCTTAGTTTATTTTATCTGGGAGGTAAAATAAACTTAAGCACGCCGTCCTTCGGATGGGACGTTAAGCGATGGTCCCGAGCCTGTACGATGTCAGGTACTCGTTAAAGACCCCTACCCTAGATGAATAAAAATTTAGGGTAGGCAAAATCTAGGACTCCCACAGTAGAGTCGGGCTCATGTCCACCAGAGTGACGAAAGAGCGCTCTGGTAGTAGGCGATATGACCTCGTAGTTAAAAGCCCGGGCATGAGTCATAAAACCAAACCAAAACATACAGCGGTCTTATCTTAGCTTTAACATATAGCGGTCTTATTGATAATTAAAATCAGCTTTGTGCTCTCGCCGGCCAACGGCTTTGTTTGAAGTTCTGTGATAAAGAATTAATTAATTTGCCAATTTGCGCTCTCGTCGTATAGTGACTCTCATAATAAATATCAGCTTTGCGCTCTCGCCGGGCAACCCCCATTTAACAGCAAATTGCGTTTAATCCGGACTTTCGGTGATCCGGACGGGGTCCGGTCCCATCTAGTCCGGATTAGCGGGACTCTACTGTATTTAATACTTTTATTGAAATAATATTTCAAGGAACATAAATGTGTTTTACCCTGTTTTGCAGGAATTTTTCAAACCTTCAGAAATTCCCCTCCTAAAATTCAGATTTTCTGACTTAAGCCCTTTTGCCTAAACACCCGAGATATAATCAACTCGAAACTTGAGAGATAAAGTCAATCTTGAGCACACCGTCCTTCACATGTTCCGAATCTGGACGAAGTAAGACTTTTTGTCTAAAGACGCCTACTCTAAGTGAATTTTTTGTCTTAGTAGTACATTTTATTGCAAAATTTGTAATAACAAAAAAGTTACCGCTCCACAAAATTCGGATAATTGTAATAATCAGCAGAACAATAATTTAAGATAGGCTTTGTGCTATTACTGTATTTATGTATTTTTTGAGCACAAATACAGTTGTTAATGACAGGTTTTGTCATATTATGTCTATATTTATTCACTATCTATTACTTTTTTTCACTACTACCAATCTCCATAAGTATACTTATTTTATTTTAGGTTTTTTTTTTCTCAATTATTATTTTGACGTGGAAACGTCTATTCGCTCGTTAAGCACAGTGATAGCCGGTCAAACTTTCTTGTGTTACAACATACCGTCAGATTTCAATCGATAATATCTACGAGACTAATAATGCGATAACAACGGTTGAGGTCACAATGGATAGAGCATGTCTGTACGTGTTTGTTGTGTAGTGTTTGTTTTGCCTGTGACGTTATCGGGTTAGTGTGGGCGCCGGCGAATGATTGTTGCGAATTAGCGTTGTGTAAAATTAGAAATTAGTGTAGCGTGATAACGCGTTTAGATAGGACGTTGATTCGGGTGTCATTGTAAAGAGCTTGAGGAGAACTACTAGAACTCAAAGTGAAACAATAAAAATTTTCGCTGAAATATATGTAAAAATCGGTATTAAATTGAAAATTGCAAAAAAATTAAAGATATCGTCTCATATGAATCGTAAATATGCGCGGAATTATAGAAAACGCAAATCAGAGGAATTTAAAAAACCTAAAAAGTCTAGTGCCGAGCAAATGCAAGAGCTATGGCAGCATCGAAAAGAAAATGAAAAACATTAAGGTGTGAGGTGTACGTTACATTAGCTACCACAGACCCTTGCTACATGCAATAAACTTGTGATTTATCTATTCTGTAACCATACTCTGTATAACCATTGTATTAAAGAGATTGATAATTAAATTACATATTAATACGAAACACTTGTTATGATTTTATCACGACTTTTTCACGGAAAATCTACGGCATGGACCTTGCCTCCGCCTTAATGTTTTTTATCCTCAACAATGAATGGAAGAAAAAACCTAGCTAAAATTAATTTTATCGATTACGTTGTTTCAGCTCCCAAATCACTTGAACATGTATCTTATATAATAACAATTTGTTATCTGAACTGTTAGATAGATTGTCCACTGTTCGAGCTCCTGGCAACCAGTCAAAGTGTGCCAACTTGAACAACCGCTAATCCCATGCAACCAGAGTCCATTCATATTATTATTTTTTCCATAAAAAAAAATTCTTTTAGGGCAAAATTATGTATCGCTAAAGTCAGATAAAATATCTACCGTGATAATTCGTAAATAATATGTAACATTTTAGATAAATTAATTAGGTAATTATTTTACTAATAAATAAATAAAAAATGTATTTAACTTGTTTTAAAAAATTGACAAATTAGTTAGGAATGACACGTCTAGACATCAAGAACTTACAAAGAGCATTAAGAAGACAAGTATTGTAAAGTAATTCAATAAACATTAGCTGCGTCCACCTGCCACCTTGATCTTAACAAACAAATTAAATTGGATACAGTGATGTTTACTTATTTGGATTTATATTCCTTTCGCATTTCAAACCTCAGTCTGTTATTAGGTGGGAATGATAGAGGAGCTATTTTTCGTTTATTTAAAAGTGATGAAAAATAACTTTTAAAAAAAACATGGATTTCATAATTCTTCATGATAAATATTTAGAAATCTCTTCCAACAATAAAGAAGTTTAAAAAAATGGTTTAGTTGATTTTTTAGCCTTCTAAATTGTGCATAGAAGAAGACGAAAAAAAAAAAAAATCTATTGCAATACTTAAATTTTTTTCGCGTAATTTTATTAAATAAATGGAAAGAATGTTGCCAGAACAATGCGCGTTTTTTTTTTTTTAAATCAATCGCGGTTGAATGTAGTGATTCACTTTAGTTTAGTTAAAAAAAAAAAAAAAAATGATATATGTACCTACATAATATTAAAATCTCTATTTTACAAACAAAAACATTTTATTTTCGAATACTAAGTAGGTACTTATAAATAGTGAAGAGAGAGTAGAGTATACATTGAAATTGAGTAGGATTTGAAATTTTGGACAGGCTTTTTCAAATATGGACCAGTGTGCGCCAGTGGCTTAGATCACAGGTTCGAAACCTGTCCTGGGGGAAGGTAGGTACTCCAAGTGGCCCGTGGCTCCTCCTGTTAACACTTTCCTTCTTAGTGTCAGCTGTGTTCACTTCTTTGTACTATTATTATACACATTTTTTCCCCCAACCAAATCACCTCAGTCACGGCTGTCAGGCGGAGAATTGAGAAAATATGTGTCCCGGAGTCACGTGTTGATCACTTCATTGTTAGTGGCTGTACTGCAACTCATGCAAAACATCCTGTAAGCAGTATGTAACAGGAGGGGGCGCATGGAAAAGTAGGATATAAAAAAATAAGTAGAATCAACTACTTACTTCCCCACCGCAAATTAACCTTTTAAGTTTTCTCTCTGTGTGAATCCCCTCCTCGCCTCTTTTTGAGGGGATTCCATAGCCAAATGTTAGGGAGTAGGGTCATACCAGCTGTTTATTGTTACAATAAAAAATAAAATGGCCGCCGACCATCAGCCACGCTCTTCTTCCACCTTAATTTCATTTGGGGCGAACTTGGCGCGGTAAGAGAGCACGGGATCAAGCTGGCAGTGGGTAGAGCAGGTCTGTCACCAGCTGCCGTAGGTCTAATCCCCAGGTACGATCCTGTCCCACGTATCAACTCCACTCTAGCCCCGTCGTACAGCGGACATTCGAGGACAACATACTCTGCAATCTCGTCTCCGCCGCATGAACAGTTCTGGTTGTTCTTCCTATTAAAGAAGACATCCAGTACCCAGAAAGTGAATCTTGCCTTTACCCCGGTAGACACAATTTTATATCTGAATCCGGAACTGCATCAGGACGACAACTATTCATTTACAGCCAAAATAACTGCCACTGTAATGGTTGTGTTGGGGGGCGTTCATTGCTGGTGACGTTTTCTTCTCTCTGAAATAGGCTCTGTTGATTTTTTCGAGAAAAAAAAGTATATTTTAAGGACTCTAAAAGACATCATTAGAAAAAATAATGAAATAAATCCCGTAGGGAAGAATGAATAAAAACTTATTTTTTCGTTTGAAATATTTATTTCTGCGTATATTTAACTTCTGTCCCTATTATGAAACCTTGTTATAGACCCCTCATTTACAACTTTTTGTACTTCGTATAGTGAAATTAAGTAAAATATACTGACTTAAGTTATTCATTTTAACTCATGCCCGGACTTTAAGTAAGAGTCATATCGACTACTATCAGAGCGCTCTTTCGTCACTCTGGTGGACATGAGGCCGCCTCTACTGAGAGTCCTAAATTTTGCCTACCTATATGGCTAGGATCATGGCCCCCACATTGGATTGCGGGCCCTGTAACCAGCATCAGGGTCGGGCCCCCCATCTCATGAGACTGACCCATGGCCCCCACATTGGATTGCGGGCCCTGTAACCAGCATCAGGGTCGGGCCCCCCATCTCATGAGACTGACCCAAGGCCCCCACATTGGATTGCGGGCCCTGTAACCAGCATCAGGGTCGGGCCCCCCATCTCATGAGACTGACCCATGGCCCCCACATTGGATTGCGGGCCCTGTAACCAGCATCAGGGTCGGGCCCCCCATCTCATGAGACTGACCCAAGGCCCCCACATTGGATTGCGGGCCCTGTAACCAGCATCAGGGTCGGGCCCCCCATCTCATGAGACTGACCCATGGCCCCCACATTGGATTGCGGGCCCTGTAACCAGGATCAGGGTCGGGCCCCCCATCTCATGTGACTGACCCAAGGCCCCCACATTGGATTGCGGGCCCTGTAACCAGCATCAGGGTCGGGCCCCCCATCTCATGAGACTGACCCATGGCCCCCACATTGGATTGCGGGCCCTGTAACCAGGATCAGGGTCGGGCCCCCCATCTCATGAGACTGACCCAAGGCCCCCACATTGGATTGCGGGCCCTGTAACCAGCATCAGGGTCGGGCCCCCCATCTCATGAGACTGACCCATGGCCCCCACATTGGATTGCGGGCCCTGTAACCAGGATCAGGGTCGGGCCCCCCATCTCATGAGACTGACCCAAGGCCCCCACATTGGATTGCGGGCCCTGTAACCAGCATCAGGGTCGGGCCCCCCATCTCATGAGACTGACCCATGGCCCCCACATTGGATTGCGGGCCCTGTAACCAGAATCAGGGTCGGGCCCCCCATCTCATGAGACTGACCCAAGGCCCCCACATTGGATTGCGGGCCCTGTAACCAGCATCAGGGTCGGGCCCCCCATCTCATGAGACTGACCCAAGGCCCCCACATTGGATTGCGGGCCCTGTAACCAGCATCAGGGTCGGGCCCCCCATCTCATGAGACTGACCCATGGCCCCCACATTGGATTGCGGGCCCTGTAACCAGAATCAGGGTCGGGCCCCCCATCTCATGAGACTGACCCAAGGCCCCCACATTGGATTGCGGGCCCTGTAACCAGCATCAGGGTCGGGCCCCCCATCTCATGAGACTGACCCATGGCCCCCACATTGGATTGCGGGCCCTGTAACCAGAATCAGGGTCGGGCCCCCCATCTCATGAGACTGACCCAAGGCCCCCACATTGGATTGCGGGCCCTGTAACCAGCATCAGGGTCGGGCCCCCCATCTCATGAGACTGACCCAAGGCCCCCACATTGGATTGCGGGCCCTGTAACCAGCATCAGGGTCGGGCCCCCCATCTCATGAGACTGACCCATGGCCCCCACATTGGATTGCGGGCCCTGTAACCAGGATCAGGGTCGGGCCCCCCATCTCATAGTCATGTGCTATATTATAATTACATGCTTATTTTTTAACCCTTTTACAATTTTATTTAAACTAAAAATAGATTTTAAGGTATAATTAATGTTACAGTACCAGTTAGATTTTGGAACCAAACTTTATTGATTAAATTATTTCACACATCAATTGCTACCGTGATTATATCATTTACTTTTATTTTACTGAAATTAACGTTTAAATTTTTAGATTTATTTGACTCACTAACATTAAAATAAAAATTGACAAAAACTAGTGTTACGATCTAAAAAAAAATAACATTAAGAGCTCTAAAAATTACGATGTTTGTGTGTGTTTAATACACTGGCTACAACAAAAGCTTACTTATAGCCTAACTGCCCTAAATTATCATAGCTTTCCTAGCTTTATTTTGACTAAATTTATCAATAACATCTGAAAAGTCAATAGTTTTGGCCAATTCATTTTCAATCAGTCAAACTGATACTATGCGTCGATGAGTCTATTTTTAGAACACTGCTCTGAGGGAAACAGCTGGACAATAGGCTGGGAAATAGGAGTGGGGGAGGGTTGAGGGGCCCGTCTATACCTGTCTCGTGCGCACTGTTTTATACTAGTAATTTGCAAACAAGAGTAACTATCTATGCACGCAACTAATTAAATAATAACTTAATAACTCGCACAACTAGAATATGTACCTATTTATTATACTAAATTTTCTTATAATTATATATTTTGCCTTTTTAAGCTATGATCCCTTGCAAAATCTACTAAAATAAAAAGGACTGGACCCGGGCCCCCTTGGGCCCGGATCCTGCAACCAAAGTTGCACCAGCCCCACCCTTGTGGGGGCCATGGCTAGGAGGGTTCTTTAACAAGAACCTGACCATTGCTTAACGTCCCATCTGAAGGACGGTGTGCTCAATGTTTTTTCACCTCCTAGAGAAAAAACCAAAGGGCCTTTGCCGGGTTTGGAACGCGCTATCTTGAGCTCAGTAAACAGCCCATGTTACTGTCAAGTAATTATCTTAATCTTTTTGAAGAAAATTCATTTTAATTTATTTATTTGATTTGTTTACTTCATCAACGAGAAAATGTTTTTGTTTATTTTTAATGTATTTCATATTTCATGCAAAATGAGAGCGACAGTAGCTCAGAGGTAGCATGCTAGCATTCTGAGCTCAAGATCGCGGGTTCAAACCCGGCCGAGTCTGAGCACGCCGTTAAGAGATGTTCCCGAGCCATTACGATGTCAGGTAATCTAGCCCAGGTGAATAAACATTTAGGATAGGCAACATTTAAGACTTTCATAGTAGAGTCTGGCTCATGCGACGAAAGAGCGCTCTGGTAGTAGGCGATATGACCTAGTTATAAAAGCTCGAGTATGAGTCACAAAACAGGAACAAACTAATTATTTTAATTTTTACCTTTTATTTTCTAAAGATGATATACTCCAATGATGTTTCGTCATGTTTCAGATTTGGAGCAAAGTCTCTGGTTCCTGATTCGAGACTCCACACTTCGGGTTGCTGTCTTTCCAGGTCTTGAGACGGAGGATTGTGACCGGCTCAAGAGTATGAGACCCTCACCATCTGCATATGTTATATTTGCAGACTCTACTGGCATGAATAACATCCTCCAAACGGTACCTATAGACTTTTATGTATGCGATCCCGTAAGGGGAAAATTAACAATTGACACATTTTAAAGCTCACAATTTTGCAATTGTAGCCATAATAGAACCATAATACATTAAAAATAGGTTAGGTTAGGCTATATGATTCATGCCCGAGCTTTAACTACGAGGTCATATCGCCTACTACCAGAGCGCTCTTTCGTCACTCTGGTGGACATGAGCCCGACTCTACTGTGTTAATCCTAAATTTTGCCTACCCTAAATTTTTATTCACTTCGGGTAGGGGTCTTTAACGAGTACCTGACATCGCACAGGTTCGGGACCATCGCTTAACGTCCCATCCAAAGGTCTGTGTGCTTAAGTTTATTTTACCTCCCAGATAAAATAAACTAAGAGCCTCGGTCGGGTTTCGAACCCACGATCTTGAGCTCAGAAGTCAAGAACGCATACCACTGAGCTACCGGCGCCCTCTACATAAACAATATATATCTACTTATCTGTTTTACTTATAAAAATAAAAATGAAATTAGGAGAAAAAGAAAATATGAATATTTTAGTTTTATGTGGATTTTTTTTTTTTTTTCAGAGGTTTCTTTTTTGACAATATTTCTGTACACTTCCACGTCCCTTCTTCTGGTCAATATGAACGATATCATTCATACTGACCAGAAGAAGGGACGTGAAAGTGTCCCGAAGTATTGTCAAAAAATAAATAAAGGAGACATCTCTGGAAAAAAGAAATAATTACGGATAAAACATAGTAATATCCCAGGAAAGCTTGAGAAATATATTAGTTATTACAGAAAATACATGAAATTCCAGTTTCAATTGTAATTTATGTAAGCTTTATATTTTATATATGATATATTTTCTGCAGAGATATTGTGAAACAGTATAAAAAAAAAACTTTTTTTTTTTTAAATATTGTCGGTTTCACAAAATATACATATATAATATATGGGAGTACTTCCGATATTACTACCATCTTCAGCCACGACGATGGTAGCAATACCGAGAGTACACCCATATATTATATATATTTTGTGAAATGAACAATATTTTAAAAATTTTTATTGTATATATGTTAATAGAGGCTCTGAAGAAGGCATATGTTTCATCGACCACAAGCCTCTTTCTGTTACATCCTTGGCCAGTCCTGCTACATATTAATATCCGGATAAACCGAGAGAGTCCTGTTTGCTAGATCCACGGAGCACCTGGCGATCACCCACCAGCCAGTCTTCCGTTTGTTTTATCCTTCTTGTGAACTCTTTAACTGAAGCAGGAAAGTACGAGCGCTCTGCAGGTTGACATTATCTTTCAGTTCCCACATCCACCCTCCTGCAGTTGAATGATTGATTAAGTAAGATGTCGTTTACAGAGTAGACGAAAGCGGAACGGTCAAAGGTAAATGTAAGATGTAGAAAAGCAAATAAACGAAATAAATTGCGTTATCGAATTACGGAATGAAAGAAACTAACTGAGACAAATGAAAAGAGATTTCTACAAATGTCGCCACTGAACTCAACGAAACGTTGCTGATAAAGAAACAAAAACAGAATCAATGTTTGTTATTGTGACACATGACCTGGCTTTAACTACAATGTCATATCGCTCTGGTGGACAAGACCCCGACTCCACGGTGGGAGTACCTGACATAACGTACCATCCGAAGGCGTGCCAAGGTTTTTTCACCTCCCGGAAAAAAAAAACCTAAGGATCTCGGCTGGGTTCCGATCCCGCGATCTTGAGCTCAGTTAGCAAGCACGCATACCACTGAGCTACCAGTGCCCCCAAGATAAGCTTGTGTTGCAGTGATTTGTTCCAACGGTTCTTTGTCGAATTTGGTGTTTTCCTTTAGACACCGCATCCTATTATAGACTTGTTCACTTTTTACTGTTTTTTTGCTTAAAATTTGAATTTTTTCTTAATCGGGTTTTTGTTTATTTTGAACATGTTTAATTTCATTTTAATTATTTAAGCTTATTAATTTTAATCAATTCTAAGCCCTTCAATTTGACCCCCCCCCCCCCCCCCCCCACTTAGGTTTTATTGATTTTTTGAAGTGAAACTTCTTTACACGCATTGGGCAACTTTGTGACTAAGCAGGTAAATGAGTTACGAAATTATGTGACGCGCTGACAAGAGAAAGCTAATGAGAAAGAGAGTGCGCGCGCACATGCCAGCTCGAAGCTGGAAACAGAGCCTCCCACCCCCACCACACCACACTACATCAAATCGTTCTGAATAAATCCTTAATGATTTATTTTTAATCTTCTTTTAGATAATTTATTAATCAAGTCGCATTGAACAGTATTTACTGGATATATAGTTTTTTTAAATATTAAATTAATACATGTTTAAGTGTACATACATCAAGTATGAATTTCTGGCAACACTGATCAGTGATGGTTACAATTGTGTTACCGAAATTAGTTTATTTATTTTTATAGTATTTGGCGGAGGATCAGTGCTACTTTTCAATATGAAACCTGAATGTAATGCAGGTATGTTTAAAAACAAGCATAACGTTAAATTAGAATTATACTGCTTTCGTTTTAACCTTTCTCTAGTAGTCTCTCAAGAGTTGGTAGAGAATTATTATACATTACAGCTCATTTTAGCTGGAGATTTTAATCTCAATTTCGCATCAGACCATGCTCAGCCTCTTGTTCAATTCCTCTACGATAAATTTCAATTGCAAATATTCATTTGCATAATAATCGAAATGAGCCTACAACAAAGCACTACAATCGATGCAGTTTTCTCCAGATATCTTAAAAATTTAAAACCTACATTTCTTATTTCTCTTACCATAGGTCTATTGTATATACTTAGGAAACAAATGTAGTGATGTCTGATCTTCGTAACAACGAAAATAATGTTCATTTAACAAATTAATAAAAATAAAATAATTCAATTAATAAAACTGCACATAAAATGTTGAGTTAATTAAGAAATCCCATATAACATAAAAATAATATTTATGTATCAAAAAACAAAAAAAATTGAAAAATCGCGATAGAAGTTTCATTTTTGGTGTGTGTCCCAAGCACACAATTTTTTTTATTGATTTTTAGAATTTGACAATGATAGCAAGCGTGGTTTTTTTTGGGAATGTCAAACAGCTTACGTCGCTGTGGAGATCGCAATATATATACTTTAGGTTAGGTTTTATGACTCATGCCCGGGCTTTAACTACGAGGTCATATCGCCCACTACCAGAGCTCTCTTTCGTCACTCTGGTGGACATGAGCCCTGTTGCCTACCCTAAATTTATATTCACCTAGGGCAGGGGTCTTTAACGAGTACCTTACATCGTACAGACTCGGGACCATCGCTTAACGTCCCATCCGAAGGACGGCGTGCTTAAGATTATTACTTAACTTTATATATATATAGGTCCGTATAGCCGTTTAGGCTCTCCGATGGAACAAAGAATATAATATACTCGTACATACGAAATTGGGAAAAATAATACTCTCTTCGCGTACCGCAGTTGGGTAAAAAGTCAGGGAGAACATTATATGTAAAATATATATATATGTAGTATATGTTATTTATTTTCACAGAACTATCTATATCAGAGGTCTCAGCCTGATTCTACATTATCAGTGTCATTGTCTACATTTAAAGTAGGTATATATATATATAGAGAGAGAGAGAGAGCAGGACTTAACTAAGATGGTCTGTGGCAGTGATTCTGGTCAAATAGCCGTTACGGAACATTTCTGTTATGGGATGTGAAATTATTCGCTCCATCACCGGAGCACCAGTCAGCCATGACCATGCTTATTTTGTAGATAGATACCTGTTACGGAATCACTGGTAGAACGATGACCCGGAAGGAAATCACATTCACAAGACTTTGTCGCTCATCTGAACAAGGTTCCCATCACCGACCATGTACTTCCCCAGTCCGAATTAATCCATTGATTTTCTCTCTCTCTCTCTCTCTCTCTCTCTCTCTGTCTCTCTCTCTCTCTCTCTCTCTCTCTCTCTCTCTCTCTCTCTCTCTCTCTCTCTCTCTCTCTCTCTCTCTCTGAAACCTGTCTACTGATTCGGCTGAAAATAAGTGTCGTCCTATTTCAAGTTTCGTATCAATATATATTATTTTCATAGACAGGATTTTTTTATTTTCAGGGATCAGGGGATCGGAAAAGATGAAATTCCGGTTAAAACGTAACTTCGAATTTCTGGCCGACTACATAACTTTGACTCTAAATTGTACATCTGGGGAGGTAGAAACTGATATATCTCCGAAAATCAAAATGTTAATTGAGATTAGAGATTATGAAACTAGCGGGAAAAAACAAGCATACTAGTTCCTGTACCGACCTAAAATGGCTCTTCGCACCCTCTCGACGACAATATTTCCTAGGCTCCTTCCTCTATCAAACCATATCTTCCCAAAAGTCCTCCTACATCTTCCAAATGCTCCAATTTAAATCCCATATCCACCAGAAAGTCATCAGATCCCGTCCCTCTGATCTTTATCTCCCTTCCCACAGGATAACAACCTACCACAACTCCTTCCTTATCCAGGCTAACTCCCTCTGGAACTCTCTCCCTCTCCAGATTCGCCCTGCTTCTACTCTTCTTCCATTTAAGTCCCTACTTTTCCATTATTCCTAACTCAGCAAACCTCTGATTGCTAAGGCTGGCTCCTATGAGATAGTTCTCGTCTTCCTGTAAGTCTCTCTCTCCACTGGACAGATTGTTACTTTTCTGTTTCATCCAGTTTTTTACAATTCATTCATATACAAGTCATTGTTGTTACCATGTTTCACATTATTATTATTATTTGTTTTTCTAATTTTTATTTTTAATTTCTCTTTATCATTTTTCACTAGTTTATTATATTGTTTTACTCATTGCCTGTTTTTAATATTTATTCCTAGAGACATATTTTGTTTTATTTTTATTCTTCTCAACTGGTTGATACTTGTATACACTTATTTATTCTTTATGTTATTATTCTTAAGGGACGTATGTTCCAGAATAAAGATTATTTTTCATTTCATTTCATATTTTGGGTATTCATTTTTTTATTTCCCCTCAATGCTTCGAAAAACATATATATCTCTTTTCCCGTATGAAAGGGAAAGTTTTAAAATGATATTCCTTTTCACAACGATAACGATTGCTTTGAGGTATATTTCTTTACACATATAGTTAAAAACGACGTCAAATATGTTGATGGAGAAAAGTCAAATTTGATTTTTCGATTCATCACACACCCCTTTTTACACCCCATTTGCCAATTACTCTTGGAAGATGAAAATTTGGTATTTTAGAGGTTGGAGATACACGTAGGAACCGTTGATTAGGGCCTATTGACACGAGTACAATCACATCCAAAACGTGGTCATTCAACACATGAGATGGAGGGGGAGAGGTGGCGGTAGAGAGGCTACTAGGCGTCTTGGTCCTCACCGCGCAGGATTTGTCTCCTTATGCCAATCATATTATATATCCAGCCAGTAAGTGAATAAAAATTAAGGATTCCCATAGTAGAGTCGGGCTCATGTCCAGAGGGACGAAAGATCGCTCTGGTAGTAGACGATATGACGTAGTTAAAGCCCGGGCATGAGTCATAATACCTAACCTAACTTCCAGTCCATCACTATACATTGCTGTATCCCCCGAGAGTTTCTTTTTCGCATTTTTGATCATGCATGATTTGACCGAGTTTTTGAATGATTAATATATATTAAAATTAAGTTATTAAAAGATTTTATACGAAATGAAAAATTATTATTATTATTATTATGGTTTTATTGTTAAACGCCCCCCCCCCCCCCCCCCCCTTAATCCCCTCCTTCGTTTTGGCTGATGTAACGTATACAATTTTGTGTGGATACATTGATTCTATTGGATGTTATCGTGCTCACCGACGTACACATAGTCACAAATATTTAATTTGATTTTTAGACCTCGATGTCGGGAAACATGAAATTCCGTTGAGAACACGACATCGAATTTCGGAGCGATTATATAACTTCTCTTATACTTCGTATAGCTAGAGAGGGAGAAGTTGGCCGTCTTATTTGGGATGCCAAATGTTGCTTCAACCTGATGGTGCACAATATTCGAAACCGGTGAAGAAGCGTCCTGTAACATCGCTACACATCGAAAATTAATAATATTTATAATATTAACATTTTATGAGGAAAAAAATGAATAATAATAATAATAAAAAAGGGTTGAAGAACTTTTGAAGGAGGCAAGATTAAATTCCGGGGTAGATTGCCTTCCGGGACATTGAAGGGGCATTTTAGACAAAAAAAAAACATTATCTCCACTCTCCAGGGGGTTGCAATCCTTAAAATTTCCAATGGTACTACTGTAACATTATCTCAACTCTCCAGGGGTCGCAATCCTTAAAATCGCCATGGTACTACCGTAACATTATCTCCACTCTCCAGGGGGTCGCAATCCTTAAAATCGCCATGGTACTACCGTAACATTATCTCCACTCTCCAGGGGTCGCAATCCTTAAAATCGCCATGGTACTACCGTAACATTATCTCCACTCTCCAGGGGGTCGCAATCTTTAAAATCTCCAATGGTAACATTTTCTAAGTATTTTATAGTATTTTGAGAGCCAAGTACATCGGTGAAGTCAGTTTCTAATTATTTTTGATAATAAAAAGTCGTCGGTGAACCACCAGTAATATACTTCCCCAGACCGAATTAATCAATTAACTTTTCGCGCCCCCTCCAAAACCAGTCAATCATTTGCGCTAATATTCAACAGTTGACTTACATAGGGGCTCCTAAATCCTCAAACTAAATGTTGTGACGATAAATTCATTACATCGTCAGTTATTATGGTTTTTGAATTGAGCCCTTCCTCTGAACTTCCTTCCTCATGGTTTTGACTTCAAATATGAAATTTCATGTCGATACGTTCATTACATCGGCAGTTGTTGGGGTTTTTGAGTTGAGTCTCCCCTCTGAACCGTCTTTTTTTCTACTGATTCCGCTGAAAATTAAGTTTCGAATTCACATACGAAATTTTGTACCGATACATACATTACAACGGCAGTTATTAAAGTTTTTGAGTTAACCCCCTCCCTTAATACCCTCCTTTCCTTTGGTCGATTTGGCTGAAAATCGATAGGTGTTGTTCTTATGAGGTTTTGGTTACCCATATCAAATTTCGTGTCGATACATTCATTCTATCGGGTGTTATGTTCACAGACAAACAGATTTTTTTTTTTCATATTTGGAATCTGGAGGTCGGAAAACATGAAATTCCTTTCAAAACTTTCCATCGAATTTTTGGTTACATAACTTTTCCTATACTATTTAATAGCTGGGGAAGTAAACAATTTGAATTTATAATAAGTATTCAAAATTGGCATCCTGATTCGTGCACAGATATTCATGAAGGATTTAAAAGTTCAGAATAAGTAGTGTGATGTGATAGATGGCACTTCGAAATATTCCTAAACAATACTGTGTATAATTGGTATTTTGAATGAACATTAACGGGGCTGCCATGTTGTTATTATTAAATGTAAATAAAAAAAATCCGATACAATTGAGAGAAGAGGGATTATAAAAATCATACAAAATATCACTAAAATAAGTATTATTCAAGATTTTGAAGATGTAGACACTTGACACCTGGAGCGTTGATAAACAATTTTTTTTTTTTCTTAAAATACTCTTTAAAGTTCACCAATCAAAAGAAAATCTGCGCCGCCGTATTATCTTTTTGGTTCAAAATTTAAAGGTAAAAAGTTAAAAATGATCACACTTTTAAACGACTTAGAGTTTCTTTAGTTATTTAAACTTCTATATATTCATAAAAAGTTTGGTTTCGAATATATTCAGTTATAATATTTTTAAACTTTCTTCTAGGAATATTAATTTAATTTAAAACAGAATGAATTATTATCCCATACAAATATAAACATAGATAATATAATAATGAAAGAGGCCTGGTAGCTCAGTGGTATGCGTGCTTGACTTCTGAGCTCAAGATCGTGGGTTCGTAACCCAACCGAGGCCCTTAGTTTATTTTATCTGGGAGGTAAAATAAACTTTCGTCCTTCGGATGGGACATTAAGCGATGGTCCCGAGCCTGTACGATGTCAGGTACTCGTTAAAGACCCCTACCCTAGGTGAATAAAAATTTAGGGTAAGCCAAATTTAGGACTCCCACAGTAGAGTCGGGTCCACCAGAGTGACGAAAGAGCGCTCTGATAGTAGGCGATATGACCTCGTAGTTAAAGCCCGGGCATGATTCATAAAACCTAACCTAACCTATAATAATGAAATGATCGAATAATATTTAATTAGTGAGATATTTGTTTCTCAACTCTTTCACTTAAAGTGTACCACACTTTATTTTTCTTCTTGTACTTTGATATTTTTTCATATAACCTTACTTTTTATATATGTTATGTATTCTACTATAAACCAGATTCTTTGTTTTTTTATATGACAACCCAGCCAACTTAAATGTCACTTTTGAACTTTGAACAATGGCTTAAAGAGAAACCGGGCACTTTATGTACATATTCTTGTAGAATTTGACAATGTAGAAGTTAACAAGTTCTTGTTCTTTGTTTTTATTTATTTTAAACATATTCGTGTTAATTGTTTGTTAATTAAGGAAGGGTTGTAAGAAGGGAGTACCCTAAGTAGATGGATGATAGATATATGTCCTGTTCTAGGCAGTGGACAAGAAGCTGGTGATGCTGAACGATCGCTGGGTCCTGGTCTACCTGGACATGGGTAGTGACTCCCTCAACAGAAGTCTGGTCCAGAAGAGGATGATGCTGGTCACCATGTCCGACAGAACCTGTTGTTCTCCCTCTTCCAGTATCAACACCTCCCAGTGTGTCTGTCCACAGCCCTTCAATGTAACCACTATTTGTCTTTCTAAAACAAAGCAATTATTACTTTGGCACCAATGATAATTTGTTTTTATGGGATTCAAGCCCGGGCTTTAACTTCAAGGTCATGTCGGTGAATACCAGAGCGCCTTTTTTGTGGACGTGAGCCTGGCTTTACTGTGGGAGTCTTCAATTTTGCCTACCTAGGTTTACTCGCACAAACTTGGGATCAACGCTTAATATCCCATCTCAAGGTTTTTTAACCTCCTAGATAAAAGCCCTCGGAGAGGGGTTTCGAACTTGCAATCTTGAGCACAGTAATCAGTCCTCTTATGTGTGACTGATCCCGTTTTCTGTGTGTTACAGCTGCAGAAGGAGGCAGTCGGTCAGCTGCGAATTCTCCTCCAGAAGTCGATAGATCGAAGTATCGCCCTTGGACTTGCAAGCACCTCTCCCATCGTGGAATGTACCGACTCCAGTCTGGCCAACCTGACCAACGTGGATACCCAACAGGAGATATTGTACGACCAACTCACCAAGGTACCTCAAAACTTTCTTTACCTAAACCATTCTAAACAAAATGTTGGATTCTGGAGCAGATTCTATTTCCATCAAATGTAAAAAAATTTCACACTTTAAAACGCTATAGAAACACACGTCTTTAAGAGATGTAGAAAACAATGGAACACAATATTAACAGGCGATAGCCGATTAAATATAAGAGAAAAAAAATATAACTTGTTTTATAATTATAATACAGGGGTATAGTTATAATTATTGCTAATTACCGTTTAAACAAAACCTTCACTGAAACTGGCCTTGATTTACTGTGTTGCCTGGGAATAACTTTCGTCTCTCTATAATCTTTCTGTGTCACTACACCAAGAATGCTATTCTACCTTGATAATGAATAAATCCGTAAACAATGAATCAAAACATTTTTTTCGACAAATGTAAATTTAATGTAAACATCAGCGACCAATTCAGTAACCCCTCAAATGTTATTAGTATTATATCTGCTGAGATAACCGTGGGAAGGTTAACTCTGTTTTTAGCTTAGGATCAAACATTTCAGAGGGCGCCGGTAGCTCAGTGGTATGCGTGCTTGGCTTCTGAACTCAAGAACGTGGGTTCGAAACCCGACCGAGGCCCTTAGTTTATTTTATCTGGCACACGTCCTTCGGATTGGACGTTCAGCGATCGTCCCGAGCCTGTACGATGTCAGGTACACGTTTAAAGACCCCTGCCCTAGGTGAATAAAAATTTAGGATTCCCACAGTAGAGTCGGGCTCATGTCCACCAGAGTGACGAAAGAGCGCTCTGGTAGTAGGCGATATGACCTCGTAGTGAAAGCCCGGGCATGAGTCATAAAACCTAACCTCAAACATTTCTGCAAATTTTTGGATATATAAACCACTTGAAAGTACCTCGGAATTAGATCAATGAGTGTGCATTTGACATCGTGTAGTATTTATCATATCTGTTTGTGTACATCTGTTTTTTTTTGTGCGTAGGAAGATGAAAAATCTTTCATAGGCGAGCATATGACAAGATGACAGTAGTCACTGGACAGTGTGAGAGTCTCCCTGATTGGGCCTACTCTCTAAAAAACACTTCCCTGTATCCTCTCCTGCCTCATTATCCCCGTAGAACCGCCATCACGCATTACTTCACGGGGGAGGCTCTTGCTGACGCTCTCCCTCAAAGACAACTATTCTACGCATCTCCATTTCTCGGAGCTCCCTGATGACTTCCGCAGAATATCCGCCGACCGCAGTCCACTTGCTTGTATGCATCTGTTTGTATACATTTCTCCACGGAGAGTGTATTTACATATTTTATTGGTTACTTTCTGCCGGGTGATGTTGCACAAACGCAAGCTGCACCCGAAAAATAATAGCGAGCAATAATAAAAAAAAAAAAGGTTACCTTCTAGCATTTCTCCCAGAGGTGTCTCCAGGTATTTGACAATACTTCGGGACACTGAACGTTCATCCCGAAATATTGTCAAATAGCTGGAAACAACTATGGAATAAATGTCGGAAGATTGGTTTAAATTCAAAGACATGATCCTCTGAAGCTTCTTCCCTCCAACAATGAATGACACTGATGTTGTGGCAGGCCCTGGAGGATAGCAGTCTACTGGAGATATTGGGAAATCGTGTGAAGCTCCGACTGGAACTACAGATGCGGACCATCGGAGGTCGGGTAGATCTGCCGTTAGCTCGGTGGAACTCCACTCTTGGTCTTCGTCCCGCATCTTTCATACCCCAGGTCAAACGGTTCTTCAGGATCGGCACCGGATTTGTGAGTTATGTATTTGTATCAGTTCAACTTTGGCTAGGCTGTCTCTTATTATAATTTTAAAAAAATCGATGAATCATAGACAATGTACCTCCTCAGTGTGAATTAAGTTTACTAACTAAGAACTAAGTTTTTCTCTCCCAAATTTCTTTTCGGTACATTCAGAACATTGACAATTGTAAGGGTTTCAAAGTTGAAAAGTTGCTCTGATCTCCATTTTTCCTTAGGTAATTTTTTTTTTTTTGCAGTATTCTCCAGCTATACGGAGTATATAATAATTTAATTGGTGCGGAGTTTTCAACGGAATTTCCTGTTTTCGGACCCCTGATTCCAAAAATGAAAATAAAAAATGTCTGTGTGTATGTGTCTGTGAACACGATAGCCTTAGAATGAATGTGTCGACATCGAAGTGTATACGAGTATGTGTCTCCAGAACCCACTAAAGACGACACATATTTATTTGTAGCCAATTCAGATAAGTGGAAGGATCGTCCGGAGGAAAGGACGGATCAGAGGAGGACTTAACTCAAAAACTCCAATAACTGCCGATGTGATGAATGTATCGATACAAAATTTAGTATGAGGATTCATGATGTTCAGTCTAAAGGGTGGATTGGTTTTGGAGAGGGCGGAAACTTAATGATTGATTCGTACTGGGGAAGTACATTACTGGTGGTTCACCGACCGCTTTTTTATTGTTATTTATTTATTTATTTTTAATTTTTAATGAAGAAATTCTACTTTTGATGCATCAAAAGAAACATATTTTTTTGTTGCTTTGACTCGGTTTTGATGCGCCAATCAGAGCTGACAGCCTCCTGCCCTCTAAGATCTGCTCTTCTGCATCGACATTTTATTTTATTTATTCAAATTACATTTATTGAACGTATTAGAGAAAAGTTCAAGAAATAAATAACAGAAAACTGTACATGAAATAACAAAATCTCTTTTTGACTCATAAAGAAGGTAAAACTTGCCGCTCTATGAAATTGTTGATATTCCTTTATGAGGGAAACTTCGAAAGCCACGTCGTTCAAAAAATGTAAAAAAAAATTAGGTGAATTGTCTATAATCTATTGAAACTAACTGAACTTACTTGAACTTACTTTTCACTTCATGAGACTTTAGTAAATGAAATGAAATAAAAATAAATTTTATTCTGGGACCGAAGTCCCATAAGAATACAAACAGAGTCAAAGAGAAAGGAACAATAAAATAAAATATCAGTTAGCCCTAAAAACAGAAACAAACAAAACAAAACAACTTAAATTAGTGCTACTGTGGAGAGTATCGTAAACCCACTTTCACTATCTCCAAAATGATGAAAAAGTATGAACATTACTTCAATAAGAAGGTTGATGTTCAAAACTGCATTATGTCTACCGTATGCATGTTAACACATTTCAATAACATTACATTAATTACTTAAATTTAGGGTTGGCAAAATTTAAGACTGCTACAGCAGAGTCGGGCTCATATCCACCAGAGTGACGAATATGCGCTCTGGTAGTAGGCGATATGACCTCGTAGTTAAAGCCCGGGCATGAGTCATAAGAACTAACTAGATATTCCGTTTTAATGTTCCTCTCTTCTTGAAAAAAGCATAACTCATGAATGAATTTTTCTTTTTAATGCCCTTCGCTACTTCTTGAAAGCAATAAATACAATAAAATACGTTTAAAATTCCCCTAAAAATATTTTATGGTAGAGAAAATCCTCTACACGGAAATGAAAGTTTTTTTTCTTCCTTCAAAAATAATAAATAGCCATGATATGAAATGAAAGTCGTTTTTCATATACAAAAGCATCTTTATATATATCCTATTTTCTTGGCAGAGTTCCTCCATAGATATAACGTCTTTTGGAATTACTTTTTTTAACAATATTTTTATTAGTTATTTCTCATTTATTTTATTTTTATTTTTCTCATTTTTTTTTTTTATATATATTTAACACATTTTGACTTGAGGAATGAACGAAAGAAAGTCCCGAAATATCCTCGTGAAAAAGGACACTTTTGGAAGATTTAACAAAAAAATATTTATGATAGTTTAAAATATAAATAAAAACTGTATTTGTATTATTATTTTTATACTAATTTTTTTTTATTATTAATTATTAATTATTTTATTTTACTTTTTTACTATTTTTCTTATTATGAATCACATGTGTGTCCGACTCTAAGGTTTAATAACTGTTTATAAGTATATGTATCTAAGAGGGCGCCGGTAGCTCAGTGGTATGCGTGCTTGCCTTCTGAGCTCAAGATCGTGGGTTCGAAACCCGACCGAGGCCCTTAGTTCATTTTATCTGGGAGGTGAAAAAAATTTAAGCATGCCTTCCTTCTTCGGATGGGACGTTAAGCGATGGTCCCCCAGTAGAGTTGGCCTCATGTCCACCAGAGTGACGAAAGAGCGCTCTGTTAGTAGGCGATATGACCTCGTAGTTAAAGCCAGGGCATGAGTCCTAATAACTAACTATATGTATCTAATTTATAACGTATCGATGTGTACATTTTAATGACGGATCCTATTACCATGTTATAGTTTAATGAATATAATAATTATTATTATAGCAGTGAGAACTGAACGTCTAACATAATATTTATACAATTAATTAAACATTGTTTCGATGATATTGCACTTGACATTTGACAAACTCAAATTGAAATTGCATTATTAACTAGCTGTGCTACCCGACCTTGCACGGAGAAGTCACTATGTTTCGTGTCATTTTAAGATTTTTACCAACATTCACGATGTTACTGTTTTTCATGGTGAAAAATTCTGGAAGTAGCATGAATAATAGTATATTTCCCAAGTATCGATTGGTACCACAGCTGATTTAAAATGGTACTTTCCCCATAATCTTATCTTGTTCAATTCGCAATTTAAGGACGTGACACTTCTCAACTGCGTTATTTAGTATGTGCAAAATATTACTAGAGACATAGACTATATGAGTAGGTGATTTCCAAAACCAGCCATTTCTCATGTTGAGTGCCAAAAGTAGCTATTAGAAAACTTAAATAAAAAATAGCAAATTTTCTAGCCACAATATATTTGGCAACGTTTGCAAAATGAGAGATAAAGTTATTACCCAACCATGAAAAAAAAAATCGGAACTTCAACTTAAAACGGTTAATTTTTATCAGTTTTTGGTGATTATCCCAAAAGTTGTTTACGGACAAATGGCTGGTTTTGGAAATCACCTCATATGTAAAAGTAGCGAAGGTCTCGACACATCTGCCATCTAACGGGAAAATAATGGATCTTCAACTAATTTTCACTTATATTATTGAAAAAAAAAAAAAAAAAAACTTTTTGAGTATATTTTTACGACGATACTAGAATCGAAAATGTTTGAGTTGTGCCGATGTAATCGCATCGTAACAAGAAGATACGTTCTGTGATGACCAGATCTGAAGTAGGTACCTACCTCAACCCGGGATATCTGAAGGAGGGTGCGGTAATGTAAAATAAAGAGGGATTTATTATACACTTATATTTGCCGAGTTATATCTCCGAAATAAAGCTGAAATTTTGCATATAAATTCGGCCCGCTGTTTCATTATATCTATTAAAATGTGCATTCGATATCTCTAACCACCACCCCTCCTATTTTTCCACCCATTTATCTGAAATATGTGAAATGATCATTCCTATTATTGACTTCTGAGCTCAAGGTCGTGGGTTCGAAACCCGGCCGAGGCCCTTAGTTTATTTTATCTGGGAGGTAAAATAGACTTAAGGACGCCGTCTTTCGGATGGGACGTTAATCGATGGTCCCGAGCATGTACGATGTCAGGTATTCGTTAAAGATTAAAGACCCCTACCCTAGGTGAATAAAAATTTAGGGCTCCCACAGTAAAGTCGGGCTCATGTCCACCGAAGTGACGAAAGAGCGCTCTGGTAGTAGGCAATATGACCTCGTAGTTAAAGCCCAGGCATGAGTCATAATAACTAACTATTATTTTTACACATTGGCATGATTTCTATGAAAAATGTTCCTGATTTCAAAAAAAAAAAAAATTATGTTGAAAAAAAGTTGGAACGATGCTGTTGCGGAGCCTGTTTACCATCCTTGGTGTGAGTGTACTTATCGGGTTCTGTGCATCTTTTGATAGTTGAGTTGTAACTAATTGTAAGTTACAACATACAAAGTTTCTTCCGAGCAACGCCGAGTAAACCTTCCAGTCCATTAAATAGATATCAGATGTATATCTACTTCCTCTGATTGGCTGTAAGTATCATGACATTATTCACAAACGTTAATTGGTGTTTACAGAGCATCCCCTTCGCCTACCCATCCAAGGAGATGGATGCCGAGGGAGAGCCTCGCTGCGAAGGCTACGTCATTGACCTAATCGACCGCCTCGCCGAAATGATGAATTTCGACTATGAGCTGGTTCTCAATGCCGATTTCGGCGTTAAACTCAAGAATGGAACCTGGACCGGCCTCATAGGACTTCTGGCTACTGGAGTAAGTTAGGTTCACGTTTTTCTTGTTAAACACCCATCTTCATGTACTACAGAGGAAGTTGAGTTTTCCGGTTCCCTGAATTCAAAATTGAAAAAAAAAAAGTTATGTGAGTTGCATTGGATTCACTTTTACTTACTTACTTTTCCTACCGCTAGGGTCCGCCTCCGCAACGTTCTTCCCCCATTACTTCTCATGCCCATCGACCAGAGGTCGTCCTCCAGCCTACGTAGGCTCAATCTTCCTCTCCGTCCTCCCGGGTGCCCTTCCAGTATCCTCGGTACTCCAACCTCTTTTGATGTCCGTCCTTCTTCATGAAGGTCACTTGTACAGGACCCTCAGCTCTCTATTGTCTATCTTTCTCAATACCTTCCTCTCCCACGTATTGAACAAGACTTCATCCCTCCTAGTCAGGACCCTGGTTTTGACTGGTCTCAGGACTATTTTGTACAGGGTTATTTTGGTGTCTCAGGTCACAGTCCATCCGAGGAACTTCTGCAGGAGACAGTAGCATCTAATCTATTTTGGGACCTCACTCTAAAACGCTGATAATTCGCAATATAATGATTATGCCGACGCGAACTTTTATATGCGAATTCAGAAGCCAGGGCTTAGAGTGAAAATTTTGTTTATTTCAAATAATTCTGAAAAGACAGGAAATGAACAGACGATACAAACCGTTACTAAGACTACTGAACAAAAGATCAAAATTAACTCTGAAAACGAAACGACTAATATATAACTCAATACTTATGGACTTGAACTATGGGGTTCTTACTTTTGAAATATTGTCTATTCCACCAAAACGTGACGATGGTATAAGGCTGAAACGGGTAGTTTTATAAATATTTTTGGTGGAATAGACAATATTTCAAAAATAAGTTTGTTTTATTTATTTATTACAAATTCCACAATATGCCCGCGTTCCTCAACTTAGAAGTTGCTATGGGGTTCTGCCAAACCTTTCAATCTCGAGCGCATTCAATCCTTCGTGCAATAGCCAGTGCTCCTTATTACATCTCCAACAAAACCCTTCACATTGATCCAGGTATAAAAAATGATTTCCCTCCTTTAGTATCCCCACATTAATTCTCTAGTCCCTTCTGCCACAATTCCCGAACGACGCCTTGAGCGCCAATGGCCTAGAGACCTTCTCAGATCAGGCAGTGACAGTGATTAGCCATAAATGAGTCATATATACAACAACATTTGCTTGTTGTATATATTTATACAGTTGTAGATGTCTCTTTGTAAATTAAAAAACAAAATTCAAATAATTGGAGCTGGGGAAGTCCATAGCCTGAGATTCTCCGTTGAAAAAGTAAATAAATAAATAAATAGTTTCTGTAAATTTATATTTTGTATTTATTTTTGGTGTTTGCAGCGTGTGGACATGATTGTGGCGTCCCTGACTATGACATCTGAACGAGAAGAGGTGATCGACTTTGTGGCTCCCTACTTCGAACAGACTGGATTTTCCATCGGTGAGCAGTCAGGGACTTAGTATACTAGATACCTACTCTTTCACATTTGAACTTTGTGCTGACGTAAAACCAGTTATTTGTTTTTTATTTATTTTAAAGATGGCCGAAAGTTTCACAAAATTCGGGAAATAGTATTTTATGGGGGAATGGGGGAGGTGGGTGTCAATTTCTAAGTACTATCTCACTAATGGTCAATAACACTCCTACTCATTGTATGCCATACTGCCCCCGTAATTGTCATCAACAATTGAATTTCTCCCCTTTCCAGCAACTATGGTTGATACAACTCCCCTTTCTGGCAACTATGATTGATACAACTCCCCTTTCTAGCAGCTATGGTTGATACAATTCCCCTTTCTAGCAACTATGGTTGATGCAACTCCCCTTTCTAGCAGCTATGGTTGATACACAGATATGGTTGATTTAACATTGTCCACAGAATTACAAAACAAGGTTTGTTCAAAGGTAACTAACACGACATAAGTCTGCTTCTATATGTGACTTTGATTTGAGTAAAGATTTATTAGGTTGGCAGACGTTGTGTTGATGAAAGGTTCGCCCCGCCCCACACGCCCTATCCTCTCACCTTCAACCCCATTTTCTTGTTGCCATTTCAACTTATTTATATTCAACTTCATTATGTTCAGCCAACCATAACACATCTAGTCTCAAGTCTCTCTCAACTGCATCATCATCATCTCTCTCTCCCTCTCTCTCTCTCCCTCTCACTCTCTCTCCCTCTCACTCTCTCTCCCTCTCACTCACTCTCTCTCTCTCACTCCCTCTCTCTCCCTCACTCCCCCCCCCTCTCTCTCTCTCTCTCTCTCTCTCTCCCCCTCCCTCTCTCTCTCCCTCTCTCTCTCTGTCCCTTAGAGATTATTTTTTTCAAATCTTTTGGAGATTTTACTTCACCAATTATATGAGGTATAAGGAAAGTTATGTAATCGGTCAGAAATACGATGCTGAGTTTTCCACGGAATTTCATTTTTCAATTCCCTGACTCCAAAATCATCAGCTATGTACTTCCCCAGCACGAGTTAATTATGTTGTTGCTCTCTCTCCAAAGCCAATCAACCATTTGGCCTAAACTTTAATATTACATATACGACTTACATAGTGGCTTCTGAATCCTCATACTAAATTGTGTATCATACATGATGTATTTTATCATATATTTTAATGAAAGTCAATAGATATCGTCGTATTAGTTGAAAGTCAATAGATATCGTCGTTAGAGGGTTCTGGTTCAAGTCGTCAAATTTACGTATGGTTTTCTTGTAGCTAATTTTAAGTGCATATCCAAAAAAAAAAAGGTAATTCACAATTTGTTTTTATGTAATTACTAATTATTATTTATTTTTAATTACAGAAAAAAAAGTTTGATGCAAAAAATGTTTGTATTTTTTTTTTTTTGAAATTTGCCTCTTCGTATTTTTCTTGCTGATTCTGGTTATTGCCGGAAAACCGAGTTTAGGCCCTATTTTTCCAAGGCAAAGGATTGGTTAGGTTTGATTGTTTGGTCTGTAAGTCCAGATTGGTCTTAAAATAGTTTTGTAAATAGTAAGTTTGTTTCCTGTTGAGTTTTGACATCCTATTGTGAAGTCGATACAACCTTGTTCTTGTCGTTTTAGTTTCATTTCAGTTAGAACCCAAGACATTGGACAAGGTATGTTGACATTGAAATGGACAGGAGATCTGAGCACAAAGGTAATGTGGACATACTTCGCCTCGTTAACTTTAATACTGAATGGCAGTCCTTATTGAGAACAAAGAGATGTATACTTATAAAATGTAATAAAAACCAAGACAAAATGGCAGACATTTTTTTGACTTTTTGAATTATTTGTTTATAAAAAAGTTGTCTAAGGGGGAATAAAATTAAAAGTTGAATTCCTTTTGAGAGAGATTTATGGAAAATTTTGGTGGTTTACTTTTTAATTTAAGTCGGATTTCAATCTTTTTAATTTTTCTTTTATCATTTTTTATTATATTTTTTTTTCATAAATAAATCAATAAATCTTGGAGATAAAAGGTCCTATTTCCTTTATACGGAGTATTATTCTTAACTAGAACTGAAGATATCTTGTAGTCCTTCTGTTAGAATCGCTTATTGCAGTATCATGATTGTAAAAGGCTACCGGGGGATGGAGTCTTGTGAGATGAGAACGAAGGTAGGAAGGAACCAGAAAAGAGAAGAGGCAATATAGAATAACCGAAGCCATTGAATTGTTAGAGAAAATTACAGAACAGAAAGAATTTTTTATTTGAACTTCACGTGGATTGATCTGCGTGGAAAATGACAGCTGAGAAGAAAATTCAGAGGAGAAAAATTCTCAATAATCTAATGGAAAGATGTATTATTCAAAAATCCCACCAATATCCTCCAACCAATAGAAAAATTCGGATGTTCGGCAGACATTTCAAGATTTAACACCGGTTGATGAGTATCATTTATAGAGGCCGAGATGGCTGTGTCGACTAAAGCGTAGGGTTTTGGTTTGCATGGACCCACCACGGGTGCGGGTTCGAATCCCGTCCGGGGAGAATTTTATTTCATAGATAAATCTTCTCTCCTATGTCCAGGGATGTTCGTAAAATAAGCTCGGTAATGTAGCCCGCGCCAATGGGGCCAAAATAAAAACGGGTTACACTCCCCCGCCCCCTAACTAATATAAATATATACTAAATATTATTTTTATTATTATAAAATTAATAAATCCGCCTTACAGTTGTGAATTGAATGGTGTGTCGCAAGTGAGCCTTTTTTACATCAGGAGTTATGACATTATAGTTTTCTTTGTTTTATTCGCGTAACAATAAAAAAATTTAAAAGCAATGATAAAATATGTTATTGATTTAAAATATATGTTCAATACATGGCTAAAATATGTGTAAATATGTTTTTTTTAAATTTATTTAACAAACCACAATTTTCTTTGTTCCTTATTTCTGTTTTCACAACTATCTCTTTTGTGTATATGTATGCTAAAAGAAAACCGGACATTAAGCTATGGTCCCGAGCCTGTCCTATGACAGGAACTTAAGATCCCCTAAATTAGATAACTAAACCTAGATAGGCAAAATGTAGGACTCAGTCACATCGGACACAGTAAGTCGGACTCATGTAGACCAGAGAAACGAAAGAGCTCTCTGGTGGTAGGCGATATGAGTTCGATGGGTATGAGTCACACTAACGAACGAACCAATTAAAAACAATTAAAGAAAAATAATTAAACTATTATTAATTTTATTAAAGAGGTTTGTTGTTTTTCCTGAAAAGTCTTCAAATTGGCATTTAGGCCTTCTGGATATTTTATTGTTGAATATACAATAATATAGAGGGGTAGTAATAGGCGATATTATGAACTAGTAGTTAAAGCCCGGGCATGAGTCATAATAACTAACAGTTCGAAGAAAAATGGTTCCAGAGAATGAAATTAGAAATCATTTATATTAAATTAATATGGTAACCATATTTCTCAGGTTTCTAATTAAATCTTGTACAACATTTCAGAAACTGATAATGGAAGAACATACCCGAAATGTCTGTGTATTAATGATGTTTTGTGTCTCAGATGGGAGAATAATGTAGCTGGGATATGATTTATTATACATTCAAATACTCTATACATTTCAAAAATTGATATACAATTTATTTATTACTAATATGTGATGAACTAAAGGTATGATGTTATGTTGCAGTGATCCGTAAGAAAGTGAAGAGAACTTCCTTGTTCAAGTTCATGACGGTACTTCGTGTGGAAGTATGGCTGAGCATCTTGGGCGCTCTCTGTCTCACTGCCATCATGATCTGGTTCTTGGACAAGTACTCCCCCTACAGCGCCAGGAACAACAAAGGGAGGTATCCCTACCCCTGCAGGTAATTTGTCTTTATATTAGCAGGATGCTAGTTGTGAAAGTTCATAAAAACCCCATGAAATAGCTAGCGCTCTTTTTATCTTGCGTTCTGCCCATTCTCCTCCCTCCGCCCATCAAATGTTTGAGATATGCCATTTAGGCAGAATTTTAAATTGATCTATCCTAGAAAGGCCCTGCAAATTTCGTGTAACATACCTTCAACCGTTTTCCCATTAGGCTAATGGTAGAATTAATTCTGAGTCGCTGTTTGGTCTATTTCTAAGATATTTGTGAAGAACTGTCTGGGGTGTAATCATATTGATTTTACTAATGATAAATCTAATAACAAAAAAAAAATTAAATGTTGCAATTAAAATTAAATAATATATACTTGAAGTTATCTGAAATTAATAATAAAAAAATAATCTAAATGAATTTACCTTAAGATGTTTTACTGAACAAAAATATAAACTTAAGCACGCCGTCCTTCGGATGGGACGTTAAGCGATGGTCCCGAGCCTGTACGATGTCAGGTACTCGTTAAAGACCCCTACCCTAGATGAATAAAAATTTAGGGTAGGCAAAATTTAGGACTCCCACAGTAGAGTCGGGCTCATGTCCACCAGAGTGACGAAAGAGCGCTCTGGTAGTAGGCGATATGACCTTGTTGTTAAAAGCCCGGGCATGAGTCAGAAAACCTAACCTAACCTGAACAAAAATGATTACTAGTGTTTACAAAAGAAAGTGCGTAGCCATTCGTATCTATGGCGACCATTGTTTACATAACAGGGGATACTCAAAGAAGAACAATGGATCAAAAAGTGTACAAGGTCGTCCTTTTCATTTAAGGGATTCACAAATTTTCCGATAATTAAATAAGAGAGATATGACATTCTCCTGTCAGACCTCTAACTCCAAGAACCCTCCTATTTGTAATTTAAAAATACACTTATTTTGAACAAAAGCACATTCCAAAACGGAAAAAAAAATGGTCACTGGAGAAGTGCCTACCCAAGGTGAGACCCTTGAAATAGGTCCCCACAAATTTGAGAAGGTCGCAGAATTTACGTACTTGGGCTCCATAGTTACACAAGACAATGTTAACGAAACTGAGATAAGGAAAAGAATCTTTGCGGCAAACAAGTGTTACTATGGTCTCAGCAAGCACTTCAGAAGCAACCACATATCCAGGCAGACTAAAGTCGTTCTATATAAGACCCTTATCCGCCCAGTTCTTCTGTATGGCTCAGAAACCTGGACAACTTCGAAAATGAGCGAACAGAGCCTATTGGTGTTCGAAAGGAAGGTTCTGCGCAGAATATTTGGAGGAGTGCAAGTAGGCCATGCATGGCGCAGACGCATCAACCAGGAGCTCTACGAACTATATAGAGAACCAGATGTCCTGCAAGTCATGAAGATTGGGCGGGACATATCGCCAGGATGGAAGCTGAGGAAATGCCGAAGAAGCTGCTAATGGAGCCCATTCATGGAGTAAGACGGCGAGGAAAACCTAAGCTGAAATGGGCAGATGGTGTGGCAGAAGATGCCCGAAACATGTTCCGCACCAGGAATTGGATGGCAACCGCACTGGATCGGGACAATTGGCGGCTGTTGGTGGAGGAGGCCAGGACCCGTCACCGGGTAGTAGCGCCACGATAGATAGACATTCCAAAACTCAAAATAAATGTTTTGAGCAACTGAACCAGGTTATATATATTAGTAAATTTTCTTCTTGGTTTCGGATATTTAAAAGTCCGTATTCTCTGTTATGATATTTAATAAAAAGAATTCTTCAACAAAAAATATGAAAAACTATTTTCATTTTTACTCTCATTTTAGTCGCTTTTATTAAAACCAAATAAATGCTGAACTCTTTTTTGGTATTTACTCGAGTAATAATTTCTCCATAGAACCATTTCAGAAAGCATATATTTCATTTCAAACAGCCATTAGTTAATAACCACACCATTTAACAAAATGGATATTTTTTTTTGTTAACTTTCATTTATATGGTTACAACTGTTGCTAGCAACCGCGATGAAAGTGAAAATAGTGTCTTGAGTGAGTGGGGTGAGAGAGGGAGGCTATCTAGTGGCGAAATATTGAAACAATAGCTGCAGTCACCTAGCAATAGCTTGTTAGTGCTAGTTCTGGTCTAAAATAAAACAGTAAGAAGACATCATCTTTTATTTCTATAATTTATTTACACTTTAGACAAAAATTTATTTTTTCAAAAATCATTCCAGGTTAACCCACCCCTAATTATTACTCAATTTTGCAATATTTTATATTGAACCATCTCCACATACCAATTTGAACTGGCACCATGAGGTCATAAAAATCCAATGAGTGGTTATTGAAAATCCAAGACTAAACTAGGTGTGCAATACATTCTGCTGTTTGCAAAAACTGAGCTGAGTCAGGCATATCTGTATAAAAAAACTCAGTTAATATTTTAATAATTATCAGTAACTTCTCACCTTGTATGTTCTTTATGAATATATTAATACTTTAAATAGATTTCAATTGAATTCAATGGATTTTTTCTAGCCTTTTTGTAGACAACAGCTTTGAATATTTTTATCGAAAAAAACTCGAAGTTTGTACGTTAGAACACTGAAAAGAACGGCTCAAAAAAAGTGGTGTCCGATGGTAAACCGAAAAGGGCTTCGCCCTGATTTTTACATTTGAAATCGAAAAATTCTATTTTGCGCGAGAATTTTGTCTCTCAATTGATTTCAATGGGGATTTCGTTTTTCAGTGATTATTCCTCCGTGCTATGTTCGATTTCAGATTTTTTTAGTAGTAAACCATCGCCACCGTGTCCACTAACATCGTGGCATATTTCAATGTGATCGGTAAAGGGGTTTAGGAGGAGTAACGAGTACAACGAAATACATGAGTCGCCTAAGAAAGAGCTTCGCATACTCAGCTCAATAACAAATATTTCGCTCTCAGAAACTATCACAAATATTTCGCTCTCAGAAACTATCACAAATGCGAGGAGATGAAAAATCATTTGTGTCAGATAACAAAAATGTATTCAAATAAGACAATAGAACCCGAATAATTGCGAATGTAATGAATATATTGACATAGAATGTTTATTCGTAAATCCATAATCCCATGAGAATGAAGAGGGGGGGGGGGGGCTTAACTGAAAAATCCTAATAACTAACAGATATAATAAATGGTTTCAATGGGAGGGCAAAAACTTGGTTGATTTACCGACTTTTTTTTTTTTTTTTCCTTCACATTTTTTATCAGTTAACTTTCTAAAATTTCATATAAATAACTTTAGTTTTTTTTTGTTTTCTTTTGAAGGGACTTCTCTCTTCGGGAAAGTTTCTGGTTTGCGGTGACCTCGTTCACTCCCCAGGGCGGGGGAGAGGCTCCCAAGTCCCTCTCGGCACGCACCCTGGTGGCTGCCTACTGGCTCTTCGTCGTTCTCATGTTGGCCACCTTCACGGCCAATCTGGCCGCCTTCCTCACTGTAGAACGGATGCAGGTTCATTCTTCACTCAACTCAATATTATAATAATAAAAACGGGACTCTCCGAGTCTGGTATATTTGAAGATTGAAAATATCAACTCTCTTATTGGCGTTTCATGCTTCAATACTGGTACAAACTGATGAATATCAAATGTATTTATTTGTCCATTTTCATTTTCTTACATTCAGTAGAATCAAAAGATGTTATACTTATAATAGGATTGTCATAACTAAAAGTACACGGTTACAAATTTTGTGACATTTTCTGGTAATAATTTATGGTTTGCAGATTTACTTTGTGAAGCTCCATTCTAGGAATAGATAATTAAAATACACAATTTCTTTGTCAAACTTCACTATATATTCTCAAATACTCAACTAGTTTCGCCGTGTTAATGCATTATCAAGAGTCAGTTATAAACTGACAGAATTGGTTAACGGGGTAGAAGGTATAGTTATGGAGGTTTTTTTTTAGGTAGTGACGGGGAATCCCTTGTTTTTGTTACTCTATACAAGATAATAATAAATATAAAATTTAAAAAAAAATTAAAAAAATATATATATATAAAATTTAATATAGTGAAGCTAACAGTAAAGTGTTGGTATTTATATAGGTAGAACTCTAGAATTATATAAATGTAAAATAGAATTTAAAGTGAATAAAAACAAATAAATAGAATTTAAAGGCAAATTAAAACATCAAATGAAAATTATAGTATTCTCTAAATTTTAATAACGCTTTGTGTGCAATGTGTCCCAACATTTTCAATGCTATAATGTTAATATTTATTGGGGATTCATGTTTATACATTTAACATTTATAGTATAAAAGGATGTACAGGTCGGATGTTCGGAACTTTCCCATAGGGCTGTTTGTGCTCATTTCAGTAATACTCCTAATTCGATTAAATGAGTTTTAGTGTGGTATAATACCGGTTCGCTATAAAAACCCACAAAAAGGCCTACGGGTTTGGTTCGTGCAGCTCTGACGTGCTCATATTTTTATTTTTTATATTAAGAATTAATACAAGTCATCAGTTGATATAGTTGCCATGGCAGCAGTGCTTTTCATTCTAGTTAGTTAACTCATGCCCGGGCTTTAACTACGAGGTCGTATTGCCTACTACCGGAGTGCTCTTTCGTCGCTCTGGTGGACATGAGCACGACTCTATTATGTGAGACCTAAATTTTGATTCACGTAGGGTAGGGGTCCTCAACGAGTACCTGACATTGTACAGACTCGCTTAACGACCCACCCGAAGGACGGTGTGCTCAAGGTTTTTTCACCTGCCGAATAAAAAACCTAAGGGCCTCGGCCTGGTTTCGAACCCGCGATCTTGAGCTCAGCAGCTTACCACGCGGATGGACAGACATACCTCGGACCTACGGAACCCTAAAAACAAGGAAATTTCAAGATTCATGATTGTATTCCTGTTCATCTCTGTCTCAGGGACCAATTTCCACCTCAAATACTCATTACATTGTATAGTATTTATATAGAGGGCGCTGGTAGTAAGGAAATAGCATTCTTGCCTATTGTGCTCAAGATCGCGGGTTCAAACCGGGCAAAACCTTGAGCACTCCGTCCTTTAGTGAGAACATTAAATGGCTGTCCCGAGCCTAGTTTCGAAGAACCCCTACTCTAATAACACATGGATAGGCAACTTTTAGGACTCGTAGACTAGAACTAACAAGGAAGGGATAAGAGGATTGGGTGCTTAGGTTCCTAGGTGTACACCCCATCCCACAAAGTCTATATAACATGTTGTATGTTGTTACAGTCTCCAGTGCAGTCTTTGAAGCATCTGGCCAAACAGTCACGGATCAACTACACTGTGGTAAAAAACTCTGACGCTCATGAATACTTCAAAAATATGAAAAATGCCGAAGAAGTTTTGTACACGTAAGTTCTCAGATGGAATAGTTGTGAAAAAAAAAAGAAGTTACCCAAAAATTCAAAACCATGAATAAATAATTCTGTGGTCACAGGGAATAAATTGGTAAGTCTAAATTCGTAACTTTTCAGGGCAGCACTTTTTTACTTTTGCATTAATCGTGTAAATCCAGTTTTTGGAATAAATAAATTACGTTTGCATCATTATTAATCATATACCTTCTAAATCTATAGGAGTGAATGAAAATGAATATTGTTAATCCTTTCTTGGATTTTCCCTTAGTTACCTAATCGTTCCCCATCACTTATCTAATTATTGATACTTTTGAAATACTCGTGAATGATGCCTCTCTAAAGTTGAGCAAGTTGATTTAACCGAAAACACCCTCCTCACTTGGAATGGTTGAATAAATGGTTAAATGCAGTTATCTCGTGAATGATTACTCAAAGAAGTGGATTAAGTTGATTTAACCGAAAACATACACAATTTTACGAGATACCAAGAAACCCACATCTTTATAATTCCGAAAGTATTAGAGTCCTGAGCTCCCAACTTCTTCACAGTGCGCAGATGGCTTGGGAGATGATCACAGTGCACTTAACTCATTTTGGCCATTTTACGAATTAACAATTTATTCCCTGTGACCATAGAATTATATTTTTCCTTGCTCATCTATACGAAGTGTAGGGGACGTTATGTGTTTGTGAACACGATAATGCTCTCCCCATAGAATAAATTTATCGACACTAAATTGTCTATGTGTATCCAAAACCCCATGAGGACATCCATTGATTGATTTGCAGCCAAATCGGTGAATGCGTATGTAATTGTTATCAACAATGTTGTTATATTTTAAACAGAAAGTGGAAGGAGTTGACGTTAAACAGTTCCAGTGATCAGTCACAGTTCCGTGTCTGGGACTACCCCATCAAGGAGCAGTATGGCCAGATCTACTATGCTATCGAGAAGGCCGGTCCTGTCAACAACTTGACTGAGGGCCTAAGAAAGGTAACTTATCTATATCAATGGGAATCCGGCCAAGGCCTTTAGGTTTTTTTTTTATCTGGGAGGTGAAAAAATCCATCGGATGGGACGTTAAGCGATGGTCCCGAGCCAGTGCGATGTCAGGTTGAAGACCCTTAACCTAAGTCAGTGGTCGGCAAACTTATTAGCCAAAGAGCCAAATATGAACATTACAACAATTTAAAAAAAAAAATTGGGAGCCAAATCTGCTTGTTTAGTAAACTTTTATTACACTAAATAAAACTAAATTTCATACTTAATAAATATTTATTAATGCGAACAATGTGCTTGCATCTCCTTGGAAAGATTGAGTAAGTCAGGTTTGTATGTATGTTTTTAATTTTAGGCATGATTCCAAGTTCTCATCAATAACACGACTTCTCAGTTTACTCTTGATAATGTTCATGCTTGATAAAGATTGTTCAAAATATTATTGCGCCTTACGTGGATATTTGTGCCAGAGCCGCACTTAAGGAGCCAAAGAGCCACATGCGGCTCTGGAGCCGCACTTTGCCGACCACTGACCTAAGTGAATGAACCTAGTTAGGCAAAATGTAGTACTCCCAGAGAAGAGTCGGGCTCAACTCACAATAACTAACTTAATTGTAACGTTCTGAAATTGTCAGAACTTGGAGAATTGTCACTCTGAAAAATTTAAGTAAATTTCAGATTTAGTTAGTGAGCCACATCTGTTATCCTCTTTGGCATGACACAGAAAGTAAGTGCAGACAGACCAACACTAAGCCCAAAATTGTTTTCTTTTTATACATGACTAAGGGCATTAAAACTGTTCTTCAAATTGGGTATGGATGAGATGAAGGAAACAAGAGTTAATCTGAATTAGCTAATAAGTCGGCTACCGTGCGAATCCAATCTCTCTTATATGGCTGTCAGTTAAGTGTGCATCCCAAAATTCGAAAGTGTTTTTTTTTTAATAATGAGGAAAATATGAACATATACTGGGAAAAACTCTTCTCTCGAAATAAAGAGGTAATCTGAACGTAATAGCATTCTGATGGTAAGCTAAGGAGTTTAGCAAAACAAATATTTCATTTTTAGCATCCGAAGTGCTGGCCGAAAAGAAAGATAAATATTTTCCCCAACTGAAACATAACACATCATTATATATAATGAGCACGCCCTCCTTCTGATGGCATGTTAAGCGATGGTTCTGAGCCTATACGATGTCAGTTACTCGTTAAAGACTAGGTGAATAAAAATTTAGGATAGGCAAAATTTAGGACTCCCAAAGTAGAGTCGGGCTCGTCCATCAGAGTGACGAAAGAACGCTCTGGTAGTAGGCGATATGTCCTCGCAGTATAGCTAACTATATCATTTATGATTACTTCATGCCAATGATCTTTTTATTTTTACATTTTATTTTTTTTTTTTTAGGTTATTGAGAGCGAAGAAGCCGAATTCGCTCTGATTGGTGATTACAAAAAACTCAAATACTACGTCTATCAGAACTGCAATTTGACAATGATCGGGGAGCCTTTTGCTGAACAGCCCTACGCGATAGCTGTTCAGCAAGGATCCCACCTCAACGAAGAGGTCAGCAGAAGGTGAGTGAGCATCATTAGTTAGCATAATAATGGAATAATAGTTTTACTATCATGGTCAAATATTTTTAAGAATAGTAGTAACTATAAAATAAATTTGCACCTAGAAAGTTTTTCGCTATTTTGTACTATATTATTAATTTCAAAAACATTTGAATTAAAATATTTTTCATCTCAACTATACTAGTCACAATTATATCACAAGAAAAAGGAATTTCTGTATTTTTATCGAAAAAAGTATACCTCATAAAGTAGGAATTAACTTCTTTAACTTATCTCACTTCTTGAAAGCAATAGATAAAATTAAATACATCTAAAAATATTTTTGTTAGAGGAAACCCTCTATTTGAGAAAATTTTAATTTATTTTTTTTTTGCCAGAGATTTCATCCAAATCCTATAAAAATACAAAGAAAAACTTATTAATTTTTTTTAATTATTGTATATTTCACAAAGTATATGGGAGTATTTTCGGTATTGCTACCATCTTCAGCCACGACTTAACAAATACTGTATAGTACTCCCATATATTTTAGGATAGGTTTTATGACTCATGCCCGGGCGAGGTCATATCGCCTACTACCAGAGCGCTCTTTCGTCACTCTGGTGGACATGAGCCCGACTATACTGAGAGAGTCCTAAATTTGGTCTACCCTAAATTTTTACTCACCCTGACATCATACAGGCTTGGGACCATCGCTTAACGTCCCATCTGAAGGATGGCGTGCTTATGTTTATTTTACCTCCCAGATAAAACAAACTAAGGGCCTCGGTCGGGTTTCGAACCCACGATCTTGAGCTGAGAAGACAAGCATGCATACCGGCGCCCTCCCCATATATTTTATATTTATTGTGAAATAGACAATATTTTTAAAAAATAATAATATAAAAAAAAGTTTTTCTTTAAATGTTTAATTAATCTACCTCCTGATGCTAAAAAGGAGAAAAAAAAACAAATATTATGCCTGTCTGTGTACCTCCTAACTGAATAGCTCTCGATAGAATGAACAGATAGTCTCAACATTATATCTTCAGATTCATACTTCATCCTTTCTAGACTCTCACCAACCACATAACTACTTAAATAAACTGAAATTTTTTTTAAATTATTCACGTCTAGGTTTACCTTAAATTATAAATCTTGTATCTAATTTATACGTATTTTTATTTACAGGATTTTAGATTTACAAAGAGAAAGATTTTTCGAAGCAGCTACTGACAAATATTGGAACTCGACCGCCAAGGGCAAGTGTGACAATACTGACGATAATGAAGGCATTACATTGGAAAGTTTAGGTAACTCTAGTAGTATTATTTTTGTAAATCTCTGGTGTTTGGGCAAAAGGGCTTAAGTCTGAATAAGTCTTGTGGTCATGGATTTAGTGCATTTAAATATTTTTACCATATCGCACCCGTCGTAGAATGAAGGTACAACTCAAAAATTGAATTTGTTGGGAAATCAATATTAAAGTTATTGTTATACACTTTTGACTACCTCCTCATTCATAAACGCCATCACGAGTTTGTCAGCACAGACGGGTGCGAAATGTAACTCATTGTTGGAATATTGTACTTTGTTTATATTTAATACTTTACAGAAATAATATTTTATTTTATACTTTACTTGGTTTGAAGCTATTTTTCAAACTTTCAGAAATTCCCCTCCTAAAATTCAGATTTTCTGACTTAAGTCTTTTCACACAAACACCCGAGATATAATAACATTTGTTAGTCTGGATACTGTCTACATGTTTACATCATATATTTTGTTAGTAATAATTTTTGATCCAATAAGTAGTTTGTGGTCAGACATACCAGGCTGAGTAAAGAAAAAGGGTATGTTTGTGGTCAGTCATACCAGGCTGAGTAAAGAAAAAGGGTATGTTTGTGGTCAGTCATACCAGGCTGAGTAAAGAAAAAGGGTATGTTTGTGGTCAGTCATACCAGGCTGAGTAAAGAAAAAGGGTATGTTTGTGGTCAGTCATACCAGGCTGAGTAAAGAAAAAGGGTATGTTTGTGGTCAGTCATACCAGGCTGAGTAAAGAAAAAGGGTATGTTTGTGGTCAGTCATACCAGGCTGAGTAAAGAAAAAGGGTATGTTTGTGGTCAGTCATACCAGGCTGAGTAAAGAAAAAGGGTATGTTTGTGGTCAGTCATACCAGGCTGAGTAAAGAAAAAGGGTATGTTTGTGGTCAGTCATACCAGGCTGAGTAAAGAAAAAGGGTATGTTTGTGGTCAGTCATACCAGGCTGAGTAAAGAAAAAGGGTATGTTTGTGGTCAGTCATACCAGGCTGAGTAAAGAAAAAGGGTATGTTTGTGGTCAGTCATACCAGGCTGAGTAAAGAAAAAGGGTATGTTTGTGGTCAGTCATACCAGGCTGAGTAAAGAAAAAGGGTATGTTTGTGGTCAGTCATACCAGGCTGAGTAAAGAAAAAGGGTATGTTTGTGGTCAGTCATACCAGGCTGAGTAAAGAAAAAGGGTATGTTTGTGGTCAGTCATACCAGGCTGAGTAAAGAAAAAGGGTATGTTTGTGGTCAGTCATACCAGGCTGAGTAAAGAAAAAGGGTATGTTTGTGGTCAGTCATACCAGGCTGAGTAAAGAAAAAGGGTATGTTTGTGGTCAGTCATACCAGGCTGAGTAAAGAAAAAGGGTATGTTTGTGGTCAGTCATACCAGGCTGAGTAAAGAAAAAGGGTATGTTTGTGGTCAGTCATACCAGGCTGAGTAAAGAAAAAGGGTATGTTTGTGGTCAGTCATACCAGGCTGAGTAAAGAAAAAGGGTATGTTTGTGGTCAGTCATACCAGGCTGAGTAAAGAAAAAGGGTATGTTTGTGGTCAGTCATACCAGGCTGAGTAAAGAAAAAGGGTATGTTTGTCTATTTCACAAAATATATATCCCTGGCTGTCGTGAAGAAGTCGATAAGTCAAAATTGTCCACTTTTTAGTAGAGCACTGTAAAGATTCTATCATTCTCCAAAATCCTGTTATTAACCTAAAGATACCATTTGGGTCAAAATATATACATTTCGGTGTCATAAAGAGGTTGTTAAAATTTTAAATGTGCAGTGTCATGTTTTGTTTGGTTTATGTCGTTTTTAGTTAAATAATTATGACTTAACTTAGCTTGTTATGACTTATCTTGACTTGTCTCTTAAATAACATTTTACGATGCAAATACGAATTCCGGAAGAAACTGTTAAGTGCACTTACCTTATAAAAATAATAAAGAGCTTCCAGTCAATTCCTCTTACCGGTTTCTTCTAGTGCGAATAAATTCGGACATAACAAGATAAATCAACTTGCCTATTTGTTAAAGAAAATACTTGGCGTGAACAACCTGTAAACTTGACATACAATAATTTCAGGATATTCTCGTATAAGGAATAATAAGATATAATGAGTTACTATAATTAAACCAACAATAGTAGTTAACTGAAAATTCACAATCTGAGTATCACGCCTTTTAGGTAGGAGCACAACTTAACCAATTTTTCACAACGTAGATATTAATAATTGAGTATTGAAGGCACTGTTAACTCGTTTTCAAGGTAAATGGACTTATCGACTTCTTCACGACAACCACCGATATAATATGGGAGTACTTTCGGTATTGCTACCATCTTCAGCCACGACTTAACAAATACCTCAGTATTTAGTTTTTTTCTTTACTTTTTATTAAGTGTTTCACAATAATTCTGCAAAAAAATGTTAAGTATCATTCCAGGTTGACTCTGTTGGTATGTACAAGAGCCCTTAGATTCAGATATCATTCCACCTTGATCGAGTTAGAGCTTGATTTGCTATCTGTTGAGGAGGCCAGGAACTACACTGGTGAATCGCGATGGAGCTTTGAAGGTTGTCCACGCTCTGTCATGTAAATAGAAAATGTTGTCGATGGATCGCTGGCTACGTACTTCCCCAGCACGAATTAATCAATCGCTCTCCCTCCAAACCCAATGCACTGTTTGGGCTCAAAACTCAATATTTGAGTTTGATAGTGGCGTACTAAATTTCCTGTCGTAACATCCATTACATCGGCAATTATTAGAATTTTGTATGTTAAGCCTCTCCCCTGATCCTTCCCTCTCCTTTGGCGGATTTGACTGAAAATCAATGGGTGTCGTCCTTAGAGGGTTTTGTATACACATATAAAATTTCATGTCGATACATATCTGAAGTTATCATGTTCACAGATACAGAATTTTATTTTTCCTATTTGGAATCTGGAACTAGGAAAATATGAAATTTCATTGAAAACTCAGCATCGAATTTCTAACCGTTTACATGAGTAACTCGTTTACAATCAAAAATCGAATGTCAAAACATCGTCGTTTTATTCAAGAAATTCACAGAGTGCAATAACAGTTCAGTGCAAGTTCTGGGCCATCTCAACAGATATTAGTTCTCACCTCCCTCGCAAGGGAGCATTGACAGTTCAGTGCAAGTTTCTGTCCTCCTTAACAGATGGCACTAAATATTAGTTTAATATTCACTCATCAGGGAGCAATGACGGTTCTGTGCAAGTTTTACTTCTTATCAACAGATAGCACCAGTAGATATTAGTTCCAGGTTTAGTCACAATGAGCATTGGAGCAGTGAAAGTTACCGGCCTCCTCAACAGAGAGCACTAACACATTTTAGTTCACAGCGCCGTCACAAGAGAGCATTGACGGTTTAGTGCAAGTTTCTGTTGTCCTCAACAGAGAGCACTAATGGATATTAATCATTGATAGTTGACAGTATCTTTTCAATTTGATGGAACTCGAGGTTCTGTCGCGTAAATAAAAACTCAGTATTTGGCCAACGTTTCGGAAACTATTTATTTCCTTCTTCAGGGCCTTATAATGACTTGAGTGGATGAGTGTAGTGAAGGTGTTTGAGTCAGTGCACACGTACCACCTTCACCACACACATCCAATTGAGTCATTCATTATAAAGCCATGAATGTATTGTATGTATGAATCCGCAGATCTTCAAGTAAGAAAACTAATGGGAGAGCAACAACTATTTTGATGTGGGGAGGTACATTGCGGGTTATTTACCTCCCGTATCTATGCGATGGACCTATAAGTATAATATTTTGATATTCTGTTTCAGGTGGAGTTTTCATAGCAACCCTTTTCGGACTACTTCTGGCTCTGCTCACCCTCGGAATGGAATTGTGGTACCACAAGAAGAAGTCGAGGATCCAGGTGGTCGCAAATCAACAGCTCAAAATACAGAGGATCCTGAAAGAAGACATACTGAAGAAGGAACTCGGACTGGGCGTGTCCACCGGCAAGGCATCCCTTCTCAATCCAAAACCGAAAATCAGCTACATCACCGTCTATCCTAGAGGACAATTGTATTAGTCAATTTAATTTGAAATTGTATATGTAAATATCAGAATAAACCATTGTCCAGTTTAGATAACCATTACCACAAGAGAGAAATATCTTGTGTTAAACGTTTAGGCGAATTGCTATCACAAGGAATAAAAAAAGTACATTGTCAGCTCAATTATATAAATATGGTAGTTAACATAACAGCTAAGTTAGGTATCATAACTTATGGTAAAATAGCATGGAAAATATCAAAAAATATTTATATTATAAGGACCCATGGTAGAGTTAGTTCCAAAAATAGCCGGTTGTTAGTACTGATTATAAATATGAAGGAGTTTGTGAAAGCGTTGCCAAAGGATGAAGAGTGCTTCAAATATCTTTGTGAGGCCAAGTTGAAGGAGGGTGTTTTTTTGGGACCCGATATCAGAAGGCTTATGATGGACAAAAACTTCATGCTGACCATGAAAACAGTTGAAAAAGAGGCTTGGGCTGCTTTCAAAAATATCGTTATCAAGTTTTTGGGTAACTCAAAGGACCCTGACTACGTAACAATCGTGAAAACTATGTTACAGACGTTCAAAACCTTGGGATGCTTCATGAGCCTCAAGCTACATTTTTTGAACGCACATTTGAATTTTTTTCCGTAAAACCTTGGTGATGTGAGTGAAGAGCAGGGAGAAAGATTCCATCAAGGTGTAACGGCTGGGCTGCACCTGCCCAGCTATTTTCTGAGAAAGATTAAAATGTGCAAGCTCTAACGGGCACACACAAGCGAAAAAGCTAGCCTCGGTCCTTCACGACAAAGAGAAAAAGGGACTTCAAGGCTATTGAGTAAACATTTATAAGTAAAAGTAAAAATGAGAAAAATTTAATAAAATTACTGGTTTTCAAAGGATTTTTATTCAATTTTATGAAACCTAATCACTTAGCGGAATCAAAAAACAGATTTAGAGTACAGATGAGGATTGTGAAAAAATCTGATGTGATAAAGAAAAACTGAGATTTATTTAAGATTCAGCGCCCTAAAAATATGTACAGACAGGAGAAATTTTGAAAAAAGTTTTTGATTTTAATTTTGCAGGCCTGTTTATTAGTACATATTGGAAAGAAGGTAATATTTCACAAAGGAGGAAGGGAACCTCTCTTCTGTCCATCAAGATGTCACCTTATTTGTTCATATTTTTTCATAATATTACTTGTGGAAGCTGAAGAGCTATACAAAGTGTAGGCGATGTTATGTAATCACACAGAAATTCCATGCGGAGTTTTTAACAGAATTTCATGATTTCCGATCTCTAGGTTCAAAAAAAAAAAACCCAATAAGGGCATAACCTATCAAATTTCAACAATGTCAGGTGGCTCAATTCGAAAACCCTAATAACTGCCAATGTAATGAATTTATCGACACAAAATGTAGTTTGAAGAGTCCCTGTGTAAGTCAACTGTTGATTATTAGCGCAAACAATGGACTGGTTTTGGAGGGGGAAAAAGTTAATTAATTAATTCGTCCTGGGGAAGTACATTGCCATTGATTATCCGACGATGATTTTTTAACTAGCATATTTTTTTAATTGAGTTTACAAAGCTACTGATTTTCATCACATTTTCCATTAGTCGCCTGTCCTTACAATCATTAACGATATTTTACTTCCTGTTATAATTAGTTCTTATAATGGCAATTCCCTGAAATGTTCCACAAATAAATAATTTTCTCTCGTGGTGGCATGAATTGGATGATGTATCATAAATTGGAAACCACCAGTGGTAAAAAAGTGCCTTCAGAAGCCAGAGCTGCAAGTCCTTCACGACAGATTTCATTATTGTCTCAAAACGATATTTCAGATATTATTTTTATTTAAATGGTCTATTTGTAAAGAACTAAGTTTGTTTTGGTCCAAATAATATTTGTTGTTGGTTTGTTAAATGTAAAATAAAGTCAGTTTTAAGTAAAAATACTGTGTTTACGTTACAAATATTCCCTAAGTATTATTCTGAAGACATGAGCTAACCATTAAAGCATTCTAATTGCGACGATTTAACATTAAATGGATTGACTGAGTGTCATAATTACTGAATGGTAAAGTGGATCAAATCCCCACCTTCCTCAATAAAATTCAATTTTTTAGAACTCTCCCCAAATATATGATAAGTACCAAATATTCTCTCGATTTATATTTTTTGGTCATTTAAATCCTTACTTTTAATGTAAACAATTATTTTTTATGTAATTAAACTGTTATGTTCACATCCGAGTTCTCACAAATTTAAATCCGATATTCCTGCAAAGGTTTTATGCCAGTCTGTGTAGATTGTTCAGCGCCGGTGTTCGTTCGCTGATCAAATTATATATTTTCAGTTTTTGAATTCATGACGCTTATTTACTGCTGTTACGATTAACTAGTCGAATCAACTGTCAAAATAAGTCCTAATTTGGCTAGCATATTCCCGAGAGTAGAGACTTTTGAGTTAGGTTTTCTTAAACGTCTGATAACTGGGTACTTGACCCGACCATGGGTTTTGCATGTGCACTTATCATATGTCGAAATTTAGTAATTTACTGGTTTTTCATTTTTTTTAAATTGAAGAAACACAGGCATAACAATAATGGAAACATTAATTTAAAAAGTCGAAAAATTACAGTAATTTTATTGTTTTTGTTAATATTGGAAAACACTTGCAAAACTGGAACATTCAATCGTTTTCATCATCTTCTTCTGAAAATGTGGAGGCAGAAACTTTTCTCTTGAAATGATGAGATAATATGGAACTATTGTACATCGTTGGAAAACTAAAAAGAGACTTCGGTTTTAGACTTCGAAATATTGCCCGAAATAAATAAAGTTTTCCTTTCCGAAAAGTAACATTTAGGTCGAGTCACCTGATAGCTATTAGTGGATGCTTAAAAAATGTGTCAACTATTTTATTCCTATAAATCCCTTTAAAAACTTACAAGTTTCACTTAATAATGAAGTACTTCTGTCATTTCTCTTCAAATCTTAACATTACGATTTCCAAGTTGTGCCATCTCTCTCTATACATAAGGTTAAAAAAATTAAGAAATAAACATTTTTTATTTATTTTTCATAGTTTATTTATTTTTTTAAATATTTAATATAAACAGATATAGACATAGAACATTCTACAAATTCATAGAGCCCTATTCTATAGTAAATTCCCTCTTCTATTTACATCTTTGGCATCAATGAATTCACACTATACAATATTATCACAGACAATTTTTTTTTTCTTGAAATTATATGCACTTTAAAATTGTACAACTTATATGTACGCTCCAGTTCGGGAGGGATACAACTATAAATTTTGCGGTTTTGAATTATTGCCGGTATTATTTAGATGAATTGTTAACCGAGAGAGCGCTAAGCCGCAGTTATTAATATTTATGGAAGTGCACATCTTTCTTCGCTAATATGTGTAAAATTTGTATTTTTAACGAGTAAATAATAATTTCTGTTCGAATTATCCCTGTTGAACTGTGGCATAGATATAATTTTGAATGCAATATATATTCTAAATATTAAATTTTGTTATAATATTTTACAAATAATATACAAATAGTAAAAGATGACTAGATATTATTACAGATAGGGAAAGACATAAAAATGTGGTGCAATTATATAAATATACATTAATCTTCATATATATGTATTCATGTGCAATAAGACTAGATACACAATGAGAAATATAATAAAAAATATTGTTAGGCCAACTGCAAAATAACAAAACACATCCTAAAGTTTTCTAATTTTCTGTGAATGTTTTATTATGAAATAAATAAACAATTTTGATACATTTGATTGGTAAGAGTAAAACAGGATTTGTCAAATTATACTCTGTAGATTGAGAGCCTCAGTCAGCTAGAATGCAAATGAGACCTCCACCACAGTTCATAGCGCCCCGCCCGCTTCCTCCAATTTTTTTTAGTAATAAAGTGAAATTAAGGCGAGAATAAATTGTTGTATTTATTTAGTTCAAGTGACATTTCAGTGTCGAGAAAACAATGTATGATCAATTTTTTTTCTTTTTCTTTTTTTGGTCGTTAACAGTTAACAGAGCTAAATGGCACTAAACCGATTCACCGAAAAAAAAAAAAAATTAAAAAAGGATTGTAATGTGTGTCTGATTTATAAATGGGTGCATCCAACATTTTGTGCAATTCTTTGTGAGAGTATTGTTGAGACCAAAATAAGAAAAACAGTTCTCATAAACGTGGGTCAGCAAGTGCTTCCTTAAAGAGCTATGAGGAAAATGGAACGTATCTCTAAAAATATTTATTTAACAATAAAATGAATAAATAACGTAAGGAACAACATTTCAAATAAAATGGGTGCTTCAAAGTTATGTTTAAAACATTAAAATGAACATTCATTATTCATTTTTGTTTGCTCACTCCCTTCACGATGTCAATATTGTATTGAGGTTGCGGCTAGAATCAACTCATTCCTCTCATTCAGTGTATCATCACAGAAAATTTAAATTCTTCTTGATGCCCTGCCTAGTTACATCTGCAGTCGTATAAAGCCAAAAATAATGACGGGAGTCAGATGAGGTGACACCGGCAGCCAGACTCCAGGTCGGCTGATATTTCTCAGTCAGCCAGCGTTGTACAAATTGACCATTGTGCGCAGGAACGTGGAACCAACCATTTAAAAGTTCTTCCAAATAGTTTTCTGATAATTTCAGAAAGGAGACTGAATTTAATCAAGGAGAGAGGATTGTGGGTGCGTTCCCAAACTTACATTACATGAGAATTCACGACGGTGTAATGGAATTCGAAAAAGACATGAGGATCGTTATAGGATTAAGTGTAACTATTTTTGAAATTGAGTGTCTGCGAGTAAATTTGCCTTCATGTGCACAGAATGACAGGATCTAGTGCAGCATTAAGAAAACAATAACAACAGTCTTCTAACCTGCTAGTCCCTTCATGCCTCCATAACAATATTACACATTTCTTCTACACTAAACCATGGCATTTTTGAAGTGGAGACAACGGGTGGACTAAAGCAGCAGATGGAGACACAAGACACCTCGCTCAACCACTTTCAGGAGACATTACAACATTACGTTCACCTCTAAAAGCTTCCTTCAAAATAGTTTAAATCCTTAAATAAAACAAACATTCATATCCTTTCTTTACCAACTTTCATTAAAATACCACGATATTTTATTAAATACGAAAAGATTGATTTTACGTACTAGAAAAAAATTGTATTTATTTAAATTTTTTGATAAACATAACTTTGAGCATTAATTTTATTTAAAATGTTGTTCTCTGCAATATTTACTTAAAATTATATATATATAATTTTTGCTTAAAGCTATTTTCTATAATAACAATCTTTAAATATATCGTTCCATTATTCTCAAAAAATAATGTTTTTTTGTGAAAAGTTTTTGGACATAAATTAAGGAGGCATTTTTGGATCCATAATTATTTATAGGAACTTTTTTTTCATATTTGTCTCTATAATACACTCTACTATTGCACAAAATTATGGTTACGCCCTGCATAATTTTATATAATATGTATCTGGATGTTTCGACATTACTTTGCCGTTATCAATCTAAAAATTAGACAATACAATTGTTAAGAATTCTTATTCTTATAACTAAGTTTATATGAATCAATAATGATAACAATAAATAGAGTAGTATACTAGTGAATAATAATTGTAACAACTATGTTGATCTATTTTAGATCGATAATAGTAAAATAATATGGAAACATCGGAATGTATATACATTTTTTAAACATTTGATAATATATAACTGGTCCAACTTGACGACAATAAATAATAAAATATGTTTAAAAATACTTTAATTGTTGTTAACTTTGGCGGACTTATCTAGTGCCTGGATGGGAGAGAGACGGGAGAGGTAAAGTGAATAGCTTTATGACAGTGGTCGACAACACTTCGTTTTCGGCACTTGCAGGCCACATTACATACTAGTTTTCCAATTTTTTTTTTTTTTTTTTTATTATGCCGTAAGACTAATTGTAGTCCTATAAAGCCGGAGCGAGTATGTAGTAGTCTATTGATCCTATAATTCTATTTTTGATTTGGTAATAAATTTAATGAGTTTGTTAATGTTTTCTATGGTATTAATGTTAGCTATTGTTTGAAGAAATGGGTTTTCGTTGGATAGTAGTGTCTCATGTTGTCGTATTTTTTGCAGTTAGTGAAAATGTGGATTACGTCCTCAGTCTCATTGCAGTGTTCACAGTTGGGGGGATGGTTTTATTTTGATTAGATGTAAGTATTTGTTTGTTCTGTCATGTCCGGTCCTCAGTCGTGTCAAGTATATGATCTGTTTAGTCGTCAGTGTCTTACTGTGTGGGTGGAATCATGGCTTTGTCGATATTGTCTTCTGTACTCTGTAGTGGTATTGTCCTTTGGTTTGGGATATGTCAGTATAGTTGGTTTGTTGTAGGATGGAAAGGGTGTCTTCTAAGGTCAAGTCGATTCTGAGTGTCACTGTGTCCTTTGCCGTTCCTCGCTTGGCTAGGTGGTCAGCTCTGTCGTTGTCAGTCAAATTGATGTGTCCAGGAATCCATTGAATGTAATAGTTCTTATCTGACTGGTAAATGGATGTAGCTATTGTGGAGAGTATGTAGTTGCTGCGAGTTTTGAGGTGAAAGTTGCGTAGTAGTTGGCAGGCGGATTTAGAGTCGGTCAATATAACTATCTCTTCTGAAAATGTAATACTTTTAGAGTAGTCTATGGCCTTTTGGATAGCAATCAGTTCAGAGGTACAGATGTTATGATGTGGTGAGATTTTTTCTGTTAGGTTAGTGTCTGTTTGGGGATCGAAGATACCTATCCCCGTCCCCTCTGCTGTTTTTGAAGCATCTGTGAAGAGTTTGTGACATTTAATTTGGAAGAAAATTTCAAAAAATGAGCACTAAAAGTTTCATCAAAGTATTAAGAACTTAGGTATATTGTTTTTGTTTTTTTTAGTTTATATACAGCCCCTTGTTGTTTATTTTCAAATAAGTTCCATTTTGCTTAAAAACATTCTCAGGGTTCCCTCGCTGATCGCCAACCACTGTTCTATGACAAAATGATCACTAGGAACGACCTACATAAAATTAACTAATATTCTACAGTTATTTAAGTAAATATTATATAATACATATATGGTAACATAATGTAAATACTCAGTGTAACACATTAAAGATCATCACCTACAAAGATCTATTTACAAGATATATAATTTTACCAATAGTAATGGACTAGCATGTACAGTTACTGACAAGAATATCCATTATTCATTAGTTCACCTTCTAATAATAAATAAATCTGAAAAGAACTTCCGCACATTTCTTATAGAAAACGGGTTTCCGTTGAATTGTCTCCCTCAAACTGTGTTATTTCGCAGGTCTTAAAACCGTAAACAGATCCCACGTTCAATTCAAAGTTCCGAAATAATCAGATGATGTTTCACTTATCAGATTTAGTTTATTCTGGTACTTTCGCCCGTTTGGTGTTCTTGCTAAAGCTACGGTTCTCGTGTATGGAGAATGTGTGAAGACGCAATTAAATGTTTGAATATATTGCAAAAATACACACGTGCAAAACCAGAACAGATGTATTTTTGAACTTGGAGAGCAGTTTGTAGGATCGGTTTAAGGAAAGTGTATTTACATAGATAACTGACGGGGATCAAAATGGTCCAAGTGACATTTTTGAAAAAGTGATAGTTCTGTTCAGGAAAAAAGTTGTACAAGTGAAATCCTAGCCAGTGCTGAGATCTAGTGGCAAATCACTTATTCCACTTTGTTGACATGAACAAGTAACTTAAACATATCAATAGTGACCTTGAGATTAAGGGTTTTATTCAATTTTATGGTTTGCTAACAGCAACTTTCACCATAAAAGCACAAGACAAAATATTTCCCGTTTCGATAAATTATATATTTTTTATATCAGTTAAGAACTTAATGCAGTTTCTTCAAAGTTTTAAAAATGTCACTTAGACCATTTTGATTCTAACCCCGTCAACTAATAGTCTCTCCTGAGGGAAAAAGAGATACCCCGGTAGGGAGCCATTCTGGTGTATTTACATAGATAACACAATTTAATTATAAGACTTCTCCATGAGGTACATATCCCCGAGGAGGCGCTGGATCGGAATGTCCCCGATCGTCTCTCTGAAGAAGAGTCTTTCAACAGTCGAACGACGGATCGCCCGAAGACTTGGAATGATGAGAAGGAGCCGTCCAAAGCGGGTCGGCTGACGAGGGTGTCTGCCCCGAACATAATCGCCAAGGATGCACTGTGCCTGGTCTTGGAGCATCTCCACCGGCTGCACATCGACCAGACCCGGCGTTTCTGGAAAACACATCAAGTAATATTAGTAAATATGCATAAAACTGTAAGCGTAAAGAGAATATATATATATATTTGTTGAAGATGTCAAAATACGCAAAATGTTCAATAGTACGAGTAACATTCCAGTTACCTAGGTTGACATATTTATACAATTCTCAGATTACCTGAGGCTGTAACTCTCCACCCCTACAGGGGAGAGAAGTCCTACTGTCCTAACGGAAAAATCTAACTGAGAAAATATATGAGTTTTATAAAGTAAAAAAAAAATAGGAATGTGAAACAAAATTCCTCTTATTATTAACAACTTCTAAGTTGAGGAACGCGGACATATTGTGGAATTTGTAATAAATAAATAAAACAAGCTTATTTTTTGAAATGTTGTCTATTCCACTAAAGATATTTATAAAAATAAAACTACCTGTTTCGGTCTCACACCATCGTCAGGTCTGTTCATAACTAGACCTGACGATGGTGTGAGGCCGAAACAGGTAGTTTTATTTTTATAAATATCTTTAGTGGAATAGACAATATTTCAAAAAAAAATAAGCTTGTTTTATTTATTTCTTATTATTAAGACTTAGTTAAATTTGCCTATATAAAGATCATCTATCTAACTAGTACCTAGGCAAATGATCTATAGAGAAACAAATGATCAATTCTAGAAATGGTTATTTTTAAATATTTAAACGCACATTAAACAAAAAAAAAATTATATTTTTCTTAGATTCAATGCCCATCCTACGTCTCGAACACTGCGATCGGTTAGCGAAGCAATTTCGTTCCAATCCTGCGGGGCAATTCTCCTCCATGTTGAAATCGCCGTTTGTCGCGAGACCTCCTGCTTGAGGAGGCGATGGTGCTCACCAGCCGCTCCTCCAACAGATACTTCTCACTTTTTGTTCTTATAACATTTAAGTTATGTATGATCATGATTTGTAGTTATGTTTTATTACATAGTTTAAATAACTCGAACAAATGGGAGAAAAAAAAAAATTTTTTTGGTTGGATTCATACAACAGATAGCCGAAAATGGTTTTTCTTAACAAAAAAAATAAAATAGCCGACAGTGAACAACCAGCAATGTATTTCAAGTTTATGCTGTCCTTACGTGTCCACCTCCTTTGCTGAATTGGCTGAAAATCAAAAGGCTTCTTCCTTATAGACTTCTAAATCCACATAAAATGTCATTCGATAAATTCATTGCATTGGCATTTGATGTTAAGCCCTCACACTCAACCATCCCTTCTTGTTGGCCGGTTCGGCTGAAAGTCAATAAGTGCCTTGTTCATGAGCTCCTGAAACATCTATCATATGTGTCCAACAGTCAAAGAACCTTCAAAAGCTGAAAAACGGTGTGGAATAGTTGTTTGTGTGATATTACAGCCTGGCTACAGAAACAAAATTTCACCTGGAGTGAAGAGAATGACAGCCTTCATACAGCCACACTCTGATCCATCGGGAGACAGCTGTCTGAAGCGAGCCAGGATCTCCTGTATTGTGTTGATCTCCTGGGAGACGAGAGGATCGTCCGGAGGAAGACGTTCCCGGGCCTTAGGGCCTCCCAGGACGGGACCCAGGTCCCAGGGGATGGACCACTGAGCCAGGTGTACCAAGAACAGTTCCTTCCAGGAGTCCTGCAGAAGCAGCAGCTGCAAATCAAGAAATACACATGTAAAAGAAGGATAGAGACACCTCCGAATCTTTGGAGAAATAACCAAACCTAGAGTTGGATCAACTATTCATTCCGCCAATGAATTCGAACATTGCGCCCAAAATTCACGACAATAGGGAACCTCCTCTATTTGAAAACAGAATTGTTTTTCTCACTGTTCAAAGAGAAAAAAAAAAATATTAAGATTCAAATAAAAAAGCATGAGGACACCAATAGCTGAGAGGTAGCGTTCTAGCCTACTGTGCTCAAGATCGCGAGTTCGAAACCCGGCCGAAGTCCTCCGGATGGGGCATTAAGCGACGTTCCCGAGCCTAAGCGAGGTACTTGTTAAAGATCACACTACCTTAGATGAATAAACCTAGATAGGCCAAATTTAGAATTTGGTGGTCGGACCCATGTTAACCAGAGTGACGAAAGAGCGCTCTGGTAGTAGGCGACAAGACCTCAGAGTTAAAGCCCGGGCATGAGCCACAATAACTAACCAACTAAAAATATAAAAGCGTTTATTTGTACGTTGCTATTGTTTATATTATTTGACAAATGTCCTCCACCGATATCCTATAAGTTCTGTCGTAAATGTTTGTACGTACTTTATAGTTATTTGCTAATTAATTTTTTTTATAAAAACTCACATTTTTTTTTTCTTCTACATTTCGCTCATTTACCAGAAGATAATATCAAATATCGTCGTAAAAGAAGACTTTTTAGAAGAAATATAAATATAAAATATTTATAATTAAAAATGTAATAAAATAATATATATTGTACTTATTAATATATTCAAATATTTATATATTTTATTTTTATAATTATTATTATTCGTCTATGTACTTGTATTCTAAGATTTAATATTAGACATAATTTATAACATATTTTGATATACAAAATTGTAGGTACCCACTACCTTATTATGGTTTAATGGAAATAATAATTATTATTATTAATATAGAGATGTAATACCTGATCCCTCCTGGAAAGTGTCTGGAAGGGGGCGAGACAGCGGACCCAGCGGACTGACATGAAGAGTAGGCGTGCCGTGGTCTCCTGAAACACAGGGGAGGAGCCATGAACGGTGGGCCAACAGTGTGGGAGGTGTGGGCCAATCCTAGCCAGCGGGAAGTCACTAAGTCAGGGCGGGGCTGGTCCAGGACACATGCGTCCTGGAGGAGGCAACCTCCACGCCCTGGAGGCAGGCAGCCCATTTCCACCGGACACACTACGTCTACAGTAGAACACTACATCCGGACTCTAGTTATCCGGGAAGGGGCTCCAAATTAAATTATTACACGACTTGTCTGTAAAAAAAACGCACATCCGCTACCAGAGTACGTTTTAATTAAAAAAGGAAATCTATTATTTTATATTAATAAGAAAAATAACTTCTTTGTTTAAGTTTAATCGAAACACAAGTGTTCTGAATTTTGTTTTATGTAAATAAAAAATACTATATTTATAGTAGGTAATTTCTTTTTTTTTAAAGTATACAATTTTAGTTAAAATAAACGTATGTATTGTATATTCAAACAAAATATATAGGTAACATAAAACAGTCCCATAAATAAAATTCACTTCAATTATCCGGACCCAGATAAGTGCAGTTCCAGTGCAGTTTTCTTCTGTCGGTCTTCAACTAAAAGGATGTGCACCTGGTACTAATGGTCTACCTCTTTTCACGAAACATAAAACTGCTTCTCCCGGTAAACTCATATTTAAACCTCCCTTGGACGGACATTTTCTACGCGCCCTGCGGAGTCCCTCCAAGAGATGTTACATTCTCCTTACCACCTTATTTTAGATCTATCTTCTAACCACATTTGAAACCTGAAGTGAGCCCATAAATCTTCATTTTACACAAACTTTGGGTGTACATCCGTAGGGGAGTTTCTAATCAATAGTTCGCAACCTCCAATTCGATTTTTAAAAACAAAAAAATTATACCTATTTGTAGAGAAAAGTTTGAAATACATGGTTATTCAATCGGTTAAAATAAATATAATAATTTTTATCATTTTTAAGAAAAGTAAAATAAAAAAGGAAGTTTTCAGTTAAGATGGAAGTTAGGTTTGGGCCCGCCAGGGAGCGGACTGTGTTAATATGTGCCACTTTTCCTAAATTTCCCACACAGCTCCTCTAAAAGGACCGAAGAACTGATCAACATTTTGTTGTTTAGGATACAAGATATGATTTGTTATTTTCATACAACAGTACTGGTTCACACTACTTCCCGGACGTCCGGGTACGCCTTGACTCAACATGCCTACAGCCTAATCACTGGACGTCCCAAATGTTATCAGATCATGGTGATTTTAACTCCAAGCTGTTCTTCTTTCACAGGAAGAACACCCCGAACTGTTCATGCGGCGGTATCGAGACTGCAGAACATGTGGTCCTCGAATGTCCGCTGTATGACCAAGCTAGGGTGGAGTTGATTCATGGGACAGGGACAGGGAGAGGATCGTATTTGGGACTGGATCTACGGCAGATGGTGACGGAAACAGATTACCCGACGTTCTGCCGATTCGTTGGCTCCTGGCGGGAGCAGAAACAGGCAATTTAAGATGGGCTGGGGACGATATTTCCGCCTATGGTCAATCCCAGTCCCTCAGTAACCCCTTGATCCCCGAGCTTTTCTCATGCTGGCTGGTGATATGGCTATAAGGCAAGGCGCACCCTCCTTTAAAACCTATTAAAAAAAAAAAGATCGGTTCCAGTCGTTGTCATATCTTGTTGTCTATTCGGATTACCATCCAAGTTTCATATTAAGCAAAATTTTGTTATTTTTTACTAATAACAATTATTTCAAATGAATGAATAAACGTAAATCCCAAACTCATATATACAAATTGTATAATTTTTATTTCTTTATATTAAATTGGAGAGACTGAAATAACTATTTGAAATTGCGAACCCAAATGGAAGTACACTCGACACATTTAGATGAATTATTTATTTCAAATTTCCAAATACTTCCTCTTTATTATAGAACCTTCACGTGCAAACTGAGTCGCACTTGATCACAAATACCATACAACTCAGAAATATACATAAATATAAGATAAATAATGAATAGTTGAAGTGGTGTTACCTGAAGAACTTCCCAGCTCGGACTGAGCGAGAGGGGAAGAGTTGAGGAAGGGCTTGCAGCTCCAGTGTCTGGCTTCGTCCACATCACCTCCTGACAACAGACAACACACAATATAGTCTGACCTAAAACTTAAGCACGCCGCCCTTCGGATGGAACGTTAAGCGACGGTACGATGTCAGGTACCAGTTAAAGACCCCTACCCTAGGTGAATAAAATATAGGGGAAACAACATTTAGGACTCCCATAGTTGAGTAAGTGACAAAAGAGTGCTCTGGTAGTAGGCGATGTAACACTATCGATTGTTTCGATAGCTAATGATTAATATTCATGTAACTTTTATTCACATTTTTTCATTAAACTCAATTTAAAGACACTTATTCACTATAAAATATATATAAGTATACATTTTTTTAATAATTTTTCTAAAATCAAATCTGGAGGAAACTCGAAATGTTCGGTTCCACTGGAAAGGCATTTTAAAATCAGGGTCTGCCAACACTGGTACATTTCACTTTTGTTTGCAGTTAGGGTTGTTTAGTCTTCCTTATTTTTTATTAATTTACTGAAATAAATATTTGCTGTTACCCGAATATAAGATATTGAATAAATGGGTACTTATGAAAGACAGAAAGGTAAGTGGATTTGGTTGTGTACAGTTTTGACAACACAATATAACCGAACTTTCAAGGTCACGCAACCCGCAAATGTCTAAATACATAGATAACGCTATATCTTGCCCTTAGTTCGTAACGCTATATCTTGCCCTTAGTTCGTAATTAATATTTTAAGTAATTTTGATGAATACTTTTCTATTTAAAAATACATATTTATATTCGTTGTAAAATGTCAGTCGTTCAATAGACAATTTTCCACTATTTGTTTTAATTAAAAAATAATATTCGGTTCTATTTTATCCATATAGTTTTTCCCTAGGTCCCCTTCATTGCTCTCAATAAAAATAATATAGAATAGGTCAAAGTTTTGTCATGGGGAAAATGTTAACTGGAGACACTAGAAATAAGCCTTTTTTTGTAAAGAAATGGAATATTACTTACTTGGATGGTGTTTTTTGAAAATATTCGTTTCTAATTCATACATATCTGCAACGTATAATCTAAAACAGATTCTTCGAGTCATTTTTCTAATGTATTGTGCACAATTCCAACTTTAATTAATATTTTATTGAGTGTACTTATTAGCGACAAGGTAGCATAGAATTAGTCGAGTTTCTGCCCAGTGTTGCCAGCCCAGCGATAATAAAATTTTACCTCTATAACGCTTTTGAAAATGAAGATAATTATTATACAAATAAAACATAATAAGAAAAATTTATTCAGAATTACAAACAATAAAAAAAACATACATACTCTGAGGAAACAACTGAAAAAAAGTTGTAAATAGACAAAATTTACATATCGATAGATTTGAAATGATAATGAATAATGATATGTTTCCAATTTTTGACATAAATTAATGACTTCCAGGCTAGCTGACTTTTATTATAATTAATTAGACGAGTCACTTGCTAAAATTAGCTCTAATTGGTCAGTATATTTTCTAATGGGAATTAGTAGAGATTTGGCTTAGTTTTCTTCAAACTGCCGGTAACGGGGGCGGGGGGAAAATCTTAGGAGAATTTGAAATGTTTGTTTTTAAGTGGAAGGGAATTTTAAACTGATGATCTTTAGTTCATTTACTAGTTCTTAGTGGTAATTTAGTAAAAGTTTTCAAAGTTAGCATTTGGTTTAGTTTTTCTTAAACTGTCGTTAACCGGGGCGGTTGAGAGAAATTTAGGAATTTTTCAAAAAGAAAATCTAAGGAAAATTTGAAATGATTGTTGTAGCTGGAAACGAATTTTAAAATCTTTTGTTTCGAATATCAGGAACTGTTGTAATTTTTTTTCACTTGAAGACATGCCTAGTGACAACGGAAAGTGGAAGGATGCGCTAGTGCCAACTTCTCCCCTGTTTGGCCCCTTGGAGATGAGGATGACGTATGAGCAGGACCGTCCGACTAGTCGCATTCTCCAGGTGGTCTGCTCTATCAGCTCAGTGCTAATTACCCAATCTCCCCTCCCCCTGGCCAGCTGTGGAGGTCATCTGACAAACTTCCCACGTCCTCCCCCCCTATCTCATTGTTCCCCCCCTCCCAGATCCACCTCAACACTTCACCAGAGGGGGGTACAACACCCCTTTACACTCCTTCAACCAAGATCAACCAAGTCTCATCGGATCAGTACATCTGAAACATAGACGTCTATTTGTCCCGAAGGGGAAATAACGCAATATTCGGCGGGACAAAACAAAGAAAAAAATTCCCCAGCTAGAATTATTTGTTATTAATTTTTCGCGCTTCCTCAAAACTCTTCTTCTTTCCGACCAATTCGGCTGAAACTTAATAGATGTCATTATCTTACGACGCATCACTAACAGGCGCCGGTAGATCAGAAGAAGAATGATCTAAGTTTCAGAGCGCTGATTATATAATAGAAAACGTTTGTGATATTCTTATCAGGAGTAATGTATGAAAGTTGGATCGGTCTATACTTTACTGGTACTCTGAGGCAGGAAGTGGCTTCTAATGGGGGAGTATATCGGACAGGATATTAACAGCTGGTGTACGTCTTCCAGTATAAATAACATAATTATGAAGGAGTTTGAACCCGCGCTATGAAGACTGCAGTGCTATGACTCACCTGACACTTCTCGGCGGACATGAGGACGTGAAGGAGACCTGGAGGCGGGGGTGCAGGCATGAAGACCGGAGGCCGCTCGGCACTCGGCTTGAGGGGGGTAGACCCATTCGGGAACGGACTAGGGCCCACTTTAGGCAGCTCAGCCACCATGTCCCCGGCTTCTTTCGGCAGTTTCGGCTTTCGGGGGCCTCTTTCATGTTGTACAGCTGAAACACACAACATTGGCTGAGTGAAGCAACGTTTCTCCTTCAGACTCAGCAGCCTGCTCAGTTTGTTCGTTTGTGTGTATGTTAAATAAACAAATACAAGTACAAAACAAATTTTATATAAATATTATTTAGTTATTCTGACAAGATCCTCTGGTTTTTGGTTATGATCCAACTAGTAAAACTTTAAATTAAAGCAAACACACATTACACCAAACAGCTTTTGTCAGACAGTTCATGTCGGTCAGTGTTGTGTAATCGGACAAAAATTCAATGCGGAGTTTTCAACAGAATTTCATGATTTTCTACCTCTAGATTTATTTGAAAAAAAAAATCTGTCTGTTAACACGATAACTCCCGATAAAATGAATATATCAACACGTTTTATATTTGAATCCAGAACCTTCTAACGACGACACCTATCGTTTTTCAGTCAAATCGACCAAAGGGGAGGACGAGATTAGAGGAGAGACTTTACATAAAAACTCTAATAACTGCCATTGTAATGAATCTAACGATGCAAAATTTAGTATGAGGATTTAGGAGCTTAAACGATCGACTGGTTTTGGAGGGGGAGCGAAAAGTTAATTGATTAATTCGTCCTGGGGAAGTACATTACCAGTGATTCACCGATTTTTTTTGAAAGAATTGCATTGCATTGAAAAGGTTTTCTAGTTTAAAAAGAAAAGACAATTAAATTTGTTTAAATTAAAAACCATTTTAAACTATTTAACCCCCCCCCCCCCCTCTAAGAGGGCAAAAATCAAAATATTCATAAGGGCGGCAGAAAACAGAAAAAAACAAACAATTTTTGTAGTACTTTTTTTCTCTCACTTTTGAAAAATATTTTTTTATTATTTTTTATTTTTTTAAAGAATACAAAAAATAATTTTTCGAATGGGATTCATTGCAACTGGAGAATGGAGGGGGCTGATCTAGCTCTACTGGAGGTGGTATCCCTCCAGTGAGGAGTGTCTCCAGTTGCCTGATCTGCTATCAGTTTGCCGTTTGCCCTCCCAGCTCCCAGCTATCTGTTGCCGGTGGATTTGCCCCAAAGTGCGGTCTACCCCCCCTACAAACTTCATCCTTCCTTAGAGATCCTCTTACCCAAACTTCTTCCATTAGAATTTACTCCCCCCCCCCCCCCTCCCCCACCCCCACCCCACCCACTTACAACTTTCCGATATCCTTCATTTTCTCATTCGAACCCTTTCATTTAATTCATCAAGCAATAAAAATTATATCCATTCGAAAAAAATCTACCGTTACTAAGAAACGACACAACATTTGTAACCCTGTAAATAGTAGTAAATCACCACTAATATCCTTCCCCACATCAAATTATAGTTAGTTATTATGACTCATGCCCGGGCTTTAACTACGAGGTCATATCGCCTACTACCAGAGCGCTCTTTCGTCACTCTGGTGGACATGAGCCCGACTCTACTGTGAGAGTCCTAAATTTTGCCTACCCTCAATTTTTATTCACCTAAGTTAGGGGTCTTTAACGGAGTACCTGACATCATACAGGCTCGGGACCATCGCTTAACGTCTTAAGTTTACAGATAAATTAATAATAATAAAAATAAATAAACTCCATCAAATTATACGTGGTCAACTAAATTTTTTGAGGGCGCCGGTAGCTCAGTGGTATGCGTGCTTGTCTTCTGAGCTCAAGAGGTAGCAGGTAGAGGTAGAGGTAGAGGTAGAGGTAGAGGTAGCTCAAGAGGTGAAGTGAGTGTATGAAGAACTATAAACATTTAACTTGTTATAAAAATATACACAATAACTGGCCTTTTAATTAAATTACAGATATATTTAAATGGTAAATAACTGGGAACATAATTATTAAGCAGAATAGACTAAATGAAAAGAAAAACAAAAAAAAAGGAGTGGAATAAAACAAAACAAAACATTTTTTAAATTAATTTATGGTTTCCAGATTTACTTTGTGAAGCTCCATTCTAGGAATAGATAATTAAAATTTGTTAAACTTCACTATATATTCTCAAATACTCAACTAGTTTCGCCGTGTTAAGGCATTATCAAGAGTCACTTACCTGAGTCACACCTAGTTTGTAAGTGACTCTTGATAATGCCTTAACACGGCGAAACTAGTTGAGTATTTGAGAATATATAGTGAAGTTTGACAAAGAAATTGTGTATTTTAATTATATATTCCTAAAACAAAACATGATATTATATATCATTCACATCAAAAAGATCAGTTAGAAATATAATGATAAACAGCATATTATATTATGAAATTATTAAAATATTAATGATAACGTTTTTCAGGTTCATCAAATATTAAAGAACCCCATTTTTGGTATAATTAACATTTATTTAGAATGGTTATTAGAAATAACTATATATTGTTATAATTAACCTATTTTGTAGACCTACACTCATGAACAAGGTAGTTACTCACAGTTTGGATGTAAAATTTAAATCTACTGAAGTAGTCCAGTGCAATTAGTCATTATAAATGAAAAATGATGGAACCCAGTTATAATGAATGGATCTGAATGAATTTTTTTTGGGAGGATTTCTAATGCCATAAACTAAAAAGTTCACCAATTGAAAATTACCGCAATTTCAAAAATCCGTGAATAAAAAAAAAAAAAAATTTTTTAGAAATCTCAACGAAAAATACAATTATCGAAATTTTTAATTATTTCTTTTAAGAAAATAATGATTATTATAGTTTTCGAGGTTGTTTATAAAAAGTTTGTGTAAAAATGAAACTATTTAAAATTAATTTTGAGGTTGCAGAAGCTCCAAAAAGCGAAATAAATGAAAGAAACGTTAAATAATACAAATACATCAATTTTCATAGAACATAATTTACTAACAACTTATGCTAAATAATAATTATTATAAATTTTAATTAAAAGGATAAATCTTGCAAACTAATTGTCTCCGACGTTTTCGTTTTCGATGTCATTCATTAATATTATTGGTGGAGCATTTAGGCAGCTAAATCCTTTACATAGTAAATATGATATAGAACAATTTAAGCCACTTTTCGACATCCACAAGCAGAGCCACACCCAGTTTTACATGAACAAAAAATCATTTTTAATAAATTTTCAGAAGCTGGTGGTTGGTTCATTGTAACTGGTATGTACTAGTGAATTATCATTTTTTTTCCATCCCCATTCTTTTGGCAACTTATCATGTCCCATCCACAACTCTACTTGTAAATGCACTCTTTTCATATGTTCTCAACTAGCATCTAGTGTAGGTATCAATGAAGCCAAGTTGACACAGGTATTTTCACTTGTAGCTTTAACAAACGATTGGTATCGAAAATTATTTATATTTTCTTGATTTTTAGGAGCACCATATAATGCTAAAATGCATAAAATACCAGATTGCAAAATATTAATGACGTCAGCATTTTCATCAGTAAAGATAATAGCACCATCTTGTAAATCTGTACCATTTTAGAATAATTTAGAAAATTTATTTTTACCCTTTTTGTAAAGCGCTGAAGTTGTATCACATCCAGTTAATGCATGTAAAAACAAAATATGCTTCTTACACATGGTAATGTTTGTTCAAGGCTTTTGTTAGGATACATTTTTGCCGATACCGTGCCTTTTGCTGGTTTGAGACAATATATTTTTCTATGAGGAAGTGTTAAATATGTTAATAAAACTAACACATCAATATCTTCAGAAACAACAGTAATATTTTCTGATTCAATATTAATTGCCATTTGTATGATTAATGTATCAGCATCACCTTCTGCTTGACACGAGAAAATATTGTTATCAGCTACTTTCTTCGATTGATTCATCGAATTTCGATGAATCTGCTTTTGTTATTGCTGTTTGCAAGGAACCTTCCTTTGCGAATTTTTAAAGGCATATTTTCTTCAAAAATTAAATCTGTTAAAATAGTTATAGAGTTAAAATAAACTTGAGCACGCCGTCCTTCGGATGGGACGTTAAGCGAAGTGCTCGTTAAAGACCCCTGCCCTAGATGAATAAAAATTTAGGGTAGGCAAAATTTAGGACTCCCAGAGTAGAGTCGGGCTCATGTCCACTAGAGTGACGAAAGAGCGCTCTGCTAGTAGGCGATATGAGCTCGTAGTTAAAGCCCGGGCATGAGTCACAAAACCTAACCTAACTAAATCTCTAAACTCTCGTCCCCATCGACTAATTCCCTTCCCATTGGCCGATTTAGCTGAAAATCAATACGTTTCGATGGGTGGTTCTGGTTAGGTACTCATTTCGGGTCGATATGTTCACTCTATTATGAGTTATCGGGTCCACAGTCACAAACACACACACAGATATTTTAAATTTTTTCAAAACTCAACGTCAGGATATTGACTGATTACAAAACATCCCGTATACTATATACAGCTGAGAGAGTAAAAAAATAGGTGTAAAAAAGGCTCCAAATCTTTTATTGAACTGGCGACAATGGCGTAGCCAAGGGGGTCCTCGAATTTCCTGACTACGGTCTAGTTCAATGGTTTACTTAGAGTGTGCTGTGGCAAGATGCGGTAGATCCACCCCTAATGGAATTCGCCCCCCCCCCCCCCCCCCCCTCAGACTTAGGCTCCATATGTATTAGGGTCTTATAATGCAATTAGGTTCGGTTCGAAGCACACAGTCTCTGGTGTAAGTCAAATGAGAAGGTCTTAGCTGGGGACTTAGCAAGCTCGCCTTCCTCAGCCGTCTGCCATTAGAGAAGCAGCTTCCTTCACATTTGATGTCTTAGCCAGGATCCACACACCTGGAGGTGGCTCGGAATCATAGGAGTGTGACTTGGGGGGGGGGGGGGGGGGGGGGGGGGGGGGGGGGGGCGTATTGGGGGTAATAAGGTTATACAGTCGTTAGGCCAGCCGCGTAATAACGTGGTTATTTCAGTGCACTAGAAAGCAGTGGTAGCTCAGAGGTAGCAGGCTAGCCTACTGAGCGGGTTCGAAACCCGGCCGAAGCCCTTAGTTTTTTTATCTGAGAGGTCAAAAAACCTCGAGCACGCCGTCCTTCGGATGTTGTGTCATAGGTGAGCCTTTTTTACATCAGGAGTTAAGACATTATAGTTTTTTTGTTTTTTTTATTCGCGTAACAATCAGAAAATTTAAAAGCAATGATAAAATATATTGTAGGAATATTGAGGGTCAGTCAAAGATGGAAGAAAACAGGCAACACTATTCAAACGCCAACGTTTCGATATATTTTATATCATCATCAGGGCCTACAAACATGAGGGGGGAATCTAGATTAGAATCACACTTAAACAACATTAGTGTCTTGATAAACATTACTGAACGTTAAAATAGACATTATAACAAGTTAAAAATTGAACCTGACTTACTATGAATACATTACTAAACATTAAAATTGAATATAGGTACATTGTTAACCATAAACATGAACGTACACTAATACAAATTAAAATTAAATATGAATACATTAATAATCATGGAAATAGACAAATAGGTGGAACATAATAAAGAGTAAAAAATTAAACTGACTTACTATGAATAAGCAGGCTTGGGGAGAAGGTATGTACACTGGATGGAGTCTTACATTGCAATGAAATGGTACAATAATACTAGGGTGCTGAAGGAACCAGGTACAGGGAGCTAGGAAAACCCCGTCATAAATGTCACATTCCAGCCAGAAATGTTGAAAATAATATAAATATAATGATTGAAATTGGAGAAATATTGTGTCTGCTGTGGCTATGTAACCTTTTAATTAACAATTACTAAGGTTGTTGGTGTCCGTATACTCTAATAAACATATATAGATAATAAGGTAATGTTTAATTGTGATTCTAATCTTGATTCCCCCCCATGTTTGTAGGCCCTGACGATGATATAAAATATATCGAAACGTTGGCGTTTGAATAGTGTTTTCTTCCATCTTTGACTGACCCTCAATATTCCTACAATTAGAATCTACAGTCGCTAATCAACATCTATAAAACATATATTGTAATGATTTAAAATATATGTTCAATACATGGCTAAAATATATGTAAATATGTTTTTTTATTTATTTAACAAACCACTACTTTCTTTGTTCCTTATTTTTGTTTTCACAACTATGTCTTATATAAATGTATGGTAAAAAAAAAAAAACGTATGCACTCTTCCTTCAGGTGGTACGTTAAGCGATGGTCCCGAGCCTGTCCGATGACAGGAACTTAAGACCCCCAAATTAGATAAATTAGATAACTAAACCTAGATAAGCAACTATTTACACCGGGGTTTTCGAGGCAGTAGCAAGGTACAAGGGTTCACCCCACCAAGCGACGGCGTACGTTGCTACTTCAAGCTCAAAGAGCAGCCCTTCTCAGGATTACCAAGGCCTACCGTACGGTCTCCACGGCTGCGCTGCAGGTGCTGGCGGGGGCCCTACCCATAGACTTTGTCTTGGATGGGGCCGTCGCCTCGTACTTCTGTAGACGCGGCTTGCCGTTGGAGGCAGACACGGACATGGCCTTGCGTCAAGCCCTGGAAAGGGAGATGCAAGGACGGGCGAGACCAGAGCGCCTGAGGGGCATTGTCCAGGAATGGATCGCAGAAAGATGGCAACGGCGTTGGGCGCAATCGACAGATGGCCGTACAACCTTCACCTATTTCCCAGACGTCCAGACGCGCCTTGACTGTCCATGGGTACAACCAGACCATTGGACGTCACAGCGCCAAGCTCTTCTTCTTTAACAGCCCAGCCTGCTCGTGTGGCGGCGTCGAGACTGCGGAACACGTAGTTCTCGAATGCCCGCTATACGACGTGCCCAGGGCGGCGCTGATTCGCCAGACAGGTTCGTATCTGGGACTGGACCTGCCGGGACTGATGACAGAGGCTGGCTACCTGGCTTTTGGTCGGTTGTCTCCTCCTGGCGGAGAATCAAGAAAGCCTACTAACCCGGTGCCGGGGGCCCCACCGACCACCGACAGGCGTGCGGCGGCTGCCCCCGGCTCCGGGACACAGGCAGAACAGAACCCCCGATAAGATCCCGAGATCACTCGGCGTAAGGAGCCGGGAGAACATAGGGTGATGTGACCGACCCCCCTAAGGGGTCAGGAGCACCCAAAAAAAAAAAAAAAAAAAAAAAAAAGATAAGCAACATGTAGGACTCAGTGACATCGGACACATGTAGACCAGAGATACGAAAGAGCTCTCTAGTGGTAGGCGATATGAGTTCCATGTTAAAGCCTGGGTATGAGTCACACTAATGAACGAACCAATTAAAAACAATTAAAGAAAAAAATTAAACTATTATTTGTCTGATAGCAATGTTTTTTATCTAGGGCTTGAAAAAACCTTGAGCACACCGTCCTTCCAATGGGATGTCTAGCGATTATCCTGGGCCTCTCGTTATGTTCTCCTACCCTAGTTCAATAAAACTTTAGGGCAGGCAAAATTTAGGACTCAGTAGAGTCGGGCTTATGTCGACGAAAGAGCGCTCTGGTAGTAGGCGATATGACCTTGTGGTTAAAGCCCGGACAAGAGTCATAATAACTAACTAGTAGTAGTGAAGTCTTTATTCAATTAACATATTAGAAAATTACATACAAAACATATATACATTAATGTGACCTTTTGTCCTAATGTTAAGCCAATGTCCTAAGCCATCTTGAGGAGTCTAGATTTACATAAATAATATTATCTTATAAACTTATTAACAACAAATTTTTCTTTCTAAAATAAATAAAAATCAAATAATAAATATATCTTTGTTCCTATTTATTCATTTATTTAATTCACAGTTTCTGAAATCGAAAGCCTTTTTGCAATAATTTATCAGTAGTTGCCAATCTTTACCATTTAATAATTCCAACATAAATGAAGTATCTCGATGTTATTAACAGACAGACTATCTCCCAGATTGTAGTCCGAGATATAGTTATTTATCCGTCGGAACCAGAGCACATTCTTTTTAATTACCTCTTTAGTTAACTATATTCCCATTAAAATAAATAAAAATTTTTTAAATCGCAAGGTTACTGATCTAGTAGATTAAGCCATAATTTCCATTGATTTCCCAACAAACAGAAAAAGAATAAAGATTGAACCAAAAACCTCTTAAGAAAAGAAAAGCTCAAAAGAAGTTTAACTTAATTATGAGAAGGTTGATTGGCTGGTGAGCAGGGGGGGGTCATTAGGAGTGGAAGGTCTCTGGAAGAAGGAGGTAATGGCATTAGACTGTTTGATAAATGGAGCCTTCGTGGTGGAGGTAACTAATCCGGCTATAAAAAGGAACAGTCCCAGCGCTCCACAGGATCCCGGCCAAATCTGGAACCAGTCTTCCGCCCCTTTCCAATTATAACGACACCCCCCCCCCCCCCCCCTTCTCTTTTCCTTTCAGGCACAAACCCTTTTCTTTTACTTCTATTCCTTTTCTTTATATTTCTCATTTTTTATTTACTTCTCTCCCCCTCCTTCTTAATCCGAGCTCTGTTACCCCTTTTTTAGAATCCCTAATCTTCGTCTTTATATAAAAAAAAATAATAATAAAAAAATATATCCTTCTAGGTTGTTCCTTTTTCAAAGAGTTGCTTACTTCGCCTCCTGTCTATACTAATAAAAGACTTTTCAATTAATCTAAACATCAGAGCAACAGCAAGACAAGTTAAGGGTAACTGTAAGGGTACTCATCAAGAAAACAATAGATACAATAATTCTCTGGAACCCTAAAGATCAGGCTGTCCGCTACCTCGGTGTATTCTTAGACACACGGCTCACATGGAATCTTCACATCAACACAAAACTCACACAAGCATACATTCGTCTGAAACATCTCTATCCACTCATTAACCGCAACACACCCCTCAAACACTCTTGCACACTGCTCCTGTACAAAACATTACTTCTCCCAATGCTAACATAAGCCTGTCCAATATGGCATGGCGCCAGTCCTTCACTCACAACACGACTACAAACATTTCAGAACAAAATACTTCGTGTGTCTCTGAATGCACCTACTTTCAGACCTCATCAGGATCTCTCAGACATCCATCATGAATCACGTATTCACCATTTCTTAGACACACCCCTTCCTATCTCCCTCCCACCAAAAGCGTTCACACCCTCCGAATTTCAGTACGAAATTAAAAATCTCCCCAGAAGTAAGTCCCCGGGCTACGACCTGATAACAGCGGAGATTCTCCAGCGGCTGCCCCGGAAAGCTGTTGTATTTCTGACAACTCTGTACAATTCCATTCTTCGTACAACATACTTTCCCATTCAGTGGAAGTACTCTGTTATCACTATGATCCCAAAACCAAACAAACCTGAGCATGACCCTTCTTCCTTTCGACCTATCAGTCTTCTCTCTTTTCTTTCCAAGATCTTTGAAAAACTTCTCTATAAACGCCTCATTTCTATCCTTTCACTTCATCTTCCCGATCACCAGTTTGGGTTTCGTTCTTCTCACTCCACCACCCACCAACTACACAGGATTGTCGACTACACAGCGTCTGCATTAGAGCGAAAACGGGGCATTCCTGAATATATCTCAGGCTTTTGATCGGGTCTGGCACGCGGGACTTCTATATAAACTTAAACCCCTCCTACCCCATACATATCTTATTCTTCAGTCATACTTAACGGATAGGTATTTCGCCGTCCTTCAGGGCTCAGCTATTTCCTCCTGCCACCCCATACTGGCCGGCGTGCCTCAGGGCTCAATATTAACCCCCCTATTATACTCCATGTACACCTTCGACTTAGCCACCGACCCTCTCACATTAACAGCCACATACGCAGATGACACCGCCATTCTAGCCTCTCACACAGATCCTCACACCGGTATTTTTATAAATGTCTTTGGTGGATTAGATAATATTTCAAAAAATAAGTTTGTTTTATTTATTTATTACAAATTCCACAATATGGATGGTGTTGAGCGAAAAGGGCCAATCTACAACTTGCAGAATGTTTCTAAAACTGAAAACTGCAATTCTAATTAATTTTATTTGCAAGTTTATAGATTTTGTTTATAAATATTAGTGAGAAAGATTAATTACGTTTATCATACACCGCCCTTGCAGATAGGCCCAAATCAACTGATGACCTTGACAGGGTCAAATCAGATAGGTCCGAATGAAAAAAATCAGATTGGCCCTTTTCGCTCAACACCATCGATATGTCCGCGTTCCTCAACTTAGAAGTTACTTGGAGTTAGTTTGCTCCGTCGCTCCTCAAGTAATTTCGTTATTTTATTATTTTTAAGTACAATTGATTATTGGTGGAATAATGGATGACTGATGAAGGAAGGTCTGACCCAGATGAGGTTCTGTCCCTTCTACTCAATAAACCTTGGAACAGAAGAACCAAAGATTGTCCAATAGATGAAGGAGACAGAAGTAGCAGGGGAGCCATGTCCGGCTCCTGACAATCAGCTTTGTTGAGATCCTGACTCATTGTGAGAGAACATTTTCTTTTCATTAACATGAGAAAAAGGCAATCATGTTTTCTGGTCTTTCATTTCTTTATGTGGGGGGTAAAGAGCACTTTGTGAAATTCTAATGGGATACCATAAAGGAGAACTGAAGGAGAGGGGAGGTGTGGGGGGAGGGGGGAGGCTAATTGTGCACAGAGGATCCTCCTCCAGAGGCACCCCACCTGAAAGACACCCTCAGCCCCTATCCTGTCTCTTTTTAATTGTCATGCAAAGAGGGAGGGACGGCCAAATATTGAACTTGGCTGATTACAAGTCAGCCTCCAGCTGCAGAGTGTCCTCCAGCACAACTTGGAAAGAGTCTACCATGGAGCTACATCTAAATGTTCAACTTGGCTGAAAATAAGACAGTTGAGAAAGAAATCTTCCAATGTGTAGCTAGCGCAAGATAAGAACCACGATGGTCAAATGAAACGCTGGTTCTTAGTGATGATAGAGTGTCAAAGTTGTCTGATAGTGCCTCCTTCACAGCGGGGCAGCAAAGTGACTCATTCTTCTTCTTCTCTCGCTTGACCCTACGGTGCCAGGGATGCAGAAGAACCATCTCCTCCTCTCCAACTTCTGTTCTCCCAGTCACTCGTTAATGAAATTTACTGTCTTCGAACTACTTGGAATACTGTTGTTTCCTACTTTAAAAAAATGTTTTTTTAGTAAGAAACAACAGTAGATCCACGGATCAATGACATTATCAATATAACGAAAATAAGATACATTTCATGACTTAATTCAGAGCATTCAAAATTAGTGTATCAGTGAATCAATAGTTATGTCCATATGTTTCTAAATAGATACAGATCCTCATCTCAGAAGGACGGCGTGCTCTAGATTTTTTTACCTCAATTCAATAGGCTAGCATGCTACCACTGAGCTACTGGCGCCCTCAGAAAAACGTAGTAAATCTGAGACCAGATGCAACAGATATCGAAATAATCCCTGCGTTAGTTAATCAACCAACCTAAGAGGCAACATTTTAAACGGATCAGCTTAATCCTATTCCAAAACCTTCTCCAAAAAGAGGACAAAAATATCATCGCTAAAATAATAATTTATATGTTTAGTTTCCGTTATTGAGATAGCGCCAGGTTGTACTTGGCTTCTGAGGGGCGCAAACAGAGAACTTGGCTGTAGTGAGTACAAGCCAAGCTAAAGCTTCTTAGCTCTACACAGGGAGAGCTAGTGTGGCGAGTCCTGGGAGCGGCGGGGGCCTTCATCAGCTGTTCTTCAAAGACCCTGACGCTATCCACTCACCCATCCCTAACCGGATCTGGACCGATATCCAAACCCTCCCTCTTGCGGATCTTAGAATTAAAACAACACAGCCAAGACTGGGCCGTGCTAATCCCTCGGCCTCTGGTGAGAACTGCAACACTCCTCATGACCGACTCCCCCGAGATGTTCCTTTTTTTCATCTCTTTCATTGGCTGTTTTTTCCGCCGTCACCCCCTCCCCTTCCAACCCTTTCATATTTAATGGCGGAAAGCCGATCATCCCAGCTCAGTCTCCCCCCTACCCCATATCGACCGTTTACCAGCTCCTATGAATTATCCATTTGAACTTCACTCCCTCCTCTTATTTAAGCCAGGATCCAGGATATTGGTATCCCATCCATCTGACATTGATATCCTTCATCTCTCTTGCAAGATATCTGACATAAGAAGCTGTAGCCACTGTGGCTGAGGGGGGCCTCCCAATCTCTACTAGTGAACAGAAAGTTTAGAATCCGACTCTACGGGAGTCCATTTAGTCTACCCTACATTTTTATTCACCTAGAAAATGCGTCTTTAACAAGTTCCTGACATCGTACAGGCTCGGGACCATCGCTTAACGTCCCATCCGAAGATCTCTAATCATTGTACTCTGTAAGAATTTTGGAGAATATATATTTTTCATCTCTACACATCACACATCCCACAACACGACAACACATTACTAGCATACATTAACAACCAGCCCATTCCTGTAATCCGACACTGTCCGATATCTAGGACTTCATTTAGACAGACGTTTAACTTGGACAACTCATATCAGACTGAAACGCACAGACCTCAAAAGAAGATTTGGACGACTGAAATCAATCATCGGACAACGATCGACATTATCGCTTGAAAACGATCACATATACAACACTATACTAAAACCCATCTGGACTTACGGCATCGAGATATGGGGATCAGCCAAAAAATCAAACATACAACGTCTCCTTCTAAAAAAGTTTTTTTTTTTTTTTTTTTTTTTTTTTTTTTTTAATAATAATTCAATAGAAATTGTTTATGCGACTAGACATTGACGAGTGAACGTCGGCGTTATTGTTATTGTTTGTGTGATAACGGCTTGTGTTTACCTACTGAGAGCGGATTAATACATTTGCTCCCTAGCCATGGACAATTAAAATTTTCACGACAAACTCCATCATCATGCCAATCCACTTATTCTGCAATTATCCACAGGCACTCTCCCCAAAAATTCGCCACGACATCTCAAGCGGGCATGGCGGAGGAACCTGCTCCCGGGATTCGGTCACGTACCTCAGCAGTATAGCCACACACTTGCCATCGCTCATCACAATTACTAATGACAAATGTGATGTAAATAAAATTTAAAAAAAAGTTTCACCGTCTCTCCACATGTTCACCTCTTGTTAACGAGACCTTGTTTTTTTTTCATATTTATTTATTTTTTTTTTTTTTTGAGATATCCTATTTCATTTTTGTCAGACCTTTCTAATAAATGAAGGTCTTATTAAGAAGTCGTGAAATTGAGAGGAAAAGGTTTGAGGACCAAAACACAGATATTACGAAATAGTAGCCCAAAACGTTTTTATATAAGAAAAAAGTTTAAAATAATGTGGGCGATAAAGATAGCAACAACTAATAAATAGAATTAATTTTGATATTATTTTCCCATTTTCGCGGCCCCTATGCATTGTGTTGCATCGCCAGTAGATCCGTTCCTAAATAAATAAGGTTATTTATTTAAGCTTCTGTATTAATACATTTATAGAAGAGGATTATCTCTGTTGTTGAAATATGGAGAAATGGAAAATAGTCTCGTTATAAAAGAGAAAAAGAATCGTATTTCAGTGTTTTTTTATTATTCTTTTTTTTTTTTTTTGTATTTATTTCTTTGTAAGGATATCTGTCATTGTACACTGGTTTGATATGAATTATTGGGGGCAAGATGGGGGGGAGGGGGGGGAATGCAATCAAATCCGAACGATAGGATGACAATAGAAGGTATTATAGGCTATTGAAGAGAGGGTATAGGGCCTATAAAGGGTCGGGGTGGGGGAAGGGTCCCTGTCCAGTGTACAGGTACAGAGGAGAGTCTCTTGTATGGGAGGTGAGAGGATGCAATCGATACTGAGGCTGGGGGGAGGTTCTTGGTTAGCGTTACTATAGACTCCACCCTCCCACACAACCAGCCCTACATCGCTCGCTCAGTGTCTTCAGTACTACCAAGCCCATCTCCAAAACCGTCCATAAATTAACTAATGCACTTTTTGAACACTTTTTTGATCCCCTCTACCTGTCAAAAAGTGTCAAACTCTTCTGAACGCCCCCCTCTTCTCCAGATAAAATTATAACAGTGGGGAACTAATAAAAAATACATGACGTAACCATTACAGGACTTTCTTATACCAACCACGATTATAGATCACTCCCCCTCCCCTTCTCAAAATCATTTCATACAGGCAGTAGCGGTTTTAGGTGCGGCAAACCTGGGCCACCAATTAAAAAAATTTATAAAATTCTATATCCAACACCATTATTGGATATAGAATTTTATTGACCATTCCCATATCTGTGGCGAGTGCTGAAAGATCGTTCTCAAAATTAAAATAAATCAAAAACTATTTGAGATCAACTTTGGCTCAGGATCGCTTGACATCGCTCGCAATTTTGTCAATCGAAAAGGATATTTCGCGTACTACTGATTTCGACACTGTCATCGACACATTTGCAAAACAAAAAGCTCGCAAGGTTAACTTACATGTCTAAATTGAAATGTATTTGATCAAACTAATTATCGCATGCCACGAATGTAAAATTATTTCTTCTGATAATATCCTTAAGAACACGAGATATTGAATAAAACAATTCTGATCGTCCGCAGTAATCAGTATATTATTCTGAAATTGATAAAAAAAAACCCATTCAATGGAGTATCGATTGAAAAATACCACAACAATACTATTAAATGATGATGATTATTCGAAGAATTCGCAGTATTACTGCAGACTTTCTTCCCAAATGTTACTTGAGGTGAAACCTTGAGCTGAAATTTAATTTTAACCGCGAAGGCCTCGCGAAAAGTCCACGGCCCAGGGCCTCGCGTTGGCTAACGCAGGCACTGCATACAGATATTACTGGGTAAATGAAAGTAATGAGTTGGCAATGGTATTTTTTGCTTCATTGAACGAAATTAAACGCAACCTATGGGTTTTGAAAAGTAGCACATGATTTTTGGATACAAAAATATCGTTAGAATATATATTTCGATTAGCAGAATCTATTATTTCAAAATTTATATCAGTTATTTTGACTGTGGTATCTAACTCCAGATTCTGAGTGTTCGCAAACATAAGTAAAGGTGAGTAATCTTGTTCTCATTAATCAAATAATAAAATAGCTGAACTGAAAATAACAGTTATAATTACCAAATATGTGTAATATATCACCCAAAATAACAGTTATTATTACCAAATATGTGCGATGTATCTCCCAAAATAACATTTATTACCGAATATGTGTGATATATCACCCAAAATGACAGTTATTATTACCAAATACGTGATATATCACCCAAAATAGCAGTTATTATTACCAAATAATATTTGGTATAATCGACTGAGGTATCGATACATGCGATAGATAGGAAGGTTGGAGGGACCGACAGTCGACTGAGATATCGATACATACGATAGTTTGCCCCCCCATTTTGCATTTTCCGTAGTATCGATAACAGGAGGTCGACTATTAGTCCCCCATAGTGATGGGACTGGGCTAGTTACCGTCTTTGTTCATGGCTGACTGGAAGCACTTGGTGAGACGACAAGCACGACACTGGTTCCTGTGGGTCTTGTCGATAGGACACCGTCCTTTTGCTTCTCCCTGGGCCTTACAAGTGTACACTCTGTTCCGGTGGATGCTCCTCTTGAAGAACCCCGAACAACCTGCCAACAATCACACTATTACTACCGTCCCACAATAATCAGCTTGAAAAGAATCATCTCATCCTATCGATAAAACCTAAAAACCCACTTTTTTTTATAAATCATATTTTGTTAACTAGCTTTTTACCTCTCCATCAATACGAAGTATAGGGGAAGTTATGTAATCGAACTGAAATTCGATGTTGAAATTTCACCGAAGTTTTATGATTTCTAACCACCTAACTCCAAAAATTAAAACTGAAAAAAAAAAGCTGTTTTTGTGCATGATAACTCCCGATATAAAGAATGTACCAAGATGTGTATCCAACCAGAACCTCATAATGAGGACTTTCAGTCAAATCGGCTACAGGGATAAGATGGGTCGACATGGGTCCGAGGGAGAGAGAAAACTTAATTGAATAATTCGTGCTGGGGAAGTAGATTTCCGGTTATTGACCGACGACTTGTGGTAGCACGGTGTGAAGTATGGAAGGTCTCCATTGCCTGACACAACTCAACCCCCGGTCACTCGGTCCCTCCCACCATTCAGTCCGCACATTAAAACCTATGTACAGATTAATCATCTGGCTTAAATTTCCAAAACGAAAAAAAAAATTATCAATGAATCACCGGCTATGTATTTCCCCAGTAAGAATTAATCAATTAAGGTTTCGCGCCCTCCCTCCATACAAGGGCGGATCCAGGATGTAAAATTTTGTTGGTTCAATATTTGGATGTTTTACCCTATTCACAAGATTTGGAAGGATGAAGGACAAGGGGGCTAATATTTTGGTTGGTTTGACGAAGAGCACGAATTAATAATGAAGACTGAAATATTATTATAATGGTAACAGGTTGAATAACAGTCTGAGTCTGTAAACGATGATGTCATTAAAGTGTCACGCATCACTAGGATATCTTTCCTTTTTAACGTGCATATTTCTTTATCCTAAACTGACTTATAAGCATAAACAATCGGACCTCACTGTAAGGATAACCAATAAAAAAGAAAATTGACACCTTCCTTACAAAATAGTCTTTATTAACTAATGCATTTCGAACGCAGAAACGTTCATTATCAGAGCTACATATAAACTGTAAACAATAGTTCAGAATCAAAACTGCTCTTAATTGAATCTAACAACAATCGATTAGTTGGTACCAAAATTATTATGAATTTTAATAAAACATTTTAAAAAAAATTAAAATAAAGTAAAGTAAGAATTATGAAGGAAATATTGCACCTAAATATCACATTAATAAATACAATTCCATAAATTAATTGAAATGTTTACAACACATATCAACTGGATGCATGGGAGTCTTTGTTCATCCACCAAGCGAAGAAAAAAGGAATCAACTTGATGAGCCTGGATAATGGCCCCGTACCCATATCTAGTTTGTACGGAGTGTTATAATCTCTTACAGTGCAATATTTATAGTGGAACAATTAATTTATGGAATTGTATTTATTAATGTGATATTTAGGTGCAATGTTTCCTTCATAATTCTTACTTTACTTTATTTTGAGGGCGCCGGTAGCTCAGCTTCGGATGGGACGTTAAGCGATGGTCCCGAGCCTGTACGATGTCAGGTACTCGTTAAAGACCCCTACCCTAGATGAATAAAAATGTAGGGTTGGCAAAATTTATGACGCCCACAATAGAGTCGGGCTCATGTCCACCAGAGTGACGAAAGAGCGCTCTGGTAGTAGGCGATATGACCTCGTTGTTAAAGCCCGGGCATGAGTCATAAAACCTAACCTAACCTTTACTTTATTTTAATTTTTTTTTAAATGTTTTATTGATATTCATAATAATTTTGGTACCAACTAATCGATTGTTGTTAGATTCAATTAAGAGCAGTTTTGATTCTGAACTATTGTTTACAGTTTATATGTAGCTCTGATAATGAACGTTTCTGCGTTCGAAATGCATCAGTTAATAAAGACTATTTTGTAAGGAAGGTGTCAATTTTCTTTTTTTAATGACTTATAAGCCTTTGCGCTAGGGGGGCAGGGGGAGTAATTCTGCTTTTACCCCCCCCCCCCCCCCCCCCCTCCCCCCCCCCTTTTATTCGCCACTGTTCCAATCGACCGTTTGGGCTAAAACTCAATATTTGACTTTTTTTTTTTTTGGCCTTATGTACGATGCATATTAGCCATGACTCTTATAATGGTGTTTTACCTATTTATTTACTACATCCATGGCCCCGGGAGAGAGTTCTATCTACTAAATAAAACTCACTGCCGGACGGGATTCGAACCCACAAACCAGCTCTACGCTCTAGCCCGCACGGCCCCCATGGCAATATTTGACTTACAAAGTGGCCTTTGAATCCTCATTTTAAGTTTTGTATCGACACATTCATTACATCGGAAATTATTTGTATATTTAAATCGATCCCTTCTTATCTGGTCCCCCTTCCCTTTCACCGATTTGACTAAAAATCAATAGGAGTCCTTTGGATTCTGGATACACATATACAGGGGCGTAGCCAGGGGGGGCGCGTGCCCCTCCCCCTGGCCAGAGCAAAAAACCAAGATAAAAATTAAATAAACTAAAAAAATAGTTTTTATTAAAAATGGATTGCTTGCAAGTTACCAATAGGATCTTCAAATTTCCCGTGCGTCTGATTCCTAAATCAGCAATCAACTGTTACATAAATGTACATGTACAAAACAAGTCATATTACATTTATTTAAATATATATGAATTCGGTCATTTCATTTCCTCGCTCAAAATCTTCATTTATGTTCTACTTTATACTCTTAAAGCTGATTTTACATGCGCAGTAAAAATGGAAAGCGCAGCAGCAACAAATGCACGCTATTGGATGTGAGTCATTTAATTCTAAAAGCACGGAAAACACAGCGTGCATTAGCTGCTGCTGCGCTTTGAATTGTTGTTGCTCATGTAAAGTCAACTTAAGTATTATAGTCAATGGTTACCTCAGGGGGAGCTTCTAGAGGTCCGAGTCTCCCAAATTAATAACAAAAAGTCTGCAGCGGTAACCACGGAAACTGAGGGCTGTTTATACCCCCACCCTCATAGCTTAATTTTGCCCCCCCCCCCCCCCCTGCTCAAAATCCTGGCTACGCCCCTGTACATATACATTTTCATGCAGATACATCCATTCTATCGGAAGTTATCCTGTTCACACAAACACACAGAGAGAATTTATTTTTTGGATTCAGGATGGGAAATATGAAAACTCCGTATCGAATATTTGACTGTTTACATAACATCCCTTATACCTCGGGAAGTAGAAGCTCATTTCTAATAGATTTAATCAAGAAAATGGACGAAATTGAACAAAACTTTTTGAGAAGCAACAGATCTCCAAGTAGCCAGAGATGGAGATGTTTGAGAGAGACAATTTATTTGATTTGTGCCTCTGGGTTTAGAATGGTTTACCGACAGAGGAAATGAATTTTTGACAAGAGCAGAGAGCAAAGTGAGATAGACAAAGTTTAACTCGGCAATTAGCCGAGAGAGGGTGGGACTTACCGTCACAGCTGTAGATTCCGTAATGCTTGCCAGAACTTCTATCCCCGCAAACTTTGCAAGGTATGTCTAACAGCCGGTCTCCTGCAACAGAAACTTATCAAATAACCACCATTTTAGGTAAACTAATCTATATATAATATATAATAGAGTGGAATATAAAGTTGGTTGGAAAATGTACAATATGGCAACTGCGCAAGTATAAATCACTGATGGGTAGCTTCCGATCACGGGCTATGTACTTCCTCAGAACGAATTAATCAATTAACTTTTTCCTCCCGTTGCAAAAACCAGTCAATCAAAGAACAAAGCTTCTAAATTCTCACACTAAATTGTGTTTATAAATTCATTACATCGGCAGATATTGTTTTTTTTTTTAGTTAACCCCCCCCCCCCCCCCCCCCCCTGTGATCCCCATTCCCTTCTGCCGATTCAGAGGAAAAGTGATAAGTGTCGTCCGCAGCCCCGCCGAAACGGCGAGGCGGGAAGGGCGATCGCCTAGGGCGCCTCGATGTTAGGGGCACAAAAGTTGTTGACTCTTTGAACTTGATTGAAAGAATTGAAAAAAAAACTAATACTTGCGACTTATTCACGAACTTGTGGTTTGCGTTACGCATACTTTTAACGATTCCAGTATCAGTAGCCAGTTGCGAAAGGAGTTTTAGCAAATTGAAATTAATAAAAACATATTTAAGATCAACTATGACACAAGAAAGACTCCAGGCTCTGCTGTTCTTGCAAGAAAACGAACTGGCCAACAACATACATTTCAAGGATGTAATTGAAGAATTTGCTAATGCTAAAGCCCGAAAAATACAATTAAATTTTTCCAAAAATTGATACAATTTGATGTCTTTCAATCATTTTTTCAGATATATTATGATGTTTTTATCATTTTTTTATCTATAGTATATATATATATTTTTTTCTTTTTTTATAATAAATTTAAACATTAAAAACATTTTTTATGAAGTTTTATTTTTTAATTATTGAAATAGTCTCTCCTTACAAGAGGGCGCAAGGTAGATTTTCGCCTTGGGCACTGATATATGTTGCGGCGGAGCTGGTCGTCCTTTTGGGCTTTAGAATTCACAATTGAAATATTGTGTCGATACATTCATTACAATGGAAATTATTTTTATCATCTTCAAGTTTCTGTGTTATACCTCCCGTAATTCCCCCTGTCTACGCACAACTTTGTAGACACGGCAAGCTCTCTGTAGTGGACTGTATTCGATAGTGCTGGTTCCGGGAGAAGACCAGCTTAACATAAATTGAGGCAACTCAGGACCAAAACATTGATCCTTAACATGAATTGAGGCAAATTCTATTATTCTAATATTTCCTTAAACTATGTACTTACAGATTGCAGTCTGCACTGTGGTCCAGTCGAATCTATAAGATACATAAGGTGGGGGAACACTGATATAATTGAACTACTTATATATTGCCTGGCCAGGCTATACAGAAAGAACAGGGCTTTACTATAACACTATGAGTGGCTATGACTCCACAAGAGATGGCATGTAAAACCGTACTCTTACACGATAGGCACACTTTGAGTAACCATAACCTGATACAGAACGGGACGTAAAGCCGTACTGTACCCACGACAGTTAGACTGGTACTCCACTAGACTCACACAAACTTGAGACTAACACGCGAGAGTAGAACCGGGGACAACCACACTTGTTGACGCCGGGTCCGAAACTGAGATGGCTAGGGTTGTACTCTGTACCCTAGGTGCAAAGGGTGGGGAGAAATTCACCTATGTATTTATCCGCCTTACCCTAGCAAAAGTAGGCCCAAACACCCCCTTTCCATATGGTCAATTTGACTGAAATCAATAGGTGTTGTCGTTAGAGTATTTTGGATTTACATATAAAATTGATACATTAATTCTATCCGGAATTATCGTGTTCACAAACAGCGAAACATTTTTTTTTTTTTTTTCATATTTGGAATGTGGAGGTCGGAAAACAAGAAGTTTCGTTGAAAACTCGGCATCGATTTTTTGACTGATTACATAACTTCTTCTATACATCATATAGCTGCGGATGGAAAATCATTAAGTAACTACAAAGTACATAAATATAGCTGTTAGAGCAGCGAGAAAAATCAGGACTTGAATATAATCCAGACGATTTGGATTTAGTATATCCGGATTCCGAATTATTGTAGCTTATTATCTATTTTAATGGAGAATAAAGTAAATGTACAATAAACCCATTGTATTGTGACGTCAAATAAATACATAAAATTTAAAAATAAATTTATTTCTCAAAGTAAACATTTTTTTTTTTTTTACTTCCCCAGGTATACGAAGTATAGGGGAAGTTATGTAATAGGTCAGAAATTCGATGCCGAGTTTTGAACGGAATTTCATGTTTTCCGACCTCTAGATTCCAAATAAGAAAGAAAAAAATGTATATCTGTGAACGCGATAACTCCCGATAGAATGAATGCATCGAAAGGAGGGTTCAGGGAAGCGGGCTCAATTCAAAAACCCTAATAACTGCCGATGTAATCAAGTTATCGACACAAAATTCGGGATGAGGATATAGGAGCCTCTATGTAAGTCAACTGTCGAATATCAGCGCAAAAGGTCGACTGGTTTTAGAGGGGGAGCGAAAAGTTAATTGATTAATTCGTTCTGGGGAAGTACATTGACTGTGATTCACCAACCCCTTTTTTTATTAGTCTCTAAAAAATAATCGAGAAAGAATTGTTCAATATTATAGAAAATAAGAGGTATGTAGGTACTACAAGAGTTAGTTATTATGACTCATGCCCGGGCTTTAACTACGAGGTCATATCGCCTACTACCAGAGCACTCTTTCGTCACTCTGGTGGACATGAGCCCGACTCTACTGTGGGAGTTCTAAATTTTGCCTACCCTAAATTTTTATTCATCTAGAGTAGGGGTCTTTAACGAGTACCTGACATCGTACAGGCTTGGGACCATCGCTTAACGTCCCACCCGAAGGACGGTGTGCTTAAGTTTATTTTACCTCCCAGATAAAATAAACTAAGGGCCTTTGCCGGGTTTCAAACCCACGACCTTGAGCTCAGAAGGCAATAGGTTTTGTCCGGAACTATTTTTTGCTGTTCCATGTGATGTCAGTATGTTAAAACGCTGCTAACACACAATAAAAGAGGTTTTGTTTAGGAGTTCGCACCATGGTAATAAAGTATCTTCATATTTTTACACAGATTTTAGTTAAACGTGAACCAAAATAGTAAATCCTATTTTCAGGAAAATACTACTTTTGAGATGAAGATCTCAACATTCAGAAATGTCAATAGTTGGAAGTGATCCAGGTTCTCAGTTCACAGCAGTTAGCCACAGCCTTGCGAATCTAGAAGAGAGGTAATGACATGGGGGAGGTGAGGATCTTCTTCGACAGCCAAGCAGCACTCCAAGCACTTGCTAGCGCTAATAAGGGAGTGCGTCAAGGAATACTGGGTCCACGGACACACGGGGATTCAGGGAAACGAGGCAGACCGACTGGCCAAGGAAGATACAAGTAAGACTTTCATGGGGCCAGAGCCAGAACTAGAAATATCTCGGGAGGCGTAACGAACCAGGAATAAAAAGTGGGACTAGAGACCTTTTGGAGCAGTCATGGAGAGAAATAACCATTATTACTATTGAGAAGTAATAATGCAGACAGTGGAAGAAGTTAATGGGTGAGGAGTCAAGATGTTGAAGGATGGTGCGAGCGTCGGCAACTAACAGGAAAATTTCGTATGTAAATTGAAAACCCCATAAGGACGACACATTAATTTTTAGCGGAATCGGCCGAAGGGAGGGGGGGGGGGGGGGGGGGGGCTCAACTCAAAAACCCAAATAACTGCCGATGTAATGAATGTATCGATGTATCGACACAAAATTGATTGTTGTCTCAAATGGTCGACTGGTTTTTGAGGGAAAGCGAAAAGTTAATTGATTAATACGTTCTGGGGAAGTACATAGCCGGTGATGATCTACAATTATAATAATGAATTTAATTTTTGATTAGATTATTGGTTCAGGTTTTTACATTTTCAAATTAATTTTTTTTTTCTCCCCCCAAAAAAACGACATAATATTTGATCTGTTTGGAGATGAATGGTTGGTTGGCCAGGTGTGTACTGTGTACTGGATGTGATCTGGTGGATTAGTGTGTAGTGTCGGAGGCTCTGGGCCCTAGCTAGGCCCTGTGAAAGAGACTCTAATGCTCTCCCTCGGTAAGCCCCGGGGTTTAATTGCCCGTGCGAGCTGTGGGACTCAGTACAACTGTTCCTCACACCACTCTCTGATAAATGCATTAGCTCATTGGCCCAAGGGCCTATCACCCCTTGTTGGCCCAGCCCTGGTCTGGCCTCGTCTCCCCCCTCCCCCCTGAGCCACCACCACACCTCAGCCCAGTTCTGACATTATTAATGAGATAGAAATTGTCCAACTCATTCCATGACCAATGAACAGCTCAATACTCTGACAAATAATACGTTTCATTGCTCAAGTGAAATCTATAGTAGTAGATCCATGGATCAGTCAGTTCGCCAATATAACACACAATTGTATATATAAAAATAAAGAAAACGTATGTTTTTAAAAAATATTGTCTATTTCACAAATAATATATAATATGGGAGTACTTTCGGTGTTGCTACCATCTTCAGCCACGACTTAACAAATACTAAATTGAAGTTCAACTAGGTAGGTAGTTTACAATCCAAGCGGTAGGTAGGTATCCTTTTTCAGCCCCTACGGGGTTTTCCTATCCTTTCTGTACAGTTAATATTTGAAATATGGAAAAACATAAAAAATGACATTTCGTCCCAAATTGGGATCTTAAAAATAAAAAATTTGAAATACTATGTGTTGATTAAATGCATATGTGAAGTGAATTAAAGATAACAATTGTTAATATATGAATAAAAATAAAATAAAAAGTTTTATAAAATAAAATATACAGTTTTTTTGAGAGAGTAAGTACGTATACACAGAGACTGGACGATTATATTATTGGCGATAAAAGGGGTGAGTATTTGAGATTGGTCTGATCGTTTATACAATTTCCTTATTGTAGCGCTCTGTTTATTTCTAGTTGTTCCAGTGAGTTGAGTAATGTACCTTTGTCACAAAAATGTAGGTATTGTATGCCTGTATTTATGTCGAAATGGTGTTTGTTTTCGTTGATGTGTTGTGCGAATGTTGATTTTACTGAGTTATATGATGCGTCGGTGTTTAGCCCTATTTCTGATATGTGTTCTTTTACCCTATTTTTAAATTGTCTCCCGGTTTGACCTATATAAACAAAATTGCAAGAACTACATTTTAGTTGGTAAACCCCGCTTTTTTCTTCTGTTTTTATTTTGTCCTTCGTGTTGTTAAGATGTTTGTATAATGTTAAAATGTATAAACTGTTAAGTATCAATTGTATATATCTTGATCCGAAATAGCGTGTTCATAACTTGAACAGTCAGTAGATATAATCACTTGTTTCGTCGATATGATTCCTATCTCCATTTTTTTATGCAGTTTTATTATAAAATAAATTGAGTACCATTAGCCAATATTCATTTCGCCAGAGGTATAGGGAAAGTTATGTAATCTGGCAGAAACTCCATGTTGAGTTTTCACCGGAATTTTTTGGTTTCAATGTTATTGTTTTTTATTTATTTTTTCTTCAGAGTTAGTTATTATGACGTCTTAACTTAGGGTAGGGGTCTTCAACGATTACTGGCATACAGATTCGGGAATATCCAAAGGACGGCATGCTCAAGGTTTTGTCATCTCGCCTGCTTGGAAGGAAAGGCACTATCCCTTGGCCTGCTTGGAAGGAAAGGCACTATCCCTTGGCCTGCTTGGAAGGAAAGGCACTATCCCTTGGCCTGCTCCTTCTCCAGATTTGACGCCCATGGATTTCCATGTGTGGGGTTTCATCAAGGAACACGTCTACAGAACAGAAGTTCCTAACGAAGCAGAATTGCAGAGAAGAATCGTCTAGGCTTTTGATTTACTTCGCGATGGTTTTTCTACGCGTGTGACGGTGGGGTCGGTCCGAAAAAGGGCAAGAGTCTGCTTTCGCAGCAGAGGAAGCCACTTTGAGAACACGAATCTAAGAAATGCAGATTTTTAAAACAAACTTTTAACTTTTCTTACCCGAGAGTAGTTTTCTTTTGAAATAATTAAATTCAAATACAAATTTCCGTTTGAAAAAATTGTGCTCTGTTTCTTCCTCATTCTTCCCATCAGAAAAATAAACCAAAGAATAATAATGCACTTGGTAGGTACCTACCCGTATTTCATAGGAACATAACGTTTTTTTCGCTTTCAAACTTGATTTTCTCCATTAAATCATTTGGTAATCGCAAAATCGAGTATATCGTTGGAAATCTGATTAAATTTGCAAGTTTTCCTGAGATTTGCTGCTCCCTGGGTTTTTTGGGGGAAAGCAGTGAACGTAGAAGTTTTTCCATAAATTTTAATTTTTCAAAAATGTTAAGGTTTTAGCTGTAATTTCGGTTTGGAGTTAGTAATTTTCGAAGTCGAACATACACTAGTCTGATAGGAAATTTAACGTAAGTTCCGAAAATGTGGGCAAAAGTTGAAAAAAGTTGGTTTAAAATGGAGAAATGTGGGTTTTATGGTACAAAAATCATCTCCTTTAAAAAATCATATCTCGGGAACGAGTTGAGATAGAAATGTGCGGTTAGCGGCGTTTTTTCACCCGTTTTTTTTTTCGGTTTAGGTCAGAAACACCCTGTATATTTGTCCCAGAATATTGTAAATCTAAACTTATGTCAATAAAGGCCTATTATTATTATTATTAATATTATTGTTTAAACATTGTTTTCAACTTGATTACAAGCAAATTTATAATATTACTTAGGTTTTTTGTGAATTATATGAGAAAAATAATCATAAAGGAAATGATAAAAAAAAGACTAATAAAAATGGCTGCTCTTTTGAGAATGGATCTGAATCTATTTAGAATCATATCGACAAAACAGTTGAATATATCCACTGAAGCTTTCACAGTGGATATAACCATAACCATAGAAAATGTTAAAATATTTTAACTACTGAATTTATGACTACCCACCATAATGAATACAGTAAAGTAACAATAATATTATTTAAATGGTCAACTAATAATCAATATCTTAAATTAAAATATATAACACTTAAATTGACAAACCAGGTTAAAAAAAAATAACAAGAACACAATCAAAGAATTTAGTATGAGGATTTCGGAGTCCCAAGTCAACTATTGAATATTAGCGCAAACTGTCAACTGGTTTTGGAGGAGGAGCGAAAAGTTCATTGATTCGTTCTGGGGAAGTACATTGATTCAACGATGACTTTTTATAAATTATTAACAGAATGAGAAAACATACCTGTTCCCATTCTCCGGATGAGGGTAGGTCAAATCATGACCCTCGCTGAAGTGTCCCTTGGGTTCGGTATGGTGGTATCATGTATTCTCTGGAGTCAAGTAATCTGAAACGAAAAGTATATAATATAAATAAATCTATAAACACAAAATTAAAGAGAATCAGTTGAATTTATTTCTTTATATAAGCTTGTTTGGATTAGACGGGATCCCTGTTGAACGTATATATACGGAAGGCCGTAGCCTATACAAGTTGGACGATCTCTGGAAGGCCGTGGCAAGATAAGAAGTTCGAATTGAAAGTTGTTTACAAAATAGTAAAATATAAACTTCGACAATATCTCCATTTAAACAGAAAACAATTAAACTGACGGGGTTAGAGTCAAAATGGTCTAAGTGACATTTTTAAATTTTGAAGTAACTGTGCATTAAGTTCTTAACTGGTTTAAAAAATGTATAATTTATCGAAACCGGAAATATTTTGTCTTCTGCTTTTATGGTGAAAGTTGCTGTAAGCAAAACAAAAAATTGAACAAAAATCTTAATTTCAAGGTCACTATTGATATGTTTAAGTTACGTGTTCATGTCACCAAAATGGTATAAGTGTTTTGCCACTAGATCTCACCACTGGCTAGGATTTCACTTGTACAACATTTTTCCTAAACAGAACTATCATTTTTGTACCCGATTATGCACCAAGTCAAACCCAATGAAGACATAACCTGTCAAATGTCAGCGATATCGGCTGAAGTGATATCGATATCGGCAGGGGAGGGTCTCAATTAAAAAACCCTAATAACTGCCGATCTAATGAATTTATCGACACAAAATTTAGTATAAATCAACTGATGAATATTAGCGTACATGCTCGACTTCTCTTGGAGGGGTAGTGAAAAGTTAATTCGGTCTGGGGAAGTACATTGCCGGTGTTTCGCCGCCGACCTTTTTTTAGGTTACTGTTATTCGTATTTTTTCCTCTACAACATTTTTTTTTTCTTTTTCATAAAAATCCGTTTAGCGGTTCATAAGAAATAAATAATTTTCGAAAAAACATTAAAATTTTTTTGTCTAAGCCGTATTACTTTCAAAGTTACCTTACTTTACTAAGTTGCACCCGCCGAATTGTTTCGCCTTCGCACTAATATTGTTCGTAAAATATTATTCTAGACTACTATTGTTGGATGTAGTAGTGTGGAGGGATAATAAAGGATTAGTTTCTCATAAGCCACTAATAATCTTTATAACTAAAATTATAAAAAGATAAAACGAGAAGATTTGTGATATGAAATGTGGAACCTGCGTCAAACGGAAATTGATGAAGTCCTATCCTGGTTTAAGTCAGACTCGTAGCCAGAGGATCCTCGATCTGATTCACTCGGATGTTTCCTAACTGATGTCTACATCAGGTAATCTAGGATATATTTATTAAATTTAAAAAGAAGGAAGTACCAGACAAACTGAAAGAGTATACATTATTTATTTCTATTTTGGAACGGAAAGTACTATATTTAGTGATATCGCCGGTGGCGCCATTGTCTACTGAGCTAAAGATCCAGCGCGGGTTCGAAACCCGGTCATGCCCTTTTTATTTTATGTGCAAGATGAAAAAAGTTGAGCACCCCGTCTTTCGGATGGGACTTTAAGCGATGGTCCCGAGCCTGTGCGATGTCAGATTCTCGTTAAAGTTGAATAAACCTGGGTTGGAAAAATGTTTTATGACTCCCACAGTAGAGTGAGGCACATGTCCACCAGAGCGACGAAATAGCGCTTTTTTCCGTCTCATACACACCGAAACAAAACGGCGTTTCAGGGCGAAATTTGAATCTACTAAATGTATGCTTTGGGAAGCTGATCTACCCTGTACGTATTGGGGTGAAGCAGTAATGACGATAAACTGCATACATAACGGAAAACCGTATAATTAAGTAAGCAAGACTCCGTATGAACTCTGGTGTGGGCAAAAACCTAACATAAGGCACAAATTGTTCAAAAGGAAAAAAGAACAAAATGGAAGCAAAGAGCTGAAGAAAGGAGACTCATAGGAATCCTCTGGATAGGATACAGACAGAGACCAAGAGTTTCATTCTATAAAAATAGCTATCCGTAAACTGGAAATGTGGAGCGGATATTACCAGAACTACAGGATGTAAGTAAAAGAAACTTCAAAACAAGAAAACAATGGTCTGGAAATTTAGACCATCTTCGCAGAAAGATGTCCTGGATGACAATAATTGAAAAGAATATCAGAAAATCGCAGATTTGTTTTCATAGACAAACAAAAGAAAGGCACCAATGAAAGTTAATCCGCAGTTAAGTAATTTACGTTATGAAGAGAGTTGGACTAAGGCGGCTGAAGAAGAAATGAAATCAAGCGAAGAGAAAGATACTTGGGATTTGACAGAACTACCGCCTGGAAGAAGATCAATTGATTGAAATGGATATTCAAAAAGAAATATGAAACCAGCGATAATCTCCAATATAGAGGAAGACTTATAGGGCAAGACTTCACACAAGGTTATGGACAGGACTACGACGGATCATTCGCATCTGTAATGAAACATGATACGTTTAGGACAATGTTGAGCATCGATTTCAGAAATGTATGTGTATCGAGAAGCCCATAAGGATGACATCTATTGATTTTCATGAATCTCAATTTCATACTTAAAAATGCTTATAATGGTAGAAGACAATGACGAAAATTTAATGCTCTATATTCTTATGCAATTGCTTAGCTGTCTGTGGCTCACATCGCTCCATCTCGGAAACAATAAAAAATTAAAACATAAAAATCTGTATTTCGACATGTATGTAGACGACCTTCACCCACATCTAGGCAAGCTATACAAATGTTATTTTTGTAATTATTTCTTTTTTGAACAAATAAATAATAACAAACAATAAAAATATTGCTGACTCCTTTGAGGATAATATAATACTCCCAATTGGGAGTATTAAATGAAAGAGCTTTAACTACAGATTACAGAAATATTTAATAAATAAATGTTAGGATAACTTTTTAGTATAAAATTACGGAAAAAGTGTTATTTTTACAATTCCTCCCCTTTATTTGGAAAGGTATGAACGCTGAAAAAATCAAAAAAATATTAAAGGGACAGAGAAAGAAGAACGTTTCTCAGGTTATAAAATTAAAACGTAATCTGACCAATCATGGATTTGTGATAGCAGGCTTTCGAGGTTCCCCTGTCTAAATAACATTTATATTTAACATTTTCACTAAACTGTTGAGTTTTTTGTAGAAAAACTCATTATGAAGGTAACCTCGAATGCCGGATAGCATAAAGTAATAAAATCTGTGAGGAGTCAGACACTGAAATAATCACTACATCAGCCATTTTCACATTAAGAACTTTTCAGGAAAAATATAGTTTTGTTTTCAGGGTCAGGTAAAATTAAACTAGCGAACGTTAAGTTATGGATGAAACGTGTTGTACGAAACATTCTGTGAATGAAGCATCATACTTGAACGGTTCTCTTTATATATCTTCTAGAAGATAAATAAAAATAATTCTGCGGAGATAAATGAAAGAGGCGCTGGATGTCTGTCTAATGCACCTGGGGCTAATCTTAAACTAAATTATATGTTAAAATAAATTTAAAAATAAAATAATAATCTCAAAATATTTCTTGAGTAAGTGAAATTTACTCCTTCACTTCGTTTTAAAAAAATCAGGTAGTTCCTCCAGGCTTTAATATATTAAAGTTAGAGCAACATAGATAAAGTCATTCAAAGGCAAATATTATTAATAATCAGCTATGAATAGATATGAGGAGGGTTACCTGATTGGTGGGTAGGTAAGTTGTTGACAAAATGGCCTCTGGAAGCAGAATGGTCCTCCGGGCCGGACAAGGGGGTGCTATATAAGTAGGATAGGCGGGGCCAGAGAGGGGGCGTGGTCAGGTTTGGCCAATCCCCAGGCTTCCCTTGCCCCAGCCACTGGCTTCCCGCCCCATTGACCCCCACCTCGTGACTCTCACTCCCCCTCCCCCCCACCTTGCTAATGACTCCCTCCAACATCACAGCTGATTTATCGCGGGCGCGGGAACTGTCACCCCCCACCCCCCTCCTACCCCACTCTCAACAAGCTACATAGCTGGCCCCGTTTCTCACTCTCTCGCTCTCTCTCTCTCTCTTCACGCTACACCTTCACCCTTCCTACATGTTATGTATTTCTACCAAATACCTTATATTGATTTCTTACCTACAACCCAAGAGTATAGCGATTTAGAATTTATCAATATTTATGATACCATATCTTCAGTCGCAAAAATAGTGTTTTTTTTAGGGTTAAAGGCCGTGTTCGAAACCCTACTAACGAGTGTTCCAAACTCCCCTCCCCGATATTTTGAAAAATATTGAAGCCAGAAAAATGAAATTTTGCACACAATTAAAGAGTGGTATGTAGACCTAGGGAGAAATCAATAGTCCAAAGAATAATTCAGTAGAAAGGAAATATTAATGACTGGGCCGGGCCAAAATAAAACTTGACAAACTCAAAATAAGAGAAGAGAACACACAACTGTCTTTATACAAAAATGGCCTTAGTTCAAAAGACAAAAAACATCACCTACTTTTTCAAAAGTCAATTCACTACCAAGCACTAGAACTGGCCAATTAACCAAATAACCACTGAAAATAACTACTTGGAGTTAGTTACATCTTATCTAACTGATCTCTGTAAACTAAGATAATCTATAAAACAGCGGAGTTCCTGATTCTCTCTGACTCGTAAATATCCGGTAGATATAGGATTTCTAAAATCTAAAACATTTCATGAATACCGAGAGAGCGGGTAGCGTGCTTGCTTACTGAGCTCAAGATCGCGGGTTCGAGACCCTGCCGAGGCCCTTAGTTTAGTTGATCTAAGAGGTAAGCAGGCCATCCTTCAGATAAGCGATGGTCCCGAGCCTGTACGATTTCAGGTAATCCTAGGTGAAACAAAAATTTAGGGTAAGCATTTAGGATTCCCATAGTAGAGTCGGGCTCATGTCCACCAGAGTGACGAAAGATCGCTCTGGTAGTAGGCGATATGACCTTATAGTTAAAAGTCTGGACATGATAATAACTCATTGATTCAAATTTTAACTGAACTCAAATTCTCTGGAATGTCTACAAATGATAACTTGACTTAAATCAATCTTTTAGATCAATTTATCTTTTTTTTTTTTTTTTTTTTTTTTTATTCTCTCTGGGAGGAGGAAATCCTAAGGGACGAAGGGAAGTATCGAGCTTCCCAACAGTGTGGGAATCGCACCCACTAAAACCTCCTCCCAGAGCTCCTGGGTGCTTTCGTCCCTGGTGTGGGACCATAACACCCTCTTCGTCCTCGGTGAGGAACCATAGTTGTAGCTTTCTGGAGTGCGCTGACTCTCGGAAAGTTCACGCCGGGTTAGGCCCACCAGGTGTTATTGATACCGGCGGTCCGCCGAGGCTCGAGGTTAGGAGGCGTTTTTTCGCCTCCTCCACTCCGCTACAAATTGGGTGAATGCCGGGTAACAAGACTCGGCCACCAGCTGCTGCAGGGTCAGTTCCAGGTACGATCCGGTCGAGCGTATCAACGCCGCCCTAGGCCCGTCGTACAGCGGACATTCGATGACTACGTGCTCCGCAGTCTCGACGCCACCGCACGCACAGTTCGGGTAGATCAATTTATCTATCTATTCAACACAAAACGACTAGCAACAGATTATTTGAATGAAATAAACAACATTGTTATTGGTAAGTTCAAATATTAAGGTTACCTAATGGAACTCGTCCTGGGCCCTTCTAGATCAACAATGAATATATGAAATACAAAAAAATAAATTATTCAATTTGTGACATTTATAAATAAAATATATATATTATCTAGAATGACGGATATTTTCAATTTTTTTTTGCTTTATTCCAATTATATTCGTGTATTGGTGTGTCAGTAGAGGGAGGATAAGCTCGGATATAGAGAAGTGTGACGTATTTCCGGGTGATAACATTCAACAGAAAGTACAACCCTTAGACTTATCCAACTATTTCAGAGATAGAAGCGCTTTCAATTCTAAAAATCTTCATGGATTTTTAGCTTTGATTTTATTTATTTTTTTAATACTTTTTTCCCCCCTTGCGCCTCCTCCTAACCCCTCCCCCTCCCCCCCCCCCCCCCTCCCATCAATTACCTTCTAATGATGAGAAGGCTATCTGCAGTGTAAACAGAAGGGGAAAAAAAATGGTAAACCGGGGCGAAAAGAATTGTTTCCCTTTATTATAGAATAATAGGGCCTGAGGATGGGGCGGCGCTTTGTTTGGAGAGGAGCCGAGTCTTTTTATACCCTCTTTGGTATGCAAATAGGGGCTGATAGGGGGGTGAGTTTGGAAGAAATCAGAGAGGCAGTCCGCCCAGCGGCACCACTCATCAAGGCTACACCCAGACCGTTCCAGTTACAACTACTTTAAATATTTTTTACTTCCTCAGCTATTTTCGAGGTATAGAGGAAGTTATATAATCTGTCAAAAATTCGATTTCCAATTAAATTTTTTCCGACCTGAAAATATCAAATATGAAAAAAAAAAATATTTCTGTCTGTCTGGTTGTGAACGCGATAACTACCAATAGAATGAATGTATCGACACAAAATTTTACATATGAATCTAGAACCCTGTAATGACGACACAAACTGTTTTTCAGACAAATCGATTAAAGGTAAGGGGGGAGGGGGGGGGGGGGGGGGGGAAGCCTCAACATAAAAACTATAAAAACTGTCGTTGCAATGAATCTATCGGCAAAACATTTCAGCGATATCGGAAGAAAAATTTCATATGTGAATTCAAAACCCCATTACGACGACTTATTCATTCAGGGGAGGGGACACAATTCAAAACCCCATTACGACGACTTATTCATTCAGGGGAGGGGACACAATTCAAAACCCCATTACGACGACTTATTCATTCAGGGGAGGGGACACAATTCAAAACCCCATTACGACGACTTATTCATTCAGGGGAGGGGACACAATTCAAAACCCCATTACGACGACTTATTCATTCAGGGGAGGGGACACAATTCAAAACCCCATTACGACGATTTATTCATTCAGGGGAGGGGACACAATTCAAAACCCCATTACGACGACTTATTCATTCAGGGGAGGGGGCACAATTCAAAACCCCATTACGACGACTTATTCATTCAGGGGAGGGGACACAATTCAAAACCCCATTACGACGACTTATTCATTCAGGGGAGGGGACACAATTCAAAACCCCATTACGACGACTTATTCATTCAGGGGAGGGGACACAATTCAAAACCCCATTACGACGACTTATTCATTCAGGGGAGGGGACACAATTCAAAACCCCATTACGACGACTTATTCATTCAGGGGAGGGGACACAATTCAAAACCCCATTACGACGACTTATTCATTCAGGGGAGGGGACACAATTCAAAACCCCATTACGACGACTTATTCATTCAGGGGAGGGGACACAATTCAAAACCCCATTACGACGACTTATTCATTCAGGGGAGGGGGCACAATTCAAAACCCCATTACGACGACTTATTCATTCAGGGGAGGGGACACAATTCAAAACCCCATTACGACGACTTATTCATTCAGGGGAGGGGGCACAATTCAAAACCCCATTACGACGACTTATTCATTCAGGGGAGGGGACACAATTCAAAACCCCATTACGACGACTTATTCATTCAGGGGAGGGGACACAATTCAAAACCCCATTACGACGACTTATTCATTCAGGGGAGGGGACACAATTCAAAACCCCATTACGACGACTTATTCATTCAGGGGAGGGGGCACAATTCAAAACCCCATTACGACGACTTATTCATTCAGGGGAGGGGACACAATTCAAAACCCCATTACGACGACTTATTCATTCAGGGGAGGGGACACAATTCAAAACCCCATTACGACGACTTATTCATTCAGGGGAGGGGACACAATTCAAAACCCCATTACGACGACTTATTCATTCAGGGGAGGGGACACAATTCAAAACCCCATTACGACGACTTATTCATTCAGGGGAGGGGACACAATTCAAAACCCCATTACGACGACTTATTCATTCAGGGGAGGGGACACAATTCAAAACCCCATTACGACGACTTATTCATTCAGGGGAGGGGACACAATTCAAAACCCCATTACGACGACTTATTCATTCAGGGGAGGGGACACAATTCAAAACCCCATTACGACGACTTATTCATTCAGGGGAGGGGACACAATTCAAAACCCCATTACGACGACTTATTCATTCAGGGGAGGGGACACAATTCAAAACCCCATTACGACGACTTATTCATTCAGGGGAGGGGACACAATTCAAAACCCCATTACGACGACTTATTCATTCAGGGGAGGGGACACAATTCAAAACCCCATTACGACGACTTATTCATTCAGGGGAGGGGACACAATTCAAAACCCCATTACGACGACTTATTCATTCAGGGGAGGGGACACAATTCAAAACCCCATTACGACGACTTATTCATTCAGGGGAGGGGACACAATTCAAAACCCCATTACGACGACTTATTCATTCAGGGGAGGGGACACAATTCAAAACCCCATTACGACGATTTATTCATTCAGGGGAGGGGACACAATTCAAAACCCCATTACGACGACTTATTCATTCAGGGGAGGGGGCACAATTCAAAACCCCATTACGACGACTTATTCATTCAGGGGAGGGGACACAATTCAAAACCCCATTACGACGACTTATTCATTCAGGGGAGGGGACACAATTCAAAACCCCATTACGACGACTTATTCATTCAGGGGAGGGGACACAATTCAAAACCCCATTACGACGACTTATTCATTCAGGGGAGGGGACACAATTCAAAACCCCATTACGACGACTTATTCATTCAGGGGAGGGGACACAATTCAAAACCCCATTACGACGACTTATTCATTCAGGGGAGGGGACACAATTCAAAACCCCATTACGACGACTTATTCATTCAGGGGAGGGGACACAATTCAAAACCCCATTACGACGACTTATTCATTCAGGGGAGGGGACACAATTCAAAACCCCATTACGACGACTTATTCATTCAGGGGAGGGGACACAATTCAAAACCCCATTACGACGACTTATTCATTCAGGGGAGGGGACACAATTCAAAACCCCATTACGACGACTTATTCATTCAGGGGAGGGGGCACAATTCAAAACCCCATTACGACGACTTATTCATTCAGGGGAGGGGACACAATTCAAAACCCCATTACGACGACTTATTCATTCAGGGGAGGGGGCACAATTCAAAACCCCATTACGACGACTTATTCATTCAGGGGAGGGGACACAATTCAAAACCCCATTACGACGACTTATTCATTCAGGGGAGGGGACACAATTCAAAACCCCATTACGACGACTTATTCATTCAGGGGAGGGGACACAATTCAAAACCCCATTACGACGACTTATTCATTCAGGGGAGGGGGCACAATTCAAAACCCCATTACGACGACTTATTCATTCAGGGGAGGGGACACAATTCAAAAAATCTGCCGTTGAAATTAATTTATTAGTTTAGTATGAGGATTTAGAAGCTTCTACGTAAGTAAACTGTTGAATGTTAGCGCAAACGGTCAACTGCTTTTGGAGGGGGGGGGGGGGGGGGGGAAAAGCTGATTGATTAATTCGTTCTGGGAAAGTACGTTGTCAGTGATTCTGACTTTAAAGCCATACTAGAATATTTGAAAAGAGAAATAATATTATATTGATGTGATACGTACTTCTGAAGATATTCTGCACTAAATTTCAATAAGGGTGGAAACTCCCATCTCCTAAGGGGTCGGTGGAGTGGCTAATTTCAAATTAAGACAACACATGAAGAAAATTGTATTTGTTTTATGTATGTAAGGGGTCATTCATAAATTACGTAAGGCATTTAGGGGGGAGGGGGGGGGGGGGGGGGTAAGCTCAATATTACTAATTCTTACTATAGGGGAGGGGGGTAAAGAATTTGATCTTACGTAAGTTTTTGAATTTAAAATCTACTACTTTCGCGCTAAGAAATGGCGCTATTGGATAGCGCCATCTGTACTTCGTTCTCAAATTCAGTATTCAATCCTACAGAAATCATATGGTCTCAGTACTTCTAGACATTTTTTTATTCTATTGTCTCGCTGACTAAGGATTTCCCTATTGCTTGAATTTTGGAAAATAATTGTCCTTTTAGTATCATTTATTTATTATACCTGACATGTCTGCATATTTACATCCACTATTATTTAAAGCTTGGGTACAAGCTGCTCAAACTGTCTTTTATTTTATCAATACGATCATTTCTTATGAAAATTTCTTATCAAGGGATAGGGGGGGGGGGGGGGAGGGGTAGTTGAAATCTTATGATTTCTTACAATAGGAGGGGGGGGGGCTCAAATTAGCTTTAAAAAATCCTTACGTAATTTATGAATGGCCCCTAAGTGTAAAATCTGATAGAAAAATTAATATTGAGACCTCAAAAGACTATTTGAACGGCTGAAATCATCGTTATCAACAGGGTACTAAACCCATCTGGACGGTATCGAGATGTCGGGATCAGCCAACACAACAAACATACGCCATCAGTCACTAACGTCCACCATACTGTGCCACATTACCGAGGCCGCTATTTCACACTACCAATCTCACACTGCACAATGACCTTAACATCATCCCATTTGTAACTTCTGTTATCAGGGTACGTTATCAAAATGTTCATCACAAAATACATCACCATGCCAATTCACTTATTCAATAATTATCCACAAACACTCTCAACACAAATCCACCACGATGCCTTAGCGGACATGGCAGAGGGACTGGTTCCAGGCCTCTTCGCTCAGGTACCTCATCAATACAGCCACGCACTTAACACTAAATTTATCGTTACTAATGGCAACTGTTATGCCATTGTAAATATGTATATAAAAAATATAACACATTGAATTTTACATCCCAATGAATATTTCCAGAAATTGGAAAAATAGTTTGGGTTGCAGGTATAGGTAGGAAATTCGATGGTGGATTCAGTCAAGATAAAAAAAAGTGAAAAAAATAGTGTTTGTTTCATGTTTCTAACAACTATAGTATCGCATTGAACTTGGGAACATAAAAGAATAACCTGTTATACATGTGAAAACCTGCTAGGTTACTTACCTGATAATGCCCGAATAACCTGCTAGTTTATAACAGACTTTACACTGGATAACAGTGCCATTCTTGAAAAGAAATCATCGAATGACAAAAATATAATAACAATTAATAAATAAATATTGTTACAAATTAACAGTTAATGTGGGCCTAGCAATAGCGAATTACTAATGTTTGTATTATATTATTGAGTGTTGTGGAACACAATTGTTATTCACTTGCTAATGTACAATAATTTACTGTAATTGAATTCAGTTTAGTAATAAATAATGCAATAAGGTTATTATTATTTATATTCAATTATTTCTTTATTATCCTTAGGATGGGACGTTAAGTCCAGAGCCAGAGCGATGTCAGGTATTACTGGTTAAAGACCCCAAGGCAAAATTTAGGACTCCCATAGTGGAGTGGGGCTCATGTCCACCAAAGTGACGAAAGAGTGCTCGTCGTAATGAAAGCCAATTTTTATTGTAAAAAGGTATCGGATTTCTTATAGTGAAATAAACAACGTTAAGTACTAAAGTAGTTTACAGAATCATAATCAAATCTGGGTCTTCTGCAAATATAGACAAATCATGTTCTCGTCTATGATAGGAGACAATGTTTGATGAAGTACACCTATGTACACTGCGGAGATTGCACCGATTCCAACTGCAATTTTGTGTTCTGTTTGCAAATGAAGATGTGTGCAGATAGATATAGATATTAGCGTGCAAGGACCACAAAGCCATCATCAGTTCTCCTCATTAACTGACTATACCTCCCTCTCATGCAGCACATAAGCCCCTCATAATGATACCTACCTCATACATTTTGAGGCTTACCCCACCCAACTCAGGTAAACACACCTCTGTTTGAAATGGGCTTACATCCTCTCTACTCATTTTGGCACCTCAATCATCCTCAAATTTCATCAATCTACTCTCATTACGGCTCTTTCCAAACACTGTCTATCCTCCTATTTATGGAACATCAAAAATTGATTTTTGATATAGGGAAAGTTATGTAATCGGACAAAAATTCGATGCGGAGTTTTCAACGAAATTTCATATTTTCCGGTCTCTAGATTCGAAATATGAAACAAAAGTTTGTCTGTGTGTCTTTGAACATGATAACTTCCGGTAGAATGAATGTATCCATACGAAATTTTATATGTGTGACCAGAATCCTGTAAGAACGACGCCTTCAGATTTTCAGCCAAATCGGCCAAAGGGAAGACGGATCAGAGGGAGGCTCGTCACAAAAATCCCAATAACTGTCGATGTAATGAATGTATCGACACAAAATTTAGTATGATTCAGAATGCACTATATTAGCCCAAACGATCAATTGGCTTTGGAAAAAGAGCGAAAATTTAATTGATTATGAGCCCTATATCCCCTCCCCTTCGAGCTACTAGTCAGTGTACGTTTAGACTCCACACTATATAAACTGGAGGTAAGTAAACAATCGATTTTTGTTACTCTGTATCCTGATTGTTTAACAATTTTGCTAGTTACTATTGCATTTGCTATCCACATGTATATTGTACATATATGTATTCATAGATGTACCACTGATGATGAAAACCGGAAAAATGGGAAAATAATAATGAGTTATCTTTCCCCTCCCACTTCCTCCATTTGTCACTACCTCACTCCTCATCTCGGTACTTCTCGCCTATTTTGCGGTTTTTCTGCTATTTGACAATGTTAGTTATCTCCGTTATGTTATTCAAAATAATAAATATGCAATAATTAATAAATAATATTTTTATTTAAATAATGTCCATCTCTTATAGTACCTATGTATATGGTTGTAGAGGCTAGAGTTGGAGGCAGTGGGGGGATGGAAGCCATATCGGTGACAATGCAGACTTTTCCCCAGTGATGCGGGGCCACTTTAAAGTGGTAACACTGCCTTACCGTGTAATACCTTCAACAAGTGCCCGGGCACGTAGTGAGCCCTGCCTCCCGCCCGCCCGCCTGTGGCCAACCTTTTTAATGGAACTTTAAAAAAAGAAAAGAGAAAAGGTGAATTTCTGGCCATGTCCTTGCCCACTCTCTCTCTCTCTCTAAATTTCCCCTTCTCTTTGTCTGATTTGGCTGAAATATTATCAAATGTCTTACTTTAAATATAAATCTACTTACAAAATGTTGGTCGATATATGGATGTTAATACCTAGAGCAAATAAATAATATAATTGATAGAAGGTAATTGAAAACAAAATAAAGTGGACTGTATATAGGTTAACGAAACAAATTATAATAATGAAAAAAATACTAAACAAATGGAAACAAAACGAAACAATTAATTAAATTTAAGAAATGATAAAATAAATGATACTAAAATGTCCGGGGTAGGTGAGCGGTCGCGTGGAGACGCCAAGGAGCTGCCTCGTCACAATGCGTCTGGGTTGAGGGTCCGTCTTCTGGGCTTCTTGACCAATACCTGCAGCAAGGGCTGAGGGCAGGCACTGGTCGAGGTGGTGGTGAGTTGTACAGCAAAGGGCTGAGGGCACCTCTCTACAGACAGCCAGACTGCACTTGACTCGTCAGGTTAACTGAACAACAATGGCCACCGTGACCTCTAGTGGCCACTATACAAAGTACATGCACTTTACACATGGCGTCACCCCCTCCACATATACCCCATAGTCTTTATAAAGTTTATTTCACTTTTCGGTCTTAACAATGGATTCTATTGAAAGTTCTCCTATCCATAGGCACATAAACAGACATCCGGATTCTTAAGCAGATTTTCATTATTTTTTTTTTAGGATGCAGAAAAATATAAAAGTTCAAAAGAATATAAATAATAAGAAATAATTTTTTTTTATGTTTGTCCAGAAGAGCGCAGAAGTACTTTGTATATGTTTTATTTATTAATATTTCAATATTATAACCAGTTGAGTGCCTACCAAGACAGTTCCCTTACATCTTATATTCATAATGATACGAAAGCTAAAAAACAGTTTTATGGTCTTCATTTGACCTGAAACGGATAAAATCCTAACAGTTTTCAAAAATAACTAATATACAAATTACAATTTTATTTATAAAGATCTCTAGTGTTTGGGCAAAAGGGCTTAAGTCAGAATAAGTCTTGTGATCCAAAGGACTTAGTGCATTTAAATATTTTTACCAAATGTAACTCAATGTTGGGATATTTTACTTTGTTTATATTTAATAATTTTATTAAAATAATATTTTAAGTAACAGAGGGCGCCGGTAGCTCAGTGGTATGCGAGGCCCTTAGTTTATTTTATCTGGGAGGTAAAATAAACTAAAGCAAGCCGTCCTTCGGATGGGACGTTAAGCGATGGTCCCGAGCCTGTACGATGTCAGGTACTCGTTAAAGACTCCTACCCTAGGTGAAAATAGGCAAAATTTAAGACTCCCACAGTAGAGTCGGGCTCATGTCCACCAGAGTGACAAAAGAGCTCTCTGGTAGTAGGCGATATGATGTCGTAGTTAAAGCCCGGGCATGAGTCATAAAACCTAACCTAACCTTTCAAGTAACATAAATATGTTTTACCTGATTTGCAGGAATTTTTCAAACCTTCAGAAATTCCCCTTCTAAAATGCAGATTTGCTGGTTTAAGCCCTTTTGCCCAACACCCGAGAAATAGTAATAGACTCAAAATAAAATTTTCGTCTGATTAACTTTTTTCGTACTTGGAAGAGTGGGGGAATTATGTTGCACTTTGCTAATGGTCCGTCATTTAGTCTGTTGGTTACCAGAGAGAGAGAGAGAGCCTGAGAGAGTAACATGTGGTTGAGCTGGCAAAGAGATATGAGAAATATAGTTGAATGGAGGGGGGAGGGGGGGGAGAAGTGGGCTGAGTATCAATTTGTCGTGTCGTTCCATGAAAGTAGGGTGGCGAGAGGTGGGGGTAATGGAGGGGAGGGGGCTCATATTACCAGGCCACTAATGGAGTCCTACCTTCTTCCCTCTCATTAACAGATGACATCTACCGTATATCATATCTGTCTGTCTTCACTAGCGCTGTCTAGACCTCACTCACTGACTTAACATTTATATCTGTTTCTGTGTGGAGGTCCTTACAATCAAAATCAGCTGTCTCACCTGTATTTTTTTTTTTTTTGGAGAGAATTGTTCAGTTTGTATCTTTTAATTACCGAGGGCGCCGGTAGCTCAGCGGTGGTATGCGTGCTGGTCTTCTGAACTCAAGATAGTGGGTTCGAAACCCGACCGAGGTCTTTAGTTTATGTTCCCTTCGGATGGGACGTTAAGCGATGGTCCCGAGTCTGCACGATGTCAGGTACTCGTTAAAGACCCCTACCCTAGGTGAATAAAAATTCAGTGTAGGCAAAATTTAGGACTCCCACAGTAGAGTCGGGCTCATGTCCACCAGAGTGACGAAAGAGTGCTCTGCTAGTAGGCAATATGACCTCGTAGTTAAAGCCCGGGCATGAGTCATAAAACCTAACCTAACCTCTTTTAATTACCTGTGACGTACAAGTGGTTTTACTTTCCCAGCTATACAAAGTATAGGGGAAGTTACGTAATCGGCCAAAAATTAAATTAACATTCTGTCTATGTGTGGACATTATAATTCTCGATAGAATGAATGCATCGACACGAAATTATGTATGTAAATTTAAAGCTCTGGCCCATACTTCTTCGGAAAAGTGAACGAGTTCACTTACCTAGGGTGTCAGGTTAATGTGGACAATAACCTCTCAAATGAAATAAGAAGCAGGATCACCAAGTCCAACCGCTGTTTCTTTGGTCTCCGGCGTCACCTCAGAAGTAACTTGCTTTCTAGGGCAACAAAGCTGGAAGTCTACATTTGTAAGTGTTAACTTACGGTTCTGAAACATGGACAATAACAAAGACCGACGAACAAGCACTCCTGATTCACGAAAGGGAGGTCCTACGTTGCATCTATAGAGGTGTCTACGATGGACAGGACTGGAGGAGAAGAACAAATCAGAAGCTATACGCTTTGTCGCAAGAACCGGACGTAGTAAGGTTTGTAAGAATTCACAGACTAAGATGGGCAGGACACTTGGCAAGAATAGGGGACCATGATGTGCCAAAGATGACATTCCTGGAGGAAATCCACGGGACCAGACGTGTTGGGAGGCCGAAGCTGCGTTGGAGTCAGGAACTGGAGAGCAGCTGCACAGGACCGAGACGACTGGCGAAGGCTGATCCAGGAGGCCTTGACTCAGAGATGAGATGTTGCGCCGATGATGATGATGAAATTCAAAGCTCTATAAGAACGACACCTATTCATTTTCATTGTAATTGTTCAGGGGAGGGGGATCAAGGAGGCTTTGGAGGGAGAACGAAAACATAATTGATTAATTCGTGCTGAAATGGAATATGGAAGTATTTGGACGGTAAATGGAATATGGAAGTACTTGGACGATAAATGGAATATAGAAGTACTTGGACGGTAAATGGAATATGGAAGTACTTGGACGGTAAATGGAATATGGAAGTACTTGGACGGTAAATGGAATATGGAAGGACTTGGACGGTAAATGGAATATGGAAGTACTTGGACGGTAAATGGAATATGGAAGTACTTGGACGGTAAATCACCGAGAACTTTTTAACCTAAGATTGATGTATGTCCATGTAGTGTTTCATTCTCATGAAATATCCTTGTGTATATAAATGCATACCATATTATTCAACGAATAAAAGGTATAGAATAACATGGAAGTTGTGATTAGAAACGAGAAGGGAGCAAGTGATACTAACCAAGCTAGGAGGTGATGCGGGTTGTCTGTACAGCCTGTGGAAGGGGCAGTCTGTGTTATCTTAGGGCTTGTTGGTGTAATTATCTGGGGGTTGGGGGATGGGGGGTGGCTCATCCTCTGATCTGATTGGCTCAGAGCCGTCTTACTACTGTAATCCTGTACAAATCCCTCGTCTGACCACTCCATCACGGACCCTGTTACCCTCCCCCCTTTCCCTATCACAACACCATTTTTCATTTACCTACACACTCAAACATGTTTCTCTTTTTATACAATTTTTGCAGTCATATGTGGGATAAATTATTTCAGTATTAAATAAAGTTAGTATTAGTATTTTAAGAAAATCGTCGTTGAATCACCATCAATGTACACCCCCTAATCAACAAAGTTATTGCTCTCCCTCTGATATCAATCGGACAAATCAATCAAATCAATAGAGAAAATTTCATGTTGAAGCACTCAATACATCGACAGTTTTTACCCCCCTCTAAAATAATTATTTAAAATATTTATAAACGAAGAAGAAATAAATAATACTTATTTTTAGTTTAAGGAGGAAAAAAGATGAACTGTTGTGTCCAAAGGGCTCATTTCCTGTCTTTTTTAAATTTAACAAATTGCTTTAATTTCATCTGAAAAACATGAAAGAGATCCAAAAAAGAAGGACCGTTCAATAACACAACTTACATACTTTTACGATAAACAATCAGTTGCCAAATTAGCCCAATTTTGTGCCAATTTAGTGGACATTTTCAAATTTAGGTTATGTTCCTTAAATTCTCACTTATTCAATTACAAAACCCTCCAATGTGTCACTCAACCTCAACTTCAAGTCTCGGCAATATTTTTATTTCCTACTTTTTTTTTTTTTTATTTTTTTTATTATTATTATTTTTTTAAATTTATTTATTTATTTTTTTATTTATTTTTTTTTAATTTTATTTTTTTATATTCAGAATAGAGGATAAAAAAATAATAAAGATAATGAAAAATGAACTAAAGTTGATATTTTCATATTAAGTTTTTGTTAAATACTTGTTATTTACAGTTTAAGTACAAAGTGGTTTGACTTAATGTTTATTACTTTGGTTTTATTTAAACTCATTATAATATGTATATGTGTATGTATATGAATGCGTATGTATGTATATGAATGCAATAAATGTGATTGTCTATATATGAAAGTATATATTTTTTTTGTTTTGCATTTCTCTTGGCTGTATGTATACAAGTAAATGTGCGCATTTATTATAATATTTAGATATTTAGAAATTCATTACGCTGTAATATTCTTTTATTATTATATCGGATGCATATTCAAATTGTACCCCAACTCTCTACAATAAGTTTTAATAGGCTTCAATGTATTTTGATTACAAGATAACATCTTGTTTGCTACCACATTTCCTGTAGAAATTTGATCTCTTTTGTTTATTTAAATTTTGATTTCTACAGTAGTTTGCCGAAAATTGCCCTAAAAAAATATTATCAATAATTTAAGACGTGCAATTTTTAAGAAAGTACACGTATACAACGAAAAAAATTCAATTAAACAAACTTTACACTTGGATTCACAAAGAGATACCAATTTTTAATAATTTTAAATAATATTAATTTCTAATCCAAAGGTTTTTTAAATGATACTACTGGGACAACAGGGAAGATGAATAGAATAGAATTTGAAGAGGACAAATAATTGGGTTATTATCTATATTTACATATTTAAATTTAAAAAAAACTTATTTGAACAAACAAAACAAAAATTTACAATGGCACAAAAACATTAAATTAATACTTAAAAAACTATTTCTTTTTTATTTGGGCATATTGAAAAATATATATTATTAATTGTACCTTCTCGACGCCTCTACCACAAAAACCAGACCCCGTCAACTCTTCACTAATTGTTCAACTTCATTTTATTTAAAACATATCAAACCACATGCACCGTTTTAGAGCTAGCTCACGACTCCATTACATTTAACACTATTTCACAGCTGTTTTTTATATGTTTTCTTGTTTTGTTTCTCAAACACCTTGATATATATCTAATATATATATGATATTAGATTATAATAAAAAAAATTACCTCTTTTCATTAAAATATTCATTAAAAAAATGTTCCGTAGTGTACATCACATTTGCCTTTTCCTTCTTTTTAAAAAAAAAAATGTTTGTTCACAAAAATTTTTTTTTTTTTTTTTTTTTTATATAAGTTCTTTCAGATTTAATTTCTTCCAATACACAGGTTGATTAGCTTCTTCCTCGAATCCACATGATAAGCTTCCTCCTTCAATACACAGATGGATTAACGTCTTCCTCCAATACACAGGTAGATTAGCTTCCTCCTCAAACGCACATGTTGGCTGGCTCCTTGGTGTCTTCAACTCATTGCTCAACGATGTATCGAAGTCTCTCTCTCACTTACACTCACTGATTTATTTTTATTTTTTTATATGCCCAATTCGACGCTCTTTTTATACATATATGCCCATTTTTATATTTTTATAACTATTTACAATTATTAAACTTATATATATATACGTACCTAATTTCTAATAAACAAAAACAAATATTAATCTAAAAATTTACAATTAATCCTTAACCTAAAGAAAATGTTAACTTAAATTTATAAAAATTGGAACTAATTGAACATAAAAAAAAATAACATAATACTAAATTTTTTTTTTTACATATTTACAGGTTCAGCCATAGTCGTGAAATTAAGTTCGGAAATAATCAAGTTGGATGCAGATTTAAGAAATTGCCAATTAATTTTACTTTCCGCCTTTACCATCAATATAACATTTGTATGTATTCAAAATAATTATATAAAAAGATTGTATATAAAAAAAGAAATTTACTTGAAATAAAAATTAAATAAATCCTTCGGTTTTACTTCATCACACTTCCAAAATATATCATAGCAATGAAAATTAGGCCTCACGCCGGGTAATAAGGAAAACAAATTTAATTTATTTAATATATATAATACTTGTCTTTTGAGGTATTAAATTCTTTGAGACGTCCTTCATACTTCCTAACTAAAAAAATGTATCTCACATATATTTTTACTTCAACTTCCTTCTCTACTAATAACTCCCTAATAATAATAACTTCATCGTTGACGTAGCAAAAATACGGTTCCTCCTATCTCAGGTAGGCAACCAACACTACATCATAAATCTCCTATATATATCGCTAGTTCTTTCTAGTCGACACAAAAAAAATCATATCTCGCAGATCAAAAAAATATAAATCTCCAATTAATCACTAGCTCTTACTAGGATTAAAAAAATAATATCTCCCAAAACAAATCTATATAATCCCGACGTCTAAAAGAATGTCATCAGCAATTGAATTCAAAACTTCTCTAATTAATATACCCTTCGTTTGTTCCTATTCCTAAAGTTATATAATGTGCTCCTACAACTCTTCTCATCTACTCTCTCCATTAAACAAATTTACGTAGAAAAACATGTTACTCAGAATAATAAATGAAATTGTCTAAATAATAGAATTTATAATAACAAAAATTTACTAACCTATGCATACATACAATTTATATAATATATTATCCTTTCAAGGCTTCTATACATTTTCGTTCGTCTTTCTAATTTATAATATTATTATGATTTAGTCACGTCCGGTATCCTAGCTGAACAGTTCCGAAACAGAAAATCTGTCCCCTTGACTCGGCCTCAGGAAGTTCGTCATGTCTCCAAAGAGATCTAGGCATCTCTCAGCCTGCTGATTTTATCTTTCTAACATTTGTAATAAAAAATATAATAAAAAAAATCTATCTTCTTCCATATTATGTTCGTTAAAAAAAAATCAGTTGTATGTATATGTTTTAATTTTCAATAATATCATTATTAACATGTAAGTCTCAAATAAATAATTTGTATATGTTAAATTTGGATGACTAATCCCTAAATATAATCTTAGATTAATTTTATACTGATCCTAACATCTAATCTAATCCTAAAAAAAATGTAAATCCTAATTAATTTAAACGCAGAACTATACCAAAATTCATCCATACTCTTCTATATACCAAAATTCTCTCATCCAAAAATAAATGTATCATTCATACTATTATATTAGTCCAGTGTCACTTCGTCATATTTTAAATTAATCCTAATTCTGTCATGTTAGTCTGTCAGTCATTTCCTCAAACTCATCCGAGTTGCAAAAAAAATAGGTTCACTATAAAAAGTGGCTAATGCAATTATATTGCAAAGCCCAAATTTAATTTTATCTTTTTCCGGATGCCCCGGCGTATTATGTCTTTAAAAATCCCCTCCCCCTTCTCTAAATATTTGTTCAGTGTTAATTTTGTCCTTAATACCTGTTTGAATGCTTTTACTCTCTTTTTAAAATTGTTCTTATAACTTTTATTAGCCTCCTTTCTATTTCCAGTTTGTCTGTAAGTTTTAACTATATTTTCTTTAAAATTAAAATTTGTCTTTTGTTTGTTGTCCTCAGTCTGTTCGTTTGTTTTGTCTAATAACATCCAAATGTTCCTTTCACTCTGTCCATCCACATCAACATTCATCCTATTTTCTTGAATTTCAATTAATACTAATTTTTCTACATTTTGACTCTCTTCCTCCACCTCTTTCTCTAAAATTTGGGTCTGTTCCTCCCCACTGTTATTCTCTGTTCCTTTTACCTCATCAACTTGTGACTGACTGTCAATAATAAGAACCTCTTTTTCTACTTCAGAATTCCCTTCATCCAACTTGTTAATTTTTTGAATAAAGTGCTTTTCTAAGTTTTCTCCTGCTTTATTTATCCTACTTTCAACTCTTTCATTTTCTATTTGAATTTTCTCTAATTGGTTCATCAAATTGTCCACCTTTTTATTTAATTTAACTTCTAAATTTTTAATGTCGCCTCTTAAATTTCCCATTTCTCCCTTTAATTCTTTTCCCTGTTCTTCTATTTTTTGATTGATATTCCCCATTTCCCCAGTTAACTTTGTTACAAAATTTCCTAATTTATTACTTTGCTCTTCCATTTTTTGATTCATATCCCCTCTTAAATTTTTCTCTAGATTTACTAATTTATTACTTTGCTCTTCCATTTTTTGATTCATATCCCCTCTTAAATTTTTTTCTAGATTTACTAATTTATTACTTTGCTCTTCCATTTTTTGATTCATATCCCCTCTTAAATTTTTCTCTAGATTTACTAATTTATTACCCTGCTTTTCTATATCCCCTCTTAAATTTGTCTCTAGATTTGTAAATTTCTGGGTTATGAATTCCATAAATCTATCTAGCTTATCTGATTTCTCCTCACCTGTACCCTCCGTGGACTCCATTGCGGCTGGAGTCTCCCTTCCTGTATCTTCCGATACTTCCATATCCGAACTCGACCCTTCCTCTCTACTTTCCTCCTCCAATCTCTTCGCCTCTCCTCTGGTAATTGGCATTTTCTTACTTTATTAAATATATTAATACTAAACAAAAACAATGTTAAAATAGTACCCTTCTTTTGAAGTTTAAAAAAAAAAATATTATTTCTCAAAATTAAATGTAACCCTTATTTGTCTCTATTCTATCCTTTTCATCTTTTTCAACCTGTTTCCCTACTTTAATTAATATAAGAAAATTCTCCCATCAAGGTTTTGCCAAAATATGATGGGGCTTTGTGGCGAAAATCGATCCCCACAAGGGATGCCAAAAATGTGATAACATCTTGTTTGCTACCACATTTCCTGTAGAAATTTGATCTCTTTTGTTTATTTAAATTTTGATTTCTACAGTAGTTTGCCGAAAATTGCCCTAAAAAAATATTATCAATAATTTAAGACGTGCAATTTTTAAGAAAGTACACGTATACAACGAAAAAAATTCAATTAAACAAACTTTACACTTGGATTCACAAAGAGATACCAATTTTTAATAATTTTAAATAATATTAATTTCTAATCCAAAGGTTTTTTAAATGATACTACTGGGACAACAGGGAAGATGAATAGAATAGAATTTGAAGAGGACAAATAATTGGGTTATTATCTATATTTACATATTTAAATTTAAAAAAAACTTATTTGAACAAACAAAACAAAAATTTACAATGGCACAAAAACATTAAATTAATACTTAAAAAACTATTTCTTTTTTATTTGGGCATATTGAAAAATATATATTATTAATTGTACCTTCTCGACGCCTCTACCCCAAAAACCAGACCCCGTCAACTCTTCACTAATTGTTCAACTTCATTTTATTTAAAACATATCAAACCACATGCACCGTTTTAGAGCTAGCTCACGACTCCATTACATTTAACACTATTTCACAGCTGTTTTTTATATGTTTTCTTGTTTTGTTTCTCAAACACCTTGATATATATCTAATATATATATATGATATTAGATTATAATAAAAAAAATTACCTCTTTTCATTAAAATATTCATTAAAAAAATGTTCCGTAGTGTACATCACAATATATATTTTTTTTTTAAAGTTTAACATGTATTACATTTGGCAGCTAAAAAAAAATACACTTATTTCAAATAGTTAATTGTTTGTTTTTGTGATATATGCCCGGATTTTACTACGAGGTCATAGAGCGATTGTACCTTGGGTGTACTTTATGTTGCCTGTCTAAGTTACATAGGGTTCCGTAAAGAATACCTGACATTACATAAGCTCCGAAGGACGCCATGCTCATTTTTTTTTTTTTTTCACCTTCCAAATAAAGCACAGTTAGCAGGCTACCTCTGCGCTACCGGCGCTTTGGTTAATTGAAAATTAAACCAAGTTTATTTTTCATTTTAATCATAAGATACATTTTTGAAAAGAGAAGAGAGAAGAGATTTTCATTAAGGTAGAGAAGGAAGTTGTTTTTCGTTTCAATTAGCAGAACAAACAGACAGAACAGTCTCTTCTGTCTTTATACTAATGGGGTCAACGCACTGGATAAAGAATATTCCATGAAAACAAACCCAAATTCTAACGAGAGACAATTTTTATTAAATTGCTATTTCAGAATATACTAACCAGTTTGGGTTTATTTTGGCAACTGACTCGTCTAGGTAATCAAAATAGCATGCAGCAAGCGTAATAATAACGATATCATGTCATACATTGGAATAATATTCAAAGATTCAAAAGAACACTACCAGAGAAGATAATTTCTACCAGGAAACCGTGACTGTGTAGTCAGTCAGCTTTATGTAGTGTGATATTAGGATTAAAGATTACGAAAATAAAAAAATAAAAAGTATAATATAATTCTATGGAAAACCGGAGGTCTGAAGAGTTTTTTCCGGGAAAAAAGGTCTTTTCCCAAAAATGAGAAAGATTTTTTAAAATAAAAGTAGTTTTATTTATATTGTCTAAGAATCGCGGCTTACGCCATCGTCAGCACATTACAAAATCTGTTAAACTCATATATTTTCACAGTTAGATTTTCCGTTAGTGCTATTGGTCTTCCCTCCTCTGGTCGAAGAGCCACAGCCTCAGAATTGAACCTATCAAACTTCAATTTTACTAAAAAAATAAAGAAAAACGTATGTTTTAAAAAATATATTGTCTTTTTTACAAAATATATACAAATATATTTTGTAAAAAAGACAATATATTTTTATATTATATATATATTTTATAATAGTACTAACGGAAAATCTAACTGTGAAAATATACGAGTTTAACAGAAAGTTCACAAAATAATAGGAAAGTGAAAATTTATGTTTCCCTTGTTTTTTAAACACTTCATCTTTAAACCATTAAAAATATTTTTACAGTTAAATTGTTTCGTTAGAACAGTAGGACTTGCCTCTTCTGTGGTGTTTCCTTTGGGGCTGTGGAGTGTCACAGCCTCAGGTAACCTAAGAATTGTATAAATATGACAACCTAGGATACTTAAATGTTCCTTTTGAACTTTGTTCTGGTATGAAACAAAACCGGTTCACTTTATGTATAGTTAGTTAGTTATTATGACTCATGCCCGGGCTTTAACTACGAGGTCATATCGCCTACTACGAGAGCGCTCTTTCGTCACTCTGGTGGACATGAGCCCGACTCTACTGTGGGAGTACTAAATTTTGCCTATCCTAAATTTCTATTCACCTAGAGCAAAGGTACCTGACATCGTACAGGCTCGGGACCATCGCTTAACGTCCCATCCGAAGGACGGAGTGCTTAAGTTTATTTTACCTCCCAGATAAAATAAACTGAGGCCCTCGGCCGGGTTCGAACCCACGACCTTGAGCTCAGAAGGCAAGCACGCAGACCACTGAGCTACCGTCGCCCTCACACTTTATGTAGAATTAGACAATATAAAAGTTAAACAAATTCATTAGTTTTTAGCTATTTTTATTAGTCTACCACTAAATCGATATATCGACAAAAATAGCAAAAAATGTTTTTGGACCTCAAAAGTGTTTTTATTGTTTACAATGAACTTCCATGTTTTAATTTGGCTTCGTTGGCCATTTTCCACTGCCAGAGATTATTATTATTATTATTTAAATAATTTTGAATAATAATAATAATAATTTTAAATAGTTTTTTGAATTATAGTCTGGTTTAGGAAGCTAGTGGCCACCCATCCCGGTCACTGTAGAGCTGCGAGGTGAGATGTAATCCAGGGTTATCGATCCTGGCAGCTTGGAGCTTGGGCCAGTCAACCTCACACACCCTGTGTCCATTATAGCCTCCACAGACTACCGGCTCCCTATAGGTTGCCACATAGATTTTATCAGACACTTGATCCAATAAAGTTATATCCTTCCGTTGTGGCTCTTCTTCTCAACTTTATATAAAACTTACATTTTCCATGTAGATATTTTGGACTGTGGATCCTCAATATCCACAAATTTTTTAAAAAAATTGATACAACTTCCAAGTTGAGAAAAGGCTACTTAATAGCTTAGAACAATTAGAAATAAATAAAGCTAACAAAAGGAACATTTGTATGAATGACCAAATTTATTTCAACTATTCCCCTTTGTTAACACCCTAAACCAGTTCTGTTTCCACATATATGTTTGTATTATCTGTTATTAATATTTGGTTCCACATATATGTTTCAAGTTATCTAAATCTTAACATTATTATTAATTTTATTTCTATTTTTTATTATTTACTTGTAATTGTACTTATTTATTTGTTATTTTTCCCGTATTAGTCTAGTGACATTGTTTTATGTAAATTTAGAACTAGGTTTTGTTAAGAAATATTTCATGAGTTAGCTAACGGTACAGCCGGGGGACTCCCAAGTTTTAATAGCACCCTTTGACCTGAGATGTATTTGAAGGGTCGCTCACTGCAAACTGACTTAGTTCATAGACCTGACGATGGTATAAAGCCGAAACCGGTAGTTATATATGTATATATATCTTTAGTGGAATAGACAATATTTCAAAAATAAGTTTGTTTTATTTATTTAAAATCGCTTTAATACAATTAAGTCTTTTAATATAAATAACAATATTAATATATTAATTTTATGCTAACCAGCCTGTTTTGGTCGTCCATTGATCCATTTTTTTACTTTGATGGATATTGATTTCTCTCTATAATATACCTTATAGAAGAAGAAAAATCAATATCTATCAAAATAAAAATTATCTATATTAATAAAGCTGAAACGGGGTTTGTTTGTGGGTTTGCTCCAGCCTCACGCCCAAACCGCAAGACGGATCTTCATGATACTCTACAGTAGCATCCTTTTGATCCCGATTAAATATAAGGCTATCTGGCGTCCAAAAATTTTGAACGGGAGGGGGGTTGTGGGGGTCTAAGTATATTGATACATTCTGTACATCGGCAGTTAATGAGTTTTTTGAAGTGAGCCTCGTCCCCGGAACTCCCCCCTCCCCTCAGCCGATATCGGTGAAATTTGACTGGTTATGTTCTCAGTGAATGTTAATTTTAAATACGAAATTTGATGTCGATACATTCATTACATCGGCAGTTAATAAGATTTTAAAATTCAGATTCGCTTATTTACCCATTCTCTTCCACCGGCTTCTATACTTCTATACTGAAACGGGGTTTGTTTGTATGCTTGTTCCAGCATCACGCCCAAACGGCTGGACGGATATTCATGAAACTTCACATGTAGCATCCTTTCAAGGCCGATTGAATAATAGGCTATGTGGTGTCCCAAAATTTGGAACGGGAGGGGGGGTTGTAAGGGGAGGCTTTGACTAAAAATTGTGCAAACTCATTAATTAATGGTCGGATTGTCATGAAATTTCATATGTAGTATTCTTAAAGGCCAAATAGAAAAAAAAGTGTGTGACGTCATAAAGTTATAAACGGGAGGGAGGTTGTGGATTTTTGAACTGAGCCCCCACCCCGGAACTGCCCTCTCCCCTCAGCCGATATCGCTGAAATTTGACTGGTTATGTCCTCCGCGAATGTAAATTTTAAATACGAAATTTTATGTTGATACATTCATTACATCGGCAGTTATTGGGATTTTTGAATTGAGCCCCCACCCCAGAACTCCCCCCTCCCCTCAGCCGATATCGCTGCAATTTGACTGGTTATGTCCTCCGCGAATGTAAATTTTAAATACGAAATTTGATGTCGATACATTCATTACATCGGCAGTTACTGGGATTTTTGAATTGAGCCCCTACCCCAGAACTCCCCCCTCTCCTCAGCCGATATCGCTGAAATTTGACTGGTTATGTCCTCCGTGAATGTTTATTTTAAATACGAAATTTGATGTTGATACATTCATTACATCGGCAGTTATTGGGATTTTTAAATTCAGATTCGCTTATTTACCCAATCTCTTCCACCGGCTTCTATACTTCTATGCCAAAACGGGGTTTGTTTGTATGTTTGTTCCAGCATCACGCCCAAACGGCTGGACGGATATTCATGAAACTTCACATGTAGCATCCTTTCAAGGCCGATTGAATAAAAGGCTATGTGGCGTCCCAAAATTTCGAACGGGAGGGGGGGTTGTAAGGGGGGGCTTAGCATAAAAATAGTGCTAACTCATTAATTAATGGTCCGGATTGTCATGAAATTTCTTATGTAGTATTCCTAAAGGCCAAATAGAAAAAAAAAGTGTGTGACGTCACAAAATTGTCAACGGGAGGGGAGTTGTGGATTTTTGAACTGAGCCCCCCCCCCCCCCCCCCCCCCCGGAACTCCCCCTTCCAATCAGCCGATATCGCCGAAATTTGACTGGTTATGTCCTCCGCGAATGTTAATTTTAAATACAAAATTTGATGTCGATACATTCATTACATCGGCAGTTATTGGGATTTTTGAATTGAGCCTCTACCCCAGAACTCCCCCCTCCCCTCGGCCGATATCGCTGAAATTTGACTGGTTATGTCCTCAGTCAATGTTAATTTTTTAACAATTGTTTTCTCCTACATATCGCACGCTGGGATGAATACTGGTATAAGTCAGAAAAATCGGTTTTTCAGTTATAATATAACTAAACTTTTGCAGTTAAGTTGAATAATCTATATTAATAAAGCTGAAACGGGGTTTGTTTGTTTGTTTGTATGTTTGTTCCAGCATCACGCCCAAACGGCTGGACGGAACTTCATGAAACTGCACATGTAGCATTCTTTTGAGCCCGATTGAATAATAGGCTATGTGGCGTCCCAAAATTTTGAACGGGAGGGGGGGTTGTAAGGGGGGCCTAAGTATATAAATAGTGCTAACTCATTAACTAATGGTCAAATTGTCATGAAATTTCACACGTAGTCTTTTTAAAAGCCAAACAAGAAAAAAAGGTGTGTGGCGTCCCAATGTTTTGATCGGGAGGGGGGGTTGTAAGGGGGGCCTAAGTATAAATATAGAGCTAACTCATTAACTAATGGGCGAATTGTCATGAAATTTCACACGTAGTCTTTTTAAAAGCCAAGTAGGAAAAAAAGGTGTGTGGCGTCCCAAAGTTTTGTACGGGAGGGGGGGTTGTGGGGGGGCCTAAGTATAAATATAGAGCTAACTCATTAACTAATGGGCGAATCGTCATGAAATTTTACGTAGTATTTTTAAAAGCCAAATAGGAAAAAAAGGTGTGTGGCGTCCCAAAGTTTTGAACGGGAGGGGGGGTTGTGGGGGGGCCTAAGTATAAATATAGAGCTAATTCTTTAACGGTTGGTCGGATTGTCACGAAATTTCACATGGAGTATTCCTGAAGGCCAAATAGAAAAATAAGGTGTGTGGCGTCCCAAAGTTTTGAACGCGAGGGGGGGTTGTGGGGGGGCCTAAGTATAAATATAGAGCTAACTCATTAACTAATGGGCGAATCGTCATGAAATTTCACGTAGTATTTTTAAAAGCCAAATAGGAAAAAAAGGTGTGTGGCGTCCCAAAGTTTTGAACGGGAGGGGGGGTTGTGGGGGGGCCTAAGTATAAATATAGAGCTAATTCTTTAACGGTTGGTCGGATTGTCACGAAGTTTCACATGTAGTATTCCTGAAGACCAAATAAAAAAATAGGCGGTGTAACGGCTCAAAATTTTGTACGGGAGGGGGGGTAGTGGGGGGGCCTAAGTATAAATATGGTGCTAGCTCATTAACGGTTGGTCGTATTGTCATGGAATTTCACATGTAGTATTCTTAAATGCCAAATAGAAATAAAGGGTGTATATGTCACAAAATTTTGAACGGGAGGGTGGGTTGATGGGGGCCTAAGTATAAGTATAGTGATAAGTCATTAACGGATGATCGGATTGTCACGAAATTTCACATGTAGTATTCCTGGAGGCCAAATAGAAAAATAGGCGGTGTGACGGCTCAAAATTGTTTACGGGAGGGGGGTTGTGGCGGGGGGGCCTAAGTATAAATATAGTGCTAGCTCATTAACGGTTGGTCGTATTGTCACGAAATTTCACATGAAGTATTCATAAAAGCCAAATAGAAAAATAGGGTGTGTGACGTCAAAAAGTTGTGAACGGGAGGGGGGTTATGGGGGTAGGCCTAAATTTGAAGATAGTGATAGGTCATTAACGGATGATTGGATTGTCACGAAATTTCACATGTAGTATTCTTGATGGTCAAATAAAAAAATACACTGTGACATTTTAAAAATTTGGGAGGGGGGGCTAAGCATGAAAATAATGCTGAATCATTGAAGGGTAATCGGAATGTCAGGAATTTCACATGTAGTAGTAGTAACAATGTATTCGCTGTGGGGTTCACTGTTGCAAGACATTTACTACCTGTGATGCCCAGCGTTCCTAATATCGTACTAGCTGTGGGGTCCGCTGTTGCAAGGCACTTACTAGCTGTAGTGCTCAGCCCCAGCGTTCCTAACTATGTACTGGCTGTGGGGATCGCTGTTGCAAGGCACCTACAAGATATTTACTAGCTGTGATGCCCAGCGTTCCTAATTACGTAATAGCTGTGTGGTCTGCTGTTGCAAGGCGCTAGCAGTGTGGCCCAGCGTTCCTAATTACGTACTAGCTGTGGGGTCTGCTGTTGCAAGGCGCTAGCAGTGTGGCCCAGCGTATTTAACTACGTAGGTACTAGCTGTGGGGACAAAACTCATACTAGCTATGATGCCCCGTGGTTCTAACTACATACTATCTGTGGGGTCCGCAGTTGCAAGGCACCTACTACCTGTAGGGCCCAGCGTTCCTAAAAACGTTCTAGCTGTGGGGTCCGTCGTTACAAAAGCATACTAGCTGTGATGCCCAGTGGTTCTAACTACGTACTAGCTGTGGGGTCCGCTGTTGCAAGGCACTTACTAGCTGTGATGCCCAGCGTTCCTAACTTCCTACTAGCTGTGAGGTCCGCTCTTGCGAGGCACATACTAGCTGCGGTGCCCAGCGTTCCTCACTACGTACTAGCTGTGGTGCCCAGCGTTGCAAGGCATATATTAGCTGTGGTCACAAACGTTCTTAAGTTCGCACTGGCTAGGACGTCCAGCGAAGCTAAGTATTCACTAGCTGTGGTTTCCGCCGTTGAAAGGCGCATACTAGCTGTGGTGCCCAGGGGTCCTAAAAACTTACTAGCGTTGCTATAGTTGAAGGACTATAAGCCTTATTCCGTATGAATAATTGAAAATTATAACATCATGAATGTACTGTTAAAGGGTAAGCGGATTGGCATGAATTTCACATGTAGTAGTAGTAACTATGTATTCGCTGTGGGGTTCACTGTTGCAAGACATTTACTAGCTGTGATGCCCAGCGTTCCTAATATCGTACTAGCTGTGGGGTCCGCTGTTGCAAGGCACTTACTAGCTGTAGTGCTCAGCCCCAGCGTTCCTAACTATGTACTGGCTGTGGGGATCGCTGTTGCAAGGCACCTACAAGATATTTACTAGCTGTGATGCCCAGCGTTCCTAATTACGTACTAGCTGTGGGGTCTGCTGTTGCAAGGCGCTAGCAGTGTGGCCCAGCGTTCCTAATTACGTACTAGCTGTGGGGTCTGCTGTTGCAAGGCGCTAGCAGTGTGGCCCAGCGTATTTAACTACGTAGGTACTAGCTGTGGGGTCCGCCGTTGCAAAACTCATACTAGCAATGATGCCCCGTGGTTCTAACTACATACTATCTGTGGGGTCCGCAGTTGCAAGGCACCTACTACCTGTAGGGCCCAGCGTTCCTAAAAACGTTCTAGCTGTGGGGTCCGTCGTTACAAAAGCATACTAGCTGTGATGCTCAGCGTTTCTAACTACGTACTAGCTGTGGGATCCGCCGTTGCAAAACACATACTAGCTGTGATGCCCAGTGGTTCTAACTACGTACTAGCTGTGGGGTCCGCTGTTGCAAGGCACTTACTAGCTGTGATGCCCAGCGTTCCTAACTTCGTACTAGCTGTGGGGTCCGCTCTTGCGAGGCACATACTAGCTGCGGTGCCCAGCGTTCCTAACTACGTACTAGCTGTGGTGCCCAGCGTTGCAAGGCATATATTAGCTGTGGTCACAAACGTTCTCAAGTTGGCACTGGCTAGGACGTCCAGCGAAGCTAAGTATTCACTAGCTGTGGTTTCCGCCGTTGAAAGGCGCATACTAGCTGTGGTGCCCAGGGGTCCTAAAAACTTACTAGCGTTGCTATAGTTGAAGGACTATAAGCCTTATTCCGTATGAATAATTGAAAATTATAACATCATGAATGTACTGTTAAAGGGTAAGCGGATTGGCATGAATTTCACATGTAGTAGTAGTAACTATGTATTCGCTGTGGGGTTCACTGTTGCAAGACATTTACTAGCTGTGATGCCCAGCGTTCCTAATATCGTACTAGCTGTGGGGTCCGCTGTTGCAAGGCACTTACTAGCTGTAGTGCTCAGCCCCAGCGTTCCTAACTATGTACTGGCTGTGGGGTCCGCTGTTGCAAGGCACTTACTAGCTGTAGTGCTCAGCCCCAGCGTTCCTAACTATGTACTGGCTGTGGGGTCCGCTGTTGCAAGGCACTTACTAGCTGTGATGCCCAGCGTTCCTAACTTCGTACTAGCTGTGGGGTCCGCTCTTGCGAGGCACATACTAGCTGCGGTGCCCAGCGTTCCTAACTACGTACTAGCTGTGGTGCCCAGCGTTGCAAGGCATATATTAGCTGTGGTCACAAACGTTCTTAAGTTCGCACTGGCTAGGACGTCCAGCGAAGCTAAGTATTCACTAGCTGTGGTTTCCGCCGTTGAAAGGCGCAATCTAGCTGTGGTGCCCAGGGGTCCTAAAAACTTACTAGCGTTGCTATAGTTGAAGGACTATAAGCCTTATTCTGTATGAATAATTGAAAATTATAACATCATGAATGTACTGTTGAAGAATTTAAAAGACTTATAGGAGATATTAGTAGAAAAGTCAAAGTTCCCCGGGCAACGCCGGGTTAATCTATATTAATAAAGCTGAAACGGGGTTTGTTTGTTTGTTTGTATGTATGTTTGTTCCAGCATCACGCCCAAACCGCTGGACGGATTTTTATGAAACTGCCCATGTAGCATTCTTTTGAGCCCGATTGAATAATAGGCTATGTGGCGTCCCAAAATTTTGATCGGGAGGGGGGGTTGTAAGGAGGGCCTAAGTATATAAATAGTGCTAACTCATTAACTAATGGGCGAATTGTCATGAAATTTTACAGGTAGTCTTTTTAAAAGCCAAACAAGAAAAAAAGGTGTGTGGCGTCCCAAAGTTTTGATCGGGAGGGGGGGTTGTAAGGGGGGCCTAAGTATAAAAATAGAGCTAACTCATTAACTAATGGGCGAATTGTCATGAAATTTCACACGTAGTCTTTTTAAAAGCCAAATAGGAAAAAAAGGTGTGTGGCGTCCCAAAGTTTTGAACGGGAGGGGGGGTTGTAAGGGGGGCCTAAGTATAAAAATAGAGCTAACTCATTAACTAATGGGCGAATTGTCATGAAATTTCACACGTAGTCTTTTTAAAAGCCAAATAGGAAAAAAAGGTGTGTGGCGTCCCAAAGTTTTGAACGGGAGGGGGGGTTGTGGGGGGGCCTAAGTATAAATATAGAGCTAATTCTTTAACGGTTGGTCGAATTGTCACGAAATTTCACACGTAGTCTTTTTAAAAGCCAAACAGGGAAAAAAGGTGTGCGGCGTCCCAAAGTTTTGAACGGGAGGGGGGGTTGTGGGGGGACCTAAGTATAAATATAGAGCTAACTCATTACCTAATGGGCGAATCGTCATGAAATTTCACATGTAGTATTTTTAAAAGCCAAATAGGAAAAAAAGGTGTGTGGCGTCCCAAAGTTTTGAACGGGATGGGGGGTTGTGGGGGGGCCTAAGTATAAATATAGAGCTAACTCATTAACTAATGGGCGAATCGTCATGAAATTTCACGTAGTATTTTTAAAAGCCAAATAGAAAAAAAAGGTGTGTGGCGTCCCAAAGTTTTGAACGGGAGGGGGGTTGTGGGGGGGCCTAAGTATAAATATAGAGCTAATTCTTTAACGGTTGGTCGGATTGTCACGAAATTTCACATGGAGTATTCCTGAAGGCCAAATAGAAAAAAAAGGTGTGTGGCGTCCCAATGTTTTGAACGGGAGGGGGGGTTGTGGGGGGGCCTAAGTATAAATATAGAGCTAACTCATTAACTAATGGGCGAATCGTCATGAAATTTCACATGTAGTATTTTTAAAAGCCAAATAGGAAAAAAAGATGTGTGGCGTCCCAAAGTTTTGAACGGGAGGGGGGGTTGTGGGGGGGCCTAAGTATAAATATAGAGCTAACTCTTTAACGGTTGGTCGGATTGTCACGAAATTTCACATGGACTATTCCTGAAGACCAAATAGAAAAATAGGCGGTGTGACGGCTCAAAATTTTTTACGGGAGGGGGGGGGGTAGTTGGAGGGCCTAAGTATAAATATAGAGCTAACTCATTAACTAATGGGCGAATCGTCACGAAATTTCACATGGAGTATTCCTGAAGGCCAAAAAGAAAAATAAGGTGTGTGGCGTTCCAAAGTTTTGATCGGGAGGGGGGGTTGTAAGGGGGGCCTACGTATATAAATAGTGCTAACTCATTAACTAATGGTCGAATTGTCATGAAATTTCACATGTAGTATTCCTAAAGGTCAAATAGAAATATTAGGTGTGTGACGGCCCAAAATTTTGAACAGGAAGGAGGGTTGTGGGGGGGGCTAAATATACATATAGAGTTAGCTCATTAACGGTTGGTCGTATTGTCATGAATCGGATTGTCATGAATTTCACATGTAGTAGTAGTAACTATGTATTCGCTGTGGGGTTCACTGTTGCAAGACATTTACTAGCTGTGATGTCCAGCGTTCCTAATATCGTACAAGCTGTGGGGTCCGCTGTTGCAAGGTACTTACTAGCTGTAGTGCTCAGCCCCAGCGTTCCTAACTATGTACTGGCTGTGGGGTTCGCTGTTGCAAGGCACCTATAAGACATTTACTAGCTGTAATGCCCAGCGTTTCTAATTACGTACTAGCTGTGGGGTCTGCTGTTGCAAGGCGCTAGCAGTGATGCCCAGGGTTCCTAATATCGTACTAGCTGTGGGGTCCGTTGTTGCAAGGCATTTACTAGCTGTAGTGCCCAGCGTTCCTAACTTCGTACTAGCTGTGGGGTCCGTTGTTGCAAGGCATTTACTAGCTGTAGTGCCCAGCGTTCCTAACTATGTACTAGCTGTGAAGTTCGCTGTTGCAAAGTACTTACTAACTGTAATGCCCAGCGTATTTAACTACATACTAGCTGTGGGGTCCGCTGTTGCAAGGCACTTAATAGCTGTGATGCCCAGCGTTCCTAACTTCGTACAAGCTGTGGGGTCCGCTGTTGCGAGGCACATACTAGCTGTGGTGACCAGCGTTCCTAACTACGTACTAGCTGTTGGGTCCGCCGTCGCAAGGCACATACTAGCTATGATGCCCAGCATTCCCTACTACGTACTAGCTGTGGTGCTCAGCGTTGCAAGCCACATACTAGCTGTGGTCACAAACGTTCTTAAGTACGCACTGACTAGGACGTCCAGCGATGCTAAGTATTCACTAGGTGTGGCTTCCGCCGTTGAAAGGCGCATACTAGCTGTGGTGCCCAGGGGTCCTAAAAACTTACTAGCGTTACAACAGCTGAAGGATTATAAGCCTTATTCCGTATGAATAATTGAAAATTATAACATCATGGATGTACTGTCGAGGAACTGAATAGCGTTATAGAAGATATTGGGAGAAAAATCAAAGTTCCCTGGGCAACGCCGGCTATAACTGCTATAGATTTAATATTTGTTAAAACTGATAGAGAACGACCGGATTATCTGAATCCTACACAAAAATAAAAATAAAAATGTTCAGATTTATCCGGAAAGTCCCATCCGAAGGACGACGTGCTCAAGGCTTTCAACCTAAGTAGAAATTGACCAACCCATGTTTATTTACATAACATACGTCTCATTATCGAGTACCTCACATTCGAAAAAGCCCTGGATCATCGCTTAAAGTCCCATCCGAAGGACGACGTGCTCAAAGTGTTTTTTAACTTCCCGATTGAAACATCTGACCTAAGTGCCTCAGCTAGATTTCTAAGTGGCGATCCTGAGCTCGGTAGACTCCATTCTTGAAATTTCTCGCTTTTTAACGGTTTATAGATTTAATATTTGTTAAAACTGATAGAGAACGACCGGATTATCTGAATCCTACACAAAAATCAAAATAAAAATGTTTTTCAAAAAATTTGCGCTATTTAACGGTTTATAGGCTTAATAATTGTTAAAACTGATACGAGAGATTCAGATTTATCCGGAAAGTCCCATCCGAAGGACGACGTGCTCAAGGCTATTTTCAACCTAAGTGATATTTCACCTACCCAGGTTTATTTACATAACATACGTCTCATTATCGAGTACCTCACATTCGAAAAAGCCCTGGATCATCGCTTAAAGTCCCATCCGAAGGACGACGTGCTCAAAGTGTTTTTTAACTTCCCGATTGAAACATCTGACCTAAGTGCCTCAACTAGATTTCTAAGTGGCGATCCTGAGCTCGGTAGACTCCATTCTTGAAATTTCTCGCTTTTTAACGGTTTATAAATTTAATATTTGTTAAAACTGATAGAGAACGACCGGATTATCTGAATCCTACACAAAAATCAAAATAAAAATGTTTTTCAAAAAATTTGTGCTATTTAACGGTTTATAGGCTTAATAATTGTTAAAACTGATACGACAGATTCAGATTTATCCGGAAAGTCCCATCCGAAGGACGACGTGCTCAAGGCTATTTTCAACCTAAGTGATATTTCACCTACCCAGGTTTATTTACATAACATACGTCTCATTATCGAGTACCTCACATTCGAAAAAGCCCTGGATCATCGCTTAAAGTCCCATCCGAAGGACGACGTGCTCAAAGTGTTTTTTAACTTCCCGATTGAAACATCTGACCTAAGTGCCTCAACTAGATTTCTAAGTGGCGATCCTGAGCTCGGTAGACTCCATTCTTGAAATTTCTCGCTTTTTAACGGTTTATAAATTTAATATTTGTTAAAACTGATAGAGAACGACCGGATTATCTGAATCCTACACAAAAATCAAAATAAAAATGTTTTTCAAAAAATTTGTGCTATTTAACGGTTTATAGGCTTAATAATTGTTAAAACTGATACGACAGATTCAGATTTATCCGGAAAGTCCCATCCGAAGGACGACGTGCTCAAGGCTATTTTCAACCTAAGTGAAATTTCACCTACCCAGGTTTATTTACATAACATACGTCTCATTATCGAGTACCTCACATTCGAAAAAGTCCTGGAACATCGCTTAAAGTCCCATCCGAAGGACGACGTGCTCATAGTTATTTTTCACTTCCCGATTAAAACATCTGACCTAAGTGCCTCAGCTAGATTTCTAAGTGGCGATCCTGAGCTCGGTAGACTCCATTCTTCAAATTTCTCGCTTTTTAACGGTTTATAGATTAAATATTTGTTAAAACTGATAGAGAACGACCGGATTATCTGAATCCTACACAAAAATCAAAATAAAAATGTTTTTCAAAAAATTATCGCTATTTAACGGTTTATAGGCTTATCAATTGTTAAAACTGATACGACAGATTCAGATTTATCCGGAAAGTCCCATCCGAAGGACGACGTGCTCAAGGCTTTCAACCTAAGTAGAAATTGACCTACCCAGGTTTATTTACATAACATACGTCTCATTATCGAGTACCTCACATTCGAAAAAGCCCTGGATCATTGCTTAATGTCCCATCCGAAGAACGACGTGCTCAAAGTTTTTTTTAGCTTCCCGATTAAAACATCTGACCTAAGTGCCTCAGCTAGATTTCTAAGTGGCGATCCTGAGCTCGGTAGACTCCATTCTTGAAATTTCTCGCTTTTTAACGGTTTATAGATTTAATATTTGTTAAAACTGATAGAGAACGACCGGATTATCTGAATCCTACACAAAAATCAAAATAAAAATGTTTTTCAAAAAATTCACGCTATTTAACGGTTTATAGGCTTAATAACTGTTAAAACTGATACGACAGAATCAGATATATCCGAAAAGTCCCATCCGACGGACGACGTGCTCAAGGCTATTTTCAACCTAAGTGAAATTTCACCTAACCAGGTTTATTTACATAACATACGTCTCATTATCGAGTACCTCACATTCGAAAAAGCCCTGGATCATCGCTTAAAGTCCCATCCGAAGGACGACGTGCTCAAAGTGTTTTTTAACTTCCCGATTGAAACATCTGACCTAAGTGCCTCAACTAGATTTCTAAGTGGCGATCCTGAGCTCGGTAGACTCCATTCTTGAAATTTCTCGCTTTTTAACGGTTTATAGATTTAATATTTGTTAAAACTGATAGAGAACGACCGGATTATCTGAATCCTACACAAAAATCAAAATAAAAATGTTTTTCAAAAAATTTGCGCTATTTAACGGTTTATAGGCTTAATAATTGTTAAAACACATACGACAGATTCAGATTTATCCGGAAAGTCCCATCCGAAGGACGACGTGCTCAAGGCTATTTTCAACCTAAGTGAAATTTCACCTACCCAGGTTTATTTACATAACATACGTCTCATTATCGAGTACCTCACATTCGAAAAAGCCCTGGATCATCGCTTAATGTCCCATCCGAAGGACGAAGTGCTCAAAGTTATTTTTAACTTCCCGATTAAAACATCTGACCTAAGTGCCTCAACTAGATTTCTAAGTGGCGATCCTGAGCTCGGTAGACTCCATTCTTCAAATTTCTTGCTTTTCAACGGTTTATAGATTTAATATTTGTTAACTGATAGATCCATAGAGTGTGCTGGTTTCGGATTATGCCAACGTCAGCACAACGTTCAGACTGACTTTAAATATGGTGACACCGATCCACTATGGAAGAAAAATGCCCCAAAAAAAAAGATGTATGTATAGATATGAACACAAATTAAAACTTGTGTTCATTGTGATATAATCTATATTAATAAAGCTGAAACGGGGTTTGTTTGTATGTTTGTTTGTATGTATGTATGTATGTATGTATGTATGTATGTACGTATGTATGTATGTTTGTTCCAGCATCACGCCCAAACCGCTGGACGGATGTTTATGAAACTTCCCATGTAGCATTCTTTTGAGCCCGATTGAATAATAGGCTATGTGGCGTCCCAAAATTTTGATCGGGAGGGGGGGTTGTAAGGGAGGCCTAAGTATATAAATAGTGCTAACTCATTAACTAATGGTCAAATTGTCATGAAATTCCACACGTAGTCTTTTTAAAAGCCAAACAGGAAAAAAAGGTGTGTGGCGTCCCAAAGTTTTGAACGGGAGGGGGGGTTGTGGGGGGGCATAAGTATAAATATAGAGCTAACTCATGAACTAATGGGCGAATCGTCATGAAATTTCACATGTAGTATTTTTAAATGCCAAATAGGAAAAAAAGGTGTGTGGCGTCCCAAAGTTTTGAACGGGAGGGGGGGTTGTGGGGGGGCCTAAGTATAAATATAGAGCTAACTCTTTAACGGTTGATCGTATTGTCATGAATCGGATTGTCATGAATTTCACATGTAGTAGTAGTAACTATGTATTCGCTGTGGGGTTCACTGTTGCAAGACATTTACTAGCTGTGATGTCCAGCGTTCCTAATATCGTACTAGCGGTGGGGTCCGCCGTTGCAAGGCATATACTACCTGTGGACACAGGTGGTTAGGAAGAAGAAGAAGAAGTCGGCCGCCCCTGCAGCAGCACCAACAGCAGCGGCGACAACCCACCCGGGACGAAGACCGCTCCCCCCCACCAAGAGGAAAGAGGACGTCCTCAGACAGCTCGCTACGGCCGGGGAGGGCCAAAACCGCCCTAAGGCCTTCATGGCCGTGGTAGAGCTGTCCAATAAAAAGGACACGCGCCCGCTGACGGCCGCAATGGACCAGGTGACCCCGGGAGAGCTTGGGATCACCATGTTAAACAGTAGGCCCGCCAGGAGAGGGGGGATCCTCTTGGAGGTGTCTTCGGCCGAGGAACTCGCGACGCTAACCGCCAGCGCCCGACTCCAAGAGTTGGGTCTGAGGGCGGAGGCGCTGCACAGGAGAAGACCGCGCTTAGCGGTCTTCGATGTGCCTGCGGGTTGGTCGGCCGAGGACCTCTCCAGGAGATTCCAAGTCCAGCGCCCCACACTCTCCCCCATAGTCCCTATATATAAAAAGGGCCCCCCCGGCAGACCAACGGTGCGCTGGGTAGTTGAAACGACCCCTGCGACCCGAAGAGACCTCATCACCACCGGCAGGATCACCCTAGGGTGGTATACTTGTGCTGTGCGGGACTGCCTGGACGTCACCAGGTGTGGAAGATGCCATGGATTTGGCCACCCGGAGAAACGGTGCCCAAATAAGGAGAAGGTGTGTGCTTGGTGCTCCGCTACAGGGCACGACAGCGCCAGCTGCAAGAGGAAGGCGTTGCCGCCGAAATGTTGTAACTGCGGCAGCGGGAAACCGGGTGCGATCCACAGCGCCGATAGCGCTACATGCCCGTCATATATCCGAGCGCTCGAGAAGTTGGCCTCGCGTACGGACTATGGCGAGTAGAGATGCGGAGCACACGGGTTTCCACGTTGTCCAGCACAACATGCATAGGCGTAAGAGAGTGGCGGATGAGTTGCGAGCACTGGTGTACGCTGAGTCCGTTCAACTCCTGGCTCTACAGGAGCCCCATTGTATAAGAAATCGCGTGGCAGGCTTCGGTATTGGCCACAGAATAATAACTGGCGCACGGAACAACGAACGGCCTATGGCCGCAATCGTTGTGACCGGCCCCCAAGTGGATGTGATGGCGCTCCCCCATCTGTCCACCATCCATATTGCTGTGGCCTGCATCATGCACGCCAACGTCGATTGTTATGTGATCAGCGGATATTTCCCTCCGTCTGAGAGCATAGACCTACAATTGGGCCACTTGGACCACGTGTTGGATGAGCTGGCGGGACGCCAAGTCATAGTTATGGCGGACGCCAACGCCTGGTCTGTCTCCTGGGGATCGGTTCGCACCGACCGCCGGGGCGACAGACTAATGGAGTTGATCGCCCGCCATCACCTGTGCATAGTCAACGACCAACATTCTCCGCCCACTTTTCGTAGTGCCAATGGAGAATCGCATATCGATGTCACGTTGGTTTCTGGAGAACTATACAGGGCTGTCGGTGGCTGGGGAGACCGAGGGGTTACGTCTAGTGACCACGAAGTCCTAGACGTGAGGCTCTTCGACGCGCAGTTATCGGCAGTCAGGTCTAGGGATCCTCGCTTTGCAACTCGCAAAGCGATACCGGAAGCCTTCGTGGCCGCCGCTGCTGCCTACTCCTGTGACGAAGAATGGGAAGGTCTCAGGGGTTCCGACCCGGTCGACCAGATTGAGGAGGGTGCCGACAGACTCAGTAGTATTCTGCTGAGGGCTGCCTACGAGACCATCCCCAGGAAGGTCGACCGATTGAGGAAAGTCCCCTGGTGGAGCGAAGACCTCACCCTCGCCAAAAGGGCCGTTTATCGTGCCAGGAGGCGGTACCAGCGGTGCCGAGATCAGCTCCATCGGGTTATTCGCAGGGAAGAGTACCGGCAGCTCAGCGAGGCCTACGGTCGGAGCATCGAAGCCGCCAAGATAACAAGCTGGAGAAAGTTCGTAGAGGACGAGTCCAGCAAAAACCCGTGGGGGATTCCCTATCGGATCGCCACTGGGAGGTTCAAGACGGTCGCCCCGGTGGCCTCAATTAGGAATGGCATCCAGCATGCCTTGTCCCTGGAGGAGGCCAGCGGGATGTACCTACGCCAAGCCTTCCCGGAGGATGACCCGGCAGGGGATACACCCATCCAACATAACATCAGGTGTGCTGCCCGTGACTTGCCGGACACGGAGGATGCCCCCGATTGGGATGAGCTGGATCTGACCCTGGTGATTGGGAGGCAGAAGCGTGGCGGCGCCCCTGGGAGCGATCTCATGGACGCGGCCATGATCAAGAAAGCCTACCCGGTCATTAAGACAGATCTACTCTACCTGTACAATGCCTGCCTGGGACGAGGCCACTTCCCGAGTGCTTGGAAACGTGCCTTGGTGTGCACGTTTGTCAAGCCTGGGGATAGGGACAGACCGATCAGTCTTCTGTCTCTGTTCGGTAAGATACTGGAAGGACTCGTCCTTGACAGGATCCGCACCCAAGTATACGCCTTCGTATCCCCTAGACAGTATGGTTGCTTGAGGGGTAGGTCAACCGAGGACGCGTTGATAACGCTGAGGTCGGATGTTGAAGGGAACAGAAGCAAATATGCCCTCTGTATCTTCTTCGACATCGCGGCGGCGTTTGACTGCGCCTGGTGGCCTGCCATCCTCACACAACTGCGTGCTATGGGACCGCCAAGGAATATATTTGGGCTGATATCCAGTTTCCTCGACGGCCGTTCTGCGACTGTAAGTCAGCTGTATGCCAGCACATCAGTAAACATCACTAGAGGATGCCCCCAGGGCTCGGTCTTAGGACCAACACTCTGGAACATACTCCTTGATGGACTGCTCCGTGAACTCGAGAATCATGAATATAAGGCCATAGCCTATGTTGACGATCTCGTAATCACGGTGCACGCTGATAACCGGGCAGCTCTGACCCGCACAGCCCAAACCGCCATCGACTTCGTCGACAGCTGGTGCTGCGCCAATAAGCTGGCCCTCTCACCAAGCAAGACTATGGCCCTGCTAATGAGAGGGAAAACCAACGCCCGCCACCCCTTCTCCTTGGGGATCCGAGGGATGCGCGTTGAATTCCCGGAGACGGTCACATACCTAGGTGTGAGGCTGGGTCCGGGCTTCAGGGCGACTCCCCACGCTGTTGCCATCAAAGAAAGGACAAATGCTACTTTCAACGCTCTGAGCTGCCTAGCTCGCGCAACATGGGGCCTCAAGTACTCAGCGTGTAGAACAATCTACACGGGGATGTTCGAGGCTGTGGCTCGATACGCTGCTGCAGGATGGTGGTTACGTCCCACCAAGCAGCAGAGAACGAGACTACTGCAGGCCCAAAGAGCTGCCCTCCTGAGAGTCACAAAGGCCTATCGTACTGTCTCCACTGCAGCGCTACAGGTGCTGGCAGGAGCTCCGCCCATAGACTTGGTCTTGGACGGGGCGGTCGCCTCGTACTACTGTAGACGCAATCTGCCCCTGAGAACAGATATAGATGAGCCCTTGCGCCTCGTCCTGGAGGGCGAGCTACGTGGACAGAACAGACCAGAGCGTTGCAAGGACATAGTCCAAGACTGGATAATGGACAGGTGGCAACAACGATGGTCGCACTCCTCCGACGGGCGAACGACATTCACGTATCTACCTGACGTCCGGGTCCGCCTGCGCTCCACTTGGGTACAACCCGATCACTGGACTTCTCAGGTACTTTCAGGTCACGGTGACTTCAACTCCAAACTCTTCTTCTTCAAGAGGAAGGATAGCCCGAACTGTTCGTGTGGCGGCATAGAGACTGCAGAACATGTGGTCCTCGATTGTCCCCTGTACGACAGGTCTAGGGTGGAGTTGATCCGCGCGACAGGATCGTACCTGGGATTGACCCTGCCGGAGTTGATAACGGAGTCGAACTATCCGGCGTTCGGCCGGTTTATCACCTCCTGGCGGGAACAGAAAAAGGCCCTTTGACCCGGCGCCGGGGGCGATTGACGGGCCGGGCCCGAGTCCTACCCCCGGCGACCGCGATGTAGAAGCAGCCCCACTCCACCGATCTCGAGCTCTCTCGGCGCCACCAGGCAGCCGCATCTTAAGGGGGCCCGGGAGCGCCAGTCTGTCCCGTAAGGGACCAAAGGCTGTCGCCCCCGGACACTCACAGCAACAGTAAATAAAACTATACTATATATATATATGTACTTCCTCCTTCCCCGACGATAAGCGGGCCGGGTGATTTACCGGAGCACCCGAAAAAAAAAAAAAAAAAAAAAAAAAAAAAAAAAAAAAAAAAAAAAAAAAAATATACTACCTGTGGTGCCCAGCGTTCCTAACTACGTACTAGCTGTGGTGCCCAGCGTTGCAAGGCACATACTAGCTGTGGTCAAAACGTTCTTATGTACGCACTGGCTAGGACGTCCAGCGATGCTAAGTATTCACTAGCTGTCGTTTCCGCAGTTGAAAGGCGCATACTAGCTGTGGTGCCCAGGGATCCTAAAAAATTACTAGCGTTACTACAGTTGAATTCCGTATGAATAATTAAAAATTATAACATCACTGTCGAGGAACTGAATAGCCTTATAGGAGATATTGGGAGAAATGTCAAAGTTCCCCGGGCAACGGTCCTTCGGATGGGACGTTAAGCGATGGTCCAGCGCCTGTACAATGTCAGTTATTCGTTTAAAGACCCCATACCCTAGGTGAATAAAAATTTAGAACTCCTATTGTAGAGTCAAGCTCATGTCCACCAGAGCGACGATTGAGCGATCTGATAGTAGGCGATATAACCTTGTAGTTAAAATCACAATAACTAACTAATAACGTATCGAGTTTATTTTCACCAATTGCAGCATTATCACTCACATAAATATTTTTGGAAGTGAATGATGAAACTATATCCATGTAACATGAGACTAATAGAGTGAAAATAGAGCTAAGGTTACCTTCTTGGAACCTCCCGCGAACGTTGAGACTATAATACAATTGAAAGTTAGGGTTACTTTCTTCAGGAAAAAAAAGATAGATTTTTTTTTTTTATGTATAAAAAATGCGCACATAAATGTTTATAAAACTATTGTATATGCATAATTAATCGCTTAAATAAATTAGAAAGTGATTTATATTCGATTTTCAATAAATACGTAGGTATATATAAATAATTTTAAAATTTCTGTCAAGTAAATACACAAAGCTTCCTTGCATGTAAGCCTAACTATCAGCTGATTATTACCATTATCTGTATTTTGTTAAGTTGAACGTTTTTTGTCATTAATAACATTATTATAAAATATAGTTACCCTTTCGACAATTTTTTCAAAATCGTAGGTTAACTACCCTAAATTAATAATCGATTTTAGAATATTGTAGATGGGATCATTTACATGACAAACTCAGCTGATAAGTCTGGGGAGTTGAGATGTGAAGGTGGTCACAGTTGTTTTTAGGCTTAATGTGAAGGAGTGAAAAGAACAGTGAAATCGAAGAGAAAAGGTACTTTTTATTTAAGTTTTCTTCACTGCATCCGACACTGTCCGATATCTAGGACTTCATTTAGACAGACGTACGATTTGGACGACTGAAATCAATCATCGGACGACGATCGACATTATCGCTTGAAAACAAACTTCACATTTACAACACTATACTAAAACCCATCTGGACTTACGGCATCGAGATATGGGGATCAGTCAAAAAATCAAACATACAACGCCTTCAGTCAATACAATCCATCATACTACGCCACATTGCCAATGCGCCATTTTACGTTTCCAACCTCACATTACATAATGACCTCAACATCCCATTTGTACCTTCTGTTATCAGGAAACGATATCAAAATTTTCATGACAAACTCCATCATGACGCCAATCCATTTATTCTTCAATTATCCGGGCATGGCAGAGGGACCTGCTCCAGGACTAGCCTGGACTCCTCTTCGGTCGCGTACCTCAGCAGTACAGCGACATACTCGCCACCGCACATCATCACAATCACTAGTGACAAATATCGTTGTGAATATGTAAATAAATAAATGAAGTTTTCTTCTAATTTTCAGGCAATATAACTGTGGTGAACGAAATTTGATACTATGAAATCTTTTAATTTTCATGATTCAATACAGTGGCCGAGGCAGAAACTATATTTCAGAATATTATAATTATAAATGTGTATTAATTATTACATTAACCCATTGTTCTCCTATGGAACCCTTCAGTGTGTGATTTGATCACAATTCTTTGTTATATTTTTATTTATAATAATAACATTTCAAGGAGTTCCCATGGGAACCTAGTGACAAATAAAAAAAAAAGGAAGGGTTGCCTTCAAATAAACAGGAAATAACAGAATATAGTTTGAATTTTGATTTTAAATCAACTGAGGAGTGTGGTGTGGGAGGGGAGGGCAGTGAAGTGGTTTGAGTAAGTGTCAATTGTGTGAGCATGAACATATGTTTATAGAGAGAGGGGGGGCCACCAGCTGGGTCACGTGACCCCCGTCTGCAACAGATTATAATAGCCACTCTAATGCGACAGACACGGCCACCCTGGGTTCCTCTTTCAATAATATCTGTTGTGTCTTCAGCTACCTACTTATCGCGGCACTCTGCTCTGTCTCTGTGTTTGCACAAGTCCAGTTCAACTCTAAATAGGCTAAAATTGATTTAAAAAAAAATAATCACCGTCTATGTACTTCCCCAGTACGATTTAATCAATTACGTTTTAGCTCTCCCTCCCGTTTGGGCTAAAAATGAATATTTGACATACACATGGGCGTAGCCAGTGGGGAGGGGGGGGGGGGGGGCAGAGCAAAAATCCAAGCTAAAAATTAAATAAACGGAAAGGATTTTCAAATTACCCGTGCTTCTGATTCATATTATCAGCTGTTACATAAATGTACATGTACAAAACAAGTCATATTACATTTATTTAAATACTAGCAGTAATACCCGGCGTTGCCCGGGGAACTTTGACTTTTCTCCCAATATCTCCTATAAGGCTATTCAGTTCCTCGACAGTACATTCATGATGTTATAATTTTCAATTATTCATACGGAATAAGGCTTATAGTCCTTCAACTGTAGTAACGCTAGCTTTGGAGCTAAAACTAATTTATTCAAAAAGATTTCTCATTAATCGTTGCAATGGTTTTCGAGTTACAAAGATTGCGTGAGTGGATGCTGGGATGGACCAGATATTGAGGTACTAATACGCCTATAACCTTCCACAGACGATGACGAACAAATTAAAAAAAAAATTAATGAAATGCATCAAGCCGTTAGTGAGTTATAGCGGTCCAACGCACAGACATTTTCAACTGTATATATATGATATATGAATTCGATCATTTCATTTCCTCGCTCAAAATCGTCAGTAAAACAGTACCTAATAATTTTACTGCTAATTCACACTTTCTTGGTTCATCATTTTTAAAATTAATTATAACAAAGGACTATATTCAATCGATACAAGTAGTATCGAGTTTTAATTGATATTACTCGTGAGTAAAAGTTTTGATACTTTGTTGTATCGATGGAACCTTACGGATCCCCTCTTCTAAAGATAACATGTATAACGTGAGACCTGCCACGCTGATCCTTCCGAAGATATCACGTCAGGGTTGCCAACCTGATCCTCTCCTTATGAGATGTGTCACCTACCCTTTTCTTGATCTGTATTCTGTATGTCAGCGCCTATAATAGCATGTCTGGCTACATAAACAGGCTGTCCAATATTCATTTTTTTACGAAAAATAATACTATATAACACTTTTTATTTAAACAATGAAATGAGAAATACGAAGAAGGAACATGATCAGGAGAAACGGGGATATATTGTGGAGAATTGTAATAAATAAATTAAACAAACTTTTTTTTTTTTGTAGAATATTGTCTATTCTACAAAGAATATACAGCAACATATTCCAATTTTCGGATGGCATCAATTAAAAAAATTCCCCCGCTATTTTCTTTCAATAAAAAATAATAACCGTTGCTTATCCATTTTATGAACTTCTAGTATATATTTTTATTATACAGAGAAGTATAATACAGATTGAGGTTGGCAAAATCACAAAATACAGGAAAATTATAATAGACAAGAAGAAGAAAAGGATAGAGAGAAAAAAAAAAAAACATTAAGGCGTAGTCAAGGTCCACGCCGTAGATTTTCCATGAAAACGTCGGGATAAAATAATTTTTCCTTTTCTTTTCGATGCTTCCGTAGCTCTTGCATTTGCTCGCCACTAAACTTTTTAGGTTTTTTAAATTCCTTTTGATGCGATCTTTCCTCTGATTTGCGTTTTCTATACTTCCGCGCATATTTACGATTCATATGAGACGACATCTTTAATTTTTTTTGCAATTTTCAATTTAATACCGATTTTTACATATATTTCGGCGAATATTTATATTGTTTCACTTTGAGTCCTAGTAGTGCTCCTCAAGCTCTTTACAATGACACCGAATCAACGTCCTATCTAAACGCGTTATCACGCTACACTAATTTCTAATTTTACACAACGCTAATTCGCAACAATCATCCGCCGGCGCCCACACTACCCCGATAACGTCACAGACAAAACAAACACGTACAGACATGCTCTATCCATTGTGACCTCAACCGTTGTTATCGCATTATTAGTCTCGTAGTTAATATCGATTGAAATCTGACAGTATTTTGTAACACAAGAAAGTTTGACCGGATATCACTGTGAGCGAATAGACGTTTTCACGTCAATATAAAATTATAAATATGTAAATTATATATGATTTAATGATGAATGTTAATTACTTGTTAATTACTAAAATTTGGCCAACGTTTCGAAACTATTTATTTTCTTCTTCAGAGCCTTATAATGACGAGTGGATGTGTGTGGTGAAGGTGTTGTGAGTTTGTGTCCAGTGTAGATGACATCACTCACTACACTGGAAACAAACTCACAACACCGTCACCACACACATCCACTCAAGTCATTATAAGGCCCTGAAGAAGGAAATAAATAGTTTTCGAAACGTTGGCCAAATTTTGTATTTTCATTTACATGACAGAACCTCGAATTCCTTCTACATTGAAAAGATCCTGTCCACTCTATTAATCATTATATTTATTTAAGTATTTTTCTCTAAAGATGGCGTAAAACCGAGAGATGAAGGGTTGATGTCCTTTCCCTGCACAAAATACAAGTGACCCCCTGGTTCCTTAGATTACTTTCAATAAATTATATTTAAATTGACTTAAATCCCTTTTGTCACAGGTTTTTCTTTATTTTACACAGCTATTGTTCCTCTATTCACAAAAATATGAAGTCACTTGAATGTAGCGATATTATGTGTACATGTATTATATGTAGCGATATTATGTATACCTGTACTATATGTAGCGATATTATGTATACCTGTACTGTGTGTAGCTATATTATGTGTACCTGTACTTCATGTAGCGATATTATGTGTACATGTACTATATGTAGCGATATTATGTGTACCAGTAATATAGGTAATGATATTATGCGTACATGTACTATATGTAGCGATATTATGTATACCTGTACTATATGTAGCGATATTATGAAAACATGTACTGTATGTAGCGATATTATGTGTACCTGTACTATGTTTAGTAATATTATGTGTACCTGTACTATATGTAGCGACATTATGTATACCTGTACTGTGTGTAGCTTACTATATTATGTGTACCTGTACTTCATGTAGCGATATTACGTGTACATGCAATGTATGTGTTCCTGTACTGTATATAGCGATATTATGTATATCTGTACTATATGTAGCGATATTATATGTACATGTACTATATGTAGCGATATTATGTATACCTGTACTGTGTGTAGCTATATTATGGTAGGTACCTGTACTTCATGTAGCGATATTATGTGTACATGTACTATATGTAGCGATATTATGTGTACCATTAATATAGGTAATGATATTATGCGTACATGTACTATATGTAGCGATATTATGTATTCCTGTACTATATGTAGCGATATTATGTGTAACTGTACTGTATATAGAGATATTATGTATACCTGTACTCTGTGTAGCGATATTATGTGTACCTGTACTTTACGTAGCGATATTATGTATACATGTACTATATGTAGCGATATTATGTGTACCTGTACTATATGTAGCGATATTATGTGTACATGTACTGTAACTAGCGATTTTATGTGTACCTTTATTGTATGTAGATAAGATGAGCTTGTGAAGCTGTGAGAGGCAGTAGCCGTGAAAGCCTCACAGAAGCTGTTTATTGTAAGAAGGGAGACAAGGCAGAGGGATACAAAGCCCCCCCCCCTCACAAATTAGCAATTAACACAGGCTTTAATCTGATTATTTTGTAGGGGGGGGGGGGGGGGGGGGGAGGGGGGGGCTCCCACACCGCCCCGACCCTTCTATTAATTTTTCATTCCACCGCACCGCCCCGACCCCTGTATAAACACCTCAAATTTCATCTTTGCCCGACACAGGCCTACCAACTTTGTCGAGATTTGAATTAATGTAAACAAAACCTTAAGAGGCTGAAGTTGATTTGAAAACGTCATTATCATACCAACTCCTAAATACATCTTTGTTTAAGGATCTAAACAGAAATAACCGCTCCTTCAGCACCTTCTCAATTTATAACAAGAAGCCCTACCTACTTTCTTAATTTAATATATTTTTTGACCGGGTTTTCTGCAATGTATCGATTGCTAAATAAATTAATTTTAATTGCCTTTTCTCATTCTAAAGTTCACATAAAACGTCTGCCAAATATATTTTTTAAATAGTATTTTTGTTACTAATTTCAAATTTCTTGTTTATAACAAAACTAACGGATTGCGTGGTGCCTGGGCTTTAACTACGAGATCTTATCGCCCACTACCAGAGCGCTCTTTCGTCACTCTGGTGGACATGAGCCCAACTCTACAATGGGAGTAATTTTGCCAACCCTAAATTTTTATTCTCCTGGGATAGGATATTTAACGACTACCTGTCATCGTACAGACTCGGGACCATTGCTTAACGTCCCATCCAAAAGACGGCATACTCAAGTTTTTTTCACCTCTTCGAACCCTCGATCTTGAGCTCAGTAAACAAGCTCTCTACCCCTGAGCAAGATTGTGAGATTCAACACTCCAAACTCTCGGCATTTCTTATTTGCCTGACTCTCCCGGGCAACGCCGGATGCCATTAGGTATTGTTCAACAATGATGCTTCCCAATTAATATGTGTTAGGTCTGGATTATAAGGATATCATTAATATCCGATCAATCATTGAAAAACTAGCATTAATTTTATGTTTGGGCATAATATATATGTATATATGTATATATGTATATATGTATATATGTATATATGTATATATGTATATATGTATATATATATACATATATATATGTATATATGTAACATATATATGTATATATGTAACACTTATCAAGTGTCCTCTCCTCGACGTGTTAGTGTTATTTATGGGTGGCCCCTAAGCCAAGGAACTTGCCAAAATAGTAGCCATGAGTTGCTTCCATCAACGGTCGAGTTCTGCTCAATGGCAATCAATAATGAAAAGATATTGAGAGAACTCAACTTAGAAGTGAGGTGTATCATTTTACGAACTACCAAAATCTCCCCTCCCCCCTCCTGAAGCAATACGAGGGAGAGGGTGTGTAGCGGATAGCGGAATAAAGGAAGAAATTTATTATTTTCTGGTTGGGGTGCGTAGGCTGAGGGGGAGGGGGGATCTAACCGTAACAAATAGGGGTGCTAAGTCAAGCCTGGGAGTGAGGACACGCGGTCACTTAGAGAACTGAACACGCAACTAGCCAGCGAACTTATCCACTCACCTGGCAGTTTGCTTCCATCTGCCGCTAGCCATAGGGCACCAGGACAATCATTTCCTGACAATCTCTTTAACATCTCGGGAATGGATTGAGTAATCTGTCATATTAATACCAACACTGTGCAGATATCTCGAGAGCAGGAGGTCGACAACCATTTTACACTTGCGGGCTGCATTGTGCTCTTGGTACACAAGCGCGGGCTTTTTTTTTTTTTGCTTTTTTTTTTGAGAATGCATCAGCTAGTGTCCGCCTCAAATTAGATGAAAAATGATAATATAAACTCAGGATACTTCTTTGATGGAAGACATTTTTAAAGAAAGTCTAATGACCATTTTCACAAAGAAACCCTAACTTTTAAGTGGTCCTCCACAAATTTTAAGGGATAGGTACTTAAAACTTATTTGCTTTTCACCAACATCTGAGTATCGTTGGTAGCATTGAGTGATCCCCTGAATGTCCGAGATCGAAAATCGGACCCAAAAACTTATTCCCAGCTAAGTGAAAGTTTGTGTTGTTAAGGTTAGTGGTGATTTGAACTATTTTTAGTTAGTTTAGAGAATAGTGACCATGAAAGAATTAATTTCGTGAAAGAGTTAATTACTATGAAAAATATGACGACATGGACTTAGTTCAAAGATTTAGGTTATCTGGAGCAACTGTCCGTTATTTGTTATAGAGGTAAAATAAAGGTTTATTTAGTATTTCCTGATGACGGTTAGTGGTACCATCAGGTTTTTTATTATTATCAAAAAAATGTATCTGTATTATGACATAGTAATTTAATTAAGTTGTCTTTCTCATCAGATGTAAAAATCTAGCCAATTTCTTTTTTTTTTTACAATTATCTTAGCGTACGTAAGTTCTACTACAATAAAGAAAATTATTTTACAATATAAAAAATGTTTTTAGAAAGGAATTCATTGCAAAACACTCGATTTTTTGCATATTAAAAATCTACATGGATTCTAAAAACCAAAAGTTAACGTGCCAACACTGATCTCAGTTAGTAGTTCGGAGAGGACAACTCCACACTATAAATGAGGAGTTTGGAGCCAGAGCGGACCAACTGGTTGAAATTGAACAGGTAGAAAATGGCAATTGAAAATTTAGTACATTTTGTTTATCTCCATAAATGGGCCCCAAATATTTATTTATATTTGAAATTTTAGAATAGTATTGGATGAGTGATCCCTTTTTGTGTTCTATAAAGTTTTTGAATGCCGTATGATCCATTGTGACTTTGAAAATATATGCACAAAATACTTGTAGACTAAACTTAAAGTGCTGCTATCTATCACTGAAGTGAAGAAACTAAGTGATCCACACTGGTTTTGAAAAAAGGGAGCCTATGCCAACATCAGGATGGTAATAACTCATTTTCCGAAAAATTGTGGGTTGGTCCGCTCTGGCTCCAAACTCCTCAAATATAAGCCTATTTTTCTCTTGTTTTGTTATCATTAATGCTTAACTCAATGAAATGTAATGTTGATTTTTTTTTATAGAGGATCCTATTTATTTATTAGTTATTTTCTTTCACAAGGTACGTTTTGCATTTATCATTTTTTCTGAGTATATTTTTGTTGTAGCAAATATTTAAAATGTTTCTATTTCTCTTAATTGTTTCATATACATATGTAGTTCAGTCTTTAAGATATTTTGAGAAAAAGATGCACTTTTTGATTGTAGCTGTCTAACAAATTTAATAAAAATTGTATTTAATGAGAGAGGCAGAATGTGGCAGAGTATGAATAAGGGGAGGATAGTGGTGGGAGATGGGGATAAGCTCGGCTATTACTACCCCTTCTTCACCCACCTGTGTTCTCTTCATAGATCTACTCCACTCACCACTATAGTGGTTTATTTAGTCCCAAATAGAATTACCCACCCGGTAAATATTTGACAACATCCGATATTTGGTGACATTGGTCAGAGTGTATACAACTTATATTTGTCGCAGAATTATTTTGTTTTAATATATAAATTTTCTTTTCATTCGCGGATCCCAATATAAAGACACGGAAGCTGCCAACTCCTCATATAAACCAAATGAATTTGAAAATAAAGGGCTGAGATATAAGAAAACCTTTTTACATATCTGAACTGACCCGATTAGTAAATTTTAATCTTCAACCGAGAATGTGTGAGTCTCGTCAAGTGTAACGAATTGCCCCGATTAACAATGGCTTCTAAACTTTTCAACACTGTATTGTATTATAACAATGGCTTCTCTATACATTAAGGTTTATATAGTGCCTTACTTACACTATAATATAACAATCAATGCCGAATTAAGTCGGGTCTTTAGAGGTCTTGACCCATATTTTACAAGTGCAGGAGGGGGTTATGGGCTGCTGCCCTAACCTGTGTCCCCATTTAATGTGTATAAAAGCCATTGTTATAGGTCATTATTGTTACCAGAGCAGGATTAAGGAGGCGGAGTGTATTCTGGTAACAATATTTATACACATTAAAGTTTCTGTAGTGTCTTATTTACCTTATAGTGTATTTTATTCTGTAACAATGGCTTCTTTACACTGCAGTGTATTAAAACAATGGCTTCTGTAGAATACAGTATATTATAACAATAGCTTCTGTGTACTACAGTGTATTATGACAATGGCTTCTTACACTACAGTGTATGGCTTCTATGCACTATGGCTTTTAAAGGCTTTTTGGGGATAGTTAGCACCAAAGAATCAACTACTTTTCTCCTCACCGGAACTGTTGGTATTTTCCAGAATACATTTTTACAAATATAGACGAATTGGATGTTAGAAAACGATTTGTTAACAAGGTTACACGAGCGGGATCTCTAATGACGTTGGTACACCTAAGAAGATTGAAGAAGTTCAAGGCAATGAATAGACGATGGTAGTGAGCTGTGAAGCCTCTGAATAGGTGCCCGGGTTCAGAGAGAAGCCCGGCCCTCAATGGCTTACAGATCTACCTGGAGGCTAAGCCGATTTACCTTTGACATAGGGATCAAAGAATCTTCCAACATTACTTACCTTACTCTTACCCCTAACAAACTCTTTATATTTATATATATATTTTTTTAATAAATAAAAAATAACAAAATAAATATTATTAAGAATAATTTATTTTTGGTAATTTATTCACAATCATTGTGAGAGCGCCGGTAGCTCAGAGGTAGCTAGTAGTGCTTCTCTACTGAGCTCAAGATCGCGGGTTGGAAACGCGACCCTTAGATCCTATCTGGGAGGTGAAAAAACCTTAGCACGCTGTCCTTCGGGTGGGACGTTAAGCCTGTACCATGATAGGAACTCGTTAAAGACCCCTACCGCAGATAACTTTTTTTTTTTTTTTTTTTTTTTTTTGGGTTGCCGACCTCCGGTGGAGGCCACGACACCATCGCCGAATCGTCGGGGAAAAAGGGAGGCCTAACGATTTTATTTACAAATTATAGAAATAAAAAATATAGAATTAAAAATACAAAAAAAAAAAAAATATGATGCTGTGAGAGGCTAGGAGCGACCGCTGCCGACCATCTGCGACGATCAGCGGTCACTCCCAACCCACCTTAATTTTCTTGGCGCGCCGAGAGAGCTCGGGATAAATGTAGGGCGATCTCTAAGTGTGGTTCGTTGGGGCGCCGGGGACGATTGCAGGCCTCCCCGGCACAGGGTCAAAATGCTTGCTTCTTTCTCCGCCAGGAGGCGACAAATCGGCTGAACATTGGGTAGCCGGTTTCCGTCACCAGCTGCCGCAGGTCGAGTCCCAGATACGATCCTGTCCCGCGTATCAACTCCACCCTAGGCCCGTCGTACAGCGGACATTCGAGGACCACGTGCTCCTCAGTCTCGACCCCGCCGCACGAACAGTTCGGGTTGTTCTTCCTCTTAAAGAAGAACAGCTTGGAGTTGAAATCTCCGTGACCTGATAGTATCTGGGACATCCAGTGGTCAGGCAGTATCCAAGTAGAGTCCAGACGTACCCGGATTTCCGGTAAATATGCGTAGGTCGTTCGGCCATCCGATGATCGTGACCACCGCTGTTGCCATTTCTCCACTATCCATTCCTGGACTATGTCCCCGCAACGCTCCGGTCTGGACTGTCCGCGCATCTCTTCCTCCAGGGCTAGACGTAAAGGCTCATCTATATCTACTCCTAAAGGCAAATTGCGTCTACAATAGTACGAGGCGACAGCCCCGTCAAAGACTAAGTCTATGGGCGGAGCTTCTGCCAGCACCTGTAGCGCAGCCGTAGAGACAGTACGATAGGCCTTTGTAACCCTTAAAAGGGCTGCTCTCTGGGCTTGCACAAGGATCACGCGTCGCCGCTTCGTGGGACGATGCCACCACCCAGCAGCGGCGTACCTTGCCACAGCCTCGAATACTCCAGTGTAGATGATTCTACACGCAGAGTAGCCGAGGCCCCACGTCGCGCGGGCTAGGCAGCTCAGAGCGTTGAAAGTGGCGGTAGTCCTTTCTTTAATGGCAACAACGTGGGGCGTCACGTTGAGGCCCGGCCCGATCCGCACTCCGAGATAAGTGACCGTTGCCGGGCTCTCAATGCGGCGTCCGTGGATTTTGATTACCAGGGGGTGTCGGGCGTCGGTTCTCCCTCTCATCAGCAAAGCCGAGGTCTTGCTAGGAGAGAGAGCCAGTTTGTTGGCGCAGCACCAGTTGTCTATATCGTCAATGGCGGCTTGGGCGCGAAGGGTTAGAGCAGCTCGACTATCAGCCTGCACCGTAACAACGAGGTCGTCGACGTAGGCGATTGCCTTATATCCACGGCCCTCGAGATCACGGAGCAGTCCGTCAAAGAGTATGGCCCAAAGTATCGGTCCGAGGACCGAGCCCTGAGGACAGCCTCTAGTGACGTCCACTGTAGTGCTAGCGTATAGCTGACTCATGGTCGCAGATCGATCGCTGAGGAAGCTAGATATCAACCCAAACACATTCCCAGGCAGTCCCACAGCCAGCAGTCGCGTGAGGATGGCAGGCCACCAGGCGCAGTCTAAGGCCGACGCGATGTCAAAGAAGACACACAGGGCTTATTTCCTACGGTCATTCTCCACATCCGCCCTCAGCATCACCAACGCGTCTTCGGCGGACCTGCCCCTCAAGCCACCGAACTGCCTGCGGGATACAAAAGCATGTACCTGGGCCCGAATTCCATTGAAGATAAGAGTCTCCAATACTTTACCGAATACGGGGAGCAGGCTGATTAGTCTATGGCTCCCTGCCAAGGAAAGGTCCCTATCACCAGGCTTAACAAACGTGCACACGAGTGCTCGTTTCCAAGTCCTAGGGAAGTGGCCCCCCCTAAGGCAGGAGTTATACAGTAGTAAGAGTTCCGACTTGATGGTCGGGAAGGCTTTCTTGATTATAGCGGCGTCTATGAGATCGCTCCCAGGGGCGCCGCCACTCTTCTGCATCCCAACCGCCAAGCTCAGGTCAATCTCGTCCCAATCAGGTGCGTTCCCCGTATCTGGCCAAGTACGGGCAGCGTTCCTGATGTCTCGTTGGCTGGGTGAATCCTCCGCCGGGTCGTCCTCCGGGAAGGCCTCCCTCAAGTACATCCCGCCAGCCTCCTCCAGGGACATGGCATACTGGTTGCCAACCCTGATGGAGGCCACCGGGGCGACCGGCCTTAGCCTCCCGGCGGCGACACGGCAAGGGATTCCCCACGGGTTTTTGCTGCTCTCATCTTCAACATACCTCCTCCAGCTCTCCTTCTTCGCGGCCTCGACTCTCCTACCATAAGCCTTGCTAAGCTGCCGGTACTCCTCCCTCCGTATTACCCTCTGGAGTGGGTTTTGGTTTTGGCACCGCTGACACCTCCTCCTGGCACGATATACAGCCTTCTTGGCGAGGGTAAGGTCCTCACTCCACCAGGGTACCTTCCTGATCCGGTTTACCTTCTTGGGGATGGTCTCATCGGCAGCTCGAAGTAGTATACTACTGAGCCTGCCGACCCCATCCTCAATCTGGTCAACCGGTTCAGGACTCCTGAGACCCTCCCACTGATCGTCGCAGGAGTAGGCGGCAACGGCGGTCACGAAAGCTTCGGAGATGGCCTTGCGGGTAGCAAAGCGCGGGTCTCTAGGCCTGACTGCGGGAAGATGGGCGTCAAAGAGCAGTACATCCAGTACACTATGGTCGCTGGATGTGATCTCTCGGACGCTCCAGCTGCCCACAGCCCGGAATAGTCCGCTCGACACCAGCGTGACGTCAACATGGGACACTCCATTGGAACCGTGGAATGTGGGCGGAGAAAGTGGGTCATTGACTATGCACAGGTCATGGCGGGCGATCAAATCCAATAGCCTGTCGCCCCGGCGGTCGGTGCGAGCCGATCCCCAGGAGACTGACCAGGAGTTGACGTCCGCCAGAACTATGACATTGAGCCCCGAGAGGGAGTCCAGTACTAGGTCCAGGGGGCCCAGCTGTCGTTCTATGTTCTCAGACGGCGGGAAGTACCCGCTGATCACGTAGCAGCTTGCGTTGGCGTGCCTGATACAGGCCACAACTATATGGCTGGTGGAGAGATGGTGGAGCGCCATCACATCCACCTGGGGGCCGGTCACGACGATTGCGGCCATTGGCTGTTCGTCGTTCCGTGCGCCAGTAATAATTTGGTGGCCAGTACCTAGGCCTGCCACGCAGCCTACCGCAGATAACTAAAGCAACATTTAGAACTGTCACTGTAGAGTCAGACTCATGTCCACCAGAGCGCTCTTTCGGCGGAATGACGTCTTGGTTTCAGCCCGAGCATGAATCGTATTAACTAACTAGTCACTGTTAATGACTGGGGGCAAGTTCAATTTTGTAACCTCAATATTCGAACGTACCATTTCATAATCGATTGTTTTCATTCATTTGTTTATTTCTATTCAAATAACCTATTGTTGAATTTTCATTGTTTACGAGTATTTGTTGCTTTCTTCATGTTTTTGAGTTTTTTTAATGTGGTCAAGACTGGTATATAATCTAAGGGGTTAGTTCCGCCAGTAAATATGTTACTGTTGTCATACCTTTCGGTGGATACCGTCGTCACTGGCTGCTGGTCGAGTACTGTGGGCGAGCGCTTTCGATGTAAAGACATCATCTTCAAGCCACTGTTAATGTTGTACTGAGGTTAGTCCGTGTTTGTTGTCTTATAATGGTCCGTTTTAGGTAATTTGTTTATCTCTGTGGTCCGTGTCAGGTAGTCTGTTTGTCTGTGAGTTTGGTCTCAGGTAATCTGTTTACAGGTGTAATTAAGGGGTCGAAGTTGGTGGAGCGAATATATATCAATGTCTCATGTCTGGGTGGGTATGTATTATTATAATGTATGATGTATCTATGGGTATTGTATCCTATGTCGCTTGGTTGGGCGGTGGTCCGTGTGTCCGTCTTCTGGTCTTTTCCGTTTGTGAGTATGTGGAAGTAGTTTGAGTGGGGTGAAAATCGTGTCAGATTTTGTGTTTAGTTGTTCGTTAATGATGTTGTTGTGCGCAGTACGTATTTTGTATATTTCCATGTTTTCTAGTATATCAAGTCTCCGTCCTTTTTGTTGTCTCTGTAAGAGGGTCATGCTGTCCTGGATGTTGGTGGGGTCGTGTAGGTGGTTACTAAAGTTTGAGTCTCGTTTGTTGAGTCTGAATGAACGTATGTGTTCTGAATATCTGGTTTTGAGTGTTCTTCCTGTTTGTCCAATGTATGTGTGGTTACAGGTACATGTCAGTTTGTAGACGCCACTTGTGTCCAAAGTGTCTGTTTTGTCTATGTTGGTATTTAAGTTATTCCGTAATGTGTTGTCAGTACGTAATGCTGTTAAAAGGCCTTCTTTGTGGAATAGGTTTGTAAGTCTGTAGGTTTCTGTTCCTGTGAAAGTGAACATGCAGCGTGGTGTTGGTTGTTGGCTAGTTTCTGTGTGCTGTTGTTTGTTATTGTATTGTAGTAGTAGTTTGTCTATTGTTGTCCGTGTGTAGCCGTTGTTGTGTGCTATGTCGTAGATTGTGTTCAATTCTATATCATATTTGTCTGTAGTCAGCGGTGTGTTCTTCAGTCTGTGTATCATGTGTCGGAACGCTGCGAGTTTGTGTTGCGTTGGGTGATTGGATTTGGCATGTATTGTGGTGTCGGTTGTGGTTGGTTTTCTGTATATTCCGTACGTTAGTTTGTCGTTTTCCCTGGTGATTGTGATGTCTAAATAGTTCAAGCAGTTGTCTTGTTCTTTCTCCATCGTGTAGGTGATATTACTGTGTATTTTGTTCAAATCTGTCAGTATGTCTTCTGTATTGTCCTGTTCCACTATGCATAAAGTATCGTCGACATATCTAAAGTAATGTGTTATGTTGTGTTTGTCCATTAGTGCCTGTATGTGTATATCTTCGTAATGTTGTAGAAATATCTCGGTGAGGACAGAGGAAGTTGGGTTTCCCATGCCCAGTCCGTCTTGTGGTTTATATATGTTGTTGTTGAATGTGAAGTAGTTTTGTTTGAGTATTGTTCTTGTAATGTTGACGAGTTCGTTGATGTATTGTTCATCGTGTATGTCTGTGAGTTTGTTGCGTAAAATGTCCAGTGTTTCGTCGACCGGTATGGATGGATATAGTTCCTTAATGTCAAATGATATTAGTCGTGATCGTTTAGTGGGTGTTATGTCTTTCAGTTTGTTGATGAGTTCTTGTGTGTTGCGTATGGTGTATTTGTTTTGTAAGTTGACGGTCTCTTTTAGAATGTTTGTCAGTTCTTTAGCGAGTTTGTATGCAGGAGCGGGTCTGTAGTTGATTACTGGTCTTATGGGTGTGTCTGTTTTGTGTATTTTCGGTTGAGCCCTAAGTATCGGTGGTCTGGGATTCATGTTAATGTATTTATAATGTTGTCCGTCAGGAATTATGGTGCATCGTTTGAGTAGTGTACGTATTTCTTGTTGGTACGTGTTTGTGGGGTCTTTGGTTAGTCTGGTACAGTGTGTTTTTGTTATAAATTGTTGTGTTTTGTCGATGTACTCTTGTTTGTTCATGATGACTGTGACGTTCCCTTTGTCAGCTTTAGTGAGTATCAGGTTGTTAGTCCGTAATTTTGTTTTTATTTGTTTAGCAATGGTTTGTTCTGTAGAGCTTGTGTTGCTGTGTGTCTGCTGTGTTATTGTTTTTTCAAGTATGTCTGTTATTTTTCTACGACATAGCACACAACAACGGCTACACACGGACAACAATAGACAAACTACTACTACAATACAATAACAAACAACAGCACACAGAAACTAGCCAACAACCAACACCACGCTGCATGTTCACTTTCACAGGAACAGAAACCTACAGACTTACAAACCTATTCCACAAAGAAGGCCGTTTAACAGCATTACGTACTGACAACACATTACGGAATAACTTAAATACCAACATAGACAAAACAGACACTTTGGACACAAGTGGCGTCTACAAACTGACATGTACCTGTAACCACACATACATTGGACAAACAGGAAGAACACTCAAAACCAGATATTCAGAACACATACGTTCATTCAGACTCAACAAACGAGACTCAAACTTTAGTAACCACCTACACGACCCCACCAACATGCAGGACAGCATGACCCTCTTACAGAGACAACAAAAAGGACGGAGACTTGATATACTAGAAAACATGGAAATATACAAAATACGTACTGCGCACAACAACATCATTAACGAACAACTAAACACAAAATCTGACACGATTTTCACCCCACTCAAACTACTTCCACATACTCACAAACGGAAAAGACCAGAAGACGGACACACGGACCACCACCCAACCAAGCGACATAGGATACAATACCCATAGATACATCATACATTATAATAATACATACCCACCCAGACATGAGACATTGATATATATTCGCTCCACCAACTTCGACCCCTTAATTACACCTGTAAACAGATTACCTGAGACCAAACTCACAGACAAACAGACTACCTGGTCAAGACTGTTTCAGATAACCTAATCACTTGTAGACCTTCTAGACAGCTCCAGTTCAGTTGGAATTTGACCAATGAGAATTCATCAGAATATCCTAGACTCCAGAAATCCTTGGTAAGAAAGGATATTAAGTCAGCTGTTATATGGCTTAAGTTGGTTTACAGTTTTTGTTTTTTTTGTTGCCTTATGGACTTAGCACATCAGCCATTTATTTACAATGTAAAGTTATATAACAATATTATTGACAGCAATGTATCAATCAAAGCAAATGACTTGGTTCTTGGTTCGAGACACTCGGGTTTGATTTTTGTATTTTAGGACATCATATAGAACACTCCCCGCAAAATAATGAATGAATTATGTTTATATATTTGAAACCAAATCCCCCACCAGGACAACACCTGGTCACAGGATCACTGAATAGAGATAGGTTTACATGGAGACAGAGAGTTATTGCGTATTTTCCCATTTACTGTCGATCCTGGGTAAAATCGTTACTGAATCAATATAAAGTCAATTGTGGATCACTGGCAATGTACATCCCCAGAACCTGTCGGCCGTTTGCGCAAAGATTTAGTAGTTGACTGACATAGGCGCTTCTAAATCATACTAAATATTGTGTCGATGAATTCATTACATCGGTAGTAAATGTTATTAGGATTTTTGAATTGAGCCTCCCCCCCCCCCCCCCCCCTTCATCACTTCAGCCGATATCGCTGAAATTTGACAGGTTATGTCCTCTCTGGGTTTTCACTTTAAATATGAAATTTCATGTCAATGCACTCATTACATCGGCAGTTATTGAGGTTTTTGAGTTAAGCCTCTCCCCTAATACCCCTCCCCTTTGGTCGATTTGGCTGAAAATCAATATGTGTTGTCCTTGTGGAGATTTGGTTACAAATATAAAATTTCTTGTTCATGCAGTCAATTGAGTCTTTATGTTAAACCTCCCCCCTAATCACCCTTCCCTTCAGTTGGCTGAAAAATAATAGGTGTCGTCGTTAGAGGGTTCTCAACTCACATATGAGATTGAATGAATAGATTCATTCTATCGGGAATTATCGTGTTCACAAACACACAGATTTTTTTCATATTAAGAATCTAGAGGCCGAAAACATGAAATTCCATTGAAAACATTGCATCGTATTTTTGTCCGATTACGTAACTTAACGTGGGGAAGGAAAAACATTTTCATATTTTTCGATAAGGTTAGAAATAACGGAAATAAATTAGTGACGATCGAAGAGGCGTGTGGTAGGTGGAGTGGGAGAAAAATGAGATGAGTTGGAGGAAGGGCAATTTGATCAGCTGTCATTGTCTACTGTTTATCTCAACAACGACTTTTCTTTATTTTACGAACGTGTATAACGCACCTACGTTAACATTAGACCACACAAGAGAAACGAAAATACAAATGAACCAATGAAAACACAAAACTAAACACCGTATCGTGTTGTGTCAAGTTAATTCAATTAAATCATTTGTAAAGAGGAACCAGCCAATGGTAGGTGGAACAGGTTGGGAAAATAGACAGCTTGAGGTGAGGTGTCTCTGTGTGAGTGTGTAGGGGGCGGAAACAACATGAGGGAGGGTGTTGTTTTGTAAGGGGTGTGGCATACAGACAAACAGATCAACTGACATGGGACAAAGAACACACCACAGTGGACACAACGGGCGAATTAATCGGAAAATCTGCATTTTGATACAGAAAGCCTTGTTTGGACACGAGGAGGGGAGGGGGGGGGGGGGGGGGAGCACCCCCTCTTCCTATTTGTATAGTTTTATCTAACCCGGATTAACGCCCTCTCCCGTGAAATAGGCTCTCATAATCCCAGGATAATGCTCCTTTTCCAGGTTCACCTCTCAACCTCCCCCCCATGTACTTTAATTACCCAGCCTCATAAATGTGTCCTCCCATATTTTCAAAATGTCAATCTCCAGTTGGGTATACTAGCATGTTACCCGGCGTTGCCCGGGTCTATCTTTGCGTTATATTATTTAAATAAATAAAACAAACTCATTGACTATTTCACAAAATTTAGTAAGGAACGTTATTGGGAAACCAAATTTTCGATAAGACTAAACGTTTTCTGGTAAATCAGTCAAACGTCTTAATGAAAATTTGGTTTACCAACAATGTTCCTTACTAAATTCCTAACTATAAAAATGCCCACAGATTTGACAAAGAATCAATAAGTAACATCAAAGTTATATTTTTCGAGCCAGCATTTCCACCAGAGTGACGAAAGAGCGCTCTGGTAGTAGGCGATTTGACCTCGTAGTTAAAGCCCGGGCATAAGTCTTAAACCCTAACCTATTCCACAAAATTGTTATATACAGTCAAAACCTTGCATAACGACGTCGGGTTTAACGATGTACAGTCTATAACGACAAAATCCCGAGAAAAAGTTTGGTTTGACATTACAAATTACAGATAAAATATCCCTTATTACGACAGTGGATATAACGACAACATCGGCTATAGTAAAGCTAGTTTAGACGACTTGGAGAATTAAAGGTAGTCTATAACGACGGACAGAATGTAAACAAATCATCAAGTCAGAGATAATTGGATAGATAATTGCTTCGAGATCTATGAATTCAGTTCATAGAATCATAAAAGACAGTTGTTTGTGTTTTCTAATAGGGTCAACATGACGTGTAAAAGAAAATCTTTGACCATAGAAAAAAAAGCTAACATCATTTGGCAGCTGGAAGAGGATGAGTCAAATTCTACTGAATCAAAAGAATTCGGTGTTTCCCACTCAACAATTTCAACCATGTGGACCAATAAAGAAAAACAAAAAAACGTCTTGAGGAGGAATATTTTTCTGCAAAGAAAATTCGGAAGAGCCAACATACTGTCAGACAATGCTTTGCTGCAATGGTTTAAGGCTCATCGAAAGAAAAAATGTACCTATTAACGGCCTGGTCCGATTTGCTAGAGAATTTTCAGTTCTGCTGAAAAAATATTTCAAACCTGACGCTTCCTGGATTCAGAAATTTCGTAATCGTCATAATATCGTCTTCGGAAAAATATCCGGCCGTTCCTGTGGGCGCTAAGTGTTATGTTTAATACCCGTATGCTATTAATAATTATTATTAATAGCATATGTATATGTGTTTCAATCAGAAGTTATAAATACACAGAAAAGTATCGTTTAACAATTTTCCAATTATTAACTTATGTAAGCCCTAATAAATTGGCGAACGAGGTAAAGAAAAATGGCTAGTAAAATTGTAAGTATACCGAGCTTTAGTACAGATCATTCGATTGAAGTGTACATTGAAGTGGTAGAAAATATTTTTGAAGCTGGAGAAGTCCCGGAGCCTACCAGAAGTAGACTTCTGCTGGGGCACATCGGACTACAGACTTACTCCAAGGTGAGGGCTTTGACAAGTCCCAAGAAGCCTCATGAGCTGACCTTTTCGGAACTTAAGAAACTTTTAGTAGGTCACTTTTGTCCAAAACCGATCATAATTGCGGAACGGTTCAGATTGTTAAAAAGAAGGCAATTAGAAGGTGAGTCTATCACTGATTTCTCTTGTGAATTAAAACGTCTGGCATTACATTGTCAATATAAAGAGTTTTTAGAGGATATGTTGCGTGACTTATTTGTCTTGGGCTTACGTTCAGAAGCAATCCAACAGAGGCTCTTATGTGAAAGGGACTTATCCCTAACCAGGGCCCTGGACATTGCGTTATCACTAGAGAGTGTCTCAAAGGAAACGGATATCATAATTTCGGACAGTAATGGTGAACATGTCAAATGGAAAAAAAAAGACAAGACCAAGAAAGTCACAACACGAAAGATTATAGTTTGTTTTGCTTGTGGCAAAGAAGGCCACATAAGAAACGTTTGTAAGTTCAAAAATAATGTTTGTATAAATTGTAAAAAAATAGGCCATGTTTCTAGAGTTTGTAGACAGCAGAGAGTTGTGAAGCAAATAAATGAGGAAGATCTGAGCGAGGACGAAGAGAAAGAAGACCTTCACCATGTCCAAGTTTGCAATAACTTTGCTTCAGGTAAGAAAGCAGACGCTTTACTTATTAATGTAAGCATAAACAAATATCCTCTCACTATGGAAGTTGATACGGGAGCCTCGGTAAGCATCGTGAGCTTAATGGACGCAAGACAAATCTTCAAGGGTAGACAAGTACCGCTGGTGAAAACGGGAATTGTACTGACAACGTATACAGGAGAAAAAATATTCCCCGCAGGTAAGATCGTAGTGAGTCTTGATTATGAGGGGACCACATATAGGGCTGAACTGTACGTTGTAGAGGGCGGTGGCAGAGCATTATTTGGACGAGATCTGTTGAGAAAAATACCGGTTGCTTGGCGGGCTATCAGAACAGTCTCCTCGAGCTTCGTGGATAGCGAACTAGGAAGAGTCCTGAGAGAATTCAATGATGTGTTCGACACGACGCTCGGGAGGGTTAACGGCATTAAGGCTAAAGCTGCGTTAAAAGATTTCGTTACCCCGGTTTATATGAAGGCTCGGAATGTCCCTTATTCGTTACGGAAGGGAATTGAGTAGGAATTAGATCGTTTAGAAATGCATGGTGTAGTAGAGAAAGTTCAGCACAGTGACTGGGCCACGCCCATTGTGCCAATAATGAAACCCTCTGGGAAGCTTAGGATATGCGGAGATTTTAAGGTTACGCTAAATCCTTGTCTGAAGGTACCAGAGTATCCATTACCTAAAATCGAGGATATATTTGCGAAGCTCGGTGGAGGACACACATTTACAAAAATTGATTTACATGACGCTTACCTCCAATTAGAACTGGAGGAAGATACAAAAAAACTTATAACCATTAACACGCATAAGGGTCTCTATCAGTTTAACCGGCTACCGTTTGGAATAGCATCCGCTCCGGCTATGTGGCAAAAGGTTATGGATGAGGTGTTAACAGGCACACAGGCTATGTGCTATTTAGATGACATTATACTAAGTGGTTCGTCTGTGTCAGAACATATTACTAATCTGAGGGAGGTGTTGAAAGTTTTGAGAGAAAGAGGAATAAGGGTAAATAAAGAGACGTGTGAATTTTTGAAAGAGAGTATTCGTTATTGTGGTCACGTAATCGACGGGAATGGCCTGCATAAGACTGAGGAAAAGGTGGAAGCTATGTTGAAGGCTCCACAACCCAACAATAGCTCGGAATTGAAATCATTTTTGGGCTTATTGAATTATTACCACAAGTTTTTGCCAAATCTATCAACAACCCTTGCACCTCTTCATGATTTATTTAAAAAAAATAAGAAATGGGTTTGGGACAAGGCGTGCGCTGAAGCTTTCAAAAAGTGTAAAGCTCTGGCTACTTCAGACATGGTGTTGACCCACTACAACCCAGAATTACCCCTAATCCTGGCCTGTGATGCATCGCCTTATGGACTAGGGGCAGCATTATCCCAAATGACTGAAGAAGGAGAAAAACCGGTGGGGTTTGCCTCACTGCTAGTGAAAAGCGGTATGCGCAGATTGACCGAGAAGCTTTAGCTCTAGTGTGGGGAGTGAAGAAATTTGACCATTATCTCAGGGGAAGGAAATTTAAAATAATAACAGATAATAAACCTCTGAGTTCAATTTTTGATCCAAAAAGGGGTATACCATCGACAGCGGCGGACCATCTACAGCGATGGGGGATATTGCTGGGAGCACACCGCTATGAGATAGCCCATAGGAAAAGCCAACTCCATGGGAACGTGGATGCCTTATCTAGACTGCCCGTGGATAATGGTCCTCAAGAAGAAAACGAGGAGGACACTGGCGGTTGTTTCACTGTTTACAAATTAGAAGAGGATGGCGTAGTCACCAGCAGGTTGGTACGCCAGGCCGTGAGGAATGACCCAGTACTTTCTAGGGTGCTGGAATTTACTCTCAGGGGCTGGGAGAAAACTGAAGACCCACTATTAACACCGTATGCTTCGAAGAAGAATGAGTTAACATGCGAAGAGGGTATATTATTGTGGGGGAGGAGAGTAATTATACCGAACAAGTTTCGCAAAGAAATTTTGGACGAACTACATTCCGGACATGTGGGAGAAAGGAGGATGAAGGAGCTGGCGCGGTCCTATGTATGGTGGCCCGGACTGGATAAAAGCATTGAGGACAGGGCAAAGGGTTGTGAGGGGTGCCAAGAGGTGAGAAACAACCCAGTGAAGGTTAGAATCCATCCATGGGAGTACCCCGAGCATCCATGGCAGCGGTTACATGTGGATTTTGCGGGTCCATTTTTGGGGTTTAACTTCTTGATCACTATAGATAGCTTTTCAAAGTGGCCAGAAGTTAAAATCATGAAGAGTACTTCAGCTGATAATACTATAGCCTGTTTAAGAACCCTATTTAGCCAATTTGGTATTCCGGAACAGTTGATTACCGACAATGGGCCACAGTTTACGTCAGCGGAATTGAGCAATTTTCTGAAAAGCAACCAGGTCCAGCATATTCGGAGTGCACCTTACCACCCCGCAACTAATGGGCAGGTGGAGCGGTTCGTACAGACGCTGAAAAAGGGGCTACTGGCTGCTGGGGGAGAAAATATGGAATTACAAAAGAAACTTGACCGACTGCTGTTCAAATACAGGATCACCCTACATAGTACGACCGGGCAACCACCGTGTGTTCTGCTAATGGGGCGTCTACTCCGCACGAGACTGGATTTTCTGAGACCTAGCGCGCGACAGCGGGTTAGGGAAAACCAGGAAAAAGTGGCGCAACGATCCCAACAAGATGGTTACCTCCAGGTAGGGTGTGCGGTGCTAGCTCGGGACTACCGATCAGGGAACAAATGGCGAAGGGGGAAGGTTGTCCAAGTGCTGGGTCCGAGGTCATACCATGTTGACGTAGGTGACACCACACCATGGAGAAGGCACGCAAACCAATTAGTAGCTATGAGAGAGGTTGAAGACGGAAGCAGTCAGGATGAGAAGCAGAGGACACCGGAGCGGGTTCAGGATGCCAAAGCCAATCAAGAGAGAAGCTGGATATCAACATGGTTGGGGGCTCCAACGTGGCCGAACCTGCCGCTGTGGGACCTGCACTGAGGAGGTCTGCCAGGCTGAGACGGGTACCATCCCGCCTCACCTACCCCATCCCTCCCTAGGGGGGAAGGATTGTTATGTTTAATGCCCATATGCTATTAATAATTATTATTAATAGCATATGTATATGTGTTTCAATCAGAAGTTATAAATACACAGAAAAGTATCGTTTAACAATTTTCAAATTATTAACTTATGTAAGCCCTAATACTAAGTAAAACATTTATTAATTTTCAAATTGATAAATTGGTTTGAGATTGATTGATACTTGCTGGGGAAGTAGATTCACTGACGATTCCCCCCCCCCCCCCCCCCCCCCCAACAAATGTTCACTTACTGTACAACATGGGAGCGAGGGATGGACAATTTGAGTTGGATAAGTGCGGACATGGCCGCCTCTCAATGGAGTATCTGTGTTGAACATGGTCGCCCCAGGTAACGCTTTTAAAATGATAAAGATTCAAAGTACTATACAACATAAAAAAGTAGTTTTCCCAGGTAGCGATCCTCCTCTCCAACATGTCTGCCTCTCCCCTCCCAGGTCTGCTGAAACATGTTTAATTGATGGGCGCCTTGGGGAGTAGTGATGGACAAAAGTGCTATTTTTGTATAACCTGTTACTGCTACTTTCAAATAACAGTTACAATTGTTGAACTTTTATTTTATGAAAGTAAGAGTCGAACAACGGAACAGCGACCTTTTCCTGGCTGTTCAAAAGTATTTGTTATTTTATAACGTCTGTTATCCGGTTTGAAGACTCAGATTATGTAGCCCCCCACCTCAGTGCTCTTTTCGAAAACCGAGGCTGTTAGGTTTTTTATATGGGAGGTGAAAAAACCTCGACCAGGTTGATCAATGGTCCCGAGCCTGTATGATGTCAGGTGCTAGTTAAAGACCTACGTGAATAAAAATTAGGGTAGGTAAAATTTTGGATTCCCACAATAGAGTCCACTAGAGCGACGAAAGAACCCTCTGGTAGTAGGCGACCTCGTAGTTATGACAAGTCATAATAACTAAAGGTACATCATTTTTAGTTAAAAATTTATAAAAACAGTTTTATTATGATTTTCCCTCTCGTTTACCTTACACATTTCAATATAACACACTTCACAACTGTTGGTATTTTTCTTTTCTTTACTTATTCCCCATATTTATAATTTTGTATCTTCCAAAGTTAATTTTTTTGTTTATGGGTTTTACTTAGACAGCAGACTAACGTGGAATCCCCACACAAGACTCAAACGACAAGAACTCAACAGACGATATGGTCTTTTAAGACGTCTACTCGGATCAAAGTCAAAACTATCTGTTGAGAACAAATTTACAATTTACAAAACAATCATACGACCAATATGGACATACGGACTAGAACTATGGGGCTCAGCCAAGAGTTCCAACATCAACAGAATACAAACTTTTCAGTCAAAAGTCTTGCGATAAATTGTCAATGCTCCATTTTATATCACCAACAAAGACCTCAACATTCCTTATGTCCAAGACCTAATCCAACTTGTCCCGACAACACTCCACGCCGCCTAAGACGACGCTGGCCTCGGGATCTCCTTTGAATAAACAACGAGACTGTCTAAGGGAGTGTCAGCACTGACTGGCTTCTCCCATCAATTGTACATTTTTATTTCCTGTTCACTTCTACCTATTGTATATTTGGTACAGATTGTAGAATAAAAAAAAAATGTTGTTTAATTAAGTTTGTTATATTTTCTATTTTTAATTAAAAGTTTGTATTGATAAAACTACAGAGGAAACTAGAAAAAAAAAAAACTCTTGAGCGAAACAAAGTAAAATTAAACAGATTGGTAACTTGAGTAGTTATTGTGACTCATGTCCGGGCTTTAACTACGAGGTCATATCGCCTACTACCAGAACGCTCTTTCGTCACTCTGATGGACATGAGTCCAACTCTACTAAGGGAGTCCTAAATGTTGTCTACTCTAATTTTCATCTAGGGTAGGGGGTCTTTAACGAGTACCTGACATCATAAAGGCTCGGTACCTTCGCTCAACGTTCCATCTGAAGTGATTTCCTAACAAGATTTCATGATTTGAAAGAATTATAAGAGATATTTAAGCTCTCAAATTTCTAAATTGTTAAAAGTATAATTTGTAAAGCTAATCTACCCATTATTTTTTAATAATTCTTTTGAAAATGAATATATTATTAAAATTAAATTACAATTATTTTTTTTAATATATTTGTGCGCTATGAAAAGCATAACGGCAATCAATCATGCCAACTTAAATAGCAAAGAGGGGAAAAAATCATATTTACAGACTAATTCGAAAAGATAATATGACGGATGAAGTGTATTGCAAGACAAAGTGTCTTCTGATTTGGGTTCCCTAAGTTGGAAACCGGAACATGGAACCATTATAACGAGCTTATGTGTCTGTCCGTTTCTCGGGAGTTTATTGAAATATCATGCAAAAATGTTTGATGGACGTAACTAAATGGGTGTGGTTACAGATGACAAATAATGATGAGTAAAATCGGATATATTTTTTTTTTTTCACTTTTTTTGAAATGACAGCATGACGAGGTGATTTGTGTGCAACAGCTAGTTCCCCCCCCCCCCCCCCCCCCCCCCCCCCCCCCCCCCCATCTGACTCGGAACAAATATGATGATACAAATCTGAAAACAAATTATGTGAACTGTCTCATAGAAGAACATTTGTGATAATATAATGTTATTTTTTTTATTGTTTCGGTTCAAATCAAAACAATAATTTTGTGTGGGGGATACGAGAATAATTGTTATTGTTACATTTCGTAAATTCAAGAAGATCTCATTGATGAGAAATTAAAGTTACCTCATGTTAGCCTAACATTCATAATATTTTACTTTTAGAGACATAAATTCAGACGATGGGTGGGTGTCCTCAAATTTGTAGGGGCCGGCTCTCCCTAGCACATGCCACGCTGCGCCGCGGCAATGTGGTGAACTAATGGGTTCTCCAAAATGTCTAAAACTCTGTAGCTTTTTTTTAAACTAATTTTTCTGCTTCCTCGACATTACATTGTTCTTTGTTTAGAAATGAATTTTGTCGTAAAAAATATATGCGATGTAATGTGTTTAATTAGCTTAATTAAAGTATCCATTTGCAACATCGAAGTATATATTTTGAAACGTCTTATTAATAAGTAAAACTTCTTTTTGAATTATTGTCTATTCCATAAAAAATATTTACGTACACTACCTATTTCGGCATATCATAATTGTTATTATAAATAAACATATCTTTTAGTTATTTGGATTTATTTGTCTCCATTAGCTCATTAATGCAACCAAGTGTTATGTTCAGCGATCTTGATCTGCTTTTAAAATTACTGATATTATCTTTTAATTTCTAATGTGATGTAAGCTATAACAATTAGTTGAAATGATAAAATATTATTCAAATAATTATTTTGCGTAATTGAATGTTGGCGCCTTGTTTGCACAGTGTTGCACAACCCGTTATCTTCAGTTGGTTGATTATTATTTTCTTTTAGGTACATCTATGTCACTATGATTTATAAATAAAAATACTTAATAATATGTTATTTTACTTATTTTAAAGGAAGTGTTGTTGGTCTGCCTTTTCTATAATATTTTGTCCAAGGAATATTAATCTAGCCAGCCTGGTAGTATATATGGCCGAAAATGCCACAGTTGTCCTTATGTTTTGTTGTGATATCATTTGGGTTGGGTCTCAAATGTCAGTCTATTTAATGAACTTCTGACTGTTAAATTGTATTAAACAGATCCTCCTCATGTTTTCTATCACATTATTCATACTTTTTAAACATAAACTATGGGTGAGTACAAAGATATTTTGTCGGTTTTATGTTCCAATACCTGTATCGGATGATGCTGAACTTTTGAACTAAATATCTGTTTTTATATTGTTCTTATTTATTATTTAATTAAATTGTTCACTTTTACAGCCGAGGCATTAGTCGAATTTGACTATAAAGCTCAGGCATCAGATGAATTGACAATAAAGAAAGGCGATATTATAACTGATATAACCTTTATACCTGGAGGTTGGTGGGAAGGTACCTTAAAGGGAGGTAAACGAGGAATGTTTCCTGATAATTTTGTTAAAGTGAGTATCTGTTAGTTAGCTTGATAACCTATCAAATCTTATTATATTTTTTCTACTTTACATCCAAGATTACTAATTTCTCTGAAAGTTCATGTACCGTTTTTGCTAATTGTTTTTCATGTCTTATTTACTGAATATCCGATTATTGTTTCCTGATAACTTTCTATTAACCCTAAAATATACCATCTTTTTGTGAAGTGTGATGACTAATCTCAGGTTGAGGTCACACCTTCCATGTTCCGTTTATCTTCTTATCACTTGTATGGTTTCACCTTCAGACACTCATATTCTGTATTGTTTTCAAGTGTTTATAATTTGCATTCGTCATAGTTGCATATTGTTAATAAATTATGTCAGCTGCATTGGTGTTACATTTCATGTATAAAAATTACATCTAGGTTATGCTAATTCTTGAATAACTATATGTTTTTATGTTGTTTATATGTATTTTTTCTTCTCTATATAATGAGGACTTCCAGTTTATTATGTTTTCCATGGTCCTTCCGCAAGAAAAAAGTAAATAGTTTTATCAATTTTGTCCCATGTTTTACACTTGAATATATCATAGGAACTTATTAATTTAGTCCTTATTTATTTTTTCAGTTAATTAAGAATGAGGATGGAGAAAATACACCAACCAGTAAGTTCCTATTTATAATATATTTTTATATTTATGTTTTATAATGTCAAAGTAACAGTGAACAACATGGCAATAAAATGAAATTAGTTTAATTTCAAAATGGCTTTGAAAGCTTGACTTACAAAAAGTGACCGTTTCAAAAGTGTTTTGAACTTAGTGAAATCTTTACAAATCTATCTTCTACCCACCAAACTATGACGAAAACATGAGAAAATACCGTATATCTGTAATTGAAACTCAATGCAGCTAAAGTGCACTTGAGTATTGTGATTGCCACTGAGGTTTGCTCCAGGGCAAGTTGCAAATACTATGTTTTTGATGTGTGAACATAGTCCGATGTTTCTACTAACATTTTTTCTTTACTGAGGTTGCAAAACAGAATTCTTGTGAGAGAACTGAGTTAACATAGCTATTAAGAATATCGTCGCTTAAAGCAAAATTTGTAATCCCTAATTTTTGTGAATTTGAGGTTGAAGCATCATTTTGTGCATCGCAAGGAATTGTTCGTAACTAAATTTAAAAAAAAAAACCTAACTCGCTAGATGTTAATGTACTGTGGAAATGTTTGGTCAATTTGATTTCGCGAACTCTTCGACCCATCTGGTAAAATCTTGAGAAATTCCGGAATTTTCTTAACTCCTTGTCTTCTAACTTCATTGTCCTACCTACCTTTCTCGTTATTTTTTGAATCACAAAAAGAGTTTTTGTGATTTTATAAAAGTTTTACTGTTATTTTGTATCTCCAAAGTTTAAGTTTTTTTTTCTTTTATCTGGGAGGTGAAAAAGCCTGTCACATTGTCCAGATAGACGTTAGGCTATGACAAGTACTCGTTAAAAACTACCTATCCTAGATGGCTAATCTTGAGGAGGAAAACTAGAACTGAAAACTATAGTTTATACTGAGAACATAATACCTGACATGAAATAATGTCGTAACTGGATTTTAATCATTAAATGTCATATAAAAGTCTAAAGAGCAGTCTGAATCACCAACAACTAGTTGAGATCGGTTATAAACTTATATCTAAGCAAAAAAAATGAAAATCTGTCCGGAAACTGTCTGCTTGTAGTGTAAGTTGTTTCGTTTATATATTATACCATTGCAATGTAAGACTCCATCCAGTGTACATGTGTTCTCCCCAACCCTGCTTATTCATAGCCCCCCCTCATAGCTAATCAACTTTTATATATTATATTTTTCATATGAGAAGTGAAAAATCAAACAATATTTATTCCATAAATGTCTTATTAATTGCCTTCATAAAAATGAGAGAGAAAGTGAATAATTAAAGAAAATGGAAATACAAATGATGAAGGTTAGGTTTGTTGATTATCTGTTTTAACCGGTCCGCAAACAGTCTGCTTATAGTGTAAGTTGTTTCGTTTATATATTATATTTCTAGAGGGCGCCGGTAGCTCAGTGGTATGCGTACTTGTCTTCTGAGCTCAATGTCGTGGGTTCGAAACCCGGCCGGAGGCCCTTGGTTTATTTTATCTGGGAGGTAAAATAAACTTAAGCATGCCGTCCTTCGAATGGGACGTTTAGCGATGGTCCCGAGCCTGTACTATGTCAGGTACTCGTTAAAGACTAGAACTCCCACAGTAGAGTCGAGCTCATGTCCATCAGAGTGACGAAAGAGCGCTCTGGTAGTAGGCGATATGATCTCGTAGTTAAAGCCCTTAAGTAATCAAGTTTATAATAGGAATACAAAACTTGTTTTCTCATTGTTTTATTTTCTATGAGCATCTGTTTCCTACGCAAGGTACATCACCAATTTGAGGGTTGAGTTAGATTGAGTTACTAAACTGGTGATTTCATGGAATTGCTTTGAAAATCGCTTCTAGTCGAAAAATAAACATTGGGAAGACAACATATTTTATGTATATTTTTGTTTTGTTTAAACCTCCCTGTATACTGCCAACTGGGCCAGAAAGGAGGAACTCCATGGCCATTATATTTATCTAATGTTTCTGTGTTGTGTTCAGGCAGCGGCAGGAAGTGTAAAGTGCTGTTCCCCTATAAGCCCCTCAACGAGGACGAACTGGAACTTGAGGTGGGAGACGTCATAGACATTATATCTGAGGTGGAAGAAGGCTGGTGGAAGGGCTCCCTCAGGCACATGGTAACCACACTATACTAGAATAATTATATTTCTATGGTCACAGGGAATAAGTTGTTAAGTCGTAAAATGGCCAAAATGAGTTAAGTGTACTGTGATCATCTCCCAAGCCATCTGCGCACTGTGAAGAAGTTGGGAGCTCAGGACACTAATACTTTCGGAATTATGAAGATATGAGTTTCTTGGTATCTCGTAAAATTGTGTATGTTCTCGGTTAAATCGACTTAATCTACTTCTTTGAGGAATCATTCACGAGATAACTGCTTTTAACCATTTATTCACTACGGCTGACTATTCCAAGTGAAGAGGGTGTTTTCGGTTAAATCAACTTTAGAGAGGCATCATTCACGAGTATTTCAAAAAGTATGGTCAATAATTAGGCAAAGGATGGGGAATGATTAGAAAACTAAGGGAAAATCCAAGAAAGGATTAACAATATTCATTTTCATTCACTCCCATAGATTTAGAAAGTATATGATTAATAATGATGCAAACATAATTTATTTATTCCAAAAACTGGATTTACACGATTAATTCAAAAGTAAAAAAGTGCTACCCTGAAAAGCTACGAATTTAGACTTACCAATTTATTCCCTGTGACCATAGATTTGTACTTCTAAACATTGGTGAATTTAGTGGCCAAGAGAGGGCCATCTTGGCATTCTCTAACAACTAGTCCTAAGTCAATGTAATTTTGTAGAGATGTATATTTTAAGGCCAAAATCATATTGTGGCGAGGATATTAACAGAAAGAATACACATAAATTACTTGTCAATAATTTCACTTTATTGCTCAATCACAACTACAGTTTCGCCTCTTACAGCATTATCTAGTGTACTGAGTAAAATTCTTCTCATCTAAATACGAGGCAGTACAAACAGCCATTAATAAGGTGTGTGACAAACAACAGAATTACACAGTAGTCAGAATGAACATTTTTAAAGGCTCATAGTACTACTGAGACAAACAAAATCGGTTCGATTTTCACTCATGTCCAGGTTAGGTAGTTTTGTAATCGGTGAAAAATTCGATGCGGAGTTTTCAACGGAATTCCATGTTTTCCTTCCTCTAGATTCCGTGTATGAAAAAAATAAAAAACGTATTTCTGTGTGTCTGTGATCACGATAACTTCCGATAGAATAAATGGACCGATACAAAATTTCATATGTGAATTCGAGGTCTCATTCGGATGACACTTTTTAATTTTCAGAAGGAAAGCAGGGGTCCAGTGGGGGCTCAACACAAAAACCCCAATAACTGCCGTTGTAATGAATGTATCGACATGAAATTGTATATTTGAAGTCAAAACCCAATGAGGACATAACCTATTTTAAAAAATTTAGTATGAAAATTTAAGAGCCCCTATGTAAGTTACTGTTGAATATTAGCGCAAACGGTTGTCTGATTTTTGAGGGGGAGCAAAACGTTAATTGGTAATTTCGTTCTGGGGAACTATGTATCCGGTGTTTCTCTGACTTTTTTTTTGAGAGGGGGGCCGGAAAAGTGAAAATTGCTCAGTTTATTTCACTTTTTTGTAATATTACAGTAGATTAGAATACGTTTTTCTGAAGTTAGCTCCTCCACCTGACGAAAATGGAAAGTTTACCAGTATCTCGAACGACACGAAAACCAGGCCGTTCTGTGGACTAAACTTGGAATTATTCAATATTCCTTCTTTGCGAAGCCACCACTGCTCAAATATGCTGCTCTGAAATTGACATGGGACAAGAAAAACATTCACTTTGAGAGCCAGGTTTGGTGAACTGAAGAACTTGACTCCTTGGCAATTCGATTCTTCCTAGTGACAACTAGGAAACTTCTATATCTCAGATACCAATTTTTTCCTCATTCACTGTTTTCCCTTTTTTTTTTCTTTTAAACGAGAGCTGAAGGTATTACCACCACCAAAGTAAGCCTACTTTCATCCCTTCAGCAACACTGTATTTTTAACAAAATGGAGGATATTGTTTCCATGACTTACCTCGATTCTGTTATAACAGACCGGAAGCAATATAACCTGCTTTCCTGTGTTTTATATTAACTTGGAATATTGGCCACGATCTACCTCCTCGCCACACTTCCTGAAGCACAGGTATCCTGACGATGCCCAATTGTCTAGGTGTGTTCATATGACAATGTCCTATAATCAGCCCTGTCGTAGTTCCGAGGTCCATGTTCAGACGCTCTCGGTTTCCCTTCTCTGGGGTTCTACAACAAAGAAGTTTGAATGTCTTTGCTAAGGTACTCTCCAGAACTGGATGTGTTTTCTAGACAACCAGCTTTTTATTGCCGTCCTTGTGTGAATCTCGCAAAAGGGTGGTTGACTTTTTTTTAGCAGAGGAAAACATGAAAAATCCGGAATTCATTATATCTAAAAGCCTCCTTCTAAAAAGTCTTTAATCGGAAAACTTTCAAACAAAATTCTTTATTTTCACAGCAACATATTTCCAAAACGAGACGAGTAGTATATTACGCCGGGGTAATCTGCTAGTGAACAAATAAATGAATTTCTTATTTGATATAAATAAACAAAAAGATTTCACATTATCTGTCTTATTCCGGGAGATCAGCAACCTGATCCAAGCTTTCACCTCCTATCAATTAACAGAAATCGTTACTTACATTATGCAGAATATTGTTCTTCAGTAGACACTGTTCAATATGGGTGACAGTTTTCGTGTGAAGAAGCTATCAAAGGTACTTATACAAGTGTTTTATATACAATTTTTGTTTTTAAATGTATATTAATCGACACGCGACTGAAATGAAACCCTCACATGAGACTGGGAAGACAAGAAATGAACAGACGCCACAAACTGTTACTGAGACTACTGGACAAAAGATCTACATTAACTTTGATAATAAAACAACTTATATGCAATGCAGTTCTGAAACCGATGTGGATTTGGACTCTGGGGTTCTGCCAAGGTATCCAATCCTTTCAATCCAAAATCCTTCGTACAATAGTCAATGCTCCTTATTATGTTTCCAACAAGACTCTATACTGACCTCAGCATTCCCCTACGTCACCGTAGTGGCTAAATCTTTGTACAAAACGTTATTTCCCTCCCTTAGTTCTCACAGTTATCCTCTAATCCGTGCTCTCCATTCTGTAACACTTCCCCAACGACGCCTTAAGCGCCAATGGCCTAGAGACCTCCTCAGTGGCAGCAGTGACAGTCAGATATAAATAAGGGGAACCAGTGCCTAGGGAGTGTCACCACCGGGTGACTTCTCCCCTCTTGTCATTTTGACGATGCTATGTTTTACTCTTTTAGCAAATTTGCTTGTTGTATATATTGTTCATACAGTTGTGAACGCCGATGTGTAAATAAAAATAAATATAAATAATATTTTTCAGAGGGTAAAATAGCATATAATTCTAATAAATAGTTTACAGATGTAGGCAAAAACACCTCGTGTGTATTTGTTGCTAATTTAAAAAGTTTTATTATTTATTGATTAATTTAATAATAAAATTTATATTTCAGATTGGCGTATTTCCGTCAAACTTTGTTGCTGAAATCACAGACCTTAAGTCAGAAACAAGAGAAGCTTCTCAACGAAAGCCTAAACTGAGTAGAGATGAATCCCTGAAACACTCCACTATTCCACAAAGTATGTATTTTTCAATTGATCCAGTCAAGCGAAGTCTTTTAATTTGAGTCAGCAGACTTTAACGCACGTTTGTTTGTTGAATTAGACGATATCTGTTGCGTCTGATCTCAAATTCACATCAAATTGTACATAAATGATAATAGTTAACCGGACAGTTTTAGTTTATGATCCAAATTAGTAAAAGTCACTTAAAAAAATTATTAAAACCAACAGTTTTTGTCTGAACGAATTTCGTTGCATCGTTTTACAATTGAGTAGGTGATTTCCAAAACCAGCCATTTGTCCGTAAACAACTTTTGGGATAATCACCAAAAACTGATAAAAATTAACCGTTTTAAGTTGAAGTTCCGATTTTTTTTTTTTTTCATGGATGGTAATAACTTTATCTCTTATCTTGCAAACGTTGCCAAATATATTGGCTAGAAAATTTGCTATTTTTTATTTAAGTTTTCTAATAGCTACTTTTGGCACTCAACATGAGAAATGGCTGGTTTTGGAAATCACCTACTCAATTAAGAAATTTTAAAATGGGACTCACCGCAAATCACACTTTTTTTATATATAGCTGTAATATTGTGAAACACTTGATAAAAAAGAAGGAAAAAATGTTTTTTTAAATAAGTACTCCCATATATTATATATATTTTGTGAAATAGACAATATTTTTTTATTTTTTATTAAGTGTTTCACAATATCTCTGCAAAAAAATGTCAAGTATCTTATAGATTTTTAGCCCAAACTATCGACTTGGAGCTAGATTAATTGAATCGTTTTGGGGAAGTACATTGCCGGTGATTCACCATATTTTTCTTTTAGGGGTCGGAAAAACATAAAAAGCATTATATTTTTGACCGATTACATCACTTTCTCTATACTACGAAGTATAATAGCCAAATGGATGATTTAAACTAATATATAATTATTATGAGTATAATAGTGAAGGCGAAATCAAAAGATATTTTAATGTTATTTGTATCTCTTTTAAAATTACTTGATTTCTTTTGATATCAGGAACGTTTATATCTACTTTGGAAATGTTGAAGAGTTTTTTATTTTTTTTCATATTGATAAGATAAAAGGTAATATTGAGAGGTAGTTTATCATATCTCCCCGGGAGATGAGTTATGTTGTACTCCCCTTCCGTCTTATCGGTATGTATTTTATCATATTATTATTTTTATTCTCATTAATTTTTTTTTCTTACTTACTTTTTACTTATTCAAACAAAAACTTGGTAATTTTGTCTTTGCGATGTCACCCCAAACCTATAGTTTGTTCTCGACTTGCTCGACGCTAAAACCCAAAAAAGCCTTGGTAATGTAAAGGTTACTTGAACATAATACGAGAAAAAGGCATAGATTTACAGGTCAAATAGCCAGAGGAGACCAAAGGAGATGTAGTCTGTCCCTCCCCACCGAATTTGTCCTTCTGATGTCCCCCTCCTGAATAGTTAACTCACTATCACCTCACCTCCACCACATCTATCATTTTTTATTTTACTTTTTATTCTATACAAATTATTCAATTTTATATTGAAGGTGTATTAAAGAAATAATGGGAATTTTCTGTTTTTGAAAATAATTTTATTTATTCATGTAGATTAATGTTATCCCCTTCAAAATTGTCCCCATTAGATATTATACACTTATGCCAGCGCTTCTTTCAATCCCAAAAACACTTCTGGAACTCGATCTTTGGGATAGCATTTAGCTCTCTCAGCGATACGCTTTTAATCTCATCTATGCTTGTGAAACGACGGCCCTTTAAGGTTCATAGAACTATCAAATAAATTTTATTGTTGGGAACAGGAAAAAGTCTCACGGAGCCATGTCTGGCGAATATGGGGCATCATTACAGTGTTGTTTTTGGCCAAAAATTCACGAACAAGCAATGAGCTGGTGCATTATCGCGGTGCAAATTGTTTCGCCACAAATCCGGGCGTTTTTTTTTCGGATTGCTTCACGCAAACGGCGTTTGCACTTGTAGGTAGTACTCCTTATTGATCGTTTGACCTTGTGGCAAGAACTCAAAGTCCACTATGCCGTTAAAATCGAAGCAGTGAGCATGACCTTCACATTCGACCGCACTTGTCGAGCTTTTAACTCGTAAACCCTAGTTTTACTCCTAGCAGACTCACCAAAATCAATATTTAATTTTCTAAAACTTAGCTGCACTTTATTCCATTCTTATAGTAAATATTAATGCAAATTCTCTGATCCATTTTGTAAACAAATAAATAATCGCCGATCTTACCTACAGCAGACTAAACATCCGGTTTGGCTAACTATGTACAGATACTTTTCAGACATGTTTACCAAAAAAACAAAAAAATCGCGCGAATTGGACTAATACAACCCGCGAAATTACAAAATTGTCGTTACTTTTTGATCACACCTCGTACATCAGTCAAATTTGTTCGATTTTGTCCACAAAACTCGATTATTAGTAAAAACATTTTATTAATAATCGAGTTTATTGATGGGTAGGGCTAGTTTTAACGAATATCCCGGGATGTAATCAGAATTTTTTTTTTTTTTGTATAAATCTTTTTTCGCGATCAACATTCTTAGTCTAAAGTCATTTATTTTGTATTGTGTATTGTATTTTGTTTCTTAACATGCGTTGTTATACCTTCATAGATGGAAATGATTCACTCACCCTCTTCACCTTCTTCACTTCAGTTCTCATATTATTATTATTATTAGTTTATCAATAATAACTTGAAGAACTAACTAGTAGTCGGGGGGAGGTTTTAGTATAGTAGAGAGAGACTTAAAGGGATGGAATCACATCTCCAAGTTTTAAATAGCCTTAGAAGACCGAATATTCTATTTGGCAAATACACGTAAACTGTATCTAATATTACTACACCAGCAATGTACTTCTCCATTGAGTTATATAAGTTTTCGCTCTCCCTCTATACCAATATACCGATTTGGTTGAAAATCAATATGTGTCTGTCGATAGGGATCCCTGCATATATATTTTTTTTAAATAACGGGATTGTCTTGGAAGGGAAGGTGGGAGTGACACTTTACAAGCTCGATGGCAAAAGGAACTTTTTTTGATAAGGTTGAAACCATAATAGAGAGCATTAACGATAGTTCTTGGCACTGTTGAAAGGAAGGTACTTTTGAGGTTCTAATATTTTTGTGTAAAGGGATTAAATAATTTTTAGGATGAATAGTTAGCTAATGTTCCTTGTATTTTGTGTGTTGTTAGGAATGAGTTCGACGACGACAGAAGGTCAGTCTGGAGGGAAAACTGCAGAGTCCTCTCCTGACGTTCCTGTACTGCCTCCCAAGCCAGGTAATCTATATATGCCTCCCATATATATTATATGTAGGGGGCGTCGGTAGCTCAGTGGTATGCGTGTTTGCCTTCTGAGCTCAAGATCGAAACCCGACCGAGCCCCTTAGAGTTTATTTGTCCTTCGGATGGGACGTTAAGCGGTGGTCCCGAGCATGTACGATGTCAGATACTCGTTAAAGACTCCCACAGTAGAGTCAGGCTCATGTCCACCAGAGTGACGAAAGAGCGCTCTGGTAGTAGGCGATATGACCTCGTAGTTAAAGCCCGGGCATGAGTCATAATAACTAACTATATTATATGTATATAGATATTTTAATCCAAAATCGCCAGAGAATACCTGTGTACATATATCATATGCGGCGTGTCACGGCAAAACCCGTCTACTTTTTCAGGATTTTATTTTTATTCAATAATTTCAAAGTGTTAGTTTACTAGAACATAGCGCTGGAAGCGTTTCTTTCAAACTCTGTTATATCCTACCGAATATGGGTCTTGAATTTTTCGTTGGAAACAAATTCCGATAAATCCATAGTTCCCTTTATATCCAAACGGGCCGCTAGTTGTGCTGAGAGTTACCTCCTACACGGTTTTTATTATTATTTTCACAGTTCACTTGTTGTTTTTAGGTTTCTCTTCAAAGAAGTTTTTCTAACTATTAATACAATTGATTACTTTTGTAAAAATGAATGTGGCTATTGGTTGTCCATCTAAAAACAAACTAGGGGATCCAAAGCAATGGAAGAAAATAAAAATAAAATGTTTCCACTCAATAAACATTTAGTTAATAAATAGAACGCTAGAGTAAAAGAAAGAGGATAGAAAGAATAGGAAATAAATACTACTTAGCACAAGGGATAAGTGCCTGTCAGATCAAAACCAGATAAATCCAACCAAAATTTAGAGATTTTCAACTTCTTATAAAAAATAAATAACACAATTTTTTTTTTTTTTTTTTACTACATTGTAAAAATTTATGAAACGGATTTATCGGGTTTTGTCATGACACGCCTCATATACCGAGATTGACTCAATAAATATGTTCTATAAAATAAAAATTCTGATTGACAGAAGGAATGTGAACATAAAGAACAGATGAATTATATATACTGATGATAGGAGTGTTTCCGAATCTGTAGTCTGTAATTGCTATTTTTTTAAATACAAAAAATAAATGGGAGAAGTGATGCTGTGATAAAAATATAAAGGAATTAGAAATTATTTCAGGCGGATTCTGTTAATTTGTTATTGGTACTGGTTTGTTATTTTTTTTAAATTGATGATAGAATAACATTTATTTTACTTGGACCATGATGAGAAGGAATTGTATCCTCAAATTTGCCTGGAAATTGGGAGATTTGATACGTTCGGAGCCAGATAGGACAAGAGGTTGGCCAGATTGCTGGGTGTCCATCCCACCCGGTATATCATTGGCTCACGGGTTCCCAGGTATTTCCATTTAGTGGAGCCGACAGAAGATGTCGGACATCAAAGCTCACAATTCCTTTTTAATTATAATTTCTAGTTATTACTAAAGCTGCAATTGTGGGTCTTGTATCATGTTAATTTGAATGTGTGCTTTTGTTTTCTCAGCCAAGGAAGTGTGCAAAGCGCTATACAAGTACGAGGCGAACAACTCGGACGAGCTGAGCCTTCATCCTGGGGATGTGATCTGTCTGATCTCTAAGGAGGGCCAGGATCCCGGCTGGTGGAAGGGAGAGCTCCGGGGGAGAGTGGGAGTGTTCCCGGACAACTTTGTGGAGGTCCTGTCGCCACCACACCACCCCTCTGAGGTAAGTGAGAGATGAGCCCTCTGGTTTGGTTCCGTGCTACTCCCCCAATACTTGCGCCTCCTCTCTCTCTTTAGCTACATTGTCCTCTTCCATTTCCTTCTTGTTCATTAGCCCAATTTAATTATAATAATTAATTATTGTGACTCATGCCCGGACTTTTAAGGCCATATCACGACAGCTTTTCATCATATCGCCTACTACCAGAGCGCTCTTTTGTCACTCTGGTGGACATGAACCCAACTACTGAAGGAGTCCTAAATGTTGCTTACCCTGGTTTATTCACCTAGAGCTGGGGTCGTTAACGAGTACCCGCCATCGTACCATCGGGACCATCGCTTAACGTCCCATTCTAAAGCGGCGTGCTTAAGTTTATTTTACCTGCCAGATAAAATAAACGTAAGGCCCACGGTCGGGTTTCGAACCCACGTTCTTGAGCTCTGAAGGCAAGCACGCATACCATTGAGCTACCGGCGCCCCTTATATGAATGCGTTCAGATGGAATGCCCCTTATATGCGCACCGTATGATCTATTAATTCTGATTACCTTAATTGATGACCCAACTACTTGGAAAGTTGTTGAGTGAGGGGACAATGTTCACAGTTGTGTCTAACCTTCTCACACATCCACTCTAGTCATAATGAGTCCCTGAAGAAGGTAATAAATAGTTTCCGAAATGTTGGCCAAACTCTGACTTGCCTCAACATGCACAGTCTGCTTCCTTCAGCTCGTCACGCCGTCCTCATCTTCAGATACAATAATATAATTACTGTTTGTATAGTATACACGACAATGATCAGCACCTTGGATTATTTATTGTATAATGCATGACTCCTAGACTTTTGCTAATAAATTATTCTTAAAATCTGTTTTTACTGCCTGTAGGTTATTTCCAAAATTACGTGCCTCAGTTTCCAGATTTAAGATTCAGATTAATTGATCTCTTCTACTCCACAACTATGACATAACTCTTAACTATTCTTTCTACCAAAAGATATTTGTCCCGCAATTTAGGATGCTTGTTAGTTGGGAGCTATATCGGCATTAGTTCAGACATTATTTTATACGAATTTGATTAAAATGTTCTTATCTTTTCTGTTCTAGACAAATAAAAGTGAAAAATCATCAAAAATGTTATCAAACCGAGGAAGCATCAGCAAGTCGGCCACTACCTCCTCCATTTGTGATAGTATTACATCTATAACGAGAAAAATTAGTGATACTTCGAAAACAACAGGTAAACTTTGTATTTATTGAATGAGAGGGGGGGCTCGGTAGTCTTCGGTTGATGGGAGGAGGAGCTCGCGGAGCCTTTAACTGGGTACATGTTTCTAAATTCAATGATCGATGGATCGAAGCTATTTTCGACATGTTTTGTGCTGAACCTCTAAAGATGCAGTGAATCTTTCGATGGTTACTTCTTATACAAAAAACATTTTTGATTCACAGCTCCTAGAATGATAAGTTTTTTTCTATTTCTGACCTTCCGAAATTAATTATATTTTAATGAAGTGTAACTATCATTGACAATGAGAATTGACCCCGAAACATATCGGGAGTTATCAGAAAGTAAGTAGGTTCTCAAAAAATATTTCATTATGGAAAAAATATGGAGAGAAAATGCAATAGAATTGGAAAACGTTGTTGAAAAAACTTATAAAAAAACGTATGGACTTTATAAACTTTAAACATTTCCAAATAAATGATACTTAACATTTTTGTAGAGATATTGTAAAACACTATAAATAAAAATATAAAGAAAAACGTATGTTTTTTTTTAAATATTGTCTATTTCACAAAACATATAAAATATATGGGAGTGCTTTCGGTATTGTTACCATCAGCCATGACTTTCGTGTTTTTCCCTTTCCTTCCTGTAAAGTGAAGTCTTAAAAACATGGAAAACATTTAAAATAAAATTTGGTCTCAAATTGAAATCTTAAATATAAAAGAAGAATTTTGAAATACTATGTGCTGATTAAAATTCAAATATATATGTCTATATGGAATAAATCAAAGATGACAATAATAAATATATGAATAAAACCAAGATTAGACATTTTTTGAGAAAGTATGTATGCACAGAGACTAATCGCCAATCTCTGTGTATATGTATTTTCATTATGGAAAAATCTATCTAGTTATTTAACTAGTATTGTCATGATTACTACGAATTGTGTAATACGAACGTTGTCCTTGAGGTACAGAGGTCAATCTGTTCCAAAAACATCAGCCACTTTCTCATTATAACCAAACACATAATATGATATAGTACGTATTATGTTGTTGAGTTGTGAACGTTTTGAAAGTGGCTAGTAGACGGTTGGATTTGGTCTCTTCTCTCAAGGACGGACGATGAACCTCCCAATGTTCTGTTCTCCTCAGATGACAAGATGGCACCGACAGTCGGCAAGAAGCCTCCTCCTCCACTCAAGAAGCCGCAGACCACTCCACATCCAACCACGACCACCACCACCACCACCAAGCTCCTCGACAGTCCTCCTGGTAAGTGTTATCAATCCACCTAGATGGGTGCGTGCCACCAGCTGAGAGGTAGCGTGCTTGCCTACTGTGCTCAATATCTTGGGTTTGAACCTGACCAAGGCCCTTTATAAAGGGCATGCCATGGGATCCAAGGCTCGATTAAAAAAGCTCATAGGAGTGGTCCCTATAAGGCAATCTATTTTTTAAATCGAATTTTGTGGCCGGTTTTCAACCCCGCGATATTGAGCTAACAGCGCCCTCATTTCATTGTTAAATCTCCCCCCCCTCCCCCCCCCCCAAAAAAAAAAAAAGTATGTTAATATGTAGTCTTTTTCATTATGTTATCTAAGCTATGTGTTTTGTTGAATGAGCCTCATGTCCTCCAGAGTGCTCTTTCATCGCGATATGACATAGGGGATGAGACATCAGAACAAAACTCTTATTACATCTTTGTATAAAAAAAAATGGTTTTAGTGTTTGATTTCTACGTTTAATTTTGGATTTTCGGCAGAGTTTGGTCCACAAAATCTATGGTGGAAAAAACTTTTCTTTTTTTTAATCATAAATAAAATTCACTAATATTTTATTAATTGCTATTAATAATTTTGTTGTTTAGGCCATACAGCCCGTCTCATCTCAAGCACTTCAACGACAATCAAACATTCAAGCACGACGGCAGAGTGTTCGAACCTCAGTTCCAATAGTAAATGGACAGTTGTAGAAACTTCAGACGGCACGGACGGCCTCTGTTGGGGCAAACAGCAGTCCTACTCCTTCAAGAATGAAAACAATACCAGGTACACAGACAGAGAGGGAGAGATTGATTTACATTTATTGTGCTAAACATGGCAATGAATGGGAATTGAGGCTCATCCTACAAGAGACAAAGAAACGTTTATTTGGTCGGTCGGGTATTGCCATCCTGAGGACTTGGAACAGAAAGTAAATTCCGAAATCAATGATTCTAAGATTGTGGAAAAATGGAAAATGTGATGAGAATAACACATTGTATGTACGTTCAATTAAAAAATATATTAGTTAACATAACGCGCATGGAAAATACACTTGGTAAAATAGCATGGAAAATACACTTGGTAAAATAGCATGGAAAATACACTTGGTAAAATAGCATGGAAAATACACTTGGTAAAATAGCATGGAAAATACACTTGGTAAAATAGCATGGAAAATACACTTGGTAAAATAGCATGGAAAATACACTTGGTAAAATAGCATGGAAAATACACTTGGTAAAATAGCAGGGAAAATATCAAAAAATATTTATATGATAAGGACCCATGGTAGAGTTGGTTCCAAAAACAGCCGGTTGTTTGTACTGATTAGTAGATATTGGAAAGAAGGTAATAGGTATTTAACAAATCGCTTCCCTTATTCCATCAGAGGGCGCCGGTAGCTCAGTGGTATGCGTGCTTGACTTCTGATCTCAAGAACGTGGGTTCGTAACCAGACCGAGGCTCTCAGTTTATTTTATCTGGGAGGTAAAATAAACTTAAGCAGGTCGTCCTTCGGATGGGACGTAAAGCGATGGTCCCGAGCCTGTACGATGTCAGGTACTCGTTAAAGACCCCTACCCTAGGTGAATAAAAAATTTAGGGTAGGCAAAATTTAGGACTCCCACAGTAGAGTCAGGCTCATGTCCACCAGAGTGACGAAAGAGCGCTCTGGTAGTAGGCGATATGACCTCTTAGTTAAAGCCCGGGCATGAGTCATAAAAACCTAACCTTAACGCAATTTTGATATTTTTCATATTATTTTTATGTATTTTTCTCATACTTGTTATTTTAAGTAGCTAGTAACTTACTTGCCCAGCTATACGAAGTATGGAGGAAGTTTTGTAATCGGTCAGAAATTCGGTGCAATGTTTTCAACGAAATTTCATTTTTTCCGACCTCGTGATTCCAAAAATGATAAAAAAAAATCTGTCTGAGTTTGTGAACATGATAACTCATAATTAAATGAAAGTATAGACCTACAATTTTATATGTGTATCCAGAACCCTCCGAAGGACGACACCTATTAATTTTCAGTCAAATCGGCCAAAGGAAAGGAGAGGGATTAGGGGGCGGCTTAACACAGAAACTCTTATGACTGCCTTTGTAATGAATGTATTGACAAAACATTTCATATGTAAATTCAAGGCCCTTTAAGGACGACATTTTTATTTGAGTCTAGAATGTACTTCTTTCATAACTTTTGATTTTGGATTAAAACTGTATATTGTTTGTTTAAGTTCTGTGAGTGTGAGCAGCAGTAACAGCAGCGGAGTAGCACTGACCGGAGGAGAACTTGATCTGGATGCAGTAGGGAGAACGGCCATGTTGACACACCCCACAGCCTCCAGGGCCAAGGCACCCCGCTCTAGGAGGCCTCCCTCCACCATACTGCTCAGGGAGGCAAGTATAGTAGGGTTAGTGTAAAGTGTGATGTACACTACGGAACATTTTTTTAATGAATATTTTAATGAAAAGAGGTAATTTTTTTATTATAATCTAATATCATATATATATTAGATATATATCAAGGTGTTTGAGAAACAAAACAAGAAAACATATAAAAAACAGCTGTGAAATAGTGTTAAATGTAATGGAGTCGTGAGCTAGCTCTTAAAACGGTGCATGTGGTTTGATATGTTTTAAATAAAATGAAGTTGAACAATTAGATGAAAGTTGACTGGGGTGGAATTAAAGTGTGAAGAGTTGACGGGGTCTGGTTTTTTGTGGTAGAGGCGTCGAGAAGGTACAATTAATAATATCTATTTTCAATATGCCCAAATAAAAAAAGAAATAGTTTTTTAAGTATTAATTTAATGTTTTTGTGCCATTGTAAATTTTTGTTTTGTTTGTTCAAATAAGTTTTTTTTTTAATTTAAATATGTAAATATAGATAATAACCCAATTATTTGTCCTCTTCAAATTCTATCCTATTCATCTTCCCTGTTGTCCCAGTAGTATCATTTGAAAAACCTTTGGATTAGAAATTAATATTATTTAAAATTATTAAAAATTGGTATCTCTTTGTGAATCCAAGTGTAAAGTTTGTTAAATTGAATTTTTTTCGTTGTATACGTGTACTTTCTTAAAAATTGCACGTCTTAAATTATTGATAATATTTTTTTAGGGCAATTTTCGGCAAACTACTGTAGAAATCAAAATTTAAATAAACAAAAGAGATCAAATTTCTACAGGAAATGTGGTAGCAATCAAGTTACTATCACATTTTTGGCATATCCCTTGTGTGGACGATTTTCGCCACAAAGCCCCATCATATTTTGGCAAAACCTTGATGGGAGAATTTTTTTTATATTAATTAAAGTAGGGAAACAGGTTGAAAAAGATGAAAAAGATAGAATAGAGACAAATAAGGGTTACATTTAATTTTGAGAAATAATATTTTTTTTTTGCCAACTTCAAAAGAAGGTTACTATTTTATATAACATTGTTTTTGTTTAGTAATTATATATTTAGTAAAGTAAGAAAATGCCAATTACCAGAGGACAAGCGAGAAGATTAGAGGAGGAAAGTAGAGAGGAAGGGTCAAGTTCGGAGGAAAGATCCGATATGGAGTTATCGGAAGATAGAGAAAGGGAGACTCCAGCCGCAATGGAGTCCATGCAGGGTACAGGTGAGGAGTCGCAAGGGGAGGGGGTAAATAAAGATAAAGAAGAAGAGGGCATTGCTGCTCCTGATATGGAATGGCTCCGTGTTGTGTTGACAAAGTTAACTGGGGATATGGGAAATTTAAGGGGGGATATGGGAAATTTAAGGGGGGATATGGGAAATTTAAGGGGGGATATTGGAAATATCAATCAAAAAATAGAAGAACAGGGTAGAGATTTAAGGAGGAATATGAAAGAGCAAGGAATAGAATTAAGGGGGGATTTGGAAAATATAAATCAGAGAATAGAAGAACAGGGAAAAGAATTAAAGGGAGAGATGGGAAATTTAAGAGGTAACATTAAAAATTTAGAAGTTAAATTAAATAAAAAGGTGGACAATTTGATGAACCAATTAGAGAAAATTCAAATAGAAAATGAAAGAGTTGAAAGTAGGATAAATAAAGCAGGAGAAAACTTAGAAAAGCACTTTATTCAAAAAATTAACAAGTTGGATGAAGGGAATTCTGAAGTAGAAAAAGAGGTTCTTATTATTGACAGTCAGTCACAAGTTGATGAGGTAGAAGGAACAGAGAATAACAGTGGGGAGGAACAGACCCAAATTTTAGAGAAAGAGGTGGAGGAAGAGAGTCAAAATGTAGAAAAATTAGTATTAAGTGAAATTCAAGAAAATAGGATGAATGTTGATGTGGATGGACAGAGTGAAAGGAACATTTGGATGTTATTAGACAAAACAAACGAACAGACTGAGGACAACAAACAAAAGACAAATTTTAATTTTAAAGAAAATATAGTTAAAACTTACAGACAAACTGGAAATAGAAAGGAGGTTAATAAAATACATAAGAACAATTTTAAAAAAGGAGTAAGAGAATTTAAACAGGTATTAAGGAGAAAATTAACACTGAATGAATATTTAGAAAAGGGGGAGGGGATTTTTAAAGACATAATTCGCCGGGGCATCCGGAAAAAGATAAAATTAAATTTGGGCTTTGCAATATAATTGCATTAGCCACCTTTTATAGTGAACCTATTTTTTTTTGCAACTCGGATGAGTTTGAGGAAGTGACTGACAGACTAACATGACAGAATTAGGATCAATTTAAAATATGACGAAGTGACATTGGACTAATATAATAGTATGGATGATAAATTTATTTTTTGGATGAGAGAATTTTGGTGTATGAAGAGTATGGATGAATTTTGGTATAGTTCTGCATTTAAATTAATTAGGATTTATATTTTTTTTTAGGATTAGATTATATGTTAGGATCAGTATAAAATTATCTGAGAATTATATTTAAGGATTAGTCACCCAAATTTAATATGTGAAAGTTTTTTATTTAGAAGTTACTTATTAATAATGATTATTGAAAATTAAAACATATACATATAACTGATTGATTTTAACGAACATAATATGGAAGAAGATAGATTTTTTTTATTATATTTTTTATTACAAATGTTAGAAAGATAAAATCAGCAGGCTGAGAGATGCCTAGATCTCTTTGGAGACATGACGAACTTCCTGAGGCCGAGTCAAGGGGACAGATTTTCTGTTTCGGAACTGTTCAGCTAGGATACCGGACGTGACTAAATCATAATAATATTATAAATTAGAAAGACGGACGAAAATGTATAGAAGCCTTGAAAGGATAATATATTATATAAATTGTATGTATCCATAGGTTAGTAAATTTTTGTTATTATAAATTCTATTATTTAGACAATTTCATTTATTATTCTGAGTAACATGTTTTTCTACGTAAATTTGTTTAATAGAGAGAGTAGATGAGAAGAGTTGTAGGAGCACATTATATAACTTTAGGAATAGGAACAAACAAAGGGTAATATTAATTAGAGAAGTTTTGAAATTAAATTGCTGATGACATTCTTTTAGGCGTCGGGATTATATAGATTTGTTTTGGGAGATATTATTTTTAATCCTAGTAAGAGATAGTGATTAATTAGAAATATATATTTTTTTGATCTGTGGGAGATGATTTTTTTTGTGTGTCGACTAGAAAGAACTAGCGATATATTGGAGATATATATTTTTTTTCTGCGTGGAAGATGATTTTTGTATGTCGACTAGAAAGAACTAGCGATATAATGGAGATTTATATTGTAGTGTTGGTTGCCTACCTGAGATAGGAGGAATCGTAATTTTGCTACATCGGCGAAAGTATTCTTAGGGTGTAATTAGTTAGGGAAGTAAATTGAATTGAAATATATGTGAGATACATTTTTTTTAGTTAGGAAGTATGAAGGACGTCTCAAAGAATTTAATACCTCAAAAGACAAGTACTATATATATTAAATAAATTAAATTTGTATTCCTTATTACCCGGCGTGAGGCCTAATTTTGATTGTTAAGTAATATTTTGGAAGTGTGATGAAGTAAATAAAAAAGGATTTATTTAATTTTTATTTCAAGTAAATTTTTTTATATACAATCTTTTTATATAATTATTTTGAATACATACAAATGTTATATTGATGGTAAAGGCGGAAAGTAAAATAATTGGCAATTTCTTAAATCTGCATCCAACTTGATTATTTCCAAAATTGATTTCATGACTATGACTGATCCTGTAAATATGTAAAAATTTAGTATTATGTTATTTTTTTTTATGTTCAATTAGTTCCAATTTTTATAAATTTAAGTTAACATTTTCTTTAGGTTAAGGATTAATTGTAAATTTTTAGATTAATATTTGTTTTTGTTTATTAGAAATTAGGTACGTATATATATAAGTTTAATAATTGTAAATAGTAATAAAAAAAAATAAAAAATGGGCATATATGTATAAAAAGAGCGTCGAAATGGGCATATAAAAAATAAATCAGTGAGTGTAAGTGAGAGAGAGACTTCGATACATCGTTCATCAATGAGTTGAAGACATCAAGGAGCCAGCCAACATGTGCGTTCGAGGAGGAGCCCATCATGTGAATTGGAGGAAGACGTTAATCCATCTGTGTATTGAAGGAGGAAGCTTATCATGTGGATTCGAGGAAGAAGCTAAATCAACCTGTGTATTGGAAGAAATTAAATCTGAAAGAACTTATATAAAAAAAAAAAAAAATTTTGTGAACAAACATTTTTTTTTAAAAAGAAGGAAAAGGCAAATGTGATGTACACTACGGAACATTTTTTTAATGAATATTTTAATGAAAAGAGGTAATTTTTTTATTATAATCTAATATCATATATATATTAGATATATATCAAGGTGTTTGAGAAACAAAACAAGAAAACATATAAAAAACAGCTGTGAAATAGTGTTAAATGTAATGGAGTCGTGAGCTAGCTCTTAAAACGGTGCATGTGGTTTGATATGTTTTAAATAAAATGAAGTTGAACAATTAGATGAAAGTTGACTGGGGTGGAATTAAAGTGTGAAGAGTTGACGGGGTCTGGTTTTTTGTGGTAGAGGCGTCGAGAAGGTACAATTAATAATATCTATTTTCAATATGCCCAAATAAAAAAAGAAATAGTTTTTTAAGTATTAATTTAATGTTTTTGTGCCATTGTAAATTTTTGTTTTGTTTGTTCAAATAAGTTTTTTTTTTAATTTAAATATGTAAATATAGATAATAACCCAATTATTTGTCCTCTTCAAATTCTATCCTATTCATCTTCCCTGTTGTCCCAGTAGTATCATTTGAAAAACCTTTGGATTAGAAATTAATATTATTTAAAATTATTAAAAATTGGTATCTCTTTGTGAATCCAAGTGTAAAGTTTGTTAAATTGAATTTTTTTCGTTGTATACGTGTACTTTCTTAAAAATTGCACGTCTTAAATTATTGATAATATTTTTTTAGGGCAATTTTCGGCAAACTACTGTAGAAATCAAAATTTAAATAAACAAAAGAGATCAAATTTCTACAGGAAATGTGGTAGCAATCAAGTTTTTATCACAAAAGAGACAATAACAGCAGCGGAAGGGCATGCCTACAGTTGCCCAACACATACTAGTTGTGGTACCTACAGTTGCTAAGCTCGTATTAGCTGAAATGCCTATTCTATAGTTCTAGATTTTCTTTTCTTTATTGGTCGATTGGTACTGTTTTGTTTTTTCTAATATTTCGCTACTTTTAAGGGACGATATTACATAATAATAAGTGTTTATCTCTGTCTGTATATCCAGGATATGCTGAAGAACGGTGAAGAGGTAGGATCGCCGGAGGGGAGCGCCCCTTCAACCCTAATGAATGGGGACGCAGGGAGTCACCAGGAGCACGAGAAACCAAGCGGTCAGCAGCCCCCACCCTGGGTGGAAGAGCTGAAGTTGAACCAGGCCAAGAAGTCCATTCAAGGTATGTGGCCAGCCACTCTACTAGCTTAGCAATCAAACTGTTACTTATGCTAACATGAAGCAGGTGTACCACTCTCTGTTATCAGGTGAAAAAAGAGATTCATTAACATGTATAGGGTAATAGTACATGGCAGAAGTAAGGAACCGTTGTATCATGATGGGAGAGAGTGCGTTCTTCATAGTTCCAAGGGACAATGTACATGGAGGCATTATGTTGACAGCCTTGAAATAAGTGTTCAAAACATGGATTATATGGCGGCAACTTTCAGACAATTTGGGAAGCCACCCCCCATCAATGAAGGAAATTTTGAGCCGCCATTTTAAAAAAGTGCTAGTTATCAGAAAATATTTCATAACAAATGTTTTCCTGTCAAGTAAGATTTTCAAAATAAGTTCCGCAAACTCAACTACTAGACATTATTGAAAAAAGGCAATTTCTCTTCTGTTGAAAATTTGATATTTATGGATCAGTGGTTATCAAATAATAAATGTATATTTCCTTCTCTCTTCTACTATTAAGTTGTGTGTCTGCAGGTAAGACCCGAGTGATGATCGGAGGCGGAGGTGGTCTGAGTGGGCCGAGTCCTGCAGACGGCACAGCTGGACAGTTGGCCCAATCCCCACCCACTGCAGACAGCCTTCTGAGTCGAGTCACCCTCCGTTCGTCGCGGCTCTCCGGTGTTGGCGGTGAGTCTCAGCCACCCCCACAACGGCCTCAGTCGATGGTCTCCAGTCTGAAGAGTCTGGGGTCGGTCATGAGTCCCTCTCCTTCAGTCCCCGCCACCACCTCAGAGCCCCAGGTCACCGTGTCTCTCAAGCAGTGGAATACACTCGTCGATAAGGTACCTTGTATTATATTTATATTTTAGACCAGGAGTGGCCAACCCGCGGCCCGCCTTCAATAATTTTACGGCCCGCGAGATTCATCACCATATTACAAAATATGTTTTTTTTTGTGCTATATTTTTGTTTTCAGTGTTGTAGTGTTTTGTAACAAATATATATAAATAGATTTTTATAATACTTATGTCACAAAAGAAAAATTTTCTAATTTGAGAAATCTGGCACAAAAAGTTGTTAGCGCTTTTGAATCAACTTATACCTGCGAATCGTTTTTTTTCGAAAATGAAATTTACCAAACATAAATCACGCTCGAACTTAACGGACGAGAACCTGCAACATCAATTACGATGTGCAAATACACGCATTGAGATCGACTTGCAAAAGCTAATTGAAAGAGTTGAGAAACAAATATCTCACTAATTGAATAAATTAAATATTATTCCATCATTATTATATTATCTATGTTTATATTTGTATGAATAATAATAATAATAACAATAATAATATTCATTCTGTTTTAAATTTTCACTCCAAAAAATGTTTGTAGTGGGTCCAAATGTAATATGAGGATATATAATTTTTATGCGGCCCGCGGGATTATAATGCATTTCCAAAGTGGCCCGCAAGACCATTTGGGTTGGTCACCCCTGTTTTAGACCATCGGAAATTATGTTGTAAGATTCTTTTTACACGAATCAAAAGTGAATGTTGAGTTTTCATAGAAATTTCATATTTTCCGACCTCCTGATTCCAAAAATGAAAACAAAAAATTTAATATGTTCATTCAAAGCATCATCTATTAGTTTTGAGCGGAATCAGCTGAAGGGGAGGGGGGCTCAACTCAAAACTTTCGATTTAATGAATATATCGACCTCCAAATTTGTATTTAAATTCAAAACCCCCATAAGAATAGCACCTATCCACTTCCCACGAAATCGGTTAAAGGGAGGGGGGGGGGGGGGGGGGGGGGGGGCGTTCGACTGAAATATCCAGATAACTGCCGATGTAATGAATGTATATGTTACTGTTAATTTGATAAATTTAGTTATTATGTATAATCACCGGTTATTTTATATAATAACCAAAAAACTGGTTAATATGGCAAATTGAAAAAAAAATTATTACTTTATCTGGTTATTTTGTAAAATATCCAACGTGAACAGCTAAAGTGATTAATTTAGTTGAATTTACTAAGTTAACTGGTTATTTTGTATAATAGCCAAACTAGTGTGGCTGTTATAGATAATTGTTGCTATTATAAATAAATAAGACAAATATTAGGGAGGTGCTTATTTATTTGAACAAATAAAGATTAGGAACTTATTAATTAGCTCGACCACACCTCAATGTCCATTGTTGTAAGCTGTCTAACAGCGATAATCATTCATCTGGGTACATAAATTCCTAGAACAAACATAAATCGAAATATTACAAAATTTGGGGGCATATTTGCCGGCGTTCCGCCGGCGGGACGATATATCTGCCCCTCCCGTCGTTCCTATATTTGAAGTAGTACAGGTTCTAGCTTTAACATATACTTTACCCGTGTAAAGCCACAGGTTTTCAGCTATTATGCATAATAGCCAGTTAATATGATTAATTTGTGACAAAAGTAAAAAATTTATCATATTAACAAGGTGAGTTTTATATTATGTATAATAACTGGTTAATATGATAAATATTAAGAAACTGAATAATTTGTCATATTAACCAAGAACGGTAGTTATTTTGTAAAATAACCAGTTATTATGTATAATAACTAAATTTATCAAATTAAGAGTAACATATATATACAAAATTTAGTATGACGATTCAGAAGCCACTATGTAATAATGAGTTTTAGTCGAAACGGTTGATTGGTACGTAATTGATTAATTCGTACTGGGGAAGTATGTAGCCGGCGATTCACTTTTTTCCAACAATTTGTGGCATTTCAAAGTATTTAAGGAAACGAAAATATGTCTTTTTTTGGTTATTTTTGAGAGGGGTTACTGAGCAAAAGAGATGTAAAAGTTTGCCAGGCAACCTCCTAGTACGAGTATACTACATGAGTATTATATGTTCAGGTAACCAACTTGGAAACGCACATGGAGAGTCAAATGAACGGACTAACGAAGGCACTGAAAGAGCTGACAGGGAAGTTGGACGAAGAGAGGCAACGACGAATGGTGTTACAACAGGAACTGGAAAAACTGACAGAGCTGGTCACCCAGGTGTAAAGAGGAGGAGGACATCATCAGGAGTGTAACCCTCCTTCGTCACCTCTCCATGTTCCCTTTCCAACCTCCAGACTGTCGACCCTATGCTCCCCAGACTGTCGTCCCCTCGCTCCCCAGACTGTCGATCCTATGCTCCTCTTTTCTCCTTGATCCATCCATCCTCCTCTCTGCACTCGATCCATTCCTCTCCTTCTGGTTCGACCTTCCAAACGGTCCAGAGGGACCTATACATCCCATTCCTGATATACATTATCCACCATATGTATATATTATCTTGCCCATTATGATAAGTTCCGTTTATTTTTATAAGTAAAAACTAAATCTGATCATTTTTATAATATAGGAAGATCCGCCGATTCAATATCGAATATAATATATTAACATATAAATCAGATTTTTGCACTTGCGAGTGCATTTTAGGCTGAGCAATAGCACACACTATATACATCTATAAAATATTGTCTTGCCAACTGGTGTATAACTGACTCGCCCTCACTCTACTATCTTTGCAAAAAAATCAAGTATTTGAGTTCAACTTTAATTAGTATTTTTTCTTTGAAAAATAGCTTTTTGAGATTCCAAAAAAAAAAATGAATCAGATAATAAATATATGAAATAAAGCTAAACAATTATTTGTAGTGTCTTTAAAATATCCTTTGTAAACCTGCAAATTTATAAGAAATTAAAATTGAAAGCTTGTCTCTGGCGGATCGCAAAAACAAATAGCCAAATTTTAGCTGAAATTCTCATTTCCCTTTATTAATTCTTAAAAAAAAAAAAAAAAAAAAAATATATATTTTAAATTTTTTTTTTTTTTAAAGCAATTTCGTAAATTAACATGTAAATATGTAACATTCCATCTTCGCTGTTGTATTATTGCCCATTTTAGTGTCGTTACTATATTTTTTTTTAAATTTTTATTCCCCATATTTTTTTATACTAACTAATATTGGTATTAAGCTATTTAAAAAAAAAAAAAAGTTTTTGTTGATAGAAGCTAACGAAGAAGGTTACAATAACACTTGATGTACTTATATTTTTTAAATTAAAAAAAAAAAAAAAACTATACGTTTAAATAATAAGTATTATTACTGTACATTTTTGAAATTGATAAGTTTAAATTGTACTTAATTATTTTTAATGTAAAATTTGCTTCAATCCTTGAAAAGGAAACAATAACACAAATATGCATTCAATTTTTCATTTAATGAACTCTAAATTTGAAGCAAATTATGAGATTTTAAATTGTGTAGGAATATGAAAATATTTATATTATTTTTAATGCAAGATAATCGAATATATCTAGCAACTAATTTATTTTTTATTAATAATAAATTTTTATTCCCTTCAATTTATCACAGCTTCTCCTTGATTTAATCAATTGTTTTTGGATTTTTTATAAGAAAATATTACATTTATTATTTTTGATGTTTAAAAAAAAAAAAACTGCCTAATATTATAATCTTTATTCTATTTATTTATTTTTTAATTAATTTATTATTCATTCAATTGTACATTATGTTTTAAATAGGAAAACAAATTGATACCCTTAGTTGCCAATTATTTTCATGTGCCACACTAATCTAAATTAGATAATTTTAAGTTTATTGTCAGTGATTTTTTAAACATATATATATTTTTTAATCACAGTTTTTTTTTATGTGCATATACTTTTTTATACGTTCAATGCTTATTTTGTCCTCCTCAAGGTTACATGGTGCTTGATTCTTAACTAATATATACTAGAATTATCTATTTAAGATAGCTTACTTAATGAGACTCATTGATAATGTGCTTAATTACTTAATATATACATATATAAATAAAAGTAAAAAATATTTTCTAGTTTTTTATATATTGTTATATATTTTTTTTTTCTATTTATCTACTTAAAAATGGCAAATAACTTAGTACTTTTAGATAGTTGTGTATTCAGAATTGCTCCTTTTAAATAAACCATACACAATATTTTAGATTAGTAAGAAATAAAAATAATTTAGTTGGTACGCTAAGTCATTTTGTTTTTGTACATATTCATATTATTGGGGTTTAAACTGAAGGAATTGTGGTGATATTTAAAAATTGTTATTGTAATATATAGTATTGTATTGAGTCAGTATGCACAATGCATTGTGATTTTGTATAAAATTGTTCAAATTTCGATTGGAAATTCCTTGGCTCGAAATGATGAATTAATTGAATGAAAAATAAATGTCTGGCTGTATGTGATGAGCCGCTAACCGAAGTAACATTCGGAGTAACCTGATTTCGGAACCTATTTGTGTCTTTGTCTGCTACAAACCGAGTATAATGTGACCGGTTACAGAATTTTTCGCGACGCGCAACATTTAAAAATTTGTAAAAAAAAAAAAAACAATGTTTTTTATTGTAATTTCACAAATTATTACATTTTGTATGTAGTTGAAAATACTAAAATTTAGCCGAAATTAAAAATGTTAATATCAGGAAAATTCATTTTTAATTTTCTCACTCGTATTTGAAATAAGTGATAACGTTATTCGACCAGGGTTGGAGCTATTGACACTGTTATAAAATGGCGCATATTTTTAAAAGAAAAAGTATATCAAAATTGCGACAATGTTAGTAAAATATTTTTTTTTTTTTTGTTTTAATAATCGTTATCTGTCAACAAATTTAAAATTGTGGTACCAAATAAATAAATTCATTTGATGACAAATGTCGCTGAAAAATTACCTAAAGAATGATATATTTCTGTATATATATATGTACATCGGTATTCATATACATTATTATCTAACCCGGACTAAGTTTGTATAGTTATTTAAGGCTTTTGGGTATATACAATATTGCAAAACAACACACAAACATAAAGAATGGTTGGGCTGGCTCTAATCTCATCTGAAAGTATAGACCTCACTTCGCCCCGCAATAATAAAATCACATTTTGCATCCCTTTAGTGATATTAAAATTTAATATTTAATATAAAAATGAATAAATAATAACATAATTTGAATGTTTCATAGATTTTCATTTCCAACATTTTTTTTAGTTGTTTTACCAGTTTCAGACATTGTTATATAGAACTGACTGCGGAATCCGAAGATGGTGGAATATACTAGATATTGCCGTTTTAAAGGCTTCAAAATGGTCACTGAACCTCGTTTTACTTTGGTTATTAACACTGAAATACATCCATCTTATAGGAAAAATTTAAAAAAAAACAATAATAAATCCTGTGTCAGCACAAAATTCCCTGAAGAATGAGTTATATGCCTCCAGAACCCCATGTTTTTCTATAAAGTTTCCCACGGAATTCAAAAATAATGAAATTTATAGATTCTGTAATAAAAATTTGATTTCACAATAATATCTTATTTAGATCTTTCAACCCAGTTTTAGCCAAGGAATCCTCCGTTTGAATTTGATTAATCGACCTTATTCAAAATCAGCCTGTAATATACACACTTTTAATTTTATTTATATTTTTCTTTTAATTGATGTGTTCATTTCTTTCTGTTGATCAGAAATAACTGAATTTGAATATATTTTGGGCAATGAAAAAAAAAAAAAAAAATCTATTACTGATGCAATGTTTTGGTCGCGAAAGATTGGCTGTTCGAGCTTCAGATGGATGTCTTTTCAAAATGTAATTATGATCCGTTTACTTGTAAAAGTGACCCTCACTCTCAAAAAGAGTGTTGAAGGGAAAATTATAATATAATAATGATTTTGTAGAAAGTAATCTAAACATACGAAATTATCGGGGGGGGGGGGGGGGGGGGATTTATAATTTTATCTTGGAACTAACTTTTATTGTGTTTTTCGGTCATTTGAGCTATAGAAGTTTCGTGAAGGTGCAGCAGAAGCCGAGAAATGCCCTTAATAGTAACGTCCTTAAACGTCTTAAACGAATAGATTCTGTTAATAAGTAAATGTATTTTTTCGATAACACAATTCATCCTAAAATATTAACTGAAAAAAATTGTGTATTTTTAGATAGATTGTTTCATCAATAAACTTGATGGAGCCTATAAAATAAACGTTTATTTAAAAAAAATTAAAATCAGATTTCACTTTTTTTATTAGGCGACATGAAGTACAACTGATAAACTATAATTTTTCTGTGCCATTCACCAAGAATGTCAACTCTTTTGTAATAATGATCAAATGAATAAAAATCATTTAGTATAACCTGTAAACAGTTTTTCGACCCTAAATTATATTTAATTAATATTTGGGAAATAATGAGGCATTCAGTAAGAACATTGTTATCGGGTTCTTCATATCGGTTCATAGGATCATAGGAAAATGTCTTCTATCTGCTCTTTTAACAGAATATTGATAGAAAAAATCCATAACGACAATATGAATGGAATCTAAATGCAAAATTCTAAATTAATTGGGGGGGGGGGGGGGGGGTATTTCGCGCTATAAATATATTGTTTATTGATTGATTTATCTTGTGCTCCTGCCAAGTCCCAATTTCGGTCATGTGAAAAGTATATAATCAACATTGATTTTTGAAATTCCTGGCAGGCCTTTGTCACAACGATAAATTCGATTGTCTGAAGTTAAGTACATTTTATCTCACACACGACTAAAAAAAATAATATATTACTATTTGAAGTGACTTTATTTCAAGTAATAATTTATTTTTATATTTTTGTGAAAAAAAAAAGTTAATATTAAAGGGAGAAGGGGTTGAGTGTTGTTTTATTGAGAGAAAAATGTACAGTAAATATTAAATTGTTTTTATTTTTGATAATTTCAGTTGTAGTCGTGGGATCAATATTCGGCCTGTCTTTCTTTTAACTTACCCACTAACTCACTAATTAGAAATATCCCCTCCATTATTTTTTTATTACTATTATTATTATTTTTAGTGTAGTTTCTTCTTATTTAATAAGTTTTTATATCCAACGAAATTAAATCAAATTAATAATGATCAAATTAAAATGATATGATAAATAATTTTGTATAATACATTTTCATTGTAGATAGTATATAATTTTTTCTTTAAATATAATAAAACGTCAATGTATTATTAAGTATATAATGAAAGTATTATATTCTAATTTTGTAAATTTAAAGTCGCCTATTGGTTTTTAGGAAAAAAAATATTGAGAAAATGTATGAACAGTCCAGTCGTAAAGTGAACTGAAAAATATATTTGTTGGATACTACTATTGTTTCATTTTAAAGTATAAACAATTGTTAAAACTTTAAAATAAATGTTTATATTCTGTTATAAATAAAAGAGCAAAGTTTATAATGTTTATCTGTCTTCTTCAATGAAGTACATATAAAATAATGAATTTTAAGACTTGTTAATGATTGAAAAAAAAAAAGAAATGTTGCTGTAACTTCTTCTTTACATTCCTTTGTTTCAAATTTTCATTTATGTACATTCCAAAATTCCTAATTTAATCTTCTAGTGTAATATGGTGGATCTAAATTGATTTTTTTAACTTTCTAAAATTGATTGGTGAAATGAATATTTTTTATTTAAATTTAGTACGTGCGTCTGATGGCCCTTGTTCAGTTTTGTTGTCTCCTGAATGTTGTGCCCGAAATTATTAATAATTTTTTTATGTACATATATTATTATATTTAACTAATAATTATATTTAAAATAAATAGCTATTTTACAAGTAAATTATTGTTTTTTTTATTTAATCCTAACTCACAAATAAATTATAATTTTAGACTAGTTTTAGTAATAAATAGTACTATTACTATTTATTTTTATAGTTTCATTTTAGGTTAGGTTAGGTTTTATGACTCATGGCTTTAACTACGAGGTCATATCGCCTACTACCAGAGCGCTCTATCGTCACTCTGATGGACATGAGCCCGACTCTACTCTGGGAGTCCTAAATTTTGCCTACCCTAAATTTTTATTTATCTAGGGTAGGGGTCTTTAACGAGTACCTGACATCGTACAGGCTCGGGACCATCGCTTAACGTCCCACCCGAAGGACGGCATGCTTAAGTTTATTTTAGCTCTCAGATAAAATAAACTAGGTCGGGTTTTGAAACCGCGATCTTGAGCTCGGTAAGCAAGCACGCAAACCACTGAGCTGCCGGCGCCCTCTATTGCTCAAATATTAAAACATACACTTTAAGTACATGTTATTATCAAAATTAAATATAATGGATATAAAAAACGGGACAAGATCACTTCGATGTCTGAGACTGTGGTTCATATTCTCAGTCAGTGTAAAACTCAAGAAAGCAAAAGGATTTGCTGGTTCAGATCTGCCGTAACAGAACCGAGACAGGCTATGGATTGGTCCTGCAGTAGCATCCTGGACACTATTAAAGATACAGCGCTGCTATAGTGACCAACACAAACAGGGCACATAATAGACCTACTGTAGCCCCTTTGACAGCACCAGACTTCGTTAAAAAAAAGTTCAACATTATGACTCAAGAGGGGGGGGGGGGGTTATTTTGAAAAAATAAAGAAAATTTCGTTTTGAAATTTGACATTAGCCGCTTTAGCAAAAACTATTATTTTTTTATTTGTATTTTTTGGAATTGGAGAGAAAATTGAGAGAGATTAACTTGGTATCCGACAACATTAACATGGTATAATCGAAATTATAAGTATTTTAAAAGATTTAATAGTGAACTCTATGCATAAATTTATAGTCATTACTCATAACAAAGTAAAGGAAGTTTTTCATCTCTACTTGTGGTTGACTGCCAGCACATATGATTGATACCAAAGTACCCACAATATGTATATAACCCGTCGCAGATAGATTAGTGGATTGCAGAAGAGAAGATTAACAGGTTTAGCCATTTTAACAGTTGAAATAGATAACATTAATCTCCTTTCATTAATGAATCTGTTTTGTTTTTTATTATTTAAGTAGGAGTCTGCTATTGGTGTAAGTAGAATCCAAAAAATAAAGGATTACTAAATAATAACTCCCGACTTTTACGTTGGCTACTCTGACGCTTGTGGGTAGGTTACTGCCGTAAGGGAAGGTTAGACAGTTTTATTTCTGTTTTCTGTTTTCGTTTAATTTATTGTTTTTTTTTGTTTTGGATGTCCGATAGTGATTTGGAGTCAATACATGAATGTACTGCACTGATGGATACCTTAGTACAAGAAGCTACTAGGTCAAGTAGCAGTAATTCCAATCTCAGAAAAAAGAATACATCCAATTCAAGAAGTGAAGGAAGAATGAATAACACAGACATTCCTCGAGTTCCTATTCCAGACAATAATGTTCAACCTCAAGAGACGGAAGAGGAAGAAGAACTTAAATACGGTGCGGCTCATGTTATCAAGTTATTTGTTCCAGTTTCATTGTGTTTGTTGATAGTTGTGGCCAGTATGAACACAACCGAATTTTATAAGACGAAAGATGTTTATCTTGTATATACACCTTTTCATGAACTTTCTCGTGATCCAGGTACAAAAATATGGCAAGCATTGGCAAATGCTAGTATTCTCATGGGAGTTATTGTGATAATGACTGTAATATTGATTACTTTGTATAAGAAAAGGTGTTATAAAATTATTCATGGTTGGTTAATTGTATCTTCTTTGATATTATTGTCATTATTTTCTTATATTTATTTATTGGAAATGTTACGTGCGCTTAATGTTCCTTTTGATTTTATGACATTGTTCTTGATAATGTGGAATTTTGGTACAATGGGGTTGATTTGTATCCATTGGAAGGGTCCTCTACATGTCCAACAAGCCTATTTGATATTTATAGCGGCTTTGATGGCTCTGGTCTTCATCAAATATCTCCCTGAATGGACAACATGGGTAGTTCTGGCTGTGATATCAATCTGGGATACATTTGCAGTTCTCACCCCCAAGGGACCGCTTCGCATCCTCGTTGAAACAGCACAAGAGAGGAATGAACAAATATTCCCAGCTTTGATCTATTCATCGGCTGTTATGTACGGAGTGATGGCGACCCGAGCGGAAGACAACACACCAGAGAGTGAGGCAGGCTTTACGCGGGAGTGGGCGGATGGTGTGGAGTCGCGAACGGATGCTCGTCGTCGGATGATGGAAGCTCAGAACAGTGGAGGGAGTGGTGGTTCTGCTCAGCCGCCCCCCGTTTATCAGGGCTTTGCGGAGGATGACCAGGATGAGAAGGGCGTGAAGCTGGGACTTGGGGACTTCATCTTCTACAGTGTTCTTGTTGGCAAGGCGTCCTCCTATGGAGATTGGAACACCACTGTCGCTTGCTTCCTTGCTATTCTCATTGGTCTCTCTCTCACACTTCTCCTCCTCGCTTTTATCAAGAAGGCACTTCCTGCTCTTCCCATATCTATTACATTCGGTCTTTTCTTCTATTTTTCAACCCAAGAAATAGTTCAACCCTTTTCAGATTTGCTGACCCAAAGGCAAGTCTTCATATGAACACTTATTTAACTATTTAAAATATTAACATTATACAATATTTCTCATTTATTACTCTACCAGAAAAATATTGTTCGGATAACCAATATTCAGATTTTCAGCTAATCTATATTCCGAATTTTGAGGCAAGTCGAGGTGTAAAGAAGAAAACTCGGAATTGTGCCAAAGTTTCATGAACTAATTTCCTACTTGAGGGCTTTATTATTATTATAGAGTGGATGTACTGATGGTAAACACTATTTTTTATTCACTCCAGTTATAAGGCCCCGAATTGTTCCCGAAAGGTTTGCCAAATTCTAAGTTTTCTTCTTTACAACTCGACTTAGGTAAACTTTAGTAAACATACTATATTTCCATTAAAATATAAACTGTTTTTCTTAGCCGATGAAGCTTATTAACTTGAGAATGTACTGAGGGTATAAAGGGTTAGTTCCTTCATCTCGTAGCCAAGGGCTTGTTGGGAAGCCACGTAGCCCTCTGTTTCGTAAGCCTTCTTTATTATATCAAATATATGGAAAGTTTGGCCATGAAATAGTGGTCTATTTTCCATTTCGACTTACCCTCGATACTCACATAAAATTAGAGTTCTCAAGTCGTTATGCAACATCTACATTAACAGAATGTTCAGTGGACAATAAATTTCCTTCAAAATGAATGTTTTTTAAGTCAGTTATGTGTTAATAGATTTTGTGAGCACCTCATCTTTTTAAAGTAAGATCTATTAGCGACCTTTCTTACAATCCTTAAAACTTACTGCTTCATATTACATTTAGGCGCAACGCTATGTTCTCAATACCCATTAGTTAATCATCAGACTGCTTATATAAAGCAATTATATAAGTACATATTTATTGTATGCCAACTATGTCACTTCTTTTACTTAACTATATATTTACTATTAATTTTTTTACTACTAGTTGTAATTAATTTTATTATAATAGTTTTTTTGTTTAATTATTTCTTTAAAATATGAAATTAATTTTTTGTTTCTTTGTATAATTTGTGTGTGTATGTGCTTTATTTACTTTCAATATAATATATATAATTTTTTTACTGCCATTTTGTGTTTTCTTTGCAGTTTGTACCTATTTCCCGTAGCTGGTATTCTTTGTTTTAGTGACTCATGTCCGGACTCCAAGTATTAGCTTACATAGGCATTTGCCCATTCCTCGATGAAAATGGCCTAATTGTTTTATGAAAAAAGGAAAAATAATAATGTGTTACTATGGCCGGTCGACCATCTGCGGTCGTCCCCTGTCGATCTTTGTCCTGCGACTCTCCATGGCTTGGGATCCTGATGGAGCGACGGGTCTCATAGCTGTTTTTCTCTGACGGTAGACTAGCTGTCCACTTGAGAGAAGTATCTTGAGACAGCACCTTGATAGCGACGGTACCCCAAGCAGACAGAACCCCCCGACTAACTTTTTTACTTTCCCATCTATGCCAAGTATAGGGGAAGTTATGTAATCGATCAAAAATTCGATTCGAAATTTCATGTTTTCCGACCTCTAGATTCCAAATATCAAAAAAAAAATATATGCTGGGAAGTTAAAACAACAAAAAAACCAGATAAGAACAACATCTATCAATTTTCAATCGGCAGAAAGGAAGGGAAACGGGGTCAGAGAGCTCAACTTGAAAACCCCAAATAACTGTCAGTGTAATGAATGTATCGACATAAAATTTCATATTTGAACTCAATGCGAACATAACCTGTTACATTTCAGCGATATCGGCTGAAAGGAAAGGGGGGGTCAATTAAAAAAACTCTGAAAACTGATGTAATGAATTTATCGACACGAAATTCAGGATTTACGAGCCCCTATGTAAGTCAACTGTTGAATATATACTAATATCGGTGGGGAAGGATCTGACAGATGCACCTGCTCTGTAGTGGCTGGGATGAAGGTCACTGCCAGACTCAATGTTTACACTATGTAAGATAGGTGAAGAGCTACGCCAGCCCACACGCGCCAAATTAATTAACAAATACGTGGATCTCCCAGATCCGGCGCCACCAACGGAGTGTTAAGATTGACAACCAGTGGTCCTGATTCGCGATGAAGGCTATAACTATAATGGCACCATTTCCACTGAATATTAACACAATGTTTTATAACATTTTGAACTATTACATTTAACTAAATATGAACATTGAACAATCATCGAAAAAACCTATGTAAAATATTGTTTTTCAAAAAATATGAGTACTACATAATTAAGGTGACCAACTGTACTCCTTTTAAAAACCGTACTGCAAAAATACTCATTTGTAGTATTTTGTGCTCCAATAATAAATATAAGAACTGGAGCAGTGAAAAATCACAATTATCTACAAAAACTCAAGCTGCAGTTTTAACGGTAAAAGTCAACATGCGGGTCGCAAATTGTTCTGACTTAAGTGCGCTATTAGAAAAAAATTCATTCAAAAGGAAAATATGATTTCAAGAATTAAAATGATGTAGAAATAGAAAATAATTAAGTTTCTACTAATTTATATATATATTTTTTTAAATATGTAGCCGAATGGTTGCGACTTTGAAAATGATTTTTTTCACAAACTTAATCACCGTATCCAATAAAACTCGTACATTCTCCTTTTTGTAAAAAAAAAAAAAAGTTGATCATCTTAACATAATGGCACTTCTTTCATTGAATATTAACAAAATATTTTATATTTTCCTTTGAATTTGTTTCCAACAATTCAGAAGCCATAAAATCATGAGACATTACACAGTATTTATTACATTTAGAAACATATTAACACTGAACGATCTGTTACTCAATTCTTTGTAACATTTCATAATTTATAATAACATCAAATGAACCAACTTCTGCGAACATTCATTTTAGATAATTTGTTAAACACAAATAATTATGACTATAATTATCTTTTTAAATAAGTAATAGTTTGAATACTTACCTTGTAAGAAATTACCGTACTCTGTACTGATTTCCAATAATAAATCTATATTAATCCAGTTTAAAGACCAATATTAAATCTTTATACCAACCTAATATCCTCCAACGATCAGTTAGGCTTCACTTTAGTATGAACACATTATACCAAGACCCTAATATAGATTCAAATATTTTATACAGAAAAATTAATCTTAAAATATATATAGCTATGGTACGGAATGAGATGTCAGTGTTCGTATTCTCAATTCAACACACAGCGTTTTTTTTTTTTTTTTTTTTTTTACTTTTTACTTCCAAAATTTTATGCTGAGATGGGATAATGTGCTCAACTAACCCAAATAATAAAGTAGGAAAATCTCAGAAAAAAAACAAGGACACTTCTGTTTTCAAGTCATGTAATGGTCAAATTATATAAACACATTTATACAAAAAAGTTTTAAAAATAAATGAATGACACGGTTACGATGACTCCATGGCAGTTGTTGCTGTTGTAGTTTCTTCGGTATATTTCCCCTTGTCCTTCCCAAGAGCCTGAGCACGTCCTCTTGCACGTCTGTCCAGGATGTTCTTCCTATCTTTGTCAATTTTCAGTTTGACAATAACAGTTTTTGAAGGGTGAATGCCCACATATACTGTGGCACCGTTTGCCTTCTCTCTCTGAATCCTCTCAATGTAAATAACAAACTTTTTTCTGTATACTTGGATCACTTTACCAACCTGTTGTCCTTTGTAATGTCCACGAACTACTTGAACTTCGTCATCCTTACGAACTGGCATCGTCCGGACATTGTACTTCTGTCTCAACTCTTTAGACAGAGGGGCTGACATAAGCTTCCTACGGATGTGCGAAGGGGCACTGAAATGACGTTTTCTATTCTTCCTCCTCGACGAGGTAACTAATTTATTCATCTTCATCTTGAAAAGAAATAAACAAGTGAAACCCTAGCAAACAAAGTAACACGAGCCTTACGCGACCGTAAATAAGGTTACAATTGAGAACGAGCACGTGTAAATCGTGAAATCGATTACTGAAACTTATCGATTCAAAATATGAAGTTAATTTTTTTCTTAAAGTTTTTATTTGATTAAAATCATTTTTAATTTTAGAAAAGGAAAAAAATATTAAATCACGGCAGTGAACTTTAATAACGCCCAGTAGGGCGCACCTAAGTAGGGGTTTTGTTGAAAAGAAGGTTATGGTTCACCATATTTCCCCCCCCTTTCTTGTTTTAACTTCATATGCCAGCAAAAATATTGCTCACAACTGAAACAAAAAAAAAAAAAAAAATTAAAGCACAATTAATTCATAACCAAACGATAAGTAAATATTAACAATAATAGCACATAACAGTATTCTGCCTTACATTTAAGTGAGTCTGATGCAGTTCAGTCAAATGTTTTAGATTCTACAGTAGGAATACTAAATTTTGCCAACTTAGGTACATTCACCTGGGATAGGGATCTTTAACGAGTGCCTGATATCGTATAGGCTCGAGACCATCGCTTAACGTCCCATCGAAAGGAGGCATACTCAGGTTTTACAATAGGTAAAATGTGGTGTAAATGTATGCTTAATACCAAAACGGTTCTGAGCTCCAGAAATTATATTGTTTCAAAGGATTAGACGTAACGAGTTCAAAATAAAAAGTATACCCATTTTGTGTGTGGGGGAAGTAGTGTTAGAAAAATGTTTGAATTTTTGTTCACGAAAAGGCAGAAGATGGCCCCTTGCATGGAGATTGTGGACAGCGAGCTACCCTGTGGCCACATCCTTCGGGCCCCCTGTTCAGACCCACCCTCCCAGGACAGCCACTGCACTGAACAGGTGTCCATCCTCCTCAAGTGTGGCCATCACCTGACTGTCACCTGTGGCAGTGAGGAGCCAGAACTGTGTACGGTACCCTGTGAAGACAGCTTGGAGTGTGGCCAGCATGCATGTTCTGAAGTTTGCGGAGTGCCATGCTCCCCTTGCATGGAGATTGTGGACAGCGAGCTACCCTGTGGCCACATCCTTCGGGCCCCCTGTTCTGACCCACCCTCCCAGGACAGCCACTGCACTGAACAGGTGTCCATCCTCCTCAAGTGTGGCCATCACCTGACTGTCACCTGTGGCAGTGAGGAGCCAGAACTGTGTACGGTACCCTGTGAAGACAGCTTGGAGTGTGGCCAGCATGCATGTTCTGAAGTTTGCGGAGTGCCATGCTCCCCTTGCATGGAGATTGTGGACAGCGAGCTACCCTGTGGCCACATCCTTCGGGCCCCCTGTTCAGACCCACCCTCCCAGGACAGCCACTGCACTGAACAGGTGTCCATCCTCCTCAAGTGTGGCCATCACCTGACTGTCACCTGTGGCAGTGAGGAGCCAGAACTGTGTACGGTACCCTGTGAAGACAGCTTGGAGTGTGGCCAGCATGCATGTTCTGAAGTTTGCGGAGTGCCATGCTCCCCTTGCATGGAGATTGTGGACAGCGAGCTACCCTGTGGCCACATCCTTCGGGCCCCCTGTTCAGACCCACCCTCCCAGGACAGCCACTGCACTGAACAGGTGTCCATCCTCCTCAAGTGTGGCCATCACCTGACTGTCACCTGTGGCAGTGAGGAGCCAGAACTGTGTACGGTACCCTGTGAAGACAGCTTGGAGTGTGGCCATCCTTGCGATCAGCTCTGTCATCTTGACGCTCCAAGTCATGAAGGGGTAAATTTAAAAATATCAGTAAATACAGGTAGTTCACAGACCCCTCATTTTGGAAGTGACACTTCTTCTGTTGACTATCGCTTCAATTTATTTGGTTTATTTTTTTGAATTAGAAGAATTAAATTATACCATTTTAGCATGCAATTTTATATACCCTAGTATTGGAGACGTTTTCGCCAGAGATCTTGTGGAAGTTCATTTTAAATACTACTGAATAAAACACTTAGAACGAATCAAAAATTTCACTATCATCATCTGTATAAAGCTGAAAATGTCTGTGCGTTGTACCGCTATAACTCACGAACGGCTTGATGGATTTGATTAATTTTTTTTTTAATTTGTTCGTCATCGTCTGTGGAAGGTTATAGGCGTATTAGTACCTCAATATCTGGTCCATCCCAGCATCCACCCACGCAATCTTTGTAACTCAAAAACCACTGCAACGATTAATGAGAAATCTTTTTGAATAAATTAGTTTTAGCTCCAAAGCTAGCGTTACTACAGTTGAAGGACTATAATCCTTATTCCGTATGAATAATTGAAAATTATAACATCATGAATGTACTGTCGAGGAACTGAATAGCCTTATAGGAGATATTGGGAGAAAAGTCAAAGTTCCCCGGGCAACGCCGGGTATTATGGTTATATGCGGTATTGGTTATATGCACAACATCCAAGGCCACGGGTGGGAGTTCTATCTATGAAATAAAACTCTGTGGTGGACGGGATTCGAACCCGGAACCGTGGTGGTGGTACCACGGGATCAAAGCCCGAAACTCTTGCACGCGCTGCCACCATGGTCCTAATAATAAAGAAATCATTGCTATAATGTTTTTTTCAGAAAATATAAAGAATCGTTGTCACAAGGTCGATCTATATTCTATGTATCTTCCTCGGCAATTCTGGTCAGAACCAAAACAAATTTACAGAGAAACATCTGCCACTCGTGTTCTCCACTATCCCTTCTTCCCCACCCTACTCCCTTTTCTATACCTGCAATGCCTACTTTTCAAGGACGTTTGTTGTCCCTTTGTTTACTTTATATAGAAACTAAATAATTCTCGAGAGAAAATATGAATATATACTATACTAGATGTAACGTCATTTTCATGGGAGTATCCTTAAAAAAAAAAAAAGTCAGTAGCGGAATGTTTCAAAGGGTAAACCTTTAACTTTAGTAGTATAAGAAATTCAAAAAACCCGGAAACATTCAAATCCATTCATTATAGCTGGCTTCCGAGGTGTAAACCTAATTTCACTCGACTACAGACAAAATTTAGGACTCGCATTGTAGAATCGAGCTCTGGTGGACATGAGCTCATGGTACTCTGGTAGTAGGCGATATTGTAGTTAAAGCCCGGGCATGAATCATAATAACAAACTAACTAAAGGTCAACTCAATGAATATGTTCTATAAAAGGAAGTTTCTGATTGACATCAAAAATAAGATATCTTTTATAAATAGTTTCATCGAGTTGTAAACTTAAGTAAAATAAAAATATTTTATTCTTTACCTAGAAAATGTTATAGTTCATTGATTTGAATGTTCAAAAAAATATAATAATAATAGCCTTTTTATTTCTTCTTTAGTGTAATAGTGTAACAATAGTATTACTAGATATTTATATACATTTGAAACTAGGCCCATCTTTGGGCATAGGCCTCTCCCATTTTCTTCCATGCACTCCTGTCCCAGGCCGACCTGTGCCAGAGACTCCCCACTGTCCTGTCTAGATCGTCCCGCCACCGCACCAGTTGTCTTCCTCTTCTTCTCTTCAGGTATATCGGGTACCACTCTGTCATCCTCTTGGCCCATCTTCCTTCTTCCATCCTCGCCACATGTCCTGCCCATTTCCACTTTTGTTGCAGCACCACTTCCTTCACGTCCCGTACTCCTGTCTTTTTTCTTATTTCGGAGTTCCGTATTTTATCCTTTTTCTTGATTCCCAGCATGCTTCTCTCCATTGCTCTTTGAGTAACCTCTAAGCTCCTCAGCACATCTTGGGAGAGAGCCCAGGTTTGGGATCCGTACGTTAGACAAGGAGTGATGCAGCAGTCGAACACCTTTTTCTTCAGGTCCATGGCCATTCTGCTTTTGAAGATATATTTGTAGGACCAATATTTCTTCCATCCAAGTGCGATTCGCCGATTAAATTCCTTTTTTAGGCCATTCTTGAATGAAAGTAGTTGTCCTAGGTAAACGGCTTCTTCAACCCAGTTTAACTTCTTCCCGTCCAGACTTATTTCTTCCGTTTTCCCATTTGCCAGAATGACTGTTTTTTGGAAGTTTATCTCAAGTCCTGCCCTTTTCCCAGCATCATTCAGCTCACTCAGCATACTCGATAGCTCCTCTGGGGTATTAGCAAAAATAACGACGTCATCAGCAAATCGTAAGTTGGTAATTTTCGTTCCATTAACATTGACTCCGTATTTTTCCCAGTTGACCTCTCGGTATACTTGCTCCAGTATGCAGTTGAATAGATCCGGTGACAGAGGGTCCCCTTGTTTTACTCCTCTTCCCAACTGAAAGTCCGGACCTGGCATTTCCAGGGTTACTCTAGATTTGCTGTTCAGATACCAGTTTCTGATTATTTCTATCATTTTGTGGTTCACCCCTTGCCGCTCCAGACTTCTAAAGAGAAAGTCGTGGTTGACTGAGTCAAAGGCCTTTGAGTAGTCGATGAAGGCCATGTAGATATCTTTTTGGTATTCCTTACATTTCTCGATGAGCTGGTTCACTGAGTGAAGGTTGTCTATGGTGGAGTAGCCTTTTCGAAATCCGGCTTGCTCAGGTGGTTGGTTTTCTAAAAGAGTTGGTTTTAATCTCATCTGAAGGGCTTTTGAAAATGTTTTTCCTATAGCTGGCGTCAAGCTAATTGGCCTGTAATTTTTTAGATCTGAAATATTTCCTTTTTTATGTAACAGCAAAAAAATATATCTATATAATAAAAATGAATGCCTAATTTTGCTAAGCGCAAAACTCGAGAACGGCTGGACCAATTCGTCTAATTTTTTTTTTTTTCAAATATTCGTTTAGGTCCGAGGAAGGTTCTATGAAGAGAGTTTCTAGCGGTCAACTGGATGGTGGGGGGGGGGGGGGGGGGGCTAAGCACAAAAATTGCTCTAGCGCATTAACGGATGGACGGATTATCATGAAATTTCACATGTAGTATTCTTAAAAGCCAAGTTAAAAAATAGGCTATGTGGCGTCCATAAATTTTGAACGGTAGGGGGGGTTGTAAGGGGGGCCTAAATATAAAGATAGTGCTAAGTCATTAACGGATGATCGGATTGGCATGGAATTTCATATGTAGTATTCTTAAATAAAAAAATAGGGTGTGACGTCACAAAATTGTGAACGTGAGGGGAGTTATGGGGGTAGGCCTAAATATAAAGATAGTGATATGTCATTAACAGATGATCGAATTGTCATGGAATTTCACATGTAGTATTTTTAAAGGCGAAATAGAAAAATAAACTATGTGAAATCTCAAAAATTTGAACGGGAGGGGGGGGGGGGCTAAGCAGAAAAATAATACTGACTCATTAAAAGTAATCGGATTGAAATTTCATATGTAATAGTAGTAACTGCGTACTAGCTGTGGGGTCCGCCGTTGCAAGGTACATACTGGCTGTGGTGCCCAGCGTTTCTAACTACGTACTAGCTGTGGGGTCCGCCGTTGCAAAGCACATACTAGCTGTGGTCACAAGCGTTCTTAAGTACGCACTGGCTAGAACGTCCAGTGACGCTAAGTATTCACTAGCTGTGGTTTCCGCCGTTGAATGGCGCGTACTAGCTATGGTGCCCAGGGGTCCTAAAAACTTACTAGCTGGGATGTCTGCCGTTGAAGGACTATAAGCCTTATTCCGTATGAATAGTTCAAAATTATAATATCATGAATTTACTGTTGAAAAATAGGATTCGAACGAGAGATATTAGGAGAAAAGTCAAAGTTCCCCGGGCAACGCCGTGTATTACTGCTAGTTTTTAATAAAACAGGAACGTTTTTTCGACTTTCTTCATGGGAAGGCGCAATGTCATATTACATGCACTTCTTGAGGTCCACGTTATACAGTAAAATGCAGTTGATGCATCACTCATAGAAGACCCGATTCATGTGGTTTCATCTATATTAATAAAGCTGAAACGGGGTGTGTTTGTGGGTTTGTGTGTTTGTTTGTTCCAGCATCACGCCCAAACCGCTGGACGGATCTTCATGAAACATCACATGTAGCATTCTTTTGAGCCCGATTGAATAATAGGCTATGTGCTAACTCATTAACTAATGGTCGAATTGTCATGACATTTCATACGTAGTACTCCTGAAGGTCAAATAGAAATATAAGGTGTGTGGCGTCCCAAAATTTTGAACGGGAGGGGGGGTTGTGGGGGGGGGGGCTAAGTATAAATATAGAGCTATCTCATTAACGGTTGGTCACATTGTCACGAAGTTTCACATGTAGTATTCCTGAAGGCCAAATAGAAAAAAAAGGTGTGTGGCGTCCCAAAAATTTTAACGGGGGGGGGGGGGGGGGGGGAGGTTAGGCCTAAGTATAGCATTGAAGCCGCCAAGAGAACAAGCTGGAGGAGGTTCGTAGAGGACGAGTCCAGCAAAAACCCGTGGGGGATTCCCTATCGGATCGCCACTGGGAGGTTCAAGGCGGTCGCCCCGGTGGCCTCAATCAGGGATGGCATCCAGCATGCCTTGTCCCTGGAGGAGGCCGGCGGGATGTATCTACGCCAAGCCTTCCCGGAGGATCAGGTGTGCTGCCCGTGACTTGCCGGACACGGAGGATGCCCCAGATTGGGATGAGCTGGATCTGACCCTGGTAATTGGGAGGCAGAAGTGTGGCGGCGCCCCTGGGAGCGATCTCATAGACGCGGCCATGATCAAGAAAGCCTACCCGGTCATTAAGACAGATCTACTCTGACAATGCCTGCCTAAGGCGAGGCCACTTCCCGAGTGCTTGGAAACGTGCCATGGTGTGCACGTTTGTCAAGCCTGGGGATAGAGACCTTTCCTTGGCAAGCAGCTACAGACCGATCAGTCTTCTGTCTCTGTTCGGTAAGATACTGGAAGGACTCGTCCTTGACAGGATCCGTACCCAAGTATACGCCTTCGTATCCCCTAGACAGTATGGTTGCTTGAGGGGTAGGTCAACCGAGGACGCGTTGACAACGCTGAGGTCGGATGTTGAAGGGAACAGAAGCAAATATGCTCTCTGTATCTTCTTCGACATCGCGGCGGCGCGGCGTTCGATTGCGCCTGGTGGCCTGCCATCCTCACGCAACTGCATGCTATGGGACCGCCTAGGAATATATTTGGGCTGATATCCGGTTTCCTCGACGGCCGTTCTGCGACTGTAAGTCAGCTGTATGCCAGCACATCAGTGAACATCACTAGAGGGTGCCCCCAGGGCTCGGTCTTAGGACCAAAACTCTGGAACATACTTCTTGATGGACTGCTCCGTGAACTCGAGAATCGTGAATATAAGGCTATAGCCTATGTTGACGATCTCGTAATCACGGTGCACGCTGATAGCCGGGCAGCTCTGACCCGCACAGCCCAAACCGACATCGACTTCTTCGACAGCTGGTGCTGCGCCAATAAGCTGGCCCTCTCACCAAGCAAGACTACGGCCCTGCTGATGAGAGGGAAAACCAACGCCCGCCACCCCTTCTCCTTGGGGATCCGAGGGATGCGCGTTGAATTCCCGGAGACGGTCACATACCTCGGTGTGAGGCTGGGTCCGGGCTTCAGGGCGACTCCCCACGCTGTTGCCATCAAAGAAAGGACTAATGCTACTTTCAACGCTCTGAGCGGCCTAGCTCGTCCAACATGGGGCCTCAAGTACTCAGCGTGTAGAACGATCTACACGGGGGTATTCGAAGCTGTGGCTCGATACGCTGCTGCAGGATGGTGGTTACGTCCCACCAAGCAGCAGAGAACGAGACTACTGCAGGCCCAAAGAGCTGCCCTCCTGAGGGTCACAAAGGCCTATCGTACTGTCTCCACGGCAGCGCTACAGGTACTGGCGGGAGCTCCGCCCATAGACTTGGCGAACGGGAGGGGGGGTTGTGGGGGGGCCCAAGTATAAATATAGTCCCACCTCATTAACGGTTGGTCTGATTGTCATGAAATTTCACATGTAGTATTCCTGAAGGCCAAATAGAAAAATAAGGTGTGTGGCGTCTCAAAATTTTGAACGGGAGGGGGGGTTGTGGGGGGGTTTGAATGGGTTACATTCATTACATCGGCAGTTATTGGGATTTTTAAATTGAGCCCCCACCCCAGAACTCCCCCCTCCTTTCGGCCGATATCACTGAAATTTGACTGGTTATGTCCTCCGTGAATGTTAATGTTAAATACAAAATTTGACGTTGATACATTCATTACATCGGCAGTTATTGGGATTTTTGAATTCAGATTCGCTTATCTACCCATTCTCTTCCACCGGCTTCTATACTTCTATGCCAAAACGGGGTTTGTTTGTATGTTTGTTCCAGCATCACGCCCAAACGGCTGGACGGATATTCATGAAACTTCACATGTAGCATCCTTTCAAGACCGATTGAATAATAGGCTATGTGGCGTCCCAACATTTCGAACGGGAGGGGGAGTTGTAAGGGGGGGCTAAGCATAAAAATAGTGCTAACTCATGAATTAATGGTCGGATTGTCATGAAATTTCATATGTAGTATTCTTAAAGGCCAAATAAACAAAAAACAATGTGTGTGACGTCACAAAATTGTGCACAGGAGGTTTTTTCTGGATTTTTGAACTGAGCCCCTTCCCCGGAACTCCCCTCTCTCCTCAGCCGATATCGCTTAAATTAAACTGGTTATGTCCTAAGTGCATTTTAGTTTTATATACGAAATTTTATGTCGATACATTCATTACATCGGCAATTATTGGGATTTTTTTATTGAGCCCCCACTCCAGAACTCCCCTCTCCCCTCAGCCGATATCGCTGAAATTAAACTGGTTATGTCCTAAGTGCATTTTAGTTTTATATACGAAATATTATGTCGATACATTCATTATATCGGCAGTTATTAGGATTTTTGAATTGAGCCCCCACCCCAGAACTCCCCCCTCCTTTCGGCCGATATCACTGAAATTTGACTGGTTATGTCCTCCGTGAATGTTAATGTTAAATACAAAATTTCACGTTGATACATTCATTACATCGGCAGTTATTGGGATTTTTGAATTGAGCCCCCACCCCAGAACTCCCCCCTCCCCTCAGCCGATATCGCTGAAATTTGACTGGTTTTGTCCTAAGTGGATTTTAGTTTTAAATACGAAATTTGATGTCGATACATTCATTACATCGGCAGTTATTGGGATTTTTAAATTGAGCCCCCACCCCAGAAATCCCCCCTCCTTTCGGCCGATATCGCTGAAATTTGACTGGTTATGTCCTCCGTGAATGTTAATGTTAAATACAAAATTTGACGTTGATACATTCATTACATCGGTAGTTATTGGGATTTTTAAATTCAGATTCGCTTATCTACCCATTCTCTTCCACCGGCTTCTATACTTCTATGCCAAAACGGGGTTTGTTTTTATGTTTGTTCCAGCATCACGCCCAAATCGCTGGACGGATATTCATGAAACTTCACATGTAGCATCCTTTCAAGACCGATTGAATAATAGGCTATGTGGCGTCCCAAAAGTTCGAACGGGAGGGGGGGTTGTAAGGGGGGGCTAAGCATAAAAATAGTGCTAACTCATGAATTAATGGTCGGATTGTCATGAAATTTCATATGTAGTATTCTTAAAGGCCAAATAAACAAAAAACAACGTGTGTGACGTCACAAAATTGTGAACAGGAGGTTTTTTTTGGATTTTTGAACTGAGCCTTCTCCTCGGAACTCCCCTCTCCCCTCAGCCGATATCGCTGAAATTTGACTGGTTATGTCCTAAGTGGATTTTAGTTTTAAATACGAAATTTGATGTCGATACATTCATTACATCGGCAGTTATTGGGATTTTTGAATTGAGCCCCCACCCCAGAACTCCCCCCTCCCTTCGGCCGATATCGCTGAAATTTGACTGGATATGTCCTCTGTGAATGTTAATGTTAAATACAAAATTTGACGTTCATACATTCATTACATCGGCAGTTATTGGGATTTTTGAATTGAGCCCCCACCCCGGAATTCCCCCCTCCCCTCAGCCGATATCACTGAAATTTGACTGGTTTTGTCCTAAGTGGATTTTAGTTTTAAATACGAAATTTGATGTCGATACATTCATTACATCGGCAGTTATTGGGATTTTTGAATTGAGCCCCCACCCCGGAATTCCCCCCTCCCCTCAGCCGATATCACTGAAATTTGACTGGTTTTGTCCTAAGTGGATTTTAGTTTTAAATACGAAATTTGATGTCGATACATTCATTACATCGGCAGTTATTGGGATTTTTGAATTGAGCCCCCACCCCAGAACTCCCCCCTCCTTTCGGCCGATATCGCTGAAATTTGACTGGTTTTGTCCTAAGTGGATTTTAGTTTTAAATACGAAATTTGACGTTGATACATTCATTACATCAATAGTTATTGGGATTTTTAAATTCAGATTCGCTTATCTACCCATTCTCTTCCACCGGCTTCTATACTTCTATGCCAAAACGGGGTTTGTTTGTATGTTTGTTCCAGCATCACGCCCAAACGGCTGGACGGATATTCATGAAACTTCACATGTAGCATCCTTTCAATACCGATTGAATAATAGGCTGTGTGGCGTCCCAAAATTTCGAACGGGAGGGGGGGTTGTAAGGGGGGGCTAAGCATAAAAATAGTGCTAACTCATGAATTAATGGTCGGATTGTCATGAAATTTCATATGTAGTATTCTTAAAGGCCAAATAAACAAAAAACAATGTGTGTGACGTCACAAAATTGTGAACAGGAGGTTTTTTTTGGATTTTTGAACTGAGCCTTCTGCCCGGAACTCCCCTCTCCCCTCAGTCGATATCGCTGAAATTAAACTGGTTATGTCCTAAGTGCATTTTAGTTTTATATACGAAATTTTATGTCGATACATTCATTACGTCGGCAGTTATTGGGATTTTTGAATTGAGCCCCCACCCCAGAACTCCCCCCTCCCTTCGGCCGATATCGCTGAAATTTGACTGGATATGTCCTCTGTGAATGTTAATGTTAAATACAAAATTTGACGTTCATACATTCATTACATCGGCAGTTATTGGGATTTTTGAATTGAGCCCCCACCCCGGAATTCCCCCCTCCCCTCAGCCGATATCACTGAAATTTGACTGGTTTTGTCCTAAGTGGATTTTAGTTTTAAATACGAAATTTAATGTCGATACATTCATTACATCGGCAGTTATTGCGATTTTTGAATTGAGCCCCCACCCCGGAATTCCCCCCTCCCCTCAGCCGATATCACTGAAATTTGACTGGTTTTGTCCTAAGTGGATTTTAGTTTTAAATACGAAATTTGATGTCAATACATTCATTACATCGGCAGTTATTGGGATTTTTGAATTGAGCCCCCACCCCAGAACTCCCCCCTCCTTTCGGCCGATATCGCTGAAATTTGACTGGTTATGTCCTCCGTGAATGTTAATGTTAAATACAAAATTTGACGTTGATACATTCATAACATCGGCAGTTATTGGGATTTTTAAATTCAGATTCGCTTATCTACCCATTCTCTTCCACCGGCTTCTATACTTCTATGCCAAAACGGGGTTTGTTTTTATGTTTGTTCCAGCATCACGCCCAAATCGCTGGACGGATATTCATGAAACTTCACATGTAGCATCCTTTCAAGACCGATTGAATAATAGGCTATGTGGCGTCCCAAAATTTCTAACGGGAGGGGGGGTTGTAAGGGGGGGCTAAGCATAAAAATAGTGCTAACTCATGAATTAATGATCGGATTGTCATGAAATTTCATATGTAGTATTCTTAAAGGCCAAATAAACAAAAAACAACGTGTGTGACGTCACAAAATTGTGAACAGGAGGTTTTTTTTGGATTTTTGAACTGAGCCTTCTCCTCGGAACTCCCATCTCCCCTCAGCCGATATCGCTGAAATTTGACTGGTTATGTCCTAAGTGGATTTTAGTTTTATATACGAAATTTGATGTCGATACATTCATTACATCGGCAGTTATTGGGATTTTTGAATTGAGCCCCCACCCCAGAACTCCCCCCTCCCTTAAGCCGATATCGCTGAAATTTGACTGGTTATGTCCTAAGTGGATTTTAGTTTTAAAGACGAAATTTGATGTCGATACATTCATTACATCGGCAGTTATTGGGAATTTTAAATTGGGCCCCCACCCCAGAACTCCCCCCTCCTTTCGGCCGATATCGCTGAAATTTGACTGGTTATGTCCTCCGTGAATGTTAATGTTAAATACAAAATTTGACGTTGATACATTCATTACATCGGTAGTTATTGGGATTTTTAAATTCAGATTCGCTTATCTACCCATTCTCTTCCACCGGCTTCTATACTTCTATGCCAAAACGGGGTTTGTTTGTATGTTTGTTCCAGCATCACGCCCAAACGGCTGGACGGATATTCATGAAACTTCACATGTAGCATCCTTTCAAGACCGATTGAATAATAGGCTATGTGGCGTCCGAAAATTTCGAACGGGAGGGGGGGGTTGTAAGGGGGGGTTAAGCATAAAAATAGTGCTAACTCATGAATTAATGGTCGGATTGTCATGAAATTTCATATGTAGTATTCTTAAAGGCCAAATAAACAAAAAACAATGTGTGTGACATCACAAAATTGTGAACAGGAGGGTTTTTTTGATTTTTGAACTGAGCCTTCTTCCCGGAACTCCCCTCTCCCCTCAGCCGATATCGCTGAAATTAAACTGGTTATGTCCTAAGTGCATTTTAGTTTTATATACGAAATTTTATGTCGATACATTCATTACATCGGCAGTTATTGGGATTTTTGAATTGAGCCCCCACCCCAGAACTCCCCCCTCCCTTCGGCCGATATCACTGAAATTTGACTGGTTATGTCCTCCGTGAATGTTAATGTTAAATACAAAATTTGACGTTCATACATTCATTACATCGGCAGTTATTGGGATTTTTAAATTCAGATTCGCTTATCTACCCATTCTCTTCCAACGGCTTTTATACTTCTATGCCAAAACGGGGTTTGTTTGTATGTTTGTTCCAGCATCACGCCCAAACGGCTGCACGGATATTCATGAAACTTCACATGTAGCATCCTTTTAAGACCGATTGAATAATAGGCTATGTGGCGTCCCAAAATTTCGAACGGGAGAGGGGGTTGTAAGGGGGGGGCTAAGCATAAAAATTGTGCTAACTCATGAATTAATGGTCGGATTGTCATGACATTCATATGTAGTATTCTTAAAGGCCAAATAAACAAAAAACAATGTGTGTGACGTCACAAAATTGTGAACAGGAGGTTTTTTTTGGATTTTTGAACTGAGCCCATTCCCCGGAACTCCCCTCAGCCGATATCGCTGAAATTTGACTGGTTTTGTCCTAAGTGGATTTTAGTTTTAAATACGAAATTTGATGTCGATACATTCATTACATCGGCAGTTATTGGGATTTTTGAATTGAGCCCCCACCCCAGAACTCCCCCCTCCTTTCGGCCGATATCGCTGAAATTTGACTGGTTATGTCCTCCGTGAATGTTAATGTTAAATACAAAATTTGACGTTGATACATTCATAACATCGGCAGTTATTGGGATTTTTAAATTCAGATTCGCTTATCTACCCATTCTCTTCCACCGGCTTCTATACTTCTATGCCAAAACGGGGTTTGTTTTTATGTTTGTTCCAGCATCACGCCCAAATCGCTGGACGGATATTCATGAAACTTCACATGTAGCATCCTTTCAAGACCGATTGAATAATAGGCTATGTGGCGTCCCAAAATTTCTAACGGGAGGGGGGGTTGTAAGGGGGGGCTAAGCATAAAAATAGTGCTAACTCATGAATTAATGATCGGATTGTCATGAAATTTCATATGTAGTATTCTTAAAGGCCAAATAAACAAAAAACAACGTGTGTGACGTCACAAAATTGTGAACAGGAGGTTTTTTTTGGATTTTTGAACTGATCCCCTTCCCCGGAACTCCCCTCTTCCCTCAGCCGATATCGCTGAAATTAAACTGGTTATGTCCTAAGTGAATTTTAGTTTTATATACGAAATTTTATGTCGATACATTCATTACATCGGCAGTTATTGGGATTTTTGAATTGAGCCCCCACCCCAGAACTCCCCCCTCCTTTCGGCCGATATCGCTGAAATTTGACTGGTTATGTCCTCCGTGAATGTTAATGTTAAATACAAAATTTGACGTTGATACATTCATTACATCGGTAGTTATCGGGATTTTTAAATTCAGATTCGCTTATCTACCCATTCTCTTCCACCGGCTTCTATACTTCTATGCCAAAACGGGGTTTGTTTGTATGTTTGTTCCAGCATCACGCCCAAACGGCTAGACGGATATTCATGAAACTTCACATGTAGCATCCTTTCAAGACCGATTGAATAATAGGCTATGTGGCGTCCGAAAATGTCGAACGGGAGGGGGGGTTGTAAGGGGGGCTAAGCATAAAAATGGTGCTAACTCATGAATTAATGGTCGGATTGTCATGAAATTTCATATGTAGTATTCTTAAAGGCCAAATATACAAAAAACAACGTGTGTGACGTCACAAAATTGTGAACAGGAGGTTTTTTTTGGATTTTTGAACTGAGCCCCCTCCCCGGAACTCCCCTCTCCCCTCAGCCGATATCGCTGAAATTAAACTGGTTATGTCCTAAGTGAATTTTAGTTTTATATACGAAATTTTATGTCGATACATTCATTACATCGGCAGTTATTGGGAATATTAAATTGAGCCCCCACCCCAGAACTCCCCCCTCCCTTCGGCCGATATCGCTGAAATTTGACTGGTTATGTCCTCCGTGAATGTTAATGTTAAATACAAAATTTGACGTTGATACATTCATTACATCGGTAGTTATCGGGATTTTTAAATTCAGATTCGCTTATCTACCCATTCTCTTCCACCGGCTTCTATACATCTATGCCAAAACGGGGTTTGTTTGTATGTTTGTTCCAGCATCACGCCCAAACGGCTGGACGGATATTCATGAAACTTCACATGTAGCATCCTTTCAAGACCGATTGAATAATAGGCTATGTGGCGTCCGAAAATTTCGAACGGGAGGGGGGGTTGTAGGGGGGGCTAAGCATAAAAATAGTGCTAACTCATGAATTAATGGTCGGATTGTCATGAAATTTCATATGTAGTATTCTTAAAGGCCAAATAAACAAAAAACAATGTGTGTGACGTCACAAATTTGTGAACAGGAGGTTTTTTTTGGATTTTTGAACTGAGCCCCCTCCCCGGAACTCCCCTCTTCCCTCAGCCGATATCGCTGAAATTAAACTGGTTATGTCCTAAGTGAATTTTAGTTTTATATACGAAATTTTATGTCGATACATTCATTACATCGGCAGTTATTGGGAATATTAAATTGAGCCCCCACCCCAGAACTCCCCCCTCCCTTCGGCCGATATCGCTGAAATTTGACTGGTTATGTCCTCCGTGAATGTTAATGTTAAATACAAAATTTGACGTTGATACATTCATTACATCGGTAGTTATTGGGATTTTTAAATTCAGATTCGCTTATCTACCCATTCTCTTCCACCGGCTTCTATACTTCTATGCCAAAACGGGGTTTGTTTGTATGTTTGTTCCAGCATCACGCCCAAACGGCTAGACGGATATTCATGAAACTTCACATGTAGCATCCTTTCAAGACCGATTGAATAATAGGCTATGTGGCGTCCGAAAATGTCGAACGGGAGGGGGGGTTGTAGGGGGGGCTAAGCATAAAAATAGTGCTAACTCATGAATTATTGGTCGGATTGTCATGAAATTTCATATGTAGTATTCTTAAAGGCCAAATAAACAAAAAACAATGTGTGTGACGTCACAAAATTGTGAACAGGAGGTTTTTTTTGGATTTTTGAACTGAGCCTTCTCCTCGGAACTCCCCTCTCCCCTCAGCCGATATCGCTGAAATTTGACTGGTTATGTCCTAAGTGAATTTTAGTTTTATATACGAAATTTTATGTCGATACATTCATTACATCGGCAGTTATTGGGAATATTAAATTGAGCCCCCACCCCAGAACTCCCCCCTCCCTTCGGCCGATATCGCTGAAATTTGACTGGTTATGTCCTCCGTGAATGTTAATTAAATACAAAATTTGACGTTCACACATTCATTACATCGGTAGTTATTGGGATTTTTGAATTGAGCCCCCACCCCAGAACTCCCCCCTCCACTCAGCCGATATCGCTGAAATTTGACTGGTTTTGTCCTAAGTGGATTTTAGTTTTAAATACGAAATTTGATGTCGATACATTCATTACATCGGCAGTTATTGGGATTTTTAAATTGAGCCCCCACCCTAGAACTCCCCCCTCCTTTCGGCCGATATCGCTGAAATTTGACTGGTTATGTCCTCCGTGAATGTTAATGTTAAATACAAAATTTGACGTTGATACATTCGTAACATCGGCAGTTATTGGGATTTTTAAATTCAGATTCGCTTATCTACCCATTCTCTTCCACCGGCTTCTATACTTCTATGCCAAAACGGGGTTTGTTTGTATGTTTGTTCCAGCATCACGCCCAAACGGCTGGACGGATATTCATGAAACTTCACATGTAGCATCCTTCCAAGACCGATTGAATAATAGGCTATGTGGCGTCCCAAAATTTCGAACGGGAGGGGGGGTTGTAAGGGGGGGCTAAGCATAAAAATAGTGCTAACTCATGAATTAATGGTCGGATTGTCATGAAATTTCATATGTAGTATTCTTAAAGGCCAAATAAACAAAAAACAATGTGTGTGACGTCACAAAATTGTGAACAGGAGGTTTTTTTTGGATTTTTGAACTGAGCCCCCTCCCCGGTACTCCCCTCTCCCCTCAGCCGTTATCGCTGGAATTAAACTGGTTATGTCCTAAGTGAATTTTAGTTTTATATACGAAATTTGATGTCGATACATTCATTACATCGGCAGTTATTGGGATTTTTGATGATTCGCTTATCTACCCATTCTCTTCCACCGGCTTCTATACTTCTATAATGAAACGGGGTTTGTTTGTATGTTTGTTCCTGCATCACGCCCAAACCGCTGGACAAATCTTCATGAAACTTCACATGTAGCATTCTTTTGAGCCCGATTGAATAATGGCGTCCCAAAATTTTGAACGGGAGGGGAGGTTGTAAGGGGGGCCTAAGTATATAAATAGTGCTAACTCATTAACTAATGGTCGAATTGTCATGACATTTCATACGTAGTACTCCTGAAGGTCAAATAGAATTATAAGGTGTGTGGCGTCCCAAAATTATGAACGGGAGGGGGGGGTTGTGGGGGGGCCTAAGTATAAATATAGTCCCACCTCATTAACGGTTAGTTTGATTGTCACGAAATTTCGCATGTAGTATTCCTGAAGGCCAAATAGAATAATAAGGTGTGTGGCGTCTTCAAATTGTGAACGGGAGGGTGGGTTGTGGGGGGACCTGAGTTTAAATATAGTCCTAGCTCATTAACGGTTAGTCTGATTGTCACGAAATTTCGCATGTAGTATTCCTGAAGGCCAAATAGAATAATAAGGTGTGTGGCGTCTTCAAATTGTGAACGGGAGGGTGGGTTGTGGGGGGACCTGAGTTTAAATATAGTCCTAGCTCATTAACGGTTAGTCTGATTGTCACGAAATTTCGCATGTAGTATTCCTGAAGGCCAAATAGAATAATAAGGTGTGTGGCGTCTTCAAATTGGGAACGGGAGGGTGGGTTGTGGGGGGACCTGAGTTTAAATATAGTCCTAGCTCATTAACGGTTAGTCTGATTGTCACGAAATTTCACATGTAGCATTTCTTAAGGTCAAAAAGAAAAAAAAAGGTGTGTGGCGTCCCAAAATTTTGAACGGGAGGGGGGGTTGTGGGGGGGCCCAAGTATAAATATAGTTATTAACGGTTGGTCTGATTGTCAGGTTGTGGGATTGTTACGAAATTTCACATGTATAAGGCCAAATAGAAAAATAGGGTGTATACGTCTCAAAATATTGAACGGGAGAGGGGGTTGTGGGGGTAGGCCTAAATATGAAGATAGTGGTAGCTCATACACTAATGGCCGGATTCTTATGAAATTTCACATGTAGTATACTAAAAGGCCAAATAGAAAAATAGGCTGTGTGACGTCACAAAATTGTGAACGGGAGACGGGTTGTGGAGGGCTTAAGTATAAATATAGTGATCGGTTATTAACGGATGTTCGGATTGTCATAGAATTTCACAGTTAGTATTTTTAAAAGCGAAATAGAAAAATACACCATGTGACATCTATAAAATGTAAACGGAAGGGGGGGGGGGGGGGGGGGGGCTAAGCATAAAACTCATTGTTGAACCTGGGAGGAGCTTAAGTGTCCGGTCCCATAATTCATAAATAATAAATGAAAAGTAAATGAAATGAAAAAGACAATATATTTGTATGAAAGAAACATAAATGAAATAATATAAATAATCCTAGAATGTTCATGAGAAAATGACATAAACTAAAAACTTATAATGCACAAGTGTTCTACTAATTATTGGCCAATAATAGAATATAATAAATACCGGTGGGGGGCCCCCGTGAGCACACAGTTTCGTCCAAAATCCTCAGCTAATTTTGTGAGGGTCTCGATGTAGAGAAAGGCCACAGTCGTGGTAGTGGCGGCGTAAAGGTGCATGGACCTTACTGGATGAAAGTAGCGTGTGTGCAGTGTAGAGTGCACACTAGGGTGGAGTGAAAAAAATGAATTTTTGATTTTCGGAAACGGGTACCTTTCAATTACTGTGTATGAGGCTTAGTAACAATTCTGTAAAATATTTCATTTTTACGACGTCATCTTGAGTCTGCGCATTTGACTTAAAGTTTTGAAATTTTTGAATAATTTTAGATTTTTCAAAAAAAATTTTAAAATATTGGAAATGAAAAAATTGATGACGGGTGGTTATTAAATGGCAGAACAAGGCCTAAAATATACATAGAATGTTTTTAAACCATTTTAGATTATGGTTTCAGTCTGCGCATTACGCCTAAAGTTCATCAAATTTCCCGAAATTTCCGATATTTTCAACATTTTTATAACTAAATATTTCCTCTCAATATTTACTTAAAGTGTCATCAAAACTTTGTCTTATTCCTTTTGTTATTACTACCTCGCATTGAGCAATGCACAATGCGAGGCAAATAAATAAAATTTATGATGATTCATTCATCACATTGATGACACAGGAAAATACAAAGGTGTAATTAGGAAACTGGAAGAAAAACTTGGTAGACCTCTGCAGTGGGTCATTTGCCAATTTCATTCGAATGAACTTCCTTTGCGGCATTTATTGCAAAAGCTAGATGGACCTACTGATGGACCGAAAGGATTCGTTGGGCCTGTTGGTCGAAGCTTAACAACATGTCATACTTTGAAATCAGTTCAGTTTGAGCCCATAGTTTGTCATTGATCAGATCGATCGTGGCAATAAAAATGTTTTGAGTACTGACCAACAGTTTCTTTATGATATGTGCAAGGTAGTTTCGACTGGGAAAATATCCCAAGAATTAGAAAACAGAAGTCCAGGAAAGCTTTCCCACGCCAGATGGTTGACTACAGCAAACAGAATCTTAAGACTGTATGTAGCTACTACTACTCCAACTCGACTATAAAGAGTTGCACTTACCTCTCTAGGGAAAATCAGAAAATTGTATTCGAATCCATTCAAAACAATGCAGACTGAAACCTGTAACTTCCACATCATGCCAAGAAATAATATCGATGTACATACTAGCTGTGGGGTCCGCCGTTCAAGGTATATACTATCTGTGATGCCTAGCGTTCCTAATTACGTACTTGCTGTGGTGCCAAGCGTTCCTAACTACGTACTAGCTGTGGGGTCCGCCGTTGCAAGCCACATACCAGCTGTGGTGCCTAGCGTTCCTAACTACGTAATAGCTGTGGTGCCCAGGGTTCCTAACAACGTACAAGCTGTGGGGTCCGCCGTTGCAAGCCACATACTAGCTGTGGAGCCCAGTGTTCCTACCCACATACTAGCTGTGGGGTCCGCCGTTGCAAGGCATAATATACTAGCTGTGGTGCCCGCGGACCTAACTACGTACTAGATGTGGGGTCCGCCGTTGCAAGGCACTTACTAACTGTAGTGGCCAGCGTTCCTAACTACGTACTAGGCTAGGTAAGGGGTCCGCCGTTGCAAGGCATAAACTAGCTGTGGTGCCAAGCGTTCCTAACGACGTACTAGCTGTGGGATCCGCCGTTGCAAAGCTCATACAAGCTGTGGTGCCCAGCGTTCCTAACTACATACTAGCTGTGGGGTCCGCCGTTGCAAGGCACATACTAGCTGTGGTCACAAGCATTCTTAATTACGCACTGACTAGGATGTCCAGCGATGCTAAGTATTCACTAGCTGTGGTTTCCGCCGTTGAGACGCATACTAGCTGTGGTGCCCAGGGGTCCTAAAAACTTACTAGCTGGGGTGTCTGACGTTGAAGGACTATAAGCCTTATTCCGTATGAATAATTGAAAATTATAACATCATGAATATACTGTTGAAGAATTGAAAAGACTTATAGGAGATATTAGAAGAAAAGTTCCCCGGGCAACGCCGGGTATTACTGCTAGTGTCTATATAAGTTAAAAACCGTTCTAGAGAAGAAAATGTTTGGTACAAATTTTGTTCAGAATAAAAATGTTATATATACTGACCTCGTATTTGAGACAGTAGGTACATCCGTTATCACGAGTTTTCGGCGAAATTCGACATTTTTATATACTTTCAGCTTCCGAAGTCATTCTTCGATGTTCGAAGATGTTCTCTAAGATGTTCGAAAATTTTCATTGGTGAAAGAGTCTTTTATATGGAAAAGAAGCAAATCCGGGGGGGGGGGGGGGGGGGGGGATCCTGGGGAGGGGTCCTGGGGGGGGGGGTCCTGGCTAAAAAATCGAAAGTCACTTACTAAAACCATCTCATTCTATATGAATTCTTGAATCTAAAATTATTCTGTCAAATAAAATCTATATTAATAAAGCTAAAACGGGGTTAGTTTGATTGTGGGCTTGTTCCAGCATCACGCCCAAACGGTTGAAGAGATTTTCATGAAACTTCACAAGTAGCATCCTTTTGAGCCCGGTACAGATTTAGAAATATTGGGAGGGTTGTTGTGTACACCTAGGGACCTAAGCAACCAATGCTCTTATCCCTTGCCTGTGTGCCCAGGGGTCCCAAACAGTTACTAGCTGTGGTGTCCGCCGCTGAAGCAGATACTAGCTGGGGTGTCTGGTGTTGAAAGAACGAAGTACTTTTTACATTTGAATAATTGAAAATTGTAACATCATCAAAGTATTGTTGAAGTATTGAATTGGATTCGAATAAGAGATATTAGAAGAAATGTCAAAATTCCCCGGGCAACACCGGGTATTTCGCTGAAATTTGACGTTATATTCTGAGTGGATTATAATTTTAAATACGAAATTTGATTATAATAAATTCATTACATCGGCAGTTATTGGGATTTTTGAAAAGGGCCCCCACCCCGGAACTCCCACCTCCCCTCAGCCGATATCGCGAAATTTGACTGGTTATGTCCTCTGTGGATGTTAATTTTAAATACGAAATTTGATGTTGATACATTCATTACATCGGCAGTTATTGGGAGTTTTCAATTTCAAATCTCTTATCTTCCCGTTCTCTTGGACCGACCTTCATAACCTTCTATATTAATAAAGCTGAAACGGGGTTTGTTTGAGGGTTTGTTCCAGCATCACGCCCAAACCGCTGGACGGATCTTCATGATACTCCGTATGCAGCATCCTTTTGACCCCGATCAAATAATAGGATATGTGGTGTCCCAAAATTTGGAAAGGGACGTGGGGTTGTAAGGGGGGCCTAAGCATAAAAATTGCTCTAGCGCATTAACGGTTGGTCGGATTATCATGAAATATCGCATGTAGTATTCTTAAAAGCCAATTTGAAAAATAGGCTATGTGGCGTCCATAAATTTTGAACGGGAGGGGGGGTGGTGGGGGGCCTAAGTATAAATTTAGTACTATTTAATTAATGGATGGTCGGTTTTCCACGAAGTTTCACATGTGGTATTGTGAAAAGCCAAATTCCCAGTTAAAACATCTGATCTAAGTGCCTCGGTTAGACTTCCAAGTCGCGATCTTGAGCTCCTTAGACACCAAATATAAAGAAAAAATACGTTTCCGTTTGGTTCCAACTAAAATTATCAAGGAAGAAATATAGAATATAGATGGGCTTCCAGGTACCGTTTTCACATATTTTCTGAAAATCACATTAAGACAGCAAAATCGTTAGATAGGCAGCAACCAGAAAAGCAGATGGTCAACCACAGACAGATTCAGATGTATCGGGAAAGTCCCATCAGAAGGACGACGTGCTCAAGGTTATTTTTAACCTAAGTGAAGTTTCACCTACCCAGGTTTAGTTACATTAGATAAGACTCATTATCGAGTACCTGATGATAGTTAAAAATAAGTTAGATGCTTAGTTACCTTGACTCATGCCCGGGCTTCAATTACGAGGGACAGCTATCTCAAGTTTTCTCTCTTCCCAGTTAGATTGTCTAGTCGATAAATACGAAATATAGAGGGTCAGGGGGGTTCGAAATGAATGGTGGGGGAAGGGTTGTTTTGATTTGAAAGCAACACTAATCCCTTTCCCCCTAGTGGCTTTGTTTACATGCATAGGTCATAGGTCATAGGTCCTGTATCAGCCTAGCTACCGGTCTGTCAACATACAATCAGTAACAAAAATTTTCGGACAATTTATAATTTTGTTTTTCTTTTGCAGTTACACATAGTTATATGGCAAAATATTTAATTCAAGCAAAGTTTTAAATTTCGAGATCATCAATCATTTCAAAACGCCGTAAAACAATTAATTAAACATTTACAGCTAATAGGAAATTTTGCATTAATAATTGAAGACAAGAAATTCACGTAACAAAATTTTCTGGACACCTGTTGTTTGTTTTGTAAACAAATGCGACTCTGATCATGATCTTTAATCCCTTCTCAACCAACCGCTAATACCGAACAAATAAAATGTGTTTATATCCTTCTATTACTGCATTCAGTAGTTATTTGTATTTCCTGCTGTCAAGATGGGTCGAACATCTTTTGAAGTTCAACAGATAATAATTTTTAATTATGAAAAAGGATTAAGTGTCCGCAAAATCGGTGGTATGGTAGGCCGGAGTAAAAGCACCGTAGCCGATGTAATTCGAAGGTATAAGCACGAGGATCGGATAGATTTGAAATCTTCCTCTGGCCGTCCAAGAGTATTAAACGACCGAGAAAGGTGTAGCGTTGTCCGGAAAATTAAAAACAAGCCCTCGAGGAGTGCACCTCAGATCGTCGCCGAGGTATACAGAGAAACGGGAAAGAAAGTTCACCCACAAAATGTTCGAAGAATTCTAAAAGAAGCAGGATATAATGGGAGAGTACCTACCAAAAACCGTTTGTGAGTGAAAAAAATATAAAAAAAAGATTGAGCTTCGCAAAAGAGTTCCAGAATCATTCAGAAATTTTTTGGAGTAATGTCATTCATCTGCGAGGTAAAATAAACTTAAGCACTCCGTCCTTTGGATGGGATGTTAAGCGATGGTCATGAGCCTGTACGATGTCAGGTCAAAGCGTTTGAGCTCTCACATAAACACACGTATGCAATTCTGATGTTCACACGATTACCAAATTTTTAGTACATATTATTATGTATACATATATTATATGTATAGGGAAGTAAACAAAAGTAAAGTAATAGTATATGTATACATATATTACATGGAATAAACGGACATGATCTGGAAACATTTATTTGTCGAAATATCGGAGAAAAAACGTTTAAATTAGAAAAATTGGGTACTTAGTTTCTTTAGAGGGAAGGTGGAGGGAGGGGATAGAGTAGGGGGAAGGGACGGTTTCTGCCGAGGGTCAGCGCTGCTGTCGCTCTCTTCCAACGTCATATCACAAAAATCTAGTTTTCTGACATTACATGACCTGAGATTTCTTTTTATGTTGTGAAGAGTTACCAGATACAAGAATATTTTATTATTGCGGTTTGTTCTATTGCAAGCAAATACTTTTGAATGTAAGTTTAATATATTTAGTCCCGACAGTCGCGACAAAATTTGGAGAAGGGGAGCTGAATCCAAAAAATTTAAAACCAATAGTAAAACATGGGGGTGGCTCAGTGATGGTGTGGGGGTGTATGGCGTCTAGTGGAATTGATGAACTGGTTTTCATTGAAACCACCATGACTGGAAAAGTTTATGCCGAATTACTAAGGAGCAATTTGAAAAAGAGTGCTGAAAAACTTGGGATTTTACCAAGACAACGATCCGAAACACACCTGTGAATTGGTACGTACTTGGCTTTTGTATAACTGCCCTTAAAGTTATGAAACCCCCCCCAATCGCCCGATCTCAACCCAATTGAACACGTATGGGGTGAGCTCGACAGGAAAATTCGATTAACACCCATTGCTTCAAAAAACGAATTGAAACAAAAGTTATTAGAAGAGTGGGGTAAAATATCTCCAAATTTCACCAAAAAATTAGTTTCATCATCAATGCCGAATCGAATGAAAGATGTTATTACACAAAAAGGGTACCCAACCAAATATTAATTAACATTATGGTTTTTGAATTTGTGAAATCGTAAAAAAAACATTGAATTTATTTATAGTTGTTCACATTTTTGTCCGAAAATTTTTGTTACCTACATTACTTGTTATAAAATTTATTAAATTAAAATATTTATTTTTCTAATCAAAGCTGTTTTTCCTTTATCCTAACCCACTTTTGAATTCTTATTCTTGATTGAAAAATGGCTTTAATTATTTTTTTAAATTATTTTTTATTACTTTTGCATTTAATTATTATAATTTTTTATTGAAAAATCAAACCGTCCGAACATTTTTGTTACTGACTATCTTCAGTGCTCCAAACCTAACTTATCTCGTATTATTTTATTATTACTATTATTATTTCCCTTTTTTATCTTCTCTTTTGTATTTTGTGTATATATATATATATACACAAAATACAAAATATATATTGTAACATGTAGAAATAAGGGGGGGTATTTTAATAAATAAAGAAATATAATAAAGCCATTAACGGGATGTCAGTACTGAGGACGTAAGCAGGGTGGGGGAAGAGAGAGAGAACAGTGGAAGGAGGGGAAAACGAGTGTGTCGGTGGTTGGAGATAGAGAGTGAAGGAGGAAGGTTGTGGTTGAAGAGAGAGAGAGTGGAAGTGGACGGTTCGTTTTTTTTGAGAGAGTTCGCTGGAGTAGTGAAGAGTTTTTTTGGAGTTAGAAGTCTGGAGGAAGTCAGGAAAAAAGGCAGATTGATGGAAAAATAAAGGAAGGATCGGAGAGCCGTATGATGAACTAAGAAGAGCAGTGGAGAAGGATTGAAGGACAGATGGTGACCAAGTGAGTGAAAAAAAAAAAAATAATTATAAAAAATAAAACAAATAAATGTTATATGATCATGTCTCCAATTTATATAAAGATTTAAAAAACAAAAAAAAAAAAAAACTCTATTTATCAATTTTTTTTATTAAAAGAATTCATTTCCCATAACTAGTTTTTTTCAACAAGATAAATAAGAAATAAAGAGGAACTAGTAATTGTTTCATTGGCGCCCAACGTGGGGCAATTTAAAAAATAAAAATAAATATCATAGAATCAGTAATTGTTTCATTGGCGCCCAACGTGGGGCATTTGCTAAAAAAATGAACAGATAATCAAATCATAGAATAATTAGTTGTTTCAATATAGATATATATACTGTGGCGTTCAAAAGTATTTGCACAAGCAATATTTTACTCATAATCATAGTAAGGGATAACTAAAAAAATCATATAACTAGGTACACAAAAACGTTATTTATTTATGCATATATTTACGTAAAAACCGTTAATGCGAAATAAGAATACATATTTTTACAACAATTTTCTTGAAAAAGCTCCGTTCAAAAGTATTTGCAGTAATTATACTGGTTATTTTAATTAGTACAGTAATTCTATACCTGAGTGTGTTTACTCTTTTTGTTTACATTTCCTTTCTCACTCAATTAGGGATTAACATTCTTCAGAATAGTCTACTATTTTAATCCAGTCTCAGTCAACATAGCACCGAGAACGTAAGTTATTCCAGGCAGTAAGGGGAAATATTATTTTTTTGAGAAACCAAGGCAAAACCTACCGTGGAATTGGGAATATTTAAAATTTAAATTTTTCTACAGTCCGTTATGTCATAAAAAGGTTGGAGGAGACAGGAAATACATTAAATAAACAACGAACAGGACGACCAAGGGCTCTGACACAACGGGAGTGCAGGGATATCGTACGGGAAGTAAAGGCACACCCATCCACAAGTGGTTGGCAATTAGTCAATAAGGTCGAATTGTGAAAAACGTATGAGTGAATCAACAGTAAAAAGAGCGCTCTATAAAGCTGATTTTCATGGAAGGGTTCCAAGAAAAAAGCCCTTCATTTCTCAGGTCAACAGGAAAATAGATTGGAATTTGCAAAAACCCATCTCAGCAAGCCAATGAAATTTTGGCAAAGCGTCCTCTTTAGTGATGAGAGCAAAAACGTTTTTAGAAGTGACGGGAAAAAATATATCTGGCGAAAACCAAATAAAGAGCTTAAACGCCTTAATGTCACACCTACGGTAAAACATGGTGGAGGACATGTGATGGTCTGGGGGTGTGTGGCTTACAATGGGTTAGGCAATCTTGTCCCAATTGAATCTGTCATGACTGCTGATACCTACGACAACATTTTGCGCCATAATCTCCGAGCTAGTGCCATCAAATTGAATATGAAAAATATTTTTATATTCCAACAGGACAATGATCCAAAACACAAGGCCAATAAAACCAGAGAATGGCTTCTTTATAATGCGCCCAGGATGCTACAAACCCCTCCACAATCTCCAGATTTAAATATTATAGAACATGTTTGGAACTATTTAGACCTTAACATTCGAAAACATAAAATTAAGGAAAAAAATAATTTAAAATACATTTTATTGGACGAGTGGAATAAAGTTGACATTAACTTCATAAAAAATGTAGTTAATTCCATGCCAAGGAGGCTTCAGGCTGTGATAGACGCCAATGGACTTTATACCAATTATTAAATATATTATAGGTAGTTTTATTGATTTTATAATAATTTTTATTTCAAGTTATATACTATGTGCAAATACTTTTGAACGGAGCTTTTTCAAGAAAATTGTTGTAAAAATATGTTTTCTTATTTCGCATTAACGGGTTTTACGTAAATATATGCTTAAATAAATAAAGTTTTTGTGTATTTAGTTATATGATTTTTTTAGTTGTCCCTTACTATGATTATGAGTAAAATATTGCTTGTGCAAATACTTATGAACGCCACTGTATATATATATATATATATATTGTGACGTAAAAACTACAGAACATTCTTTTTAATGAATATAGAAAAGAGGTAATTTTTTTTATTATAATATAATATATATATATTAAGGTGTTTAAAAAACAAAACAAGAAAACATATAAAACAGCTGTGAAATAGTGTTGAGTAGAGTGGAGTCGCGAGCTAGCTCTTAAACGGTGCACTGTGAGTTGATATGTTTTAAATAAAAATGAAGTTGAACAATTAGATGAAAGTTGACTGGGGTGAAGTTGAGATGATATTTGGTAGAAACTTGAAAAGAAGGTACATTTGATTATATATATATTTTTCAATATGCCCGAACCAAAGATAAAAAAAGAAATAGTTTTTAAGTAATTAATTTAATGATTTTGTTCCTTTTTAAATTTCTTGTTTTGTTAAATGTTTAGTTTTATAATCAAAATGTGTAAATAAAGCAAATAACCCTAATATTTGTCCTCTTCAAATTCTATTCTATTCATCTTCCCTGTTGGCCCAGTAGCAGTATCATTTGAAAAACCTTTGGATTAGGAATTAATATTATTTAAGATTATTAAAAAATTGGTATCTCTTTGTAAATCCAAGTGTAAAGTTTGTTAAATCGAATTTTTTTCTTGTATACGTGTACTTTCTTAAAAATTGCACGTCTTTAATTATTGATTATATTTTTTTAGGGCAATTTTCGAAAAACTACTGTAGAAATCAAAATTTAAATAAAGAAAAGAGATCAAATTTCTACAGGAAATGTGGTAGCAAAAAGCTTCTATCACAATATACATTATTATTATTTTTTTGTATCTTCTTTCGTTTTTCTTTCTTTTCTCTCTCTCTCTCTCTTTTTCTCCAAAATGGTCTTGTGCCCGACGTGTAACACTTCGGTTATTCGAGAGAATAAAAAATCAATACAGTGTAGTGCGTGTACAGCCATTTATCACGGCCAGTGTTGTCATTTTTCGGACGGTGAATTGGACTTGAAATCTCAGAAGAAGCCTTGGTCCTGTAATATTTGTGAAAAGAAGAGGAGGGCGATACCGTCATCGGAGCGACCTGCAACCCCAGCTAGGGCCCCAGGTAAGCAGGACAATGTCCTGGCAAACTTAGTAGCGGCGGTGAATAGCCTCTCAGGGCAAATTGATGGTATGAGAACCACAATAAAATACACGATTGAAACAGACATCAAGGAGATTAAAGCCTCCCTGAATTACAACAGCGACATAGTGGCCGAGACCTCAAATAGGCTGGGCAACATCGAGACCAGCCTAAATAGATATACTGAAAAGCTGACAGCTTTAGAGGCCGAAAATATAACTTTGAGGGGCCGTATCTCCGATATGAAGGTATGGGTCAACAGGACGGAGCAGTCCACTAAACGGAACGGTCTAGAAATCCGTGGGATTCCGGCGAAGACAGATGAAAATGTGGCGGCCGTAATGTTGGACATAGGCGTGGGTCTGGGGCTAAAATTGAATGTCGAAGATATAGACCACATACACCGACTCAGACCTCGGCCGGGAACCCAGGATTTGGCCATCGTAGTGAAATTTGTCCGCCAACAGACGAGGGACGAAATTATTCGCCTCCGAAAAGTCGTTAGGGATTTCTCGACTCGACACATGGGATGGCAAGAAAATGACTCTCATCGTGTGTACATTAGTGAGGATCTCACTCTGTATAATAAAAAAATATATTTCTTGGCTAGACAAAAAAAAAGGGAAGGCAAAATAAAATTTGTTTGGGTCTCTGGGGGGAAAATCCTATGCAGAAGAGATAACGGGACTCCGGTTATCTCTATTACAAGACCTGAGGATTTGACTAATCACTTCCCGTAACATCAACACTCTAGTTTCCCCCTCAGTACTTCCTTCCACCGCTTCCCTTGGACTCTCTGCTGCTCAACTCTCCTGTTTCGTGTCTCTCCTCAGTGTGTGCCTGTGATCTTTCAAGTATATTTCAGTTTTTCTTGTACTTATTTTTATTTTCCAATTTATCTTTTTCTTCTCATTCTATTTGCTTATTAAACTATGTATTTATTTTTTTCATTATATTTATTTGTACTTTCAGTCTTCAACCTATATTGTTTCATTCCTTTTCTATGTACTATAGACATATCACTTTACCTTTTCTTTACTCTTCTTTGTGCTTTTTAGTCATTATTCTGACAATTCCTAAAATATTTATTTATCTATTTTTTTCTAGTTTATTAATCTTGATTTCTCTCTATTTTTTTAAAACATCTTTAATAATGTCATTATTTCATATATTACTCCAAGTCTATACACCCCTATTGCTCTCATTATCATTATTATTTATCACTCTTTGTATCTATATTGGAAGCATATATAGTCTTTGTAAATTTTTAGGTACTCTTCATGTATTTAGATTTGTAAATATCTATTTTGTACATATTCCACTTTATTTGTTTTTATTTATATTCTATTATTTCATGTTATTTACATTTTCTCTTTGTGTATCTATTATCTCTCTGTGTTTTATTGTCACTTATAGGATTTCTTTTTCAATATATAGGACTGAGCCGTGTGTACCCCCCTATGTATCTTCCTCCTCCTTTCCTCTCCATGTCCTATAATATTTTAACCTGCTGTCATGTCAACGCCCAATCCCTCTTCCCTCACTTTGACGACTTCCTAGACTTCTTCCAATCCCGTACCTTTCATCTGATCGGAATCTCCGAGACCTGGCTCACTCCCCTCATTCCCAGCTCCGCTCTTCCTTTTCCTGGCTACACATTATTTCGTAAGGACCGCCCTAGTCGGGCTGGTGGGGGGGTGGGGGTCTATGTACATGACTCCCTCAAGGCCCGTATATTAGACTGTTCATCTGACTCCCCCCTCCCACATGTCGAATACATGTTACTTGAAGTAACGATTTTACACGAAAAGTTGTTATATTGTGTAGTCTACAGACCTCCCTCTATTCCTTTCGGCACCGACCTTGAATCCTTGCTCCTACAATACTTCCCTGTATACTCCAATCTAATCCTTGCCGGTGATTTCAGCTCTAACCTTCTTTCTGATTCCTATGACAAAAAATACCTGCTCAACTTATTTTACTCCCTCAATCTCTACTTAGTACCCTACTCTCCCACCCATCATACTCAGCATAGTCACACCTGGCTTGACATCCATGTCATTGACTCCTCTGTTAAATTACTTTCCTCCTCCCAATTTCCTGTTCCTTTTCTCTCCGGCCATGATCTTATCTCTATTTCCTATGATCTCCAATCTCCTCCTTTTGTAAAAAAAACCATATCCTCGAGACATCTTTCCTCTATATCGCTTACGACAAGGTGATGGAGGACATCCTTGGTATCACAGACTGGGCTTCCAAGAATGGACTGACACTGAACGCTGAGAAGACTAAAGCCATTGTGATAGGTAACCATAAACTACTAAACTCCCTTACTGACTTACCTCCATTAAGACTACATGACACCGATATTGAATACTGCACCAGTGTAAAAAATGTTGGATTGATCCTTGATCAAACCCTCTCCTGGAAAGACCATGTTTCTCACATCTCTAACCGCTCCTTCAAAACCCTCTACTTCCTCAAACGCCTTCGTCACCTTCTTCCCACGAAAACCCGTCAGCTGTTGGTATCCTCTCTTGTTTTCCCCTACTTTGATTATGCTTGCCTCGCATATGGAGGACTGTCTGGTGAGCTCGACATGAAACTAAAGCGAGTCATGAACTCCTTTCTAAGATTCATCTTCGAGCTCCCCAGACACTCCTCTATTACTAGTTCCTGTACCGACCTAAAATGGCTCTTCCCATCCTCTCGTCGACAATACTTCCTAGGCTCCTTCCTCTATCAAACCATATCTTCCCAAAAGCCCTCCTACATCTTCCAAATGCTCCAATTTAAATCCCATATCCACCAGAAAGTCACTAGATCCCGCCCCTCGGATCTTTACCTTCCTTCCCACAGGACAACAACCTACCACAACTCTTTCCTTATCCAAGCTAACTCCCTCTGGAACTCTCTCCCTCTCCAGATCCGCCATGCTCCTTCTCTTCATTCATTTAAGTCCCTACTTTTCCATTATCTCCTAACTCAGCAAACCTCTGATTCCTAAGGCGGGCTCCTATGAGATAGTTCTAGTCTTCCTATAAGTCTCTCACTCCACTGGACAGATTGTCACACTCCAGTTTCATCTGCCCAGTTTTAGCTATTAAATTCATATATAACTCACTATTGTTATTATGTTTTACATTATTATTCATACTTTGTTTTTTTCTTATTTTTATCACTAATTTTCACCAGTTTTTTATTGTTTTAATCATTGCCTCTCTCTAACATTTTATATTTATTACTAGAGACCTCTTTTCCTTTATTTTTATTCTGTCTCAATGGGTCGATACTTGTACTCTTTTATCTACTTCTTATGTTATTATTCTTAGGGGACGAAAGTCCCAGAATAAAAATTATTTTTCATTCATTTTCATAGGTCCGCCCCGCCCCGTTTTATGTTAGTACTAATGCATATGTTGTCTTCGAACACATCTTAGGCCTTGTTGCCGGTTGCTTGTATCCGTGTTTCCCTTTTCAGACGGGACCCATCGCTCAGTGTGGACGTTGTTGCCAACATTTGATTGTGTTTATTTCTTTAAGAGTGAATAAGAATTTTATTTATTTATTTCTTCCTGTAATAGTTTATTTCTGAAAAGTTTATTATTTACATTTTCCAAAAAGTGATGGCGAAAAGTGAAGAAAGTAAATATTCATGGACGAAAGTTATAAACTGATTGAAATGCTACAATGTATGCCCGCATTGTGGACCGGAATCTTAAGTTTGATGAACTGACTAAAATGGCTATGCACTTTCAAACAAATGTTGATGAAATAGCAAGAAAAATTAAATCCTTAAAAACACAATTTAGTCGAGAAAGGAAGAAAATTGAGGAATAAACAATTAACAACCAGCCCATTCCTGCATCCGACACTGTCCGATATCTAGGACTTCATTTAGACAGACGTTTAACTTGGACAACTCATATCAGACTGAAACGCACAGACCTCAAAAGACGATTTGGACGACTGAAATCAATCATCGGACGACGATCGACATTATCGCTTGAAAACAAACTTCACATTTACAACACTATACTAAAACCCATCTGGACTTACGGCATCGAGATATGGGGATCAGCCAAAAAATCAAACATACAACGCCTTCAGTCATTACAATCCATCATACTACGCCACATTGCCAATGCGCCATTTTACGTTTCCAACCTCACATTACATAATGACCTCAACATCCCATTTGTACCTTCTGTTATCAAGACACGATATCAAAATTTTCACGACAAACTCCATCATCACGCCAATCCACTTATTCTCCAATTATCCACGAACACTCTCCCCACAAATCCGCCAAGACGTCTAAAGCGGGCATGGCAGAGGGACCTGCTCCAGGACTCCTCTTCGGTCATGTACCTCAGCAGTACAGCGACACACTTGCCACAGCACATCATCACAATCACTAGTGACAAATGTTGTCGTTGTGAATATGTAAATAAATAAATAAAAAAAAAAAAAGAGTACAAGTTGGGGTGGAACAATCCTGGAAGAGACTATATAAATGGTTTGGATATAATATGATGACGTTTCTCATGGAAAAGAATATGATAAAAAGTTATCATGAATGAATCACCTAAATATCGGAGAGTGACTGCCAATCGTACTGCTGGCTGCACGGTAATGTGTGACCTTTTTTGATACAAAAGGAGCTACCAAACGAAGAACTGACGAAAGTGCGGAACGAACTACCGTCGTTTAACAGTAGTTCAGACATTAAGTTGTCGCCATGGAATATCCCATTTGTTAAATATTCTCTCTGCCTAAATCTTTTTTTTTCGTTTTTTGGAACTGGCAGCTATTAAAACGAAAGCAGCACAAACGCCAGCAGCAATGTCCATTTCTCAAAATTCAAAACTTGACTAATTTTGGTGTGGACGCGCAACATTTCTGACATGTATCCCGATACATATTCTGGTGTCTCAACAAAGTATTGGCTACATGTTGATGGATGTTGCCAATACTTTGTTTCCCGGTGTGGACTTACCTTAATAACAGTTTGAAATCGTGGTGAATTGTGAGTTTAAGTGATCTGTGAATTAAATATGGTGTCATGAGTGCGAATAATTATCGCCACTATTCGAAAAGTAAAGAAAGAAATCGTTTAAGGAAGAGCGAGGAACTACATCGTGTACAGGGAAACAATGAGTCTATTGGTCATCTCAGCTGCTTCAAAAATTGGGATGGGCCTTCAGTGGGAGACAGAATGCTAATTGAAGCTTTCCAGCAAAGTGAAACAATGCATGGTGTGCAGTACCGTAGCATGGTCGGTGACGGCGACTCGAATGCTTTTTTAAAGTTACACAAAGCGTTTCATATGGCATAATTAAATTAATTTAAAATAAAATTGCGCTTATGATGTATGGAGAACTTTATTCATACTAAGACTTCCATAAAAATGTATCCTGTATATGTGTATAATAAAAAATAAATCTGAAATTATTTTATTTTAATATTGTAAAAATTTGTATTTTAAACACTATTTAGGTCAGTTGCTGGGTACTCAATTCAGAAATAATTCATGGCAAATGTTTTATCGTTCTCTTCAGTTATGTCCCAATATGACTATCCTAGGTTTTCCTCCTCCGCCGAGGTGAGCGTCGGCTCCTATGTTGGGAAATTTGACCAAGAATGGGGTTTTCATGCGGTTTTTTAATGATTTCTTGAAAACAACCCAATAAATCAACATAGTTGATCTTCCAAAAATAATGCAGAAATAGGGTAAGGATAAGAAATATTTATTTTACATTATAATAGGTGCCTACATAAATATAAGTTTTTATAATAAATTAATAATAATAGGGATAGAATGCAAGGAACCTTTCTAGAATGGGAATCAAATCGGTACTTATATTATTTCGGAATAATTAAATGACAACGACGACATTAGAAAATATTTCAATTAATTCATTGATTCAATCTTACCTATTTCTGCATTATTTTTGGAAGAAAAAAAAAAGCATGAAAGTTGCCAAATTAGTACAATTTTGATAAGAGCTCATACAGTTTTAAATGAAACAAAATATATCAAATTGGTACTCATTTTACGCAGAATTTAACGCTCTACAACTTTTATAATGATCACTATGTTGATTTATTGGATTGTTTTCAAGAAATCATTAAAAACCGCAAGAACCCCCATTTCTGGTCACATTTCCCAACCTAGGAGTCGACGCTCACCTCGGCGGAGGAGGAAAACCTAGGATACTCTTTTTGGAACATAACTGAAGAGATGCACATTTGCCATGAATCATTTCCGAATTACCTTACTTTATCCTCCCCAGCAACTGGCCTATATTTGTCAATAAAATATTAATATAATGAATGAATAAGTTAAAAAAAAAAAAAAAAAATAGTAAATTAAGTAGTTTTTTATTTTGAGTTGTGAATTACAGCTGAGTTTTAATGACCAAAACAAAATGTAGAAAGGTAGACTTGTCAGTGTCTTCTTTTATGTTTATTATTTCCGAGTTTTCAAGTGAATACAACGCAGTGGAGCATCCACCTTGAAATACCGCTGCAAAGCAGATACAAGCTGTGGTGTCTGCCGTTGAAGGACTATAAGCCTTATTCCATATGAATAATTGAAAATTATAACATCATGAATGTACTGTCGATGAATTGAATTGGATTCGAAAGAGAGATATTAGGAGAAAAGTCAAAGTTCCCCGAGCAACGCCGGGTATTACTGCTAGTAAGCAATAATTGCCAAATCACACAATAAAATCAACTATTTGTTCATATACCAAGGAATGATGCCTTTTACTCCACAGACATAATATTGTCTATTATAATTATTGATTTTTTTTTTTTCAAATCCAATCAGGCTGTTACAAAAAGTGTAATATTTTTCAAGTATATTTCTAATGAAAAAGAATACCTATATACTTTTTTTGACCCAACGTTTGAACATTACTTCACTTTCTAAATTGTAGGTAGTCTTCAAAACGAAATTGAACTTTAAGAAACTGAAAATCCTAAATAGAGGAGGCATCACCAGAGCATTACCAGCAGCCCTGGGCAACCACCGAGAGCCTCTCCAGAGGACTACAGACTTCTTTAGAGATACATAGCTAATGGACGAGATATAATGCAAGCAAACATGGGAAAGTATACAATAATGCATTAAAAAAATAACACCTCAAAGTACTTAGATGCTTATGACCTCGATGTTGAGCATCTATAACCCTAATCCTAGATAGGTACTACACTTCTGAGATGTATTTATTTCTTTTAGACTCTAGGGGTAAAATCTACTCACATTTTTGAATTGTCGCATCATGACCATTAAACTCTTCACATAATATTTGATATGTACTTAGTGCTCAGGTGGAAAATGTTAGTTTGGTAACAAATAACCTCTTGCGTAAAATAAGGTCAAAATCAAGTTCCCTGCGAAAAAGGAATATTCTGTGCTAACTAAAATTTGTTATCAACCTCGACAATAAGCCTAACAAAATGCATCACAATGAATAATAACTGTTGTAAAAAGGTATTTTAGGTGAATTTACAGTTATCACTCTTCATTCAACCAGAAAAATATATGCTGTGGAGAAACATAGATGACTTCAATGTTCCCAAAAAATGTTTATTGTTAACAGTGAATACTATACCTGCCAACAGCAAGTAGAAGCGGATGTGAACCATCTCCTCTTGGCTTGTCCACTTACCAGCTCAGAACGCGAAAATATGTATAGTGTTCTCATTCAAAACAAGATGGTGCTCCCCACTACAGTTCAGTTAATAGTGTCTCGAACCAAAAACCAAGACATTCTTGATACATTGTTCAGATACATTTTTGTCAACCATATTGTTGTATAACTTTACATTGTAAATAAATGGCTGATATGCTTAAGACTATAAGGCCACAACCCAAAAAAAAAAAAAAAAAATAGGGAGACACCGCTTGTGCAATACTTTATTCGAAACTTACGTACGGTTATTGTACATCTTTTTCAGTGGCATTAACCAGAAAGTGCTCATATGATAATTACACGATATTATTATATTTTAGGTGTAAAGTACGTGCTAAATTGTACATATTTCTAAAAGAACGGACCCCCAAAGGCAACAAAATCAATAGGCTTCGATTCCTCACTGTCACTAACAATATGCCATGCAAAAAAAAAAACTTTTCTTTATGATATGAGAGCAGGGTAATCAAATTTGATCTTACCTCAGACACAACATTTTCCACCTTATCATTAGACTTTAGGGTACATGGAAGTAAAACCCAATTTAACTTACATTTCTTGGCTATGTTCATCTTGTCAGCGGTTTGCCGGAGATGTCACTTATTCTCGACACCTAGTACAAATAAGCAGTCTCATTCTTTAAGAGTCGATAATAAGCGACAACTCCAAAATACCAGAACACAGAAACCAATTTCTTCACTCACACCAAGAGAAAAAAAAAAAAAAAAAAATCAAATTTCGTGAATCATAATGTATTAAAGTAATAAAATACATTATCATATTATATAAAATAAAATTAAAAGAAGTTAAGTTAGTCAACAATAGGTTACGATGATTCCATTGCAGTTGTAGTTTCTTCGGTATATTTCCCCTTATCCTTTCCAAGAGCCTGAGCACGTCCTCTTGCACGTCTGTCCAGGATGTTCTTCCTATCTTTGTCAATTTTCAGTTTGACAATAACAGTTTTTGAAGGGTGAATGCCCACATATACTGTGGCACCGTTTGCCTTCTCTCTCTGAATCCTCTCAATGTAAATAACAAATTTTTTTCTGTATACTTGGATCACTTTACCAACCTGTTGTCCTTTGTAATGTCCACGAACAACTTGAACTTCGTCATCCTTGCGAACTGGCATCGTTCGGACATTGTACTTCTGTCTCAACTCTTTAGACAGAGGGGCTGACATAAGCTTCCTACGGATGTGCGAAGGGGCGCTGAAATGGCGTTTTCTATTCTTCCTCCTCGACGAGGTAACTAATTTATTCATCTTCATATTGAAAAAAACTAAGAACTTCTGGTGGCACGCTTTCACAAAACCTAATGATAGGTTATAAAAGGAGGAGATGCAGGTTGTGTCGCTAATATGATAACAAATATTATTTATTTATGTTTAATTGAATTAAATTCTCTTACAAACAACATTATGATTCGAAAAAATTATACAAATATATTTTAATCTATATACATTATATTTAATGCAACATTAACATTAATAAAAATAAATATCACTCATATAGCTACAAAATTGGTATATCATCCGAATAATATGGTCGTTATATACACAACAATTCCACATTAACGATGAGCACCAATGTAGATTAATTTATATTTCTAACATTTCCGTTAAAATAACTTTTTTCCAAAAGATTTAATGCTTTTGATTTTGATACCCCCCTCCACTCCTTCCTCCTAATAGTATCACTTTATTCGGTTATCTATGAAAATTATCTACTTCCATAAAATTGTCTTTGTTTCTCAATATTTGAATAGAATTTAACAGTACGGCAAAATATAGAAAGGCTTTTGAATAAATATAACTGATTTCATTCCAGAATCCCCCCCCCCCTCCTTGAGATACATTATGCATACATTAATCCACTCATCAGTTCAATGTAATAAATTTTCATATTTTAAATGGATTCCTATGAATTTAGCCCAATTCCTTTTTCAAAAACCGCAGAAATGAAAGTGCTGAGTTTGTAACGAAGAGTTCTAAAGTTCTTGAAGAAAACCGATGAGAGTTCTAGTGTATTGGGCTTGAAAATTCAATAATTCGAAACGGGGTGGTGTTTTTAACAAAATTGAAATTCCAGCAAACAAAATGTTATCGACACTCTAACATCCTCGTTCGTTACCCAGATGCCATAAGTTGCCATAAGATGCCATAAGTTGAAATAAACTTACTAATTAACTTATTATTGCAATTAATCCTGATTAAAGTTCATTTGTACTTATATTGGACTAATTGTGACCCCGATGAATCAATATTACTGCATAGAAAGGATTTTTCTGAAATAGTACGAAATTTCGACAAACAAGCTCCACCTACATCTTAAATTTCTTTAATTTATTTTCCGATAAACCATGAAAAAAGTTTATATATACTTAAAATGGTTTAAAGGGGCCCTCACTTTACACATTTTCAACTTGATATTTCTTCTGTTTTGCGGCATTATGGACGGAACTGTTTCTAAAACTATATGTGTTTCTATAACTCCAGGCTATCAGAATACTTCCCATAACTGGAAAGAGAAACGTGGTTTCCAAAAATGAACTGCTCCCTTTGTAAATTTTTACCTTGATATTCCTTCAGTTTTCGACGGAACTGTTTCTAAAACTTGTCAATAATAACTCCAAGCTATCAGAATACCTCTCAAAACAGGAAAGAAAAACGTGTTTTACCAATAAAGTGCCGTTTACTTCGCACTTCTGCCTTGATATTCCGTCTATTTTTTGATTTTATTGAAGGAATACTTTTCAAAACGTGTCTAGAACTTCAGGCTATAAGAATACATGGAAATTAGATGCTAACTTCTGTATCTTAATTGATCTTCCTTCCGTCTGAATTTATTGACGGAATTCTTTTTTAAACATATATTTTCCCCAGGCTCTCAGATTAATTCTGCTCCTTCCTCCTCCGAACTACGCCGTACATAAATCAAATTCAAAGCATTGTTTTACTCCAAAAATATAATTGTATACAATTTTTTTTTCTTAAAAAGAAATAGAGTTTCTGTTTTTTAATAAAAAATTGAATTCAAAATTAATATGAATTTTTACTATTGTATTTTTATTTGTTATAACAAACATTGTGCTCGACTTTTGATCATACGTACGATATTTATAGATTTAAAGTACAAAGTATTTATGTAACTTCAAATTTAATGATTATTACTTATGTAAGTCGATAGTTATTGATAACAGGGTTGCCAATCGACTTAACTAATTCCAACCACACCTGATAACAGGACCCCTCAAACGTCAACTCGGTCAGATGTTTATCAACCACCATGTCTTGCTTCTTTGGAGAGTTTTATAAGTTTTTATTATAGTTGAGGTGGTTTAGTATGAAAATGGAAAATGGCAGATGATTGTAGCGATCAGTCTTGGTAAGCTGCACATTACATTTATTGAACTTAATGCTTGTGGTTCTTAATTGAATTATCCATCTTGTCAATGTAGGTCTTGTTTTTCTCTTGTGCATTTTACTTGATTTTAAAAGTTTCCTATATTTTTTATTTATCAGTTTGCAATGATATATATCTTCCAGGGTATTGCTTATGTTTTTGATCTTACGCTGTTGTGAATATATTTTTTTTTTTAATCTCAAAATTTTTTTCAAGCTGAAGTGAACGTGTAATAGTTTCGAGGATACTACTGTACCTCTTTAGTAGAACTCAGTTTTCCATATTTTACCAGTTTTTCCAGAATAATGTGATTGTCCTTACTTGATATGTTATGTAATCACGAAAAAAAAAGCGTTCTCATTCAAACTATAAAGAGGCCTGGAAGATCATTCCTGGAAACAACACCGTCGTTCCTTGTCTCTCTGAATCCATTATAGCCCAACGTTTAACCTACCTGAAATCAAAAATATAACTGGTATGAAGTTCTTTTTGCACGCGATTCTCCGACAAGATACCCAGCTGTTACTTTATTCAATTTCTTTTTCTCTTGCTAATTTTATGTGCAACATGAAGAAATAAATTGTTAGTAATTTTTCAAATTGAATTTATGATGTTCGGTTCTTAAAGCTAATTTTCATAGTTGCTATTATAATAGGTGTCAAATTTTGATTTAGTAAAATGCATTCTCTCTTTAAATAAGACCAGTAAACGTTTCAAGGAAAATGAGTACCTACGTTAAATTTTACGCCTAAATATGTCAAATTACTATTTTCAAAAAAATATTTCGGTTATTCTCCAGTACTTTGAAAAAATATGCTATCCTTATACTAATGCGATATTTTAAACCTGAGATTCTGTCTCAGCCTCCTGAATTTTTGGAAAGCTGCAGTAATCCACTCACATTGTATACTACACTAACATGTATTTTTTTTTAAATGGAATATTTTTAACTATTTTCCAGGATTGCAGAGCTTGAGTCAGCTCTTAAAGAAGAGAACTATACAGAAAATGGTCTTGAAGATGACGATCCATTTATCCCGGACACACTCCGCCCTGAAATTTGGAAATCATGTCTCGTCTTGAACAATCGAAAACCCCAATATTTGGATGAAATTTTTGATTTGCCTGAACAAAAAGTCATCCGAGAGGATTGTCAGATATTTGTTGGTAAGTTATTTATACATTTAAAGAAATATATTATGAAGCAATGTTGGAATCAGTTTTAAAAAAATTGATGAATAATATGTATAAATATTTATACTATTTGGGTAACCGAGGCATTAAAAAAAATATATACATATATATACCTACAGCCAGTAACAAAAATGTTCGGACGGTTTGATTTTTCAATAAAAAATTATAATAATTAAATGCAAAAGTAATAAAAAATAATTTAAAAAAATAATTAAAGCCATTTTTCAATCAAGAATAAGAATTCAAAAGTGGGTTAGGATAAAGGAAAAACAGCTTTGATTAGAACAAATAAATATTTTAATTTAATAAATTTTATAACAAGTAATGTAGGTAACAAAAATTTTCGGACAAAAATGTAAACAACTATAAATAAATTCAATGTTTTTTTTACGATTTCACAAATTCAAAAACCATAATGTTAATTAATATTTGGTTGGGTACCCTTTTTGTGTAATAACATCTTTCATTCGATTCGGCATTGATGATGAAACTAATTTTTTGGTGAAATTTGGAGATATTTTACCCCACTCTTCTAATAACTTTTGTTTCAATTCGTTTTTTGAAGCAATGGGTGTTAATCGAATTTTCCTGTCGAGCTCACCCCATACGTGTTCAATTGGGTTGAGATCGGGCGATTGGGGGGGGTTTCATAACTTTAGGGCAGTTATACAAAAGCCAAGTACGTACCAATTCACAGGTGTGTTTCGGATCGTTGTCTTGGTAAAAATGAAAAGTCCGTAAAATCCCAAGTTTTTCAGCACTCTTTTTCAAATTGCTCCTTAGTAATTCGGCATAAACTTTTCCAGTCATGGTGGTTTCAATGAAAACCAGTTCACCAATTCCACTAGACGCCATACACCCCCACACCATCACTGAGCCACCCCCATGTTTTACTATTGGTTTTAAATTTTTTGGATTCAGCTCCTCATTACGCCTTCTCCAAATTTTGTCGCGACTGTCGGGACTAAATATATTAAACTTACATTCAAAAGTATTTGCTTGCAATAGAACAAACCGCAATAATAAAATATTCTTGTATCTTGTAACTCTTCACAACATAAAAAGAAATCTCAGGTCATGTAATGTCAGAAAACTAGATTTTTGTGATATGACGTTGGAAGAGAGCGACAGCAGCGCTGACCCTCGGCAGAAACCGTCCCTTCCCCCTACTCTATTCCCTCCACCTTCCCTCTAAAGAAACTAAGTACCTAATTTTTCTAATTTAAACGTTTTTTCTCCGATATTTCGACAAATAAATGTTTCCAGATCATGTCCGTTTACTTCCGTATAATATATGTATACATATACTATTACTTTACTTTTGTTTACTTCCCTATACATATAATATATGTATACATAATAATATGTACTAAAAATTTTGTAATCGTGTAAACATCAGAGATCAATTGCATGTGTGTGTTTATGTGAGAGCTCAAACGCTTTGACCTGACATCGTACAGGCTCATGACCATCGCTTAACATCCCATCCGAAGGACGGAGTGCTTAAGTTTATTTTACCTCGCAGATGAATGACATTACTCCAAAAAGTTTCTGAATGATTCTGGAACTCTTTTGCGAAGCTCAATCTTTATTTTATATTTTTTTCACTCACAAACGGTTTTTGGTACTCTCCCGTTATATCCTGCTTCTTTTAGAATTCTTCGAACATTTTGTGGGTGAACTTTCTTTCCCGTTTCTCTGTATACCTCGGCGACGATCTGAGGTGCACTCCTCGAGGGCTTGTTTTTAATTTTCCGGACAACGCTACACCTTTCTCGGTCGTTTAATACTCTTGGACGGCCATAGGAAGATTTCAAATCTATCCGATCCTCGTGCTTATACCTTCGAATTACATCGGCTACGGTGCTTTTACTGCGGCCTACCATACCACCGATTTTGCGGACACTTAATCCTTTTTCATAATTAAAAATTATTATCTGTTGAACTTCAAAAGATGTTCGACCCATCTTGACAGCAGGAAATACAAATAACTACTGAATGCAGTAATAGAAGGATATAAACACATTTTATTTGTTCGGTATTAGCGGTTGGTTGAGAAGGGATTAAAGATCATGATCAGAGTCGCATTTGTTTACAAAACAAACAACAGGTGTCCAGAAAATTTTGTTACGTGAATTTCTTGTCTTCAATTATTAATGCAAAATTTCCTATTAGCTGTAAATGTTTAATTAATTGTTTTACGGCGTTTTGAAATGATTGATGATCTCGAAATTTAAAACTTTGCTTGAATTAAATATTTTGCCATATAACTATGTGTAACTGCAAAAGAAAAACAAAATTATAAATTGCCCGAAAATTTTTGTTACTGATTGTATATAATATAGTGGTGTTTTATATTATATAAAACACCACACTCGTGGTTTCAGATATTATAAAACTGTGTTAATTACATTTTGGATACTGTTACCTTGGAAAATATGTAGGCCTAATTCGTATCTTATTACATGACAGATAGGAATCTATTTATATTAGGGTTATTTTTCTAACTGATGAATAGTTGCAATTGTTGACAGTGAAGCAATAATTTCTATTGTTAGTTTCATACAGGTATATTGTTACGAGTTTAATAATCACAATTTTTCTTTGTTATAAATTGAAGCACTGATTATATTGAATGCACTACGGGAAAAATGTCATGTTATATGTCTGTGGTCACAGGGAATAAATTGGTAAGTCTAAATTCGTAACTTTTCAGGGCAGCATTTTTTACTTTTATCGTGTAAATCCAGTTTTTGGAATAAATAAATTATGTTTGCATCATTATTAATCATACATCTTCTAAATCTATTTGAGTGAATGAAAATGAATATTGTTAATCCTTTCTTGGATTTTCCCTTAGTTTTCTAATCATTCCCCATCACTTACCTAATTATTAACCATAGTTTTTGAAATACACTTGAATGATGCCTCTCCAATGTTAAGCAAGTTGATTGAACCGAAAACACCCTCTTCACTTGGAAATGTTGAATAATTGGTTAAATGCATTTATCTCGTGAATGATTCCTCAAAGAAGTAGATTAAGTTGATTTAACCGACACAATTTTACGAGATACCAAGAAACCCACATGTTTATAATTCCGAAAGTATTAGAGTTCTGAGCTCCCAACTTCTTCACAGTGCGCAGATGGCTTGGGAGATGATCATAGTACATCTAACTAATTTTGGCCATTTTACGACTTAACAACTTATTCCCGTGACCATAGATATTCGTAATGTAACAAATTAGCCGATGGAAAATGTCTTAAATCAGTGAAATCGTTGAATTTCAATCGTTTCCATGAATAAAGAAGTGAAGAAATATATTGTCATTGAAGTTCATTTTTAATACTATTTTATCAAGTAGTAACGATGTGTTTTCCAGTCGTTTTCTGCATTATTCGCTCTTTTAAGTTTGTTTACGCAAACATTGTTAACGCATAATAAATAATACAAATATTTGTATAAAGTATTGTCTTTTCCACAATAGTATTTCAAATTTTGATTTAATGTAAACCTCGTTGGTATTGAATTTTGTGCAAAATGTTTCACCAAAATCTTCAAAACTCTCTAAGATATGTTATTTTCACGAATTATTTTATAATTAAATATTCATATCGTCTTACTGTGGTCGCATTTTAAGCATCGAAACGTCGTTAGGTTTAGGTTTGTTATTCGATGCTTGTTGATTTTTCGCACATTTTAAATATATTTTTTTTACTATTTTTATTCTTTCCAGTATACAATGGAACAAGCTTTATACATTTTCTGTATACTTAGATAAATTATATTATAAACCAAATTCTTTTCAGTTACTGTCTGCTCTTTGCTTAGGCGCGACACTCATTGTATACCGCATTGATCTACATTTTTTAGAATAAATGAGATGTGATCATTTAAGATTCATGAATTTTGCTAATTTATTATTAAACAATACAACATTTAGTTCTTCTTCGATGTCTTTCATTTTTCACGTACTGGATCGATAGATATACCAACGCATCGTGAGTCGTAGCGTTAAAAATGTTAACAATTTCATAATATGCAATTTTGTGTAGAAGTATGTTGAACTCAATGAAGTAGTTCTCTATGAATGAATTAAAATGTATAAATAGTCGGCATTATGAAAATTTCATATTTTTTATGACTTTTTCATTTTTAATTGATTAAGTAGTACCACCTGTTAATTGTCAGTCAAATAATTCCTACTGAGGAAGTACAGTAGCCATGATTCACCAATTTGATTGTTTTACTTCCCTAGTGAAGTATAGGGGAAGTTATGTAATCGGTCAAAAATTCGATGCGGAGTTTTCAATAGAATTACATGTTTTCCGAACTCCAGATACGAAATATGAAGAAAACAATGTCTACCTGTGTTTGTTTGTGTCAGTGAACACGATAACTCCCAATAGAATGAATGTATCGACACGAAATTTTATATGAGAATCCAGAACCTTCTAACGACGACACGTATTGATTTTCAGCCAAATCGACCTTAGGGAAGAAAGGGATTAGGCTTAACACAGAAACTCTAATAAATGTCGTTAGAATGAATAATTTGATACGAAATTTTATATGTATGTCCAAAACCCCATGAGGACAAAAACTATCGATTTTCAGCCAAATCGGACAAAGGTAAGTAAGGGGGGGGGGGGGGGGGGATTAGGAGAGAGGCTTAGCTCAAAAGGCCCATTAACTCTGTTATAATTAATGTATCGACATGAAACTTCATATTTGAAGTCAAAACACAATGAGGACAATACCTGAAAAAGGTGTTACCGCGTCGGCGGAAGGGGGGGGGGGGGGGGGGGAGGGGCTCAACTCAAAAAAAAACCTAATTGCCGATATAATGAATTTATCGACCCAAAATTTAGTATGAGGAGCCTCTATGTAAGTCAACGTTTGAATATTAGCGCAAAGAGTCGACTGTTTTTGGGGGAAGCGAAAAATTAATTGTTTAATTCGTTCTGGGGAAGTACATTGTGGGTGACCACCGACGACATAACATTAGCAATATAATTTGCATTTTTGAAACACTGAAGGCTATTCTCCAACAACAGTGTTGTGTGTATTATCTTGCTGTTTTGGGTTGTAGCACTCCCCGAAAGGACCTTGGGACCTGCATCACGTTTTGCATTTATAAACTGCAAGTTGAACCGGTTTCAGGTCAATATTTATTACATAAGTATTTTATTACCTATCCTTTAAACTATAAACGTGGTTCGTTAACATAATAAAGTAATTATAAAAAAAAATATATAGATGAGATCACGTTTATTATTTTTCAGATAACCAGTTTGTGTACACAAGAACAGTGTTCTATCAACATGGCTATCAGTGTTACCACTTCTTAAGTTACCATTCATGTTGAAAATATTTATCGTTTTTTTTTTTTTTTTTTTCTTAGATAACATTTAGATGACAATGTAGTTCTTTTTCTTTTTTAAAATAGACCGTTGATTTTAATTGCAAAAAAAATGTACATAACATTGCATATTTCGTTGATGATTGACTTCTAGTGAAACCTCCCTAAAGTCACTACAGGTTATATTGACTGTATTATTTGCATACATCTTTCTTTAAGTAATTTTTATCAAATTTCTTTCATGTAACATAAAAGTTAACTCAATTGTGCTTATGAATACATACTATAATTTGAGCATTAGATATGAATGGCTGCCGCGTATGGCTCTATTTTTTTTCATATGTTTAAGTGTAATAGACGGCGATAAAAGAGAAGACAACAGAAGGAGCACATCCCCCAAAGCTGCCATATTTAAAATAAAAAAAAATAAAAAATCATATTTGATTTCAGTAAGCTTTCATATTAACATCCCACTTCGTTTCCTCAAAAAATATTTAGTTTTTATGATCCCCTCCTAGTTTTCGCCCCCCTCACAGAGAGAGAAAATGGTAATGAAGCTTATATTTTTAAAATAAATAAAAAGAAAGAACCTGTCCAACTTTTATTTTATATATTCCAATTCCACAAAAATATACATGCATTAAGTGTAGCGGTTTCAGCTTATTCCATCGTCAGCACAAAGTTTTCAAGATTGTCATATTTATACAATCCTCCGGTTACCTGAGGCTGTGACACTGTGGTCTAGGGAAATCCAAGGGGGGAGTCCTGCCGTAACAGAACATTTAGAAATATTTGAGTTGTCATTAATAAAATAAAGATATTACAATAATAAAATGTAACAATAAAAAGTTAAAAAATGTAGAGAATTTAGAGTTTACAGTAGAATATTTCAATAATGGCTATATTACACACTCTTTATATTAAAAATACACAATATTTTGTATTAATTTAGTGAGTGGCGTTTTAATTGTCTCATAATTTTCCTGTCGTTGGATATTTCAGAAAACCCGTAGCCTCTAGCTGAATGGTTTGGTCTCTGGAGAGATGGTCAGACAGACACAGCTCGCTATAAGGTCCCGTTGTGATCCTATCGAGCCCTAATTATTGACAAAGATGTCTTTCATTTCAGTACTTTAGCTAAACTTGTTGCTAGAGTCTATTGATAAAATCAAAACTGTTTTTTTATCAATAACTTTATTCTATCATTTGGCGATAAACACTTTTTGTTATTTCCACTGTTCAGATAGTTAACAATTTATCGCTTTCTTTTAATTCCAATGCAATTTGATCTCTTGTTGTCCGTTTTTTTCTTCTGTTTCTATAGTACTCATGGCGTGAATCGTACAAAACTGATATTTCCTTACAATTTCAATTAATGTTTCCTTGAACGCCATTTTAAACATTCGCGAATATCGCAGCGCCTGCGAAAAATATACTGTGCAACAGGCGAAACTAAATAAAAACGCTGCAGCTTCGCAGATACTCCTGGGGGGAACTATTCATGCATGTGCATTTAGTTTGCGTCATTTTAAAGATGTGAAAAAAGTCTCACTACCAACTAGGAAGACCCTAGTCCTTTTCCAATAATTGTATTCCCTTTTTCCAATTAGAAAAAAAAATCCCCATTCCGAATTATTAATATCAACCAAATTTTTCCTTCAAACATTCTTCCTCTTCACATATTTGGCATCATGTAGTTATTATTTTGGTTTTTAGTTGATCCCTATAATTCCTTTTACATCATTCCCTTCGGCCGATTTTGCTAGATATCAATTCAATGTTGTCTCAATGGGTTTCTGGATTCACATCCAAATTTAATGTTGATACATTAATTCTATCAAGAGTTTTGGATTATATGAGTCCAGAAGATCTAAGGATTGGACATATTATTCGGTCAATGAAGAAATGCTGGTTTTGCGCACAACATATGGACTATAATTATGTTTGATATGTGTTTCAGACAAGTTGGGCAATGCTGAGGAAGAGAAGCTGTGTGTGGTGTCAGATGTGGAGTGTCTTGTCTCCACATACAGGAGAGCCACCGACACACCCTACGTCAGAGGTAACTCCAACATTAACCATTTCAATTAAAAGTTTGTTAATATTTATTATTATAGTTAGGTACTTAGTTATTGTCTCATCCCTGGGCTTTAACTAAGAGGTCATATCGCCTACTACCAAAGTTCTCTTTCGTCACTCTGTTGAGAAAAAGGTACTGTGGGATCCTAAAGTTTGCTTACCTAGTACTTAACGTCCCATCCGAAAGACGGCATGCTCAAGGTTATATATACATTAATATTTCCCATATATTATATATATTCTGTGGAATAGACAATATTTTTAAAAACATACTTTTTTCTTTATCTTCTATTGATAATATATACTGCCAAAGAGGTATCGATATTTCTTCCAAGATATTATCTTGATATTGGTGAAAAGACATCTGGTTATTATGATAATTTTGTGTTGATGTACATAATGAATGTGTGTTGGGGCAGGTAACGGATGGCTGGAGCTACTGGCCCCTCTGCTTGCCCTTGGACTTCACACGACCGACACCTACTGTCTCTTTGAGGGACTCCGTTCCAGGTTCGTGGCCAGATCTCAAGACGAGTTGGCTGCCCTCTTCCGACTAGCTCTTCTCTACCATGATCCTCCTCTCTGCTCCTTCCTCGACACCTTCAAGATTCCTCCTGACTCTTACGCCACACCCTGGGTATCATATCTGTTAATTATTTTATAAAGTGGTTTAGTATAGTATTATCATAATTTTTAAATTTCGTTGAAACTTTCTCAATGATTCATTAAGATAAAAAGATCAATCAAGATATATGGAGTGTAGATGTCACTACGATGTCCAATATCTCGCCACTCACTAGTCGAGTGGTGCTTAATTGCATTATTATTATTGCGTTATTGTTGTTGAGATCGTTGCCTAAGGAGGGGGGACCTCTTATATAAATAACTATCCTATAGTTATTGTCACTCATGCCCGAACTTTAATTACAAGGTCATATCGCCTACTACCAGTTCGCTCTTTCGTCCCTCTGGTGGGCATGAGCCCGACTCTACTGTGGAGCTTCTAAATTTTGCCTACCCAGGTTTAGTTACCTAGGGTAGGAGAGGGGTCTTTAAGGAGTATCTGACATCTTTCAGGCTCGGGACCCGAAGGACAGCGTGCTCAAGTTTTTTTTACTCCCAGACATCTAAGGACGGTTTTTGAACCCGTGAATTTGAGCTCACTAGGCTTATATTCAAAAATATATTCTATATCTTCAGTTTTTGTCGTTTCTAAATCGCTATTCCGAACTCCTTAAAGCCCCATTCCTTAAATAAAAAATACCCCCCTTGCCGAGGTAGAACAAAAACAAAATCACTTTACTTTAGCTCTCTAGTAGACCTCAACATTTTTTTTTTTTTTTTTTTTTACAAAATGTAATTTATATGTTGGGTTCGTAACTTACACATTCAGTCAAAATTTCACTTATACTTATATATATATATATTGGAAATATATTGTTGTAACAGAAATACGATTTGGCGAGAACATTACTAGCTAACATGTAATTAATCCAATTAGTTCTCCACTGCTCAATGATGGCCCTCTGAGAAAGTTCTGTGCAGCTCATATTTTACTTCTCTATCTGTAATACGAATTCAAAAATTCGATATCGTGTTTTCATCGGAATTTCATGTTTTTTGTGAGTCATGATTGAGAAAAAAAAATGTAAACACGATAACTCTTATTCGTGGATCCAGGAGCTCTCTTGACAAACCTGTTGATTTTCATCCAAATCAGAAGAAGGAGGGAATGCGGAAACTTAATTATTACAAATTATTCGACCTGGGAAAGTGGCTGGTGTTTTACGTAAGACTCATCCTTTCTATAGAAAATATTGATAATATCCATTATTTTGTCTTAGTTCCAGAGTCTCCTGGCGGGCTCCTGCAGCCTTCCCGTAATCACCAAGATGTGGGACCTCTACTTCCAGCAGGGCGACCCCTTCTTTATCCTCTTCCTGGCTCTAGTCATGGTCATCAATGCCAAGTATGTAGACAATTTGGATGACCTGTTATATCCGTAACAGGTACATGTCTGCGACTGTTACAATATGTTCCTCGCTAATGAAAATATTATATATTCTTTACCATATAGCTCTCCTGGTGATATTTAGTGACAGAAAGGAGCAGTAACGGGTTCTTAGGAACGTATTGAGCGAGGATTTAGCTCCAAGTCTTGTCAAGTGAATTATTTTTGCCTAACCTTGCTACATTCTGGGCGGAGTTTGTTGAGTCTCTACTTTGTGATCTCTACTGTAGTTAGTATAATAGGTTCTTTGTTTTAGGGAGCAGATCATGAGTCTGAAGGAGCGTTCTAAGTCTGCCATAGTTGACTCTCTCAGTTCACTGCCCTCCGGTCTTCAGGAGACGGACCTGGAGGATCTCTTCTCGTTGGCACAGGAGTACGTCGCCAGGACGCCAGCCTCCTTCAGACAGGTATTAGCTAGCAGGTTGCCCGGGTGTAACTGCGTTATATTACTTTACCTGAAGCTGATTATGAGCTGATATTCGCAATTAAAGGAGTATTTTCCACCCCCACTTCACATCTCTCCCCCGCGCGATAACTTATTTTCCACCCCCACTTCACATCTCTCCCCCGCGCGATAACTTATTTTCCACCCCCACTTCACATCTCTCCCCCGCGCGATAACTTATTTTCCACCCCCACTTCACATCTCTCCCCCGCGCGATAACTTATTTTCCACCCCCACTTCACATCTCTCCCCCGCGCGATAACTTCCGAACGCTTATTTCTATTTTTTTGAGCTCCCCCTCCAAACGCCCTTTCCCTCACAACTTCTATTTTATTTATTGTTATCTATTATTGTTTAAAAAATAAATGATATTTGTCGCACTTAGATTAGATTACAATACCTTGAATGGGCATGTAATTTGGGGTTGAGTATTGTATTAGATTGATATAATGTGTTTTAAGGAACTGTGTACAACAAACATCTATCAGCTATTATAATTTAGCATGTGGTCTCAATGTACAATACATACACTCACTATAGCTTGACAACTAGGATGATAAGGCCCGAATGCGCAACTTACCTTGCTCTTCTTCTACTTCCACTTCTCTCTGTCCATCTGTTATACCTCGATGAGCCGGTTCCTGATGGTATGACCAAGATCTTCGGGACATAAGTGGAAATTGTCAGTTAGTTCACAAATGCAAGTCGGATATTTTGATTTAAAAAAAAAAATCAAGCTTTTATATCTAGTGTAGTACCATTGTTATACTATATTATATTACTTCCATAAAATATGTTAATAGATAGTTTTGTTGAATTTCATGGGAAACTAAATATGAAACCTAAAAAAAATATCTTTTAATAGTTAGTTTAATTTTTTAACAGAAAAGACTAGGAACGAACGTTCTCTTGGATCAGTGAGAGCCTTATCCAAACAGTAGAATCTCTCTGGAACGTTAATAAGTGTTTGTAAGTAGATAAGGCCATTTTTTATAAAGATCGCCTCTCTTTCGATACTGTTATCTGTATATCTAATATTAATAGTGTGTATCGCCTGATTGCAGGATCTGGAGCGATGTCTCTTCGAAGAGGACGTAACTGGTCCTGACCACCTTGAGAAGCTAAGTCAAGCCCTCTGTCTCCCGGTACATGTCTCCGAACTGCTGGAGAACATCCATCTTCCGCCAGCCCTCGGACAGGAGGCACTCAGGTATTTTACAATCCCAGATATAGAGAAAGTTATGTAATCGGTCAAAAATTATATGAGAAATTTCCATCGGAATGTGAAAACTGTTTCCCCACAACTTTGAACTGCGCTCCTCACCTTGATTTCTTGATTCAAAAATCTTCTTGAATAAAAAAAAATTGACCATTCATATTTTGATAGTTTTTATTGAAAGTTAAAAAAACATTCGCATCTGACTTTCGAAAGCAGATGGGATGTGAAATAACCAGAAAATAGTCAATGCTTCGACTATCCTACTGAAAATAATCTTGTAATTCCCAAGCTGGGTCCGGAGGTTACCCTCGGATGAGTTTATTTTATTGTTTTTTTTTTTCATTTATTATTTACGTTTGAGTTGTGTGCTAAACTTGCTCAGTTACCCCTCCGAGGTTTCTCGTCTTTGGTCACACTATAGTATTTTGGTTAGATATTGATTGAGATGTTTGTTGAGTGTGCAACATGAGAAGGCCTGTCCTCCACTCTGTACAGGTTACCTTTACCTAAAGTCAACTTCCCTTGAGGAGTTTTTCAATTTCAGTTTTGCAAATGGTGGAAATTAGTTTGCTTTATATGTCATGAAATGAAATACAGGAAGATTTTAGTTTTTTAAATAAATTATACGTAGAATGTTTATAGTAGAGGAAGAATGTCCTTGATTTGGGACCAGCTGTAACTTCAGCAAATAAATGTTTCTCTAACTATATATACATGGGAGTACTTTCGGTATTTCTACCATCCTCAGCCAAAAGCATAAGAGATAAGACTAAGTTAATTTTCAGAATGTCAGCCTCTCGAGGAACCCATTACCCTCCCTACTGGTGTTCCCCATGACGTCAGACATTCCTAACTAAGCTAAATTGTCAAGCTGTGAGATATTTTATGACAAGGCGGTCCCCATATTTCAAATGTGTGACCCCTTCTAAGATCTAGGTATAAAGCATTAACAATGAACAGGCGAATAATATAACATTAACAAATCAAAAATAATTGGTTCCAGTTACAACTTAATTAAAATTATTATACTGTAAATTATATAAATATATCTATTGGCAAGATTCAGATAAATCATATATATATATATATTGGTAAATTCTATGTATATTTAAACGTACCTGTGCACATCGACTGGAGGGTCATATTATTGGTGACAGTAAAGGGGAATATTTTAGATTGGTTTGGTCGTTCATACAATTTCCATTTTTTAAAGTTCTGTTTATTTCTAATATTTCTAATGAGTTGAGCAATGTGCTTTTTTCGCAGAAATGAAGGTATTTTATGCCTGTGTCTTTATCAAACGTATGTTTGTGTTGGTTGATGTGTTGTGCAAATGTTGATTTTGTTATGTTGTGTGTTGTGTCCATGTTAGTATCTATTTCTGATATATGTTCTTTGAGTCTTTGTTTGAATTGTCTCCCAGTTTGTCCTGTATAGATTAGGTTGCAAGAGTTGCAATTTAATTGATAAACCCCACTCTTTTCTTCTGTTTTTATTCGGTCTTTCGAAAATTAACTTAGTCTTATCTCTTATGCTTTTGGCTGAGGATGGTAGAAATACCGAAAGTACTCCCATGTATATATAGTTAGTGAAATTAGACAACATATTAAATAAACCAGTTTTATTTTATTTTCAAGTCCATTTGAATTATTTCACAATATCTCTGCAATTATGTCAGTTTTCATAAATAAATGTTTGATAAACAACACTTATTTGGCCTTACGGTCCGACAAATATATATATTTGTTTACACTTCGGAAAACGTTTTGAACATTCGGATATTTTCAAAAACTTATAGCACTACTACCGGAGCACTTCTTTCATCGCTCTCTGGTGGACAACGAGCCCGATTCTCTGATTTTGACAGTTTTATTCACCTAGGGCAGGGGTCCTTAACGAAGCTCAGGCTCAGGGCTATTGCTAAACACCCCTTCCGAAGTGCGGCGTGCTCATAGTTTTTTCACCTCCCAGAAAGAAACCTAAGGGCCTCGGCCGGGTTTCGAACCCGCGAGCTACCGGTGCTCAATGTCAGTCAGAATATCCAATATACAATGTATATGAATGTCTTATGATATGAAAAATTATTTCCTGGCTATAAATTATCCACCATGTGACCATTGACAAAATATATTTATTAATTACATAATTCTTGAGTAATAAAATAATGCACCTATTTAAATATTTAATTTTTCAAAATGTTTATGTATATATTTGCTGTGAATAGTGTTAATAATGTGGATATTCGCAGGTTCTTCCTGGTCGACTGCCGGCCAGCTGATCAATACAACGCAGGACATATGCCGACTGCCTTTCATCTGGATCCTACTCTGGTCAGTCTCTCTTATATTATTTCTTTTACTGCCCCAGTTCTACCAAGTATAGGAGAAGTTATGAAATGTTTTCCGATCCCCCTAAATTCAAAAATAAAAAAAATCAAGTGTGTACTTTGGAAGAGATAACTTTCAATAGAATGAACATATCGACAACGAAATTGTGTATGTATCTAGAACCCGCACGACATCTATCGATTTTCACAGAAATCGGCCAAAGAGAAAGGAGATGGGGATAGGACGGGGACTTAAATAGAAACCCTTATAACTTCCGATTTGGTGAATGTATTGATAGAAAATTTTATATAATGTTACAAAACCACAGTAATTTTCGGAATAGAAGAGGGCGTTCAACTCATAAACCTAATAACTACTAATGTATTAAATATTTTGACACGAAATATTATATTAGGACTAACTGAGAAAACATGAAAATATTTTCCATCTCCAATATATCCCCCCCCCTCTCCCCCCCCCCCCCTACTAATGTAAAAAGCGAAAAATAATGTGTATTGTTAAAAAATCCCATTGAAAATTAAAAATGTCCACCATAATGACGAAAAGGATGTCACTTTCGTCATTGTGCTCGACATTTTTAATTTTCTACGGCATTTTGTACCAACACACATTATTTTTCGCTTCGAAAGGGATGTCAAATTTGGTTGTCTGCAAAGCTTGTGTAGACATCCTGTCTAAATATATTTTATAGTCTGCGGCCCAACCCTTCCTTCACCTATTGTAGGTTTGATAGCCTAGCAGATTAGCAAGAGTTGTGAACTGTTACAGATGCTGGAGGGTGGGACAGTGTACAAGATGGCAGTGGCAGGCCTCCTGTCCGCACAGCGACAGGCTCTGGACGCAGGCTCCCAGGCGGGAGGTGAGCATCTCTGCTTCATCGGCTGTGGACTCCTTCATGAGGATCAGTACACTCACATGGTCGTCGCATCTTTCCTCCGCGACTTTCGTCCCTACGTATCCATTCTGTCTGGTGGATACCATGGTACGTACACCAGACTGCTTCAAACTTAAATTATAACCTTGCAAGGTCGGCTGTATTCTACTCAGAGTCTAAGTCTGAATAGTTTTATAGTGATAGAAATATTTGAAGTTGCATGTAGCATTATGTCACGGACTGTGATGGGGTACATAGACTGTTAGGTTAGGTAACAGCCTGGAGACGAGAATACGAAAAATGTTAACCATGAGGCTTTTGAGGATACAAGCTTGGACAAAGTCTTAATAAACAGATCTGACAGCTAAAAACAGTTTGTGTTGTCTTTGTTTCACCTGAAAACGGATGAAAAAACAAACAGTTTTCAAAAATACTCTTATGTACTTACAGTGTTATTTATGAATACATATATATACATTTCAGCTTTGCACGACTACTTTGGTGAGAGTGTGGAGGGGAACCTGTCCGACCACAGCACTGAGGGGTGTCGGGTCTGTGAGGACAACAGAAGATTGGAGGGGGACCTCAACCACACTCCAGTCTCACCCTCCAAGGACATCTTCGGCAAGATTGGGTAACTAACTTATCAATGCACTCAAGACACTCAGATACCCTTCTTTGGGTACAGTTGTACCTCTAACAACAAGTCGTCGAATCACCACCCATGTACTTCCCCAGCGCCAAATAGTCAACTAAGTTTTCACTCTCCCTCTGAACCCAATTTACTGATTTTTTGAAAATCAACAGGTGTCTTGTTCGGAGTCTTCTCAATCCTATTTACATGGACAGATATCAGGGTTTTTGAGTTGAGCCTCCAAACTCGACCCCCCCCCCCCCCCCCCCTTCCCCCCTGAGAATTGACATGCGTCCTTCTTACTGGGTTCTGGCTCCACCTATAAAATTCCGTGTCATTACATAGGCAGTTATTAGGATTTTTGAGGAACCCCCTCTGCCCTCAAAATTGATGTGTTGCGTTGCCCTTTTGAGGTTTTTGATTTACTCATAAAATTTCGTGTGGACATTTCTTTTTATCATAGATTCTGATTTTAAAATGGAATATTTCCACGAGTTTCTAACTGATTTGCCAAAACATATTTCATTCATCTGTTAGAGGAACATATGCCCTACTTCGCTTAGTGTAAAACCAAAAGTGAGTTTTTTTTGTTTTAATCCACACTTGTCGAACTGTTGTTCGAAAAGACAACCCGTTTTTTATTGTAATTTTTATTATAACATCTACATTTGGTTAAATATTAAATTCCCAAGTTCGGAAGATCAATTTTTATAATGTTAAAGAGTCTTATTTGTGAGCTGGGCTGGCCACTCTCTATAGAAAGCTCTTGGCGTGCCTACTTCACTCAGTGTCTCTTGAGACAGAAATGCTAATGGTCCTAGTAGTCGATGCGTGAACATTATTACTGGTTCTTAAGACAAATTGTTCAGAAAAATTATTGGATATTTTCATGGAGATACAAACTTATCTCTTCGTGTTCGGGAAATAAAGTGCCGCAAAATGGCATGAAGGAGTAGACAGCTGGTACGTCATCATTTACCTATTTAAAACTTTGAACACCCTTTTATCCTATCTATGATTGTTTACGAAATTACGAAACGAGCAATAATCTGACGGAGCGAGGTGGGTGTGGCAGAAATTCGATCCCATGAAGCTCTTGTAACTTTTCCTTGTTCGACGGGAAGTGTGTGGCCGAGCGTTATCTGCTGGAACAGAACTTCTTTACGGTTAACCAAAGCTGGGTAACGCTGTGACAATTTCGCGTACATTGTTTCTATCTGTTCGCAGTAGGGTTGAGAGTTCATAGAACGTCCATCAGGAACAAACTCGTGATGAATAACTCCTTCGTAGTTCCAAAAAAAACGCAAAGCATGGATTTTTTATATTATATAAATTTATATTAAATGTATGTATCATTATTATATTATTATTATTATTTTGTTTATTATTATATTTTAATGTGAAGGGCTGTCGTGAAGTCTAAATCTGCGGAGGTGAAGGACAAGCTGCTCGAATACATAGTGAACCCTTCAGGAGGTACAACAGAGCGGCATGTAAGCCCCAACGACAGACGAGGGAAGCGGTACCGAGGCGAAAGAGCTGTCTTCACTATAGACGACTCGCACGAGTCACAAGGTATTATATCTCATATATTATGTTGTTTGCAAAGATCCATGCGTTAAAAAAAAAAAAAAAAAAAAAAAAAAAGGTTACAGAGTTACTGTGATATGGTAAAAATACCGTCCTTCAGATATGGGACTGTTAAGCGATGGTCCCTAGCCTGTACGATGTCAGTTATTCGTTAAAGACCCCTGCCCTAGGTGAATAAAAATTTAGGGTAGGCAAAAATTAGGACTCCCACAGTAGAGTCGGGCTCATGTCCACTAGATTAACGAAAGAGCGCTCTGGTAGTAGGAGATATGACCTCGTAGTTAAAGCCCGGGCATGAGTCATAAAATCTAACCTAACCTAACTAAAAAAAAATGTATGATAATAAAAATATTTAATAGTTATTACAATAGAATTATAAGATATTGATGGAGGACCTCTGCCAAGAAAATAAAAATAAAAATGAAAATGGTTTGGGTTAGTTATGAATGAGTTGACTTACATAGAGGGTTCTGAATCTTCATTCAGAATTGTAGTAAAAGTTAGAAAAGGCCTTTTCAAGGGCTCTGGTCGGATGTATAGTCCCCAAAGTGCCTGGAAGTAAGTTGTATGTTCTCCGAAGTGCTCACAACTTGGTTGTATAGTCTCAGTAGTGCTCGTCATCCGGTTGTATGGCGTCCCAAGTACCCGCCGTCTGGTTCTATGATCCAAGTTGTATTCTTTTCGGAGAAGTCGCTTAATATACATACTTATCTACAATATTCCCGATTTTTTATTTATACTTCCCCAGCTGTATGATGTATTGGAGAAGTTATTTTATTGATCAGAAATTTGATGTTGAGTATGAATTTCATGTTTTCCGACCATGGTAAACAACACTTCTGAACAGGATAACTCCCGATAAAATGAAAGTATCCGCACAATATTTCATCTTTGAACAATCAGAAAACGAATCCACTTCCGAATAGGGTTCCTCTATCAAAACATTTTTAATTAAATTTTAAATTCTCATATTACTGTTTTTTGACCTAGATATATAAAAAATGTGTTATACGTTGTTTTTATTCATAAATTTACTATTTGTTTTTAATTTTACACAATAAATCCGAGTTTTTTGTTAATCTGAGTCAGTCACCGCATTAAAACAAAATGGATTGTCAAGACTACGTAATGTTGTACTATCTGTAAAATTCAAATTGAAGGAAATTGACTGGGTATAAGAAAGTCCTGTATTGGTAGTTATTTTTTTGAAGTTTTCTTCTATTTTCCTATGGAGTTGAAGTAAAAACATTATGTGGTTGTGTTCTCGACTTGAATTGTAACTGAGCTGTTTGTGCGTTTTGCAGACATGTGGAGCGGTGCAGGTGAGGAGGAAGAAGAGTCGCAGTTCGAGACAGTCTCCCTGGCCAGTTGGCGAGCCCGCCCGGACCTCATAGCCGCCTTCGACTGTATCGAGGTCAAGATGAACGGGGAGACACACGACAGGTAACTATTGTCTCCTCATAGAACTGTATTAAAACATTTGGCCCCCATTGCAAAAAAAAAAAAAAAAAAAAAAAAAAAAACAGGGCTGTACATGTTAAAATGGTATACAAACACTACCGGTTTCGGAATTTCACCATCGTCAGCTTTAGTTGTAAACGAAGTCAATTCGTTGAGTGTGTGAGTGAGGGCAGGGGACTGGAACTTCAAATTGGACAACCCCTAATTTTGAAATATTTTTCTCCCCAATAACTAAAATTAAATTTAAAATTATTAAATCCTAACAACATAAATTAATGTATATTATTGTGAGTCATGCTCGGCCTTTAACTACGACGTCATATCGCCTGCTACCAGAACGCTCTTTCGTCGCTCTGGTGAACATATATTAACTCTTATAGCCCCTCTACAATATGGGCCAAGGTAGGCCAATGCATTGGTCACCAATATTGGCGTAATGGCGGCGCTGGCTTGGACCTTGGCTCCACATCCTGGGCCAGCCATTGGCCCAGTATCATGGCCAAACCTTGGACCAGCACTCAGTTGCTTGAACCCTATTTCCGTGATGGATATCGAGAAAATCGCTGCTGCATCTTTGTGTTTAGCTGGGCATATAATTGTTACTTACATATTATTGAAAAAAACATGGTTGAAAAGAAATGGAAACAAAGAAGATGGTGGACGCTAACCATTCATCGGAACAGAACAAAGTAGGTACAATTTGTATTTGTAATTATTTACCATATATATAAATTTTTTAGTAAATTTTAACAATTTTTGTTTTGTTCGGGCACGTATAATTACCTATTAATACTAATAATAATAAATTAATATTCTTACGAAGGACAACTATTCCCTTTTTTTTATAGACAAACAATAAAATAATATAAAATACAGGATAAAAGGAATAAACAAGGCACTACTGGCAAGCAACAAACAGCCAATGTTGGACAAGTGTGTGGATGCGTCTCTTATCTACTGCGCACTTGGTTCACGCATTTAGGCCTCCTTTGATGTGTGTTGAAAAACCGCTCCCAAAGCCAACGTTCACCAACACAAGCCAACCCCTCTCTACACAGTGGCCCAGCAGGATTGGGCCACTGCCTGGCCCATAGTGTAGAGGGCCTATTAGAGTCTGATACACATGGATTAAATTTAACAATGCTACTAAAAAGTAAAAAGGAAATGAATAAATAAATAATTGAAAATATGCGTACAAAAATAATAATACAGTAGACAGATAAAGTATACAATAAATGCAGTAGATATATTTGTTAATTCAATTAAATTTAAGATAATAATTTTTTATAACTTATCCGGAAGTGTCTTTTTCACGTCCCTTCCTCAGGTTAGCATGTGCGAGATATAGAAAAGAGAAAGAAAACAAAATAAAAAATATATATATTAACTTAACTTCCCATCCGAAGGACGGTGTGCTCAAGGTTTATTTACTTTCCAGATAAAAAACTTAAGGGCTTCGGCGTATATTTTGAAATTACAGTTTAACTTGTTTTGACGTAAAATATGTCTTCTGGCGCGATCCCTTTGAAAATTATGTTACGTTGTTGTATTATACCTTATATATTATATGAAGGGAGAGAGATGATGCTTTTGGTCGATAAAAACAAACTTGTCGAATTTCTGCCAAGCTTTCGGCACTGAGTACTTTCTTCAGGGCCTATATTGACATATATAGAATGTCAGTGAGCTAGAATTAGATATAGACATAATAACACTAAAATTAAGTTTGTTTAGTGTTTCATTTTTACTCAAATCTAGCTTATACAACCTCACTGATAATGTATATACGAGTATATATGACAATACAGGCCTTGAAGGAGGTACACTCAGTGCCGAAAGGTTGGCAGAAATACCACAAGTTTATTTTTATAGACCAAAAACCTGATCTCTCCCCCTTCCTATCAAATCATCGTTTTTATTTATTTCATTTATATATATAAATGAAATAAATAAAATGCTAATAAAAATACATTAAAGAGAAAAACAACAAGAATAAATTAGTGTAAAAATAATGATTAAAACTTAGGTGTATGTATACAATTTTGGTGGAATAGGCAATATTTCTAAAATAATTGTATTTTATTTATTAATTATATAAGTTTCTACAATATGTCTGCATTTCTGTACTTAAGAAGTGGGTGATTTCTCTTCTCTTGACATTGCCATTTTTTCTCCCTACAACAAGCACATTTGCTACAGTATATGTATGTATACATATATATCTAACAGGTATGATGTTTCTTATTCGTTCATTTCTGTATTCTTTAGTGTGTATTTAAAATTTTTACTTAAATTGTTATGCGGTTCGTAATTGATTAGCAATGGTATGTTGTGTCTCCCAAGCCGAAAAAGGTCCCGCCTTAGTACAGGTTTTAGAGAGTCTGGAAAACAGAAGATTTTTATTTTTTTCTCAACTATTTGTTCAGTAAGGATCCCCAGTAAGTGTGCAGTCGCTGATGGTAGCCCCGGCGCACCTTGTGTTTTGTAGGTGGTCATATAGATGTGGCGGAGGAGAGCCAATGGCTGTTGAATTGTTGTTGAACTAACTTCACATAGTATTGTGGTGATCACCCAACTGTTTATTGTAATGATTTTATTTGTGTTCTACAGTGAGCTGTTTGTAAGTGAGAGCCATGTCTATGTGGTCCGCAAGACAGACAAGAAAGACCGCGGGGAGGTAGTGGTCCGGAAGCCGCTCTCTGCCATCGCCAAGATCACCTGCAAGAAGAGAGCACCTGAGTGTATCACCTTTAAGTACGGTTCCGCCTCCGGAGACAACATCATCATCACCGACATGGACAGGTAATGGACCCCTTTCTAGGTGAAAAAACCTTCAGCACCTGATAGGAATATTAATTTTGAGATTACCAAACCTTGTCTCTCTCATTTTTATCTTGTTACACTGGCTGGCTATAATCAAAATATTTTAAGGCTGGGAACTATATGAAATAATGAAACAACACTAAGTAGATCCAAATCCAGTTACACTATAAAAACAGTGTTCCAATAATATTTTTTTAATGTTGATTTTAAAATCTTTACTATCTACATGGGGGATGTATTGGGATAGGGGATTGCGCCTCTTGATCTAGATGTATCTTGTGACTGGGCTGTTGACCTCTGGAGTTAGGGCAGCTCCAGTCCTTCACGATGTAGGCCCTTAGTACTTCCTGAGGGCAGGATGACACCAAGTCCCTTGAAGTACTCTCTATACACAACCTTCTGTGAGACAGTCGAAATAGATTAGCAGCGCGGAGAAGAATGGAAACTGTTGAGTTCCTAAATCCAACTTGGATATTTCTACTAAAAAAAAAAAGTGTCATCAATCTGTTATAACCCAGCTTTATATAATAATGTCTTATCTTAAATAATCACAGTTATAATAGGAGAAAAATCAGGTCCAATCTTCTAAAATCTTTCTCGATGATCATATTTCTACCGATTGTGGAATCTCGTCGATATTAGCGATATATGTGTCACCCTCCATTCGCCAAGAGACAAACCATCTTGTTCCCGAACTATATTCCAGTCTTGTAACTTTAACCAAAATAGTGAAAATGTTAACAAATGGGGTTGTGTGTGTTTTTTCTTTTATTTTGCAAATATCCTTCTGAAGAGTAGTTATAATTTATTTTTTTAATTTTTTTGTTAATAATCTAATCTTATTTTACAGATTTGTCATACCCAAAGCGAACGAAGCGACCTCTTTAATATCAAAACAAATAATGAAACTTTTAGACGAAAAAAAAGACGACGAAATATCTGGTAATTCCCAGTGACCCCTCGGAGGTGTCTTAGTGCACTTTCTGTCCAATTTTATTTATTTATCTTTACTAGAATAACTATATATATTATGTATGAGCATATATTATGTATTATATATATGTATCAAAATGTACTTAAGACTATTGAAGTTTTGTCCCTACTGTTATTATTGTCAACTTTTTTTTTTCTCCCAAGGAATAAAATGTACATAAAGTTGTTTTATTTTAAAACAAAACAAAAAAAAATAGTATATATATATTTTATTTTAACAAGCATTGTATTTTGAAAGAAAACAATATTTTTTTAAAACTTGTATAGGAAGAAAAAGTGCAATGTATTTTAAATGTTCTTAGTTTGTGTAATATGTCTTGCTTTTCCGTCCACATCAAGCAGGACAACATTTTTATTGATGGTGATGATCAACAATTCCTTGGGATTAAATTATTGATTTTTTTTTTTTCAGTTCATATAAATAACATTTTGAATATCAAATATTAGGTTATATTAGCGAATTCGAAAATATATTTGTTTTTCACATTTACCAACTCAATACATAGAAACTCATACTTTAAAATATATTTTCAAAATGTATTAATTAATTTAAGATAATAGCAATTAATTTATTAAGATACTTTGTTAATGTATCAATACATTTTAAAAAATTGTTTGTTTATTTTCATTTTAAATATTTCCTGTGCTTGTTTTGCACATTTTATTTGGTCTATTGATATAATAGTGTGGTCTGATTTCCATAAATTGTGCGAATTTTGATGGTTAAATAAAACAACTTATAATTTCGATTTTATTGAACTTTTTCCGTAGAAATGTTCGCTTTTGCGGTAAAACTTTTGCCCTTAATTCTTTCAAAAAATGCTTTTTGCTAATTTTCTAATCAACATTTGCAGAAAAATAAATATATATTTTTTCAAGTGTAAATAAAAAATTGCTATCAATATCTTAATATTTTAAAGAATAACGAATGGTGGAATTTTATATACAATATGCTGCCAAAAACAATGTATCTGCAAAAACGAGCATTTCTTTGAAAAAATTCAATGAATTCGAAATTAAAATTGTATTTATCTTTATCCACAATTTCTGAAAGGCAGACCGACCACACTTTTATATCAATGAGTTATACAGGGTATGACATTCTTATACGATCAGCAAAGGGGACAGAAAAACGAAAACTTTGTCAAACTTCAACATTAAATATGCGAATATCAGCTGGTATACCTCAGTAGCATACCTCAATATTGCTGTCTTTTAAAGTTCTTGAAAAAAATAATAAAAATATGGTACATTTAAATTGCCTGGTGAGAATTAAGGATAGTTGATTTTTTCTGGCATTTTTTCCAGAGGTTTCTTATTTTTTGACAATATTTCGGGACACTTTCACGTCTCTTCTTCTGGTCACTCTGAACGAGTTCATTGTTCATCATGAACGATTAGTGATTAGACGTGAAAGTGTCCCGAAATATTGTCAAAAAATAAGACACCTCTGGAAAAAATCAACATTTCAACATCCCAGCGAAGTTTAAGAAACACAATTAAGGATAGATCCATTACAAATATTTTTGTAACTCGCGTATTTTCAAATAAACCAACTGATCCATAAGAACACGAAACCCTGTTCAGGGCTAATGAACAAGAGAGAGAAGAATATGTACAAAATTCTTATTTTTTGGAGTAAATAATTAAGTAAATATACTTGCAGAAATATATTTCAAATCGTGAGTTTAAAATTGATCGCTAAAATTGATTTTAAAAAGGAGTTTACTGACAATTGGATAAATATTTAATTTAGGTAGAAATTCACTATGACCCTTTCAGTCTGATGCACACTGGAACAAGAGGCTTCAAAACCTGACCAAAATACAGAAAAAACAGATGGAGATTTTAAGGAGGGAGTGAAGGTGGGTTTACTTGCATACAGCTGTACCAACATAAACAAGACCATTGCAGCCTTTTAATATCCTCTACATTGCCTCAGTCTATATTTATAGGATGTTAAAACGCAATCTTTTTAATTATTTTATTGCCTTAAATATGGAGATCTCTTCTCAAGGTAATTGTACTGAATTATAATAACTATCATTAGCGTCACTGCTTAATAATAAACTGATTACTGTATGTAATTTACTTATTTTCTAATGTAGTTTTTTACTCGCTCTTTCACCTTATTAAAGTATTTTCATCAGATAACCAAATGAAATCAGTTTTTTGCAAAAAGTGGCGAATTTGGGAGAAACTTAATTTTAAAGTTATACATTCGTGCGAAGAAGACGCAGACGTTTAATTTTAGCGAATTTTTGAAGAAAATGAAGCTATTGCAATTTTTAATTTCAGTTACTCATTAATGAATTGTATATTTCTCATAAGCTGTATGAGCTACAACACGTGTTCACCTCCTCTTGAGGAGCTGATGTATTTGTCAAAATACAGTATTCAATGTTTTTTAAGTTTTTTTTCGTGTTCAGCACACCAAAAAACAAAGTATATAAGTTTCATAATTTTGGCCAGATATTTGTTCATTTTGCCCCAGTGTGTGATGTAAAGAGACGTGACTACCGCCGCTTCATCCATTGGACGTTGCTGTGTCTGCTAATAGTTTTCAAATGGCCTTGGTCGCATCTGATTTGAAAATAATTCTTTTATTTAAAAAAAAAAATCAGTAAGTCAGCGGCAATGTACTTCCCCGGCAGGAATTAATTAAGTTTTCGAACTCTACAAACCATTTGTTTAGCCCAAATATATATAGTATTTATATATATATATCTCGTTTTTTAACGGTTTATAGACTTAATATTTGTTAAAACTGATAGAGAACGACCATATTTTCCAAGCCAATTTTGATTTTTTTCTTTCCTAAAAAATTTGCTGTACTGTAAACTATATTTGAGCCCCCCCCCAAAAAAGAAGAAAAACAGAATTGCAACAAAAAATGAAATTTTTAGAGTGCGCCGGTTTTTTGTGGAGAAGTCTATTTCTTTGATAAAGGAAATTTCAAGATATTATTTTTTTCTGTATATAAAAAATATTTGGAACTGTGGCAAAACTATTGTTACCCTTAATTCCTCAAAAATGTCTTGCTATATATATTTTTTTTTTTTCTTCAAGTTCACCATTGAATACACTGCGTACAATGAATGCCCTCGTGAAACTTACAATAAGAATAGAACAATAAGTTAATAAATGCAGGTGATTTAAATAAAAACATAATATACTTTTAATAATTTAATTTGAACAAAAACAAAATAAAAGGATAATATACTTTCCAAGTATAAATAAACAATTAGACAGTAAAGTTTATGTTAATAAAATATTTTTTTCTGACGAAATTCGTGAGACGAAAATATAATTTTAGTTGTTCTGGGGAAACCGAGCATTGAATAAATAAAAAAGCAAAAATAACACAAGATTGTTAATGGTGGAATTTCTGTTCCATCCAATATACTAAAATATTCAGAAAAAAAATAAGCCTAACCTCGTCAAAGTTAATAAGAAACTGATATATTAACCACATATTTTTTACTGAGCATAAATTGTTCGTATACCAACATATAGTCTGAAAAAGAAAACTTTTTTTTTTATTTTACATATAATTGTTTTTTATTAGCCAGGGCCCATACTGCAAATAAAATATATAGGCCTTACTTTCTTTTTTAAATCAAAGCAATAAGGTGAACAGATATATATTGTTACAACCAAATATTTGTAAAATGATATTAAATTGTTTATACTAGGCTGTTCTATTTATACAAGAACTCTCAGTTTGAAGGTAAAAATCGCCTTCGACTAGTGGCGTCATCTTGAAGGGCTTTTGAATGAAGTAATTACCTTATAAAGATGAGTGGGACAGTGTTGTGTGAATGTCGACTTTCCCAAATATCAATTAGAATCACGTTTAAAAATAATAATAATAATAATAAAAAAACACGTGTAAGAAATTTCCAATTAGAAAAATATGAAAAGGCAAAGATTGGCCCGCAGTTCAATTACTGTTCCACAACAACAGACAGAAACCAGAAACAAAAACACTTTTTTTTCATCTTTTAAACATTTGTGTTGCAAAAAAATGAATAAAATGTTTAAAAGATGAAAAAAAAAGTACCGGAAATTTAAGAATTAAAAAATAGTTTGTGTTGCAAAAAAATGAATAAAACTATTTTTTAATTCTTAAATTTCCGGTTTAGTGGTTATTGATTTTTTACACTAAGGACAAATATACGATTTATAATTTCAACTTTTTCAACTCCTTAAATATAACCCTAAAAACCTTTTTATTTTATTTATTCATTACTATTACGTAGACACACAGTTTGATTATTTAGGAACGATTTGTGATATTGTTTGATAGATAAAAATTAGAGTTTCAATTCTCATAAACAAGAAATAAGTTGTATAGAAATTATAGTAACATAATAATGTAGGACAAAATCCTAAAAGAAACACAATTTGGGTTTACAAAATATTATGTAAATTATTTAGGAACGATTTGTGATATTGTTTGATAGATAAAAATTAGAGTTTCAATTCTCATAAACAAGAAATAAGTTGTATAGAAATTATAGTAACATAATAATGTAGGACAAAATCCTAAAAGAAACACAATTTGGGTATACAAAATAAACAAAAAAAACTAAAAACAAAAAAAAAATACTTAGATAATAAATATTGTAGAATTAAACAATAATTGATTGTTTTTTTTATTCCTTTTTCTGATTTATTATATACAATTCACCAGATCCCGCCCTTCAGACCTCTTCATCCCGTCCCATCCACCTTGTCCAGGTCTCCTCCCTCTACAACTTCTTGCCTCCCCATGTCCCTCACTCTCCTTCAAATCCTCGCTATTCCAATGCCTCCTCAATCAACAATCGTCTCCCTCTGATTAGCCTCTTATTCCTCTTCCTCCTAACTTTCCCACCCCTTAACATCATTTTTTTTTCTTCTTTGTAGTATTTATTTTATTCATCTTTTCATCTTCCTCCTTTTAATTTATTTTTATTATCAGTTTTACTTAAATTAATTTTATTGCAAGCCTGGTCTAGATTTTTTCCTCCTCCATAATCTGGATTTTTATAATTTACTTTATCTTCTTCTATATATTTATTTAGATTCAATTATTTTCGTATGATTTCTTCATAATGAAGCTGTTAATTTAATTACTTTGGTATTATTATTTGATTTATGTGTTTTGTTTACTTATTTCATCATCATTTATTTTATTGTATTTTCTTATTTAGTTATATTCATTTTGTCCTTGTTTCTATCCTCTGTACTTTTAATTCAGTGACTTTCTTGTATTTATTCTTAGGAAACCTCGGCCCCAGATTAGAATTTATTTCCATTTTTTACAATCCCAACTCCGTTTTTTAGGGGAAACAACTTTTTTTTTTATAAATGTAATTGAAGATTTCTAATTAATTAAACCAAAAACATTTTTTCAGTTTTCTTTTTTTTTATTCAATTTTATAAATAAATAAATGTTTTTATTTCCTTCAAAGGTGTTATTTAATTGTTATCCCACAATTTCCAAATAAGTATAACGAGTGGAGGGAGGCAAGGTCCCAGAGAAGAAGACCTGAAGAGGCTGTACCTAACTCCTGGACAGGTACGAGGTATCGACACTCATCCTCTTTTATACCGGATGAAGAAAGAAGAAAACTATTTTAAATAAATAACTTAACCAAATTTTTTTTTACTCAATTTTTTTAATAAATGGTTTTTTTGGGGGGTTTTTAAGGTGTTATTCGATATTTTCTTCACAATTTCCAAGTATAGACAACTTCACACTTTATTTTCATTTTCCTAAAAAATAGCTCCAAACTTTTTATTCTATATTAGAAATTAATGAAAATTAAATTTTCCAATTTATAAAAATGTATATAATGTGAAATAATTAATGTAAAATGGGTACTTTTCCGTAAATTGTTGACCATTCTTAAAAATGTTCTTATATTAGGTTATATATCTTGGTGTTTGGGTAAAAAGGGTTTAAGTCAGCAAATCTGAATTTTAGGAGGGGAATTTATGAAGGTTTGAAAAATTCCTGCATATCAGGTAAAGTACATTTATGTTACTTGAAATATTATTTATATAAAGTATTAAATATAAACAAAGTACAATATTGCAACAATCAACAAATGGTAAAAAAATACACTAAATATCTTTTGTATCACAAGACTTATTCTGACTTAAGCCTTTTGCCCCAACACCAGAGATATAATAATTCGATCGTTGTAACAGTTGATTTTAAACCTAAAAAAGGGTAATTTCTAAATAATAGAGTTCTCTATTTGTCCAAATTGGCATTACATTACAACTTGAAATTTTTAAATAATAAATTCAAATGACAATGGATAAAACCATTGTGTTGAGAATCAGTGAGAAGCGTGCGCATGCACGCCGCAGAACAATTGTAACAAAATCAGCAAAACCTCTGCATAATTTGAGGGCACAACCATAGGTAGCGGAATATGGACCACCGTGAAGAAGTGGTATGTTCTTGATAATATTTTAATAATAATCATTGGACTATAGAAATACTCTTAAGAATGATAGGAGAGTACCCGTAATAGTAAAATTGTATAAAATATTATAAAATTAAATATTAAATGGTAAATACGTTTTAAAAAACAATTATAAAATATTGGGCGGTGGTGTAATGGTAGTGTTGGGTGCGCAGAGCTGGCAGGCTGAGTCGACGAGCTTACTGTAGAGGTGACTTCGAGAGCACTTGGCCCAGTCGGTCCCATGTCCTGTGGGAGACCTGTACTTGTTGAGAGGACTCAAGGGCCGGCAGTTCTTGTCTGAGAAGAGTCCTGAGGACCGTTTGAGGAACCCAACCATCTCCTCAAGTCTGGCCAGTGTCTCCGGAGCTAATCGCTCTTCTGTGTCCAGTTCCCGGCGCACTTTGTCAATCTGAGCCTGCATCTTCACTGAGTTTGTCTCCATCTGTGAACAGAAATCGAAAGAAAAACTCACAGCGTATCCACAATTATATAATTATCATAGTGCTTCGTAATTTTTCCGTGTCTTAATTGGATGGGCACGATAATTGAAAAATTGAGTTTTTCGCATTGTTTTTCGTATTTGGGGACTATAGAATATAAATTATTAGCCTGGTTCTTGAACATTCTGTCAGAAAACAATTTTTTTTTTTACAAAATAAAAAATATCCTGATTTTTCTTTAATATTTTTTTAGACTTCGAAATTCCCTGATAATTCCCGGTAGCTGGGACACCCTACAATTCTCTTGTTCATGTTAAGCTACAATTATGTAGCCTTCATGAAGTAATTTGTGTACTTTTCGATAAAATGTACGTTGCAAAATATGTGACGTATAAAAAGAATACACACATTAAATTATTAATAATAAAAAAAAATAATTATATTTATTTTTCTATAAAAAAGCAATTTTCTTTTAAAACAAATGCATGTAGAAAACAAAACAAGGCCATCAGCTGTTTTCAGTGTGTGTAGAGAAGAGTCGAGGCGTGGGTGGAATGAGACGGTCTGAGTGAAGATGTAGAGTGGTGTTTAGGCTTAAGTTGTAATGAACTAAATAGGAGTGAATTGACAGTGAAATTGATCCGCAAAGTAGGTACTGTTGTTTGTTTATATGTACAGGATATATGCCCAGAAATGTATAACTTAAATTTGAAGAATGGCCAAAAAGAAAACAGAAAAAAGAATAATAGTTTTAAGAATTTTCTTTTGATTTTTGTTTCTTTCAATGTTCCGTTTTTAATTTTAATAATGTAGATTCAAGAAAATAAACCCAATATTTGTTCTATTCTATTCATTTTCCCAAATTTTACAAAATTTAGAAGACAAGATGGCATCTCTTTAGAAATCCAAATGAAAAATTTGTTAATTGAATTTTTTTTTTTAAATTACGTGCACTTACGTCCGTCTTGAACTTTTTTAGGGCCCTTTTCGGAAATAACTGTAGAGATCAAAATAGTAAAACTTCAGAAAATTGTAATGGGTTTGCCATATATGCTTCTTTCCGATACTACTTACAATATATACTTAAAATATAACAATTATTAATAAAAATATATTTTGTTTTGTGTTGTATTGCGAAAATGCCTTTTAATGATTTTGCTCTTTGGAATTTACTGTGGTGCTGTCGGGAAAGGTACAAAGCGCAAACATTGCGTTACCTAATTTATGGACGATGCTCAGCAGTCATGAAAGAAAGATAGTGAACTTGCAGAGTAGACGTAGAGGTAAAACAGAATATTACCTGTCGAAGATCTATGAGATAGGTGAGACGACACAGTTCAACTGTGTACTGGTCGAGCTCTGCCTGACAGAAGTTTTGTCCTTTGCGTCCCTTCAGATGTCGAACCAGACCCAGAGCCCGATCTACCAGAGGTGCCACCTCCTTCGGGGGTTGTCCGGCTAGTCGTCCCAGTTCACCACTCATCTCCACTACGTAGAGGGAGGCGAAGAGCAGACTACGAAGGTTGTTCGTTCTTAGAGGCCGGCCTGGCTGCAGAGTCTTGGAGGTACGGATTCGCAGTTCTCTTAGCAGGCGGCTTAGTTCTTGGCACCCTCGGACTGAAGTTTACCAAATACAGTCATTATTATATATAAAGTTGATGATAATGCTCTTGGTGGACCAGAAGGTAGTGGAAACTATCGATAGTCGGCCAAACCGATGGTATCGATAGTTTCATTCTCAAATATTAATTTCGAACAAGGAAAGCAATCGCCGCTATAGGGAAAAGAGTTCGGTTTCCTTACGGTTTGCTATTCTGTCAGTAACCAAAAAAAGAGGTTTCGTCCTAATCAGTATTATCAGTTCCTTTAACCAGGAAATATATTTTTATTAAATAGTTAATATGTTCTATTTGAAAAAAATGTTTTTATTGATAAAAACAAGTTTTGTTTTTATATTTAAATATACTTCAGTTACCAGTTCATGTAAAATGCAGAAGTACGTAAACCAAAAATCTAGACTGAAAAAAGGTTATGTTAAAAATATATATTTTAATGCATCTGCACAAGCAAGGTAAGATGGAAAATGAATAAATTAGGTGCCTACCTTATTCACAAAGAATTTACAATTCCTCCTTACAAGTCTGGTGCATGTCATATTTTTGTCATCCCAGGAAAAAAATAGTCAAAGAAGTGTAAAAATTCAGTAAACTTATCGTAAAATATAGAGAATATAGATGAGAAATTGGAAAGTGCAAGACCACTGATTTTAAATAACAATTACACATTCGATAGTACAATCGATATTAAATATAACTATCGACAATATTCTAGGGTCAAATCCAACTGATTAATCGATAGTATGTGTATATAGTTCGACACCACTACCAAAAAGACAATGTTAACCAATGTAAAATTCAATAAGTTCATTAACATTTTTAGGGGGCGCAGGTTGCGTGCTTGTCTTCTGAGCTCAAGATCGGGGGTTCAAAAGGTTGAAGGCCGAGAGGTGAAAAAAAAAACTTGAGCACGCCATCCTTCGGATGGGACGTTAAGCGATGGTCCCCAAGTCGTTAAGGACCCCCATCCTGGGTAAATAAACCTGGGTTGGTAAAATTTAGAACTCCCACAGTAGAGTCGGACTCAAGTCCACCAACCCGAAGGAAGAGCGCCCCAGTAGTAGGTACTAACTCTATTAATAAAGTTTTATATATGAGTAAAATAATATGACTAACTTATCAACAATCTTTGATGAATGATGAAAATTGTCCCTTAATTACTTATTCATTCAGGGAGGTTATATTAAATTACTTAAAAAAAAAAAAAATAATAATAATAATAATGTGACTCACTCTTGCATGGGGCTCGCATCATGTCTTTCAGTACCAACTGCAAATCAACCAGGAGTTCGCCCTGCTTCCAGTGAAAACGCATAATTCTGCTTTTTATTTCGTGGAGGTTGGAGAATATCAGTTTTGTTCTGTCTCTGTTGGCAACAATGTTCATAATTAACAAAATAAAAGAAAACATTGAATTATTTGTAACCAACTAAGTGTTTGCTCTATCTCTGAACCTAATCCCCCTGGCGTATTTGGCTGAAAATCCTAGATCCACATATAAAATTTCGTGTCGACATGTTCATTGTATGGAAAGTTACTAACCATGAAAACATGAAATTTTAGTGAAAGCTCAGAACTGAATTTTAGACCATTACACTATTTCTCCTGATGGTCCTGACTACAGAAGAAGTCTTGGTCATTTCGTGGGGAAGATATGCGGCTCTAAAAGAGAAAAAAGGCGTCTGCGATGGTTGAGACATCGACCGAGGATGGAGACAGACAAGAGTACCAAGGAGGATAATGGAGAGGTACCCAGGGACAGAGAAGAGGGAGACACAGCTAGGACGACGTGCTGAGGATAGAGAGGATTGGCGGAGGATCGTAGTGGAGATCCAGGTTCTACAAGGATCGTAGTGGAGACCCAGGTTCTACAAGGATCGTAGTAGCACCAGGTAAAAAGAAGTATGTTACACAATTTCAGCTGGGGAAGTCAAAACATTTTCTGTTGGATACAAATACTAAATATGTAACAAATGAGATACATACCTGTATCTCCTGGTGATGAGGACAGGCAGGGAACATTGAGTGCACACAAGAACTCCTTGAGAGCTTCCCCCCTTCTCCAGAAGCTCTTTCTCAGGTACCGAGTGTTTACAGTCCTCCAAGTAGACATACCTGCAACAAAAATTTCGTTGTGCCGGTTATCTTCAAGGCTACTATTTAGTTGTACCGGCTATCTTAAAGGCTACTATTTAGTTGTTCCGGCTACCTTAAAGACTACTATTTAGTTGTTCCGGCTATCTTAAAGGCTACTATTTAGTTGTACCGGCTCATAAAGAAATTAATTTATTAACGTTATGCGTTCAACAGTTTTCGTATGATGTCCTTGTTTAGTCAACAACTTTCGTAATGTAAACACACGGCTTCTAAGGTCTGATACTCAGTGCCAGTCAGTCCCATGCTATAGTTGCCCGAGAGTGGACCTATTTTAAGTTTTCATTTATTGCCGTATTTTATTACGGCCCTCCTTCCTTTTTTGGTTTTCTTGAACTTCTATTTGGACTTGCTACCTGCCGGTGTCCCCGTTCAGCTTTGTCTTCGTTCGTCCGATGAGCTTCGTTCTTCTGATCTCACCGTTCTTCGGGTTCCATCATCCTTCGAAGATCATCATTTTTGTTTGTATTTTAATTTCACTATTTTCACCACACTGTTGTTGTCAACATAAAGATATTTATCATTTTATTTTTATTTTCATCGTGAGCTCACGTTAATATTTTCAGTTTTAATTACATATGGGGTATTCAAACATTGTTTCTTACGGAACTACTTTCGTTCTACGTAGTCCATAGTCCATTATATTTTTTATTATATTACTTTCACTGATTTTTTTTTAACAATATAAATTTATATATAGATATCTTTCTTTTTTCATTAAGAATTGATATTCTGTTTGTTTTTATTATAGATCCGATAATATATAATAATTATTTACCCAATCTTTTTGACATATTTTGATAAGAATTTCTTTTTCAACTCGTTATTTTTTTTTTTTATTTTGATGAACAAGATTTATTCTTTTTTGCGTCATTGAATATATATATTTTTTTTACATTGTTCTCAGTATTATTATTATTTTGGTCCCCTATATTTGTGTTCTTCATTTCCCTCCCTATCATGTGCTTGTCCAATAGTTAGGAAGCTCCAACAAAATTAAATTTATTTGAGGATTTCCCTACTCAAAAGGAATAGGGAACCTTGAATTAATCAGTCCTGGCAAGCAAACAGACAGACAGACCAACTTTATTTGTACAGATGTCATTATTTCACTTTTTCATATTGTTATATTTAGTCAACTTGCTATCTCAGATCTAATCCGACTATCACCATTCTTCAAATTGAAGAATGCCTTCCGTAAGACTAGTTTAAGATATGAATTTGCCTCCTCTGGACTTGTTTTTTTTTTAATTGTTCGAATCTAATTGTTCTCCAGTTAACAGTTAGTAGTTTCTTTGAATAGTGGCTTTATCCTCGCTAATTTCAGTGAATTAGGGAACCAACCTCATTCAAAACAAATATTGATTACGTAACTGAGAGGATCTACGATATTTTCGGAATGTTCTTTGATAATTTTGTTCGATAAATAACCTGAGTCATATGATTTATTTTTCATATCGCGGATAGTTATTTTTAAAAAAACGATAAAAAATAAACCTTTTTAAAAAAAAGGGGGGGGGATGAAGTGCTTAGGGGGGAGAGGTATAAACTTATAAACATTTGAGCTCAAACTCCAAGTCTCTATAATAGAGGCTGAGATCCCTACATAGGCTCTGATGAAACCTGAATATCTTGGAAACGGCTTACCCGATTTCCACCAAACATGGCTAAGAACCGTCTCGCAAATACCAGCGTTTGCAACAAAAAAACGCTTTGAAATCGGTTCAGCTGTCTTGGAGCTATGATGGCACAGGTAGACACAACATCCTTTTTGCGTCGGGGGTTAATAACTAACTTTATCAATAATTTCAATTGATTTCGACGTATCTTTATTGGAATTATTAGGAAGTCTTCATTATACTGTTCTTGCTGTCATCTTCCTGGAAATAGGTTTGAATAACATTTTTTGAAATGTTCAACTTCATATTCTCAAGGAGGGGTCAGGTGGGCCATACTCTTCAGTTTTCTCTGAGCTACAACGAATGATATAGTTACCGTGTCCATTCGACGGCTTGGTCACAGGCGTAACAGACGGCGGGGCAAGGCTCCCCACAGAAGCCCATACAGCCATGTCCGCAGGCCAACTTGAGTCTGCAGGCATGGGTGCAGGCCGGTCTGTCGCAGGCCTCAAAACAGGGCTGCTTGCAGGTGTAATGCTCGCAGGTCCAGTTGCAACTCTTCTATACACCAAAAAATGACAGATGGATTATGTTAATAAAATTGTAACCAAACTCCAAAATTTAAATATTCAAGGAATATTATTTTAATATTGTCTATTCTACAAAAAAACATATACAATTCACACACTACCGGTTTTCGCTACTCCATCTGTTTAATTATTTTAGACAGGATTCAAATATCAGTTTTACCCTGAGTGTCTCCAGGCTCTGTACCTAAGACGAAAATTTCTCCACAAATAGACCAAACAGCTGCTTAGAACCAATTGTAGAGTTTTTTGATAATGTAAAGCTAGTTATTATGACTCATGCCCGGGCTTTAACATCGAGGTCATATCGCCTACTACCAGATCGCTCTTTCGTCACTCTGGTGGATATGAGTCCGACTCAACTATTGGAGTCTTACATTTTGCCTACCCTTAACTTTTATTCACATAGGGTAGAGGGATCTTTAACGAGTAACTGACATCGTAAAGGCTCGGGACCATCGCTTAACGTCCCATCCGAAGGACGGCGTGATTCAAGTTTATTTTACTTCTCAGATAAAATACACTAAGGGCCTCGGCCGAGTCTCGATCCCGCGATCTTGAACTCAGAAGACAAGCACGCATACCACTCTTTCATAATGTCAACAATTTATTTTTATAATAAAAAAAGGGCGTAGAAAAATGTTATTAAATTTATTATTTAAATTATGATTCCTCGTATTTATCGAAATATAATGATTTCATGAAAAATTAAGCTTTCAAGACAAGTTCATTTTATTTTATTAAGTAATTAATTATTCTTGCAAATTATTTTTTTTATTTCAGGCCCGAACCTAAGTCATAATAACTATCACAATATTACGAGTAATAAACTCTAATGAGTACGTATACTTACTTCGCACTGAAAACATGGGTCGCCGCACCTGTTCTTGCACTTGGCATGTTCACATTTATTGGAACACAACTTCTTGCAGTAGTGCAGTTCATGCCAACAGAACGCTTCACATCTGCAAAAAAAAAAAATATATATATATATATGTAACTTTTTTTCTTTTTTTTTCGGGTACACCAGATCCCTATGGGGTGACACCACCCGTTCCGCCGCACACTGGGACAAGAGGCTTCAAAACCTGACCAAAATACAAAAAAACAGATGAAGATTTTAAGGAGGGAGTGAAGGTGGGTTTACTTGCATACACCTGTACAGAGATAAACCAGACCATTGCAGCCTTTTAATACCCTCTACATTGCCTCAGTCTATATTTATAACATGTTAAAACCCAATCTTTTAAATTCTTTCATTGTCTTAAATATGGAGATCTCTTCTCAAGGCAAGTGTGCTGCATTATAATTACTATCATTAGCGTCACTGCTTACCTACTAAAAAAACTCATTTTTTTGTTGTGGCCGGGCATTGCCGGGCACTCGCTCTTTCACAACCTAAAGTATTTTCATCAGATAACCATAAAGTGAAATCCGTTTTTGCGAAAATTTGTGAATTTGGAAGAAACCTAATTTTAAAGTTACAAATTTGTCGGAAGAAGACGCAGACGTTTAATTTTAGCGAATTTTCTAAGAAAATGAAGCTATTGCAATTTCTAATTTCAGTTACCTAATATGAATTGTATATTTTTCATTAGCTATATGAGCTACAACACGTGTTCACCTCCTCTTGAGGAGTAGTACTCAATGAAGGGTCGAGGAATTTTTTAAGTAATTTTTTTTCGTGTTCAGCACACCAAAAAAGATAAAAGTATAGAAGTTTCATAATTTTTGCCAGAAATGTGTTCATTTTGCCCCAGTATGCGGCGCGCAGAGGGGAAATAGGTCTTTGTATTTTAATAAGTATTCATTGGGCTACGGCCGGCTGTAGGATCCCGCCAATCGCCGGAGCAACCGGTTGAGTCCTCCAACCTACCTTATTGGCATTTCCCATGAGCTCGGGACCAGGGCATCTATGTTTAGTGTCTGCGTTGCGCCGGAGACGGACGCAGGTGGGCCATGTTAGAGCACAATCAGCGGTCATTCCCCGAGAAAGGTTATACTGCCTTCCTTATCCTTCGCCAAGAGGCGACGAATCGACTTAACTCTGGGTAATCAGCCTGTCTTCAGCTTCCGTGGGTTCAGTCCCAGGTATGATCCTGTCCCCGTATCAACTCCACCCTAAGTAGGTCGTACAGCAGTCTCAACGCCTCCGCACGAGCAGTCATTCTTCTTGAAGAATGAAGAGCTCCCCGTGACCCGATAGTATCTAGGACGTCCGGCTTCACCCAAACAGACTCGCCAGGACGTTTGGAATGTAAGTGCAGGTCGTTCGACCGTCTAAGGATCGTGACCATCGCTGCTGCCATTTCTCTACTATCCAGTCTTGGACTTGTCCTTGCAACGCTCTGGTTTGGACTGTCCGTGTAGTTCCTCCTCCAGGGCTAGGCCAGTACCATGTAGTAACCAGTCACATTTTTATGAATTAATCATTTTCGTTTTTGAAAACAGACAGAGATAAAAAAAAAAGCCCCACTAAAGTTACATTACTGATCAAGACTGAAGATGACACAGCTACTTACTCGTGGCCACAGAGGAGTAGTTGGCCACACCTGGCCTGACAGGGGACATGAATCCTGGACTGCATGCACTTGCCACAGGAGCCCTCACAGATATGTCCGCAGACAAGTGTAGCCCCACATTCGGCCGGACACTTCATGGGACTCACTTTCGTCTTCTGGTTTGGTGCATCTAAACAGATACAGAACAATCTACAATGAGAAATTTCGTTAAATATTTATTTGGATATACTAATGCTCAATTACTGGACCCTATTTTACAATCACTACAATTACTGGACCCTATTTTACAATCACTACAATTACTGGACCCTATTTTACAATCACTACAATTACTGGACTATTATTGGAGATTCGCCCCACTGTGCGACCCGTGAAAGTTGAGAATAAATTCGGACATCCCCGGAATTCCTGATGGATGAGAGAACACCCTGTGATTGATATACGAAGTATGTTACCTGCGCAGCTGACGGACCACTGATGGCCACACAGGCCCACCACCTCGACAGGCTTGGAGCAGGCCACCTCCTGACAGGAGTCCTTGCATTGGCCACTGCAGCCATGACCGCAGTCCGATCTCACCTTGGTGCAAGGTGCACTACAGTTGGCTGAGACTGAAGCCTCCCAGCACTGCATCATCGTGGTATGACCACATTCTTCTACAAACTTCTCCACCTGACAAAAAAACAAAAGAGGTAATAAGCCAAAAGAAATATCTCAAAAAAAAATTTTAATAAAGAGGATGGTTGGATTCTGTCCGAGATGTGGAAGCCGGTACTGTCCCAGCTCAACGTTAAGAAAACTAGACCTGGAGTCGGGCGACAACATGAGCGCCGCCTGGTGGTAGATTTATGAACAGCAATTGTAACTAATTTTGGGATTGGTTCTGAGGGAACCAATCAAAAAAAATTAATGAGAAAAACATGGCTGCCATTATTCGCAGGTGAAGTGAGGGCGCCACAGTCGAGGGATACCATCAGGATGGATTCCTGAATTATGATTGGCTGTGGGGGACCAATCAGCTAATTACCTTGGACTTAAATTATTAGTACGAACAACTAGTTCTTAGAAGCGAGAGAGAGACCGCCACAGTCAAAGTTTTGGCTATAAAAAGGAGGGTCCCCAGGAGTAGAATGTTCATAGTGACCAGAAGAAGGGACGTGTAAGTGTCCCGAAATATTGTCCAAAAAATAAGAAGACACCTCTGGGAAAAAAATGCCGGAAAAACCAACAGTGGAACATCCCAGAGAAGTTTAAGAAACACAGAAATATCTTAGTCAAATTTAATAATCGTTATTTGGATATGAGTGTCTAGCAGGTTACATGACGTCACTGGTAAGTGAAGGTTCTCTCTAGGTATTTATACGAAAGGTTATGCTGAAAAACGCACAGCTTTGCGACTTTTCGTTATCAAAATATAACTGAGAAGCCACCCCCATTTCTTTGTTTGATATTGTATATTTTCTTATTTTTGTAGTCTAGGTCAGGTGATTATTGACGAAAGAGTATGTGCTGGACAACGGGCGTTGAAAAATACTTCCAGAAAAGGCACTAGCTTTATTCCCCCCCCCCCCCCCCCCCTCCCCCCACGAACCCCTCTCCCTCCAGTTCAACATTTTGAGATGCCAAATAGCCTATGATTGCGCCGGGCTTATAAGAATGATACATGTCAAATTTCATGAAAATCCGATCAACTGTGCTAAAGAGCTAGGCTCTCATTTCGTTTAGGGTCACCGCGACACCCCCCCCCCCTTCCTTTCAAAATTTTGAGATGCCACATATCCTATATTCTAGGTTGTACGATAGATTAAGGGCCCTGCATGTTTCGTGAAGATACGTTCAGCCGTTCTGCAGTGAAGCAAACGAACATACTGAACTGATGGTCTCTAAGGCTTTCATATCATAATTCATAATACATGGAATGACTTCCTCTGCTAGAATTATTTTCAATAAATGAAGTTTCCGCTCTCCATCTTTTCTGCCCAATTTAGCTGAAAATCAGTAGTTTTACTTATGATTCCTTTCACACGGAAATGTTCATTTTATCGAGTTTAAGGGGATTAGGTATTAACGCCCTCCTCTAATCCTTCCCTTTGTCCGATTTGATCGAAAATTAGTAGGTGTCACCCGAAACAGATTCTGCATACAAATATAAAATTTCGTGTCAATACATTCATTCTATCGGGAGTTATCGTGTCGTTAAATCAGAACTTAATGCACAGTTTCTTCAAAGTTTTAAAAATGTCACATAGACCACTTTGATTCTAACTCCGTCATATAGGACAGTTTTTTTTTTTTTTAATTTTTGGAATCAGGGAACCGGAAAATATGAAATTTCAGTGAAAACTCAAAATATAATTTCTTAGTGATTACGTAACTTCCCCTATACCTCGTAAAGCTGGAGAAGTAATAAAGTCCTTCCGGTAGGATACTGTTTTGCTAAGTTGTTTCTCTCTTATTTTATACTCTCTCGAACTTGACTTACGACTACTAAAAAGTTTTGTACTAGGCTGGCGGGTGTCAAGGTGGAGAAGGTCTGAAGTCGAGTTGGTGGACAGGATGGCATTCTCAGAAGGTTCAACTTGAGGTTTCTATCGGAAGACAGACTGCCTATGGTCAAGGAAACCTTCTCACATGAACCACACTCGGACCACCTCCATCACAAATAATACCACTTCCTCACTCTATATACCCGTTAATGTGAACATTTGAATTGAGTTGAAAGTAGGAAGTACCTGTTGCTGACATTGGATTAATTCAATAGGCTGTCCACAGAGTGCTCCCTGGAGAGTATGACCACAGGGCAGCTGACGGTCCACCATCTCTGCACATGGCTCTGCAGCAAGTTCCTCACTCTGGCTGCAGACTGCGATCAACGTATGACCACAACACAGTTCTGTTTCTACCATCACATTACACTCTACATCTAGCTCTTCCTTCGGCCTGTCTCCAGACCAGCAGGGTACTTCTGCCGGATGTCCGCAGGAGAGATCTCTCAGCACGGGGGCCTCACAGCGGACCTCTTCATCAGTTTCCTTCCTACTGCAAGCTATTTCTATCGTATGACCGCAGGATTGTTCTATTTTTTTCGACTTTTCGCAAATTATCTGAAACAAAAAAACTCATTGAATCAGTAGCAATGTACTTCCCCAGAGCTAATAGATCAACTAAACCTTTGAAATTAATCGACGGATTTGGCTGGCAATCCGTAAGTACCGAACTCAGGGCTTTCTTCATATAAAATTTCATGCCGATATACAGTGTAAACTCTATATAGCGACATTTAAGGGACTGCGCATTTTATGGCGTTATTGAGAGTTGTCGTTAAATGAAGAGAAGAAAGATCAATGCATATTACATTACATTTAATAGTATTTTACTATTATAATATGTATTTACTAATAAAGTATAAAATTTACAAACAACAAACATTAATATTGATACTAATAACAACGCTTATTGGGTATAGTCTGTTATCTTCGTCTGACGTTTTTTGCTGCTCCAGTATTTTAATTGTATTTTCTTATGTATTTTATTCATATCTTGGGATACTGTGGCATCAACTCGGTTATACAAAAAGTCTAGCAGCCGAAGTAAACACGTGCAAGGTAATCACAACAAACAAAAGAACGAATTGCTTAGAATCTTCGGTACGTATGATGCCGACAGTCGAGGTAAATACGTGCTAGACAATAAAGCAACAAAATAACAAACAAAAGACAGCTGCAGTTGTTATTAATTTGGGCAACTTGAAAGTACTGTTTATTGCTTAGTAACGACGTATTGTTGTCGTTGTTTAGAGTGGGTGTGATGCTACATAGAGTGTATCATTGTATGGACAACAAGGTAAACCAACCAGATTCAAGTAATTTCGATGTTTTAGGGAGTTTGTCGTTAAATCGAGTGGCGTTAAATAGAGTTTACCCTGTATTAATTATATAACGGGTTTTCAGTTGAGTCCTACCCTTCCCATTGGCCGATTTGACTGAAAACCAATAGATACCGTCCTTAATGTGTCCTGGAAATACATATGAAATTGTGGGTCGATATATTCATTCTATCGAGATTTTTTTTTCTTCATTTTTTGAATTTTTTGGAAAAATATATTTTATTGAAAACTCGACATCGATTTTCTGACGGGTTACCACCAAACCTCCCCCCGTCGCCTATACTACTAGCTGGAGAAATAAAAGAAAAAATATACGTACGATTATTTCAATGTTCGCAGGAAATTATTTATTGAGTCTTATGTTACATTCCATGTTACTGTTAAATAAGAATTAACCTTATTGGAATACATTTTTCATAAATAGTTATATTTTTTAGTACACTCTATTTCAGTTCCTAGGACCGCTGGGCAACACAGATAGTACGTAGTTAGGAATGCTGGGCACCGCAGCTAGTATGTGCCTTGCAACAGCGGATGCCCTAGGTATTTTGTGCTTAAGAACGCTGGTGAGAGCTATTATTTACCCTGCAACGGTGCACCTTCAAGGTAATACATGCTTAGGAAACCCACCCTATTAAAATTACGGCTATTTCCCATCTTTAAGAAAGCTCCATGTGAGATTCATTCAACATTAATGCACCCCCGCCCCTCCCGTCCAAAAGGGTCACAGCCAATTTTTAAATATTGCTTTTGAAACTACTATTTAGGTATATGCTTGCCCTCCCCATACCCCCAACAATTTTGAGACGTCACATATCCTTTTTTTTTTTTTTGTCTTTTAAGAATACTACATGTGAAATTCCATGACAATCCGACCATTCGTTAATGAGCTACAACTATCTTTATACTAAGACCTACCCCCAAAACCCCCCTCCCTTTCAAAATGTTGAGATGTCACACACCCTATTTTTCAATTCGGGCTTTAAGAATACTACATGTGAAATTCCATGACATTCCGATCATCCGTTAAAGACCTATCACAATAACGTTTTATAACGGTAAGTAAATGATTTTAGGGTGTCAGATCGATTCATTGTTCACATCGATCATTACGACCCCAAACATCGATTCTTCAATTAATCTATCTCAGAACGCCATCCCTAGAATTAATATTATTTTAATGTTAATTTTCCTTGATATTATTAGAGTTGAGGAAATTATGTACCTTTGAGGGAGAGTGAAAAATTAGTTGAATAATTTGCGCTGTGAAAGTACCTACATATTTGGTGACTGTCTCAGGGGGTTGGAACATATGAAATTCTGTTGAAAACCCAACATCGAATTTGGGGCCGATTATAAGTTGAGACTAGCTTGGCAACTTGATGCGTGGCTGCCCCAAGGAGAACACTATACATACAAGCCTAATCTCGGCTGTTTTCTTTTGTCGGTTATAAAACCATACTCAATATTGTAAATATTTTTTTATAATATATGTATAATATATTTTTTCTAGTTTTCATACTTAATTTTAGTAGCGCAGTAGACAACTAAGCGCTTCATTATTAACTATGTTATACGCTTAGACTAAGTGATTAGTGGCGGTTCACAAAAGGGGGTGGTTGGTTGAGCTTGAAGAGGAGTTGAAAAAAGAAAAACGAATATGGACAAGAAGTAATTAGACTAATTAGACATGTGACATTTACAATCTTATCAAAACCTTATCACTTGTTGCTAACCACTATCACCTTCTGTTTACATTGGGAGAGTAGAGTGGAGAGTAGAAAAATTGGTGGTGGGGGTAGCTACTTATCGATAGTAAATAGAAACCATTTCTATTCACTCTACTTGCCACTCTTCTAATACTAACGACTTTTCATATATGTTTACACAGCACAAAATTAGTATTACTGACTAGTACTAATGACGTAAGTATTAAGCCCTTGTAAACCCCCCTATATTTACGGACAAACACGAAATTTTTTATGAAAAAAAAAATTAAATTGAATAAAAATCACTTTATAATGAGAGAGTTGCCCAGAACGAATTTAATCGATTACCCTTTCCAAAAATAGTCGACCGTTTGCACTAATATTCAACAGTTGACATACTTTCCTATATCCCTATACTACATTTTGTGTGAATAAATTCATTACAGCGCCAATTATTAGGGTTAATGAGTTGACCCCTCTCTGATCTCCCTCAACTTTCTTCCAATTCCTATGAAAAATGATCAACTGTCGTCTTTATGGGATTTTGAATTCACATATGAAATTTTCTGTCGATATATTCATTACAAAAGCAGTTATTACAGTTTTTGGATTAAGCCTCTCTCCTTATCCCCACTCTCCTTTAGTCGATTTGGCTGAAATCGATAGGTGTTGTCAAATACGGGGTTTTGCTCATACATAAAAAAATATTGTGTCGATATATTCATTAAAAAAAAATTTGGAATATAGAGGTCGGAAAATATGAAATTCCGTTGAAAACTCTGCATCGTATTTTTGACCGATTACATAACACAAAACTTGAAAAAAAAAAAACATTTATTTATTTATTATCTAAAATTATATTTTTTTTAATTGATTGAATTTTCAAAAATCAAAGAAATTCTACTACGGTGGATAACGTAAAATCTACCCATTTCAATACAGAAAAAAAATGACGATTCTTAAGGATAATACAAGATATATATTATATAAATAAAGATACTAAGGATAATAAAAATACGGTAGAAAATAGTGTTAGTGTCCTAAAAAATATGAGATTCATGCATTTTCGAATGGACGAGAACTGAACAAAAGAAACAGAAATACGTCTCCAGTTAATAGAATGTATCGAGTGTGGTAAAACAAAGGTATGTTAATATGAAAAATAATAAGAAATCAATAAATATAAGTTAAATTAATTATAATTAAAACAAAAAAAATAAATAATATGTACAAACAATAATCCCTGTAGAAATTTTACAACTGGTATTTTACTAAATTTTGATTTCTACAGTAGTTTTCGAAAAGGGCCCTAAAAATATCAAAAGTTCAAGACGTGCAATTTTTAAGAAAGTGTACATATTTCTCAAAAAAAATTCAATTAATCAACTTTTCATTTGGATTTCTAAAGAGATGCAATTTTTAATAATTTTAAATAATATTAAATCTAATCCAAAGGTTTTCAAATTATCTTACTGGGCCAGCAGGGAAAATGAATAGAATATTTTTTTAAACCATCTACAAAATATATTGCTTTAAACTATCTACATTATAAAATTAAAAAACTAAACATTGAAACAAACAAAAATCAAAAGAAAAACTCTTTAAAAACTAAATTCTTAAAACTATTATTCTTTTTTTCGTTTTATTTTTGGCCATTCTTTAAATTTAAGTTATATTTTTCTGGGCACATATCCTGTACATATAAACAAACAACAGTACCTTCTTTGCGGATCAATTTCACCGTCAATTCGCTTCTATTTAGTTCATCACAAGTTAAGCCTAAACACCACTCTTCATGTTCACTCAGACCGTCGCCATTGAACCCAGGCCTCGACCCGTCTCTACATACACTAAAAACAGCTGATGGCCGTGTTTTGTTTATTTACTCATTTGTTTTAAAAGAAAATATCATATTACAGAAAATAAATATAATTAATTTTTTGATATTAATAATTTAATCATTATGTATCAGCTGTTCACGTTAAACAAAAATAGTGTTATAAAATTGCTCTTCAAAAAAATAATTAATAGTGCGGTTTTTACTGTGTTTGTAAAAACGTGAAACAGTGAAAAGTATCAGGGAGAGGACCTTTTCACCAAACGGAATGAGTTGCAGCGGGGCGCGCTCTTCCTGGGTTGAAGAGAGTGCACCAGTGCCCACGACCAGCCACAGCCAGCCAAGTAACATCAAACAGGTACCACACCAGCCCCTGGCCACAGCATCGATGGCCGTTGACCATCCAGGCCTTAGCGGCAAGAAGAGGACCCTAGACCAGCCTGACCAGGAGACACCCGCCTCACACCTCGCCGTCACCAAGAGGTATAAATCTTACAACTCACCAGTCATAGTTTCTAACAGGTATTCCGCTCTAACCAATTTAGACACTTCCAAGCCCCAAACGGCCGATTCAAATTCCGAAAATAGTAAAAAAATTAAAATACCTCCAATTTTTATTGTAGGTTACAATAACCTAAAAGAAATAACAGCTGACATATTAAAGGTGGCTACATCACCGTTTGAAACCAAACAATGCCTAAAAGAAAAACTTAAAATTCAAGCGACCTCGTCAGACGATTTTAGGGCCCTGACAAAATTCTACGATACGCATAAAATTAACTATTATACTTATGTTAATCCAGAAACTAAAAATGTATCGGTGATTCTCCGAGGTGTGCCATACGCGTTCAGTGAAGAAGACGTCAAAAATGAATTGCTCCCTCACTACCCAGTTATTTCGGTCACCAGGTTGCACAATAGAGACAAAATGCCCACGCCATTGTGCGCAGTCGAACTGACTAATAACGATCAGGGAAAAGCCATATTTTCACTTACAAAACTATATTACAGTCGGATCCACGTGGAGGAAAGACGCCGGTCCCTGCACGTTCCTCAATGCATGAACTGTCAAAAATTCGGGCACACCAAGAACTACTGCCGCCTTGAGTCGACCTGCGTTAAGTGTGCAGGGAATCACCATTATAAAGTTTGTCCTTTCCAAAAAACTGACAAACCGAAGTGCGCCAACTGTGGGGGCGACCATACCGCCAACTTTGGAGGCTGTCTGAAACGACCACCGAAACGGCAACTACAGTCAGCTTCCGCAGGCACCACCGCAAGCCAAACATTTCACACTAATACTAATCAACCTCCGCAACACACACACGCACATTCAGCCAACACACCCAATACACCACCATACGCACCTACCTCCCCGGAGCCCAAACCACCTACGAACTTTTGGTTTGACAAAAATCGAAGTAGGCCAACACCACCGCAACCTAATACTGCAAACAATGGATTAGCTCTGAGGCAACGACTGACCTGACTGGACTCATCATGAACCTCATCAAACCATTCATCCCCCACATCCAAGCTTTCTTATCCAATTTATTCACTAACCTTTTTTCGATGAATCATGGCAAACCCTAATCTGGGAACTTTTCAAAATTTAACTATATTAAACTGGAATGCGGACGGCTTAAAGATAAGGCAACCGTCATTAACCAACTTTTTATCACGATATAATGTCGACATTGCATGCATAACTGAGACCCACCTCAAACCGACAGACAAACTCAAACTCTCTGGCTACTGTTCATATAGACTGGACCGACCGACACGTTTCGGTGGTGTTGGCATTTTCATCAAACGACACCTGAAACATTCACAGATTAACATTCCCCCTCTCCAGAACTTGGAGGCAGTTGGAGTCACCCTCACCACACTCTCCGGCACACTCAACATCATATCAGCATACCATCGACCGAACACAAGACTGGTACAGACTGACTTCGAACATATTTTCACAGGACTACCGACTATAATGATCGGGGACCTCAACAGCAAACACACGCTATGGGGATGCAGAAGACAGAATAACAACGGGACTAGACTACAATCCATCTCAGAAAACCTGGGGATACAAATATCGACACCTGACGAACCGACATTCTACCCAACTCAACGAACATACCAACCCGACATACTGGACATAGGACTGATACACAACTTTAACTTGCCCCTGTTTCACGAGACACTGACCGACTTAGACTCAGACCATCTCCCAGTTATCTGCACCTTCCTAGCACGGCCACAGAAGGAGGAATATCTTCCAAGGTTGATCACGGGGAAGATCGACTGGGCCACGTTTGAAGACGGAATGAACTGTCTCGGGGTCCCCCATCATTATAGCACGACGGACGACATTGACAATGCAGTTAGGACGTTCACACAAACCATACATACCTCAGTACATGAAGCAACATACCGACATTTCACTGACACAACGACACCTATTCCACAACAAGACACCAACTCACATAATGGATATGATCCGTACAAAGAACACACTACAACACTGGCAAAGAACAAGAGATCCCCTTGAGAAAAGAGAACTGAATCGCCTGACCCGACGCATACGATGGGAACTTGACAAAGACAGAATCGCGAACTATCGAAAATACTTGACTGATATGACTCCGGGCGACAACAACTTATGGAAAGAGACACGACGACTTCTAAACCAAAGGACACCCCTACCCATCTTAACTGACGGACAAATGACTGCCACAACTGACAAAGAGAAAACCGAATTACTGGCGACCCATTTGGAAAATAAATTCACAACGACAGACGCTGACGATCATGAAACACTCATCACAGTTGAATCATACCTCTCAAATACACTTCACACAGTCGAAGCACCCATTCAGCATACCACACCATCAGAAATACACGCCCACATTACACGACTACACATCAAGAAGGCCCCCGGTGAAGACATCATCCCCAACCTGGTGCTGAAGAAGCTTCCTCCGAAGAGCATAGCCTACCTGGCAAGTGTGTTCAACGCCTGTCTTCGCCACGGCTACTTTCCTGCAGACTGGAAAAACGCCGTTGTTCTAACATTTCACAAGCCAGGTAAGGCAAAAAACGATCCAGGCAGCTATAGACCAATAAGCCTTTTAAATAGCCTCTCAAAACTTCTTGAGAAAATAATTCACAAGAGGCTCCTCCGTCATCTGGAGACTGCAGGGACCATCCCTGCCCACCAGTTTGGGTTTAAATCAAACCACTCAGCCGTCCATCAGCTACAGAGAGTTGCTGAGACCATTGTGGGGGGCTTTGAGCGGAAGCAGTACACAGTAGCAGCCTTCTTGGACGTCGCAGCTGCCTTCGACACCGTCTGGCACGAGGGCTTGCTCTTCAAATTAAAACAGACCTGGCCTCCGCAATACATCCAGAACATCATTAGCTCTTTTCTTCGTGACAGAACATTCCAAATAAGGGTGAACAACACACTGAGCTCCAGAAAGAAGATATCAGCGGGAGTCCCACAAGGTGCGATCCTCAGTCCACTCTTGTTTGATCTGTTCTGTCACGACATGCCAGAACCAGTCTCTGCAACCCTGGCGACTTACGCTGACGACACGTTGATCCTCAGCCAAAACATAGATCTGGAAGCGGCCATCGACTCCCTACAAATCCAGGTGGAAGAGATCGGCCAGTGGTTTGGAAAATGGAAGCTTAAGTTGAACGGTGGGAAGACGGAGGCGAAGGTGTTCGCTTTACGCCGCTTCTCGATAGAACACCTCAGAAGGCTGCAAATCGACCAACTCCCAATTCCATGGAATCCTAAAGACCAGGGTGTGCGCTATCTTGGAGTGCACCTTGACACAAGACTAACATGGCGCCTACATATCAACATAAAACTCCAACAAGCACACACACGACTCAGGCTCATCTACCCACTCATAAACAGGAATACACCACTCAGACACACATGCACATCCTTACTTTACAAAACACTAATACTTCCACTCTTAACCTACGCTTGCCCCGTATGGTTCTGCACTAGCCACACTAACATAACACGATTACAAACATTCCAAAACAAAGTCCTCCGGATAGCGGTGAACGCACCTTGGTTTATCAGGAACACCCAAATCCATCGGGAACTGGGAGTTGCTCCTTTTGCAGCCCACATTGAGAAACTCACCCGAAGCTTCCATGAAGGTCTGCCAACCTGCTCTGGTGCGGTTCACTACAGTCTCGGCCAGCCTGTAGCTCGCAGGCTGCAACCAAGACTGTACCAAGACTTTTTGTTTTAATTATAATTTTCTTGTTTATTTGCTCATTTTGTGTAAAGTACATACTTAGTACTGGTCCAAATAAAATGTTTTTCTTCTTCTTCTTCCAATCATTATGTTTTTTTTTTATACATCACACGAGATATTTGAAACTGAAATAGAGCATACTCAAAAATATAACAATTTATGAAAAATGTAAGTGAATAAGGTTAATTTTGATCTAACAACAACATGGAATGTAACATAAGACTTAATTAATAACTTCGTGCGAACAATGAAATAATCGTACGTATATTTTTTTTCTTTTACTTTCTCTACACTTCGTATAGTTTGGGAAGTAAACTGAACCAACAAATTGGATATTAAGAATGATTTCAATATCAGAAAATAAATAGGAGAATGATAATATATATGGACATATACTTATATATTATTATATAACAAGACATTATGAGTGTATTTGAAGGAACTGACCTCTTCCAGAGACTGGGAACAGGCAGCGAGGAGCTCGTGTCCGCAGGGGAGGCTGCGAAGGCTCACATCAGGACATGAAGGAAGATTCTCCTCTTGAGCCTCCGAACAGAGGAGACTCATGTTATGTCCACAGTGGAGGGTCATCTCAACTTGTTCATTGCACTCTGTCGAACACTCTTCACCGCACTGGCCGGAGCACATGTGTGGCGGGTCTCGGCAACAGCCAGGGTTGGGCCGCTCACAACGTCTCGTGCATTTCATCTAGACAGTAAAACCCCTGACCACTGTAGCACCGGTTTCGAAAAAATTTACTCATACCAAAATTGTTCCTGATAAAATTTCTAATCGCTAACAAGTCCTAAGATTTGAGATAGGATCAATGGGACAATAGTTATACCGCCCAGAAGTATGTAAACTAAATGTCTATAAGGGGTTTAAGTTTAATGACTCAGGCCCGGGCTTTAACTACAAGGTCATATCGCCTACTACCAGAGTGCTCTTTCGTCACTCATGAGCCGGACTCTACTATCGGAGTTCTAAATTTTGCCTACCCTAAATTTTTATTCACCTAGGGCATGGGTCTTTAACGAGAACCTGACATCGTACAGGCTCGGGACCATCGCTTAACGTCCCATCCGAAGGACGACATACTTAAGTTTATTTTACCTCCCAGATAAAATAAACTAAGGGCCTCGGTCGGGTTTCGAACCCACTTTCTTAAGCTCAGAAGGCAATCACGCGTACCACTGAGTACCGGCGCTCTCAAATGTCTATAAGGAATTTTTAAATCGTAACTCAGAGCAATGAACTTTAAAATATGGTTTATGAATATGTAGTTGTTGTTTTTTTTTTAAAATTATAAACATTACGCAAAATATATGTGACGTGGCCCTTATAGGACCTTCTTATACCAACCACGCTTACAGATCACTCTATTATTCCCTACACTTCTCAAAATTATTTTATTTCATCTCATGTACAGCGCAATCCTGAGTGACATTCTTATAACCAGTAATGCCAGTATTAAATAATTTTGAGAAGGGGAGGGGGGAGAGAGTGATGTCTAAGCGTGGTTGGTATAAGAATCGAGACCCTTAGGTTTAGTTTATCTGCGAGGTAAAATAAACTTAAGCACGGCGTCGTTAAGCGATGGTCCCGATCCTATACGATATCAGGTACTCATTAAAGACCCCCTACCCCAGGTGAATAAAAATTTAGGGTATGCAAATTTAGACTCCCATAGTTGAGTCGGGCTCATGTCCACCAGTGACGAAAGAGCGCGATTTGACCGACGTTAAAGCCCGGGCATGAGTCATAATAACTGTCTAAAACACACTAGGATATTACTGAATAAAACACTATATTTAAATAAAAGACAATATATTGAAAAAAGTCAAGATAGAGGGTGGGAGAAGGGGGGTTGGGGTGGCGGAGGGGAAGTGAGGGAGGGGGACAGAACAGGGGGGTTGGGGTGGGGGACTACCATACTATATCACAATTTAATCCGAAAAATAATTAAATGGTATATCTCAATATTAACCTATTAACTAAGTCTCAATAATAACATATTACCTATATCACAATTAAAACTAAAAAGAGACACGACATCTACTAGATCAACTTAAATTGAAATTGAAACATATTGCACCCCTGTAACATTAGATTATTAATTGTGAACAGAGCATAATAATAGTTAGCCAAGTCTATCTTAGAAGTTTCAAATTGAGGGGGGAATGATTTAAATCAGTTTATTCGTTGAGTAGTTTGTAACGTGTGTCTTTGTTGTATTTGTTGATTTGCATGGCTTCTAGCAGAGATAACTCCCTTCCTTTATAAGCCAAGTGTAGTATGTTGGGTTTATGTGGGTCTTTGGGTTGAACTGTTTCTGTGAGATGTCTGTAGAAGGTGGAGTTATTGGAGGCTGTTTGAGGTGTTCCGTGTATCTTATGTTAAAGGTCCTTCCTGTGTGTCCAATGTATATAGCATTGCAATCATTGCATGGAATACTATATACCCCACTTCTCTCCAGTATGTCTGTCTTGTCCTTGAAGATCAATTTTCCTAGAGATTTGGGTGATGTGTAAGTTCTGTACACCTCCCCCCCTCCATCTTGAATTACCACCAGTCATAAGTCTGTATCCTGTACACTTGACAATGCTTTAACCAGCGAAATATATTGTGCCTTTTATATAAATATAGTGAAATTTTTGACTTGTTCCAAGTGTTTTATTATTCAGTAGTATTTACAATGAACTTCCACAAGATCTCTGGCGAAAACGTCTCTAATACTAGGGTATATAAAATTGCATGCTAAAATGGTATAATTTAATTCTAATTCAAAAAAATAAACCAAATAAATTGAAGTGATAGCCAACAGAAGAAGTGTCACTTCCAAAATGAGGGGTCTGTGAACTACCTGTATTTACTGATATTTTTAAATTTACCCCTTCATGACTTGGAGCGTCAAGATGACAGAGCTGATCGCAAGGATGGCCACACTCCAAGCTGTCTTCACAGGGTACCGTACACAGTTCTGGCTCCTCACTGCCACAGGTGACAGTCAGGTGATGGCCACACTTGAGGAGGATGGACACCTGTTCAGTGCAGTGGCTGTCCTGGGAGGGTGGGTCTGAACAGGGGGCCCGAAGGATGTGGCCACAGGGTAGCTCGCTGTCCACAATCTCCATGCAAGGGGAGCATGGCACTCCGCAAACTTCAGAACATGCATGCTGGCCACACTCCTTCAGTCTGCAAAATATATTTACGGAGTCATTTAAACATTATTAAGGGGAAACGAAATTTCATATTTTTCGACCTCCAAATTACAAAAAAAAGTTTAATTACACACAACAAAATAATAAATGTATGTATGCATTTATACAATGTCTGCAATGCAACACTGTAAATACAATTTTAACCCAATAACTAAAAATGTATTGCCTAGTAAGTTAAGCGCAGTAGGAAATTTCAGAACTCGGTAAAAAATTAAAAACTAAGGTTACAAAACCAGTAAAAAAAATTAAAAAGGTAACTAGACCAGTAAAAAAATTTAAAGACTAAGGTAACTAAACCAGTAAAAAAAATTAAAGACAGGTTTAAAATGAGTCCAAAATTTAGTGAAACAGTCCAGATTCTGATATAGAGAAACCCCATGCGGGAGCATAAAAAAATATCTAATTGCGAACAGGCTAATTTATTTACCGTGAATATAAGCGTGAGTTTCTTTTTTTTACTATTCGTTTACTTTTCTAACCGTGTTATAAATTTCTTACTCTGAATTTAAGCTATGGTACAACAAGAATGATATTTTTTGTCTATTCAAAATAAACCATAATCATTTTAAGATGAAGATAATATAGTAAAACGACTAAATTAATATGAATTAACCTAATAATCAACGTAATGCCTACTACCAATCGTGACGTTCAGCGGTTTTAGTGTGATCCCACACACACTTTCAGCGTTATTAATATAGATTATGAAACATGAAACGGCCGATGTCGGAATGTCGAACGGTACTACTCACTTCAAACATGTCTGAGAGCACTTGCGCTGATCAGTGTGTTCCAAATCAGTGTTGTGACAGATGTGCAGACAAGTATGTCCACAATCCATCTCCATAGCACAGGGGAGATGACAGCCTCCGTTGGTCAGAGGGGTGAAGTCTGCTTCTTCGGAGACGAGGGTGATGGTGTTGTGTGCTTTGCACACCAGGGGCAGCGAATTACCTAAGCAAAAACATGAAAAAGTATTAATTACAGAGAAGTGAATGGTTCCTTTAACTACAAGGTCATCTCGCCGACTACCAGAGCGCTCTTTCGTCACTCTGGTGGTTATGAGCTCGACTCTACTGTGGGAGTCCTAAATTTCGCCTAAATATAGATCTAGGGTAGAGGTATTCATTAGCTGAGCATACAAGCATGCTGATTCTCTAACTTTTCTTTTACTCTTGGGAGAGGGAGTCCCCCTCCCTTCTGAGATCCACCACATACCTACAGCTTGTTGATTGTCCAGCTGAGCCCTGATCTGCCCCCAGATGTCAGAATAGCTGGTGAGAGTGTTCATGTTCCCTACGATGTACAGACCATGCTGAGCTCTGGACAGAGCCACACAGACCCTGTTCTTCTTGGACAGGAACCCCACCGTACTCGACCCACTTCGGACCAGAGACAGAAGGATCACTTTGTTCTCTTCACCTTGGAAATTGTCCACCACCTGTATCTGCACTCCATTCAAATTGTCATAGTACTTTGCCTCCTGCAAGAAAATGAAATAATAAATATTAGGTTGGATACAGTGAGATGAGAAGTATAGAACTAATAAAAAGTTTTAAAAAAATACGTTTGTGTGGAGGGCGCTAGTAGCTCAGTGGTATGCGTGCTTGTCTTCTGAGTTCAAAATCGTGGGTTCGAAACCCAACCGAGGCCCTTAGTTTATTTTATCTGGGAGATAAAATAAACGTAAGCACGCCGTCCTTTGGATGGGACGTTAAGCGATGGTCCCGAGCCTGTACGATGTCAGATACTCGTTAATGATCCCTACCCTAGGTGAATAAAATATAGGACTCTCACATTAGAGTCGGGCTCATGTCCACCAGAGTGATGAAAGAGCGCTTTGATAGTAGGCGATATGACCTCGTAGTTAAAGCCCGGGCATGAGTCTTAAAACCTAACCTAATCTACGTTTGTATAACATTTGTAGTTCGTACAGGAAAAAGTCGTCGGTAACCTGAAACTTAATATTCGACTTACATTATTGTCGCTTCTGAATCATCATACTAAATTCTGTTTCGGTACATTGATTACATCGGCAGTTATTAGGCTATTTGAATCGAGCCCTCTCCTCTGATCGCCCACTACCCTTCGGCTGATATTGCGGAAAATTAATAGGTGTGTTTCTTATTGGGTTTTGAATTTAAATACAAAATTTCACACATTTATTACATAGGTAGTTATTGGGGTTTTTGATTTTAGCCCCCTCCCTCCCGTTTATAATTCATAGATGTCATCCTACATGAAATTTTTTGACAATACATTCACTACAATAGCAGTTACTGGAGCTTTTGTGTTAAGTCTTCCCTCTAACCCCCCTTCCCTTCGGGTGAATTGGCTGAAAATCAACAGGTGTCTAGATACAACTGGTAGATGCCTAGAGTCTGTCCTAGCACCCAGTTTGAACAAGACCTACTGTAGGGTGAGTCTGGAGATACAACTGGCAGATGTCTTGAGTCTGTCCTAGCAGTCAGTTTGAACAAGACCTACTGTAGGGTGAGTCTGGAGATACAAATGACAGACAGAGCTCACCTGTTTCATGTGCTGCAGCTGAGCTGCGTACGTAGTCAGGATGGTGATGTCTTCTTTCTGGTAGCCCTGCATCATCAGATAGTTTGCCAAACTCAAAGTAAAACTGGATTCAAACTGATTTCGGTGGCTATCCGTATCTTTCAGCTGTTAAATACAATGTTGTTAGTATTAATAATATAAAATTTTAATGAGACTAGAACAAAAAAATCTTTATCTGAAGTATAAACATTTTGATTGCTATCATTGAATATATGAAAGATAAAAAAATAGTCGGTGAATCATCGGCAACATAGTTTCCAAGAACGAATTAATCGTTTGAGCTAATAATCAACAGTTGACTTACATAGAGGCTTCCAAATTCTCATAGTAAATTTTGAGTCGATAAATTCATTACATCGGCCGCTATTATGGTTTTTGAGTCGATAAATTCATTACATCGACCGTTATTAGGGTTTTTGAGTCGATAAATTCATTACATAGGCCGTTATTAGGGTTTTTGAGTCGATAAATTCATTACATCGGCCGTTATTAGGGTTTTTGAGTTGATAAATTCATTACATCGGTCGTTAATAGGGTATTTGAGTCGATAAATTCATTACATAGGCCGTTATTAGGGTTTTTGAGTCGATAAATTCATTAGATCGGCCGTTAATACTGTTTTTGAGTCGATAAATTCATTACATCGGCCGTTATTAGGATTTTTGAGTCGAGCCCCCACCCCTGAATCCCTTTTTTCAGCGAAAATGAGGATCAAAGAGGGGTTTGTTTAACTTAAAAACCCCAATAACAGTCGTTGTAATGAATGTATCAACTTGAAATTTCATATTTTAATTCAAAACCATATAAGGACAGCATATATTAATTTTCCGCGAAATTAACAGAAAGGACGAGGAGGATCAAAGCGGGGCTCAACTCAAAAAAGCCCAATAAGTGCTGATGTAATGTATCAAGAAAGAATTGAGTATGAAGTTTCACAAGTCAACTATCGATTTTTAGCCCAAACGGGGGACTAGTTTTTGGAGTTGGATCGATAAGTTAATTGATCAATGTTATGGTTTAACGGAAATAAATATTATTTATATTACGTATACCTTATCTTCGGGAACGGTGTGATTGATAAAGAACAAGTCGACATCAACTCCCAGGACATGGGGGTAGTTGTAAACAGACTCATGGTTGTGAAGGGTCTTGTAGAATATGGGGGTCATGAGCGAAGATATGGAGGGACGCATTCTATGTTGCTCCTCCAGACTGTAGCATGTCATCCCATTGAGGATCATACGTTCGAACAGGGACAGGTCCAGCCGATGGTTCACTGCAGCTTTGTGGCTCGCAGGGCTTGGCCGCAATTGTTGATGGTCCCCTGAGTGATAACAAGAGATAAAGTTACAAGTTATAGGGTAACAAGGTTTAAGGGAATCAGAAAACGATATTCTCAACTCAACTCAATATTCGGTTTCTAGCGATTGCAGAACTTCCCTGCACTTACTTCGCTGGGGAAGTAATGAACATAACTTCCCTGGGGAAGTAATGAACATAACTTCCCTGGGGAAGTAATGAACATAAATTCCCTGGGGAAGTAATGAACATAACTTCCCTGGGTAAGTAATGAACATAACTTCCCTGGGTAAGTAATGAACATAACTTCCCTGGGTAAGTAATGAACATAACTTCCCTGGGTAAGTAATGAACATAACGTCCCTGGGAAAGTAATGAACATAACTTCCCTGGGGAAGTAATGAACATAACTTCCCTGGGGAAGTAATGAACATAACTTCCCTGGGGAAGTAATGAACATAACTTCCCTGTACTTACTTCGCTGGGGAAGTAATGGACATAACTTCCCCGTACTTACTTCGCTGGGGAAGTAATGGACATAACTTCCCTGCATTTACATCGCTAAGGAAGTAATGAACATAAGTAGGAAAGCTCTTCCGACTGAATTCATATAACCCATAGTAGGAAAGCTCTTCCAACTGAAGTCATATAACACATAGTAGGAAAGCTCTTTCAACTGAGGTCATATAACACATAGTAGGAAAGCTCTTTCAACTAAGGTCATATAACACATAGTAGGGAACCTATTCCAACTGAGGTCATATAACATATAGTAGGAAACCTATTCCAACTGAGGTCATATAACACATAGTAGGAAAGCTCTTTCAACTGAGGTCATATAACACATAGTAGGAAAGCTATTCCAACTGAGGTCATATAACACATAGTAGGAAAGCTCTTTCAACTGAGGTCATATAACCCATAGTAGGAAAGCTATTCCAACTGAGGTCATATAACCCATAGTAGGAAAGCTCTTTCAACTGAGGTCATATAACACATAGTAGGAAAGCTATTCCAACTGAGGTCATATAACACATAGTAGGAAAGCTCTTTCAACTGAGGTCATATAACACATAGTAGGGAACCTATTCCAACTGAGGTCATATAACACATAGTAGGAAACCTATTCCAACTGAGGTCATATAACACATAGTAGGAAAGCTCTTCCAACTGAGGTCATATAACACATAGTAGGAAAGCTCTTTCAACTGAGGTCATATAACACATAGTAGGAAAGCTCTTTCAACTGAGGTCATATAACACATAGTAGGGAACCTATTCCAACTGAGGTCATATAACACATAGTAGGAAAGCTATACCAACTGAGGTCATAAAACATATAGTAGGAAAGCTATTCCAACTGAGGTCATATAACACATAGTAGGAAAGCTCTTCCAACTCGATAGATTCAAATGATACTTACCAATCATAATAAGATGTTGGCAGTGTTGGGTTAGTGCAGTAATTATATGTGCTTCCAGTACCTCTGCTGCCTCTTCTATAATAACTGAAATACAACAAAATAATATAGCAATAGTATTATATAATAAACATTCCAGACCATTCCAACTCCACTACTTTACTGTCGTTTAACTAACAATGTTTCATATTCAAATATGTATCAGGATATATATATATATATATATATATATATATATATATATATATATATATATATATATATAAAGTTTAATAAATATATAAGAAAGTTACCAATTTTTGGGCGAAGTGTCTTGATCATTTTGCTGAGTCGTGCAGCACCAGTCGTGGTAGCACCGACCACATCAATGTCCGCTTTCAGCAGAATCTCAGCATCTTCCATTTCGTAAAATTCAGTTAAAGATCTGATCTTCAAATTGTGAATTTCAACCAGAGAATTCAACTCTTCTTCGTATTTCCCGCAAAGGTTTTCCAGCCAAAATTTATACAAAATCCAACGATTTGTTGAATTTAATCTGTCCAAATCGATCATTCGTAGATTTTCAATTGACACATTACTATTAATATTTTCCAAATTGTTCAATATATTTTCCAAACGATTGTACAATATTAACTTCTGATGATATTTATACACAAAATGCATATATTGCATTTGAGATTCGAAAGATCCATCGTCGAATTTTTGCTGAGAATGTAATTGGTCGAATTGTTGTATAGATTCTTCTAATGAGGTAATTTCATAATGTAACTGTGTTAATGAAATCATAAAAGATGGATCATTATATCTTTCTTCAAAAGAATCAAAATTTGGATACGACCTCGTATGAAAGCCGATATCTTCATCGCATAAAAGCGTCTCTTCCGTGTACATTTGATCCATATTTTCAGCAAAAATCGTGAAATTTTCTATGTTCAACCAATCCTTGAAACTATTCTCTTGAAAATATTTTATTTCCTTTTCAGTGAGTATAGGGTATAACATTTTAAATGCAAGAATACCTTCCTTTTTTTTAACCAAGTCCAAGGTACTTGATACACGATGTATCGACGATTTCGATTCATCAATTTGACTTTTGAGTTGGCTAACAATTTGGGCGGAGGACTGACTGTGTCTGCTACGCGTACCCCGGACCACGTTCTTCATTGTTCGTCTCTCTACCGCCTCGCTCTTTGTCTGTCCTCCAAGACGAACAACCTTCTTATTCTTCTCTATCAAATGCTCCAACATTTGATCCAGTGCTTGATTTCTATAACAAACTATGAAAATTGGTGTAGGATCCTTACCTTGGCAAGTTCCTTTATTGTCTATGAGTACTTCTATTAGTTTCAAACCTAAATAAGTTTTGCCGGTACCAGGTGGACCCTGAATTATTGTAAACTCGTGTGTCAAGGCAGCTTGCAATGCCTTCATTTGAGAATCGTTCAATTTTAATTTATCACATTGAGGCCAGGATAAACTATTCGACAATATAATATTATGCTCGCATATATTGAAGGCAGTGGACGGAGTCAAGTAGGCTGGACTTAAAGGAACTGTCTCAGCATACAATATATATTTTTTCATAGGAAATTCTGAAGGTGCTATACTTTTTAGTGTTTTCAATACTTGAAAGTAAGGTTCAAAAAATACTCTTGACTCTATCAAATCATAACGAGAAAATTTTTTAATTTTTGAAGAAACATCAATTAAAGAAACAAACATTTTGTAACCTTCAGCGGAAAATTGTTTATCTTCCATAATTGCTAAACAGAATGTTGAAAAAGCATCGTTAGACAAAACTAACAACGAACCATGGATCAAACGTTTTGTTGTCTTCCAGTCTGTATGTTTTAATGGTTTTTTGTCAAACTCTATACAATGTAATATTTTTTTCCTTGTATTACCATGATCTATTATAATATCTGTACATACAACATCTCTGTACACAAACACGTCATGATTTATTTTTTTGTGACTTCCTTTTAATTCTTGACGATACTGTTTTATTCCATTTCTTAAACCATCTAAAAAGTCTTCTTTCAATAATTGAAAATGTAGACCAAGGTAATGTTCAGGATCTCTGTACGGCCCCTGTACAATGTTACCTTCTAGAAAATGTTCACTTTCCAAAAAGTCACGAGCTTTAGGATAAACACTTAAATTTAAATAAGTCTCGTCTTCAATTTTATGATTTATTATGTCTTCTCTTTCTTCAATCTTGTCCAACAAATGGACCATCGTTTCTAACAAACCTTCGGGGCATTCTTCCATTTTTGACAAATATTCAAACATACTAAAATATAATTTTTTTAAATGTACAAAAATATCACAATTTGCGATGTAATTAAAAGTTTCTCCAAAATATTTTACAATGTTCGATAAATTTTCAACAAATTTCAATTGATTTTTAGAAAGTTTGAATTCAATTGATGTAAATAAATCTGTTAAGCATCTTCCTATATTTTCACAGAACTCCACACTCAATGTCTTCTTTAGAATATTGCCTTTGATCTCGTCCAAATTAATATCATATATTTTATTCAACATACTTAAAATTATCAAAATATGTTTGGATGACAATTTTGAGTTTATGACAGCTTCAAATTTAATTTCATTTTTTATTAATGTTTTGATTATACATGTCGGATCATCTAGTGTAGTCAAAAATCTTATATGATCAATTGAAAAATTGTCATTGAGCTTAGATAAGGGCGCACGTTTTTTGTCCCGATTCAAGGACAGTGATGATAAACTTCTTTGAGTTTTATCTATTTGTTTCGTCGAAATATCATTATTTTTTGGTCCTAAGTTAAGTTTATTGAATTTTTCTATAATTGGCAAATGTAAATCATTTTGTGAAAATGATTTATGCTTACTCCTAAGCAAATCTCCTTTTATTCTTATATTTTTTTTATTTAAAGAACTGTATGAAGCTTCATAAGAACTCAAATCATTTCTTGATACACTTTTCTTGAGGGTCCCTCTGGGTACTCTGGTGGCCCCACTAGATCCTGGTTCAGTCCGGTCTGACCTCAATGTTTTCCAAGACTCCTTACCACTGCTTCTTCTTCTTCTCGAATCTTCAGTACTTTCCTCTTTCTTTTTATCGCTCATTTGATTCCCCTTTATCATTTTCTGTAGCATTTCTCTCGCAGACTCAAGACCATCGCAGTCCGTCCTCTGCAAATCTTTGACATTATCTATTTGCTCCCGTTTTTTCATTTCGCCTTTTCTTTAATTTCCAGAGCTTTTTGACCCTGCGACTGTTTTACTTTGTATAACGAGGATGCTATAAAACGCCTCTTTGTTAGTTTTGTATATATATTCTTGCGGAATCGCTGAAGATGTTGCCAGGTTCATACAAAACTTGAATCAAATTGAAATCTGAAAAAAAAATATATATATAATATAAATAGATTCCAAGAGATATTGGCGACTATACTGAAATGTGAGCTGACTGATTGGAGGTAATACACATATGAAATGGGAGCTGACTGGTTGGAGGTAATACACATATGAAATGGGAGCTGACTGGTTGGAGGTAATACACATATGAAATGGGAGCTGACTGGTTGGAGGTAATTAATACACATATGAAATGGGAGCTGACTGGTTGGAGGTAATTAATACACATATGAAATGGGAGCTGACTGGTTGGAGGTCACATATGAATTTTCATGTCAAAAAATTCATTGCAATCGTTCATAACTGCCGGTAGTATGAATGTTTCCACATAAAATTTTAAACATGAAATTCAGCTCATAATTTATACATTTATTGATTTTCAGCCAAATTGCTCCAAGAGATGGAAGTTCAACTCAATAACTCTCTCCATGGAAATATCCACACGAAATTTTATACATCGATTGTAGGGGGTCATCACAAACAAATGAATACTTAGTCACTGTTTGCTATTGTGAGAGGGGTTGAATGGTTAGAGTATCTGATTGAGGGGGGCTCACTCTAATAACTGCCGTTGCAATGAATGTATTGACACGAAATTTCATAGGTCAATTCAAAACCATGGACACCTATCAATCTTTTTCGGAATCGGGGTAAGGAAAGGCGGGATCAGAGGGGTGCAAAATTCAAAAATCCCCAAAACTACTGCCGATGTATCGCGTCGAGGATTCAGACGCTCCCTGTGTAAGTCAACCATTAATTGTTTGTCCAAATGATTTTGGAGGGAGAGCGGATACTTATTAATTGCTGGGGAAGTACAATGCCGGTGATCCACCGATGACGTAGTAAATACATTAAATTCCTCTGGAGACTCAACAAATCTAATTTCCGACTAATCACGTCACAAAATAAGGGAGAGCGGATACTTTATTACAATTCGAACTTGGAAAGTAATTGCCGATGATTGATTCACCAACAACTTTTTTTATGGTTTGCCAGAAAATTGTTGACATAACAGTTTGTTTTGACTAAGAAAGATAATTTTGTTTGGTTCCAATCGCTTGGGATATTGAGACAGGTCACACTTGACAAAGCCTGGCACTTATAACGCTGAGACAGGTCACACTTGACAAAGCCTGGCACTTATAACGCTGAGCCAGGCCTTTCATATCTATACAATATAAACATATGATAAGAATATTCCAACATAGAAATAACCTTTATAACTTCCCCAGCTATACAAAGTATAGGTGGAGCTATGTAATTGGTCAAAACATAAAGGTTATGTCAAACGGTTGTGTCAAAAACGGGGGGGGGGGGGGGGAGGGGGGGGGGGGGGCTCAATTAAAAAACCGATGTAATAAATTTATGCCCCTACGTAAGTCAACTGTTGAAAATTAGCGCAACGCGATCAATTCGTTCTGGGGAAGTACTTTGTTATTGAGTTACCTTTTTTTTTCATTCTTGTCATTAGGGGGTCGCGGTGAACATGAAATTCCGGTCAAATTTCAACATCGAACTTGTGGCTACATATTTCGAATACATGGGAATATTTATATTATGGAAAAGATTCCTAAAATTAGGAAATTTATTTACTTTAATAAATGTATCTCAGTAAAAGTGGATGAAATCATTGAGTACTTCACAATTTTTCAAGATTTATTCTTATCGGCCATTCTCAAGGTTCACGCGATGTACATACATGAAAGATTAAGTAGGGGCGAGAAGGAGGGGGGAGAGGAGGGGAAGAGACTTCCAACTAAAATGTCATAAGAAGGGTTTATTCGATACTAGCTGACCCGACAGACGTCGTTCTGTCAAAAGCTATTGGACCGGATTTTTTTTTTCTTTTTTTTGACCACTTGGAACCACAGCTAGTTCCTACTTAAGAACGCCGGGCACCTTAGATAGTATGCGCCTTGCAACTCCGTGCAACCAGGTATTAATAAGTTCTTAGGAACGCTGGGCAACACAGATAGTATGTATGTAGTTAGGAATGCTGGGCACCGCAGCTAGTATGTGCATTGCAACAGCGGATGCCCTAGGTATTTTGTGGTTAAGAACGCTGGTGAGACCTATTATTTACCGTGCAACGGTGCACCTTCAAGGTAATACATGCTTAGGAAACCCACCATATTAAAATTAGAGCTATATCCCATCTTTAAGAAAGCTCCATGTGAGATTCATTCAGCATTAATGCACCCCCGCCCCTCCCGTCCAAAGGGTCACAGCCAATTTTTAAATATTGCTTTTGAAACTACCATTTAGGTATATGCTGAAAAATTGAAAGAAATTATATAATTTTTTTTTCAATTGTTGAAATTTGAAACGAGTACTTTGAATCGATACAAGTAACATATATTCGATATATACTTGGTATCGATAGACCCCGGTCGACTGGTTTTGGAGGGGGAGCGAAAAGTTAATTGATTAATTCGTTCTGGGGAAGTACATTGCCGGTGATGACTTTTTTTTTTCTTTTTTTTTTTTCTACAAATAATTCTGTGGTGTTGGAGTAAAGGGGTATATGTCAGTTTTTCTGTTTTCAGTTTTCAGAGAACTCCCAAGTTTCTCAGTTCCCCTTTTCACTTCCTTTTTTTTCAATGATGTCATACGATTCTGACTTATTTCTCTTTTCCCCCAACATAGAGATCACCTATCTAAAGCAAGTTATGACTTGCTTTAGATAGGTGTTACCCATTTTCACAAAAAATTGACATATACCCCTTTACCCAAACAGCACAGAATTGTAGTTGGATAGTTCAAAAATACGTACAGTATAAAGCTCGAAAAAATTATTTCAAAATAATTAGCGGCAATATTGAAATTCATTTTCATTATATAGATATGAACTTGCACCAACGGAACCTTTCAATGTGTGATCCACACTTCTTTCTAATAATTCTTTAGGAGATATTTTCGCTAAACTTTATCAATATAGATATCAATATTGAGTTTCATCTATTGTGAAAAATATATGTTATTTGAGGAAACTGTAAAATTGAAGTTTTTGTAAATACTGATAAGTTAGTTAAGTTGATAAAGTATATTTTAAGATATGAGGTCAATAAACATACAATTTTGTTGGTATAGTTTATATATAAATAAACTGACGTGTGTGAAACTTTCTGATAAGAAAAGCAAAACTTTTTCCAATTTCCACATTATTTTCACTACCCCTCTGTTTGTGGTATAGAGAAAGTATGTTATCGAAAGAAATTCTATGTTGAGTTTTCACTGGAATTGCTATACCCCCCACCCCTTCCCTTTGGTCGATTTGGCTGAAAATCAAAAGGGTTCTGGATACAGATATAAAATTTCGTTTCGATATATTCATGCTATCGGGATCATAGACCATATACATTTTTTTTTTTTTCATTTTTGAAAACAGTAGAATTTAAAAAATATGAATTTTATTTTCATAATTTCCGATTGCCGATTATATAACTACCCCTATACTCCGTAAAGTTGGGGAAGTGAAAGAATAATATAATACAGTAGAACCTCTATAAGTCGAACATCAAGAGAGACGCCAAAATTTTTTCGACTTATGGTGGATTTCGACTTAGGCGGATTTTGATTCGACTTTTAGAGGTTAAGATTCATTCTAACTAATTTTGAGTTAGAGAGGTGAAATAAATAAAAATTTAAGCTACAGAGGTAACAAACATATTTATATTTATTATAAATCAACATTATTTCAAAACATCCTTAAAATAAAAAATACGTAGTATATGTAGGTATTAAAAAAGGCAGTAATTTTTTTTTGCTTTAGATAATTGGTAATCCTATTTATTGTATACTCCTAAATTGTTTTCTAAGAAACAATGGTGTACATTGTCGGCAAATTCTTAAAGTCGGTAACTTATTCTTCTTCGAGCTATAGAGGTAATAAGTTTCAAATAAACGAGTTGTGGTTGTAAAATAAAACATTGCTAAGTTCGAGATACAGAGGTCCAATTTATTTTTTCGAGTTATAGAGGGAAAATATGTACCAAAATGGCATGTAGGGACTCACTGATTATTTCGAATAATAGAGGGTTGAGATTTCGAGTAATGGAGGTTTTGGGGCTTGAAGGGAAAGGAACAAAACTTTTTTTCGAGTTTTGGAGGTTTTCGACTTATCGAGGTTCGACTTAAAGAGGTTCTACTGTATATTATATTATACGCGGGAGCGCTATAGTTATAACTATTTACTGTATATATGTAGTTATTCCAAATAAGAATAACTCCCAGTCCCTGGAATTAAGATACTGAGAATTCCTAGCTTGCCAGGATATCCGTGTCCCAGATAAAAAAAAACCGAAGGGCCTACTGATAATTATCTAAAGGCGCATTTACACGGTTCATTCTTGGTGATCATCGCCAGTGATCCACTGAAGGTGAAACAAAAAGTGAATTCACTTTTTGTTTAGACGCTTCATCCAAAATGAATTGAATAGTGTTCACTTCAATATGGATGGACGACAATCAAGTTGTCCGTGTTGGGATAAATATTATTTGTAATTACTTAGCAGAGGAATTGAGAAATTATATAGCTAAAAAAAAAAATAGAAAGAAAAGACGCTGGTGGGTGAGAAAACAACAAATAGACGTGAATGTGCTACTCTTGACTTGTAGAAATGAATTCTTTACATGTTCACTTCTGTTGAATCATCGAAGTGAAACACATAAAAGTGAACGAAAAGTTGAACTGGTTCAACTTCGTTCATCGTTCCTCAGGAGTGATCACTATCGATGATTGGCTGTTTACACAGTTCATTTTGCATTCACTTTGAGTGATTCACCGACGGTGAACGCCAAAAGTGAACCGTGTAAATGCCTCTTAATGCACATAAATATTTAAACATTACACTGACAACGGGGGAGGGGGGGGAGGGGGGGGGGGGGTTCGTTGGTTCAAGATTTGGATGATATAGATGACGGAAGAGACTTACGGACAGTTGGCTAATTATTTTAGGGATGGGTATCGACCATCAAAACATCGATTATTTTACACTAGTTAATCGATACACTTATCACCAGTTCACCACAGAGGCACTGTGTTGTATCGATAGTCAATACGATAGTCTCCTCCCACTTTTTTAGACGAGTTGCACTTCGGATGAATAATAATTAATTCATTTTTCTTTTTTTTCTCTTGTTTTTCGGATGAGTTGTAATTTTAATTAAAAATTTAATAATCGTTAAATAATCATCGATTATTCGATTAATCAAACCTAGATGACATCGATTAAAAAACCACCGATTATTTTACCAAAGCATCGATTATTTCGATTAATCGATATCCATCCCCAAATTATTTCTAGACCACGTACACATATCACAATTTAATAAAGGAAAATTATAAAAACAGGAAAATTCATCGAACGATTGTCGATCGTCAGATTCATCTGTATGGGTACCTTAAAAGTGTCAACGTGACCTGTAAAAGAAAATATTTGACCATCGAAGAAAAACCGAACATCATTTGGCGGCTGGAAGAGGGCGAGGTCAAATTCTACAGAATCAAAAGAATTCGGTGTTTCCCACTCAACTATTCCTTCCGTGTTGGCCAATAAAGAAAATACAAAAAAACTTCTTGAGGGATATTTTTCTGTAAAGAAAATCGGAAGAGCCAACGTACTGATTTAGACAATGCCTTGCTGCAATGGTTTAAGGTTCATCGAAAGAAAAATGTTCCTATTAATGGACCGATTTTAATTTTTTTTTTTACTTTTTAACTAATTTTTTTTTTACTTTTTAACTAATTAATCAACTCTTTAATGTTAATAAGTGCTATTTTTTAAATAAATATAATTTGTTCTTAAGAAATTGAATTTTTTAAACCCTTATTCCATTGTTTTTCATTTGTTAATGCGATTGAGAAAAAAAAAAAAATTGATCATAACGGCCACTGGTTATAACGACCAGTTCCTTATCCCTTGGAGGGCGATATATAGACGCTTATTACTCTATTTGCAACAGAACACAAGAAAGTAATTACAGTACAAGGAATAGATTTGTGTTACAAAAATAAAGCCTTACTTAAAAAAAACTACCCCAGATATACGAAGAAGGTTCCTATAGGGGTAGTTCTGTAATCGGTCAGAAAGTGATGAGTTTACATAGGAATTTATGAATACAAATGATATTGACGACATATCGTGTGACCAGAACTCCATAAAAAAGATACCTACAGATTTTCAAGCCGTCCTTATGTCAGGTACTTGTTAAACACCCCCTCCCCAAACTTAAGTGAATAAAGCTGTGTAGGCAAAATTTAGGATTCCCACAGTAGAAGGCTCATGTCTACCTGAGTGACGAAAGAGCGCTCTGGTAGTAGGCGATATGACCTCGTAGTTAAAGCACGGGCTTGAGTCATAATAACTAACAAAATAACTCATACTCAGTGACCTATTAGTTAAACCCCAAGGATGTCACAATAAGAATCTAAAATCCCCCCCCCCCCCCCCCCCCCCCTGTGGCTAAAAAAGCAACATTCTATACCAAGAGTGGCCAACCCGCGGCCCGCATGGCACCGCCTTGAAACATTTTACAGCCCGTGAGATTCATCACAATTTTACAAAATATGTTTTATTTGTGCTATATTTTTGTTTTTAGTGTAATGTTTTTCAACAAATAAATCACTCAATTTTTTCTAATTTGAGAAATCTGGCACAAAACGTGAGCGCTTTTGGACCAATTGTCACCTGCTAATCGTTTTCTTCGAAAATGAAATTTACCATATTTGTATGAATAATAATAAAAACAATAATAATTCATTCTGTTTAAAATTGTCACTCTAAAAAATTGTTGTAGTGGGATATATAATTTTATATGCACCCCGCGGGATTATAATGCATTTGCAAAATGGCCCGCAAGATCATTTGGTCTGGTCACCTTTGTACTACACATCAGTCTAGTTATTGTAAACAACATACCTCCTGGATACCGCAAAAGAAACGTGAAGAAGCTTCCAAGTAGTTACCGTTAGCTGGGTCGAAGCACACTCAAATGTACAGATATCTGAAAGACATTGTATGAATATATAACAGACAATTTGTATTACACAATTGAAAGATAATTCTATATTGAATTCACAATAATTTCAAGTGGATATACATACATCATATAGAGTGAATCACAATATCAGCAGCTCTCATTATCAAGTACAATTGACATTCAGTCTAATCATACTAGGAGAGGTAGAACAGACCGGTGCGACCCCACCGACAGCATAACAGTGAGTGAGGGAAGTAGACACAGATCTCAGAACTAGGTGGGGGGGGGGGGGACAATTCTCCAGGAAATTGGACCCAAACCGTTTCTTAACAATTCGAATTTCAAACTTTTTTTTTTTTTTTTCATAAAATAATAAGTATTTATTTAAAAAAATAATTTTGAAAATAGTGTAGCAATATTGAAAAGAAATTGTATTATAAAAAAAAAAAGAAAATTAGTCTCGAAAAATTACATCATCTTGTGCAGCTCACGAGAACGTATTTATGAATCAAGACCGCTCGTTTAACTTAAACAAACATATTCTCACTAATAATCAGGGTTGCCACATTTTGTTTTGTACAAATAAAGTACATTGGTTATTAAAGGTAAAAAAAAAAAGTACATTGTGTCCAAATAAAGTTCTATTTATTTTACTTTATTATTTTGCTTAAAAACATATTTTTCATTACTTTTAGCAACTTATAACAAATAATTCTCACTGCTAAACAGCTCCACAGCATCTTTACAGTCGATATTTAAGTTAACGTAATAAGTAATTCATTTTTTGTCAGATTCAGGGACGCTTTGTTTCTTTCCTCTCGCCATTTGCTATTTATCACAGAAAAAACTCTCTCTGTGAACCTCAAAGAAATGATTTTTCCTCTTCCTTCTTCGCTGCTTTCACTTTCTTGGCAGCTGGTTCACGCGGCGACAGCTCCAGACAGACTCATGAAATATTGCGCAATATTTTGTGAGCCCCTCTCACACTGCGCTCTCATGCTACAAAATATTGACAGGTCCGCAAAAATTTTCTAAACTTTCAGAAAACTTTTGAACGCCCCACAAAATATTGAATACCTCTTTTTTTGCACAATATTTGTCCTGACACTCTCAATATTTTTTCACAAAACCGACATCTTTAAATTTTTGTGCAAACTTTTTTGCCCGTGTGAGGGCCCCTTTATTAAATACTTGCTGCCATTTTTGTGTAGTAGTAGACAATTCCGCAAAACCTTCACAGCGCTATACCTATATTTGACATTTGAGGTAGGATCCGTTCAAAAACGTTTATGTGGCTACCGCCACAGAGTACCATATATTCGTCAATTATCATCCTACCAGGTGCAGCACCAGAGTCCGGCATCCGCCTAGCAGACTGACATACGTCAGCCCTGGGGTACAAATAGGCCGGTCATCAGCGCTGCCGGGGAAGAGTTGTTAGGACATTGGTGTTCATTAAAACATCTGTTATTATTATTATGTTGTATTTGTATATTATGCATATGTTATAAAAATTAGTCTCAGTTTAGAAATGTCAAATAAAGTGAAATATGTTGTGCAATTTTGTCGTACTAATTTCTTAACAAATGTGACCACAGATATATAATGTCAGAAATTCTGCGTGGTTTTTCAGTGAAATTTCATCTTTCCGATTCTCCGTTTTTCATAGATTAAGGGCGCCGGTAGCTCAGTGGTATGCGTGCTTGCCTACTGAGATCAAGATCGCGGTTCAAAATAGGGCCGAGGCTCTTTCTTTATTTTATCTGGGAGGTAAAAAGAAAAAAAAACTTAAGCACGCCGTCCTTCTGATTGGACGTTAAGGGATGGTCACGAGTATGTAACAATGTCAGGTGACCCCTAAACTAGGTGAATAAAAATTTAGGGTAGGCAAAATTTAGGATTCCCATAGTAGAGACGGCCTCATGTCCACCAGAGTGTCGAAAGAGTGCTCTGGTAATAGGCGATATGACCTCGTAGTTAAAGCACGGGCTTGAGTCATAATAACTAACAAAATAACTCATACTCAGTGTTGAAACATTTATTACTTCGGAAGTTAATAGGCTTTTTTTTGTGTTAAGTCCCTTCCCTCTAATTCCATCTTTTCTTTGGGCAATTTGACTGAAACTGAATTGGTGTCTTCTTATAAGGGTTGTGCATACACACATGATGGAATATATCGTATAGAAGTTTCATATATGCAGTTAGTTCAGTAAGAAGTTATCATGTTCTTAGACACAGGCACACGTAGAAAGAGACAGGAAACTTCACTTCCCTTCTTGTACGAAGTATAGGAGACTTCCATTGTTATTCGAAGTACACTGGAAATCGCGTCTAACGATCGTGAAAGGAGAACGAAAATTAGGTCGTTATAAGCGATCGTCGTATTATCCAATAGGAGAGAAAAAATTAAATCAAAGTATATACATATAATACAAGATGGCCCAGATAAGCGGGCCACAAGTGAAATAACTCTTAAACGGTTAGAGATATAATAATTGTGCATAGGACTAAAGTTGTAGCACTCGCCGAGAGCTATAGTATGGCGTCCTCGAAAAGACAAAAATGACCCTTTTAATAGCTCAAACAGCCCTTCGAAGGGTGGGGTTCCCTTTTGAACCTTAAGTTTCAAAAGTTTTTTGACACCAAAAGTTTTTTTTTTCATATAAATCGATACGATATGTAGGTAATTGATACGATATGTAGGTAATTGATACGACATGTAGGTAATTGATACGATATGTAGGTAATTGTTACGATATGTAGGTAATTGATACGATATGTAGGTAATTGATACGATATGTAGGTAATTGATACGATATGTAGGTAATTGATACGATATGTAGGTAATTGATACGATATGTAGGTAATTGATACGATATGTAGGTAATTCTTATTTTATAATATATATGTTCTTATTAAGTAGAAAGTGAATATTTTCTACGATGGCAAAAACGCTAAATCCATCCTTTGGATAGAGAGCGCCGATAGCTCAGTGGTATGCATGCTTGTCTTCTGAGCTCAAGATCGAGGGTTCGAAACCCGACCGAGGCCCTTAGTTTATTTTATATGGGAGGTAAAATAAACTTAAGCACGCCTTCCTTCGGATGGGACGTTAAGCGATGGTCCCGAGCCTGTACGAACTCAGGTACTCGTTAAAGACCCCTACCCTAGGTGAATAAAAATTTAGGATAGGCAAAATTTAGGACTCCCACAGTAGATTCGGGCTCATGTCCACCAGAGTGACGAAAGACCGCTTTGGTAGTAGGCGATATGATCTCGTAGTTAAAGCCCCGGGCATGAGTCATAAAACCTAACCTAATCCTTTGGATATTTCGACAGGGATTTTCCGAAGAACTATACCGGAATAATATTTATAAACATTGAGCTTTAGCATGGAGAAGAGGGCCGGATATCCGGGATGTTACGACTTCGTTGCATTTTGAACCATTCCAAAAGTGGTTTTTCGAGGTCAGACTGAGTGGCTTTTTGGTTTCTTTTTGACTTAAACGATTTGCCATCGCAGATAGCCGCTTCTATTTCATATTTGTTTTTCCAAATCGTAAATATTGACTAATGACTCACTCCGTTTTACACTCCGAGTACAAATTACGAATTTGTCTTCTAGAGAAAAATAATTCCTTTTAGACATTTTTTTGTTTAATAAATAACAACGGTGAGCCTGTGTGGTTCGTGTTTGAAAGTTAAAACAAGACTAGTCAAGTCTCAAGTGTTAATAAAATTTTATTATATTTTAACAAAGGGAAGATAATCATAATAGAACAATAGTCGTAATAACCAATCTTTTTATGTCCACGGTTCCAAAAAAACACGTCATTATAACCGATCCGTCGTTGTAACCAATGTCGTATCCAGTTCATTTTACCTACATAAAGGTAGTCTGGGCCATGGGACAGACATTTTTAGACGCTAAAGGCGGTTCGTCGTTATAAGCGATGTCGTTATACGCTATTTTCAGTACAGGGGATAATTGAAAAATTAATAACTGCCAATGTAATGAATGTATCGACACAAAATTTAATATGAGGCTTCAGAAGCCACTGTGAAGGCAAATCCAAGGTAATCCAACATTGTAAAGCACTATAGAGACAGAAACAGAAGAAGTAATGTCTAAAAGACGTTGGCAACATTGGATAAACTACATACCAGGAAATCCTCTGCAGATTCCTAATTGGATTAACTCTTAAAACGGATTTTCAGGTTACTTAAGATAATAAGGATTAATCCGTAACTGGTGACGTGGATTTTTTGTAACGTAACTGGTGACGTGGGGTTATCTATACCCAGAACTTTTCCCCTCTCCCACGAGCTTAACTTGCGGGGTAAAAAAAAATATTTTAATTTTAATTAATTTAGTGACATGTATTTATGACCTCAAAAACATTTAAACAGAAAAAAAAAATTTCTAGGGCCCCAAACAATTTTTTTATAAAACTTGCCAATAAAAACCAATTTAAGCTATAGAGTTGCTAAAAATCCCAAAATATAATTTGCAACACCTTTTGGAATAAAAATTGCAGCAATACTCTATTATTTAAATATAATAAAAGTAAAAAAAAAATAAGAATTAAAAAAAAAGTTAATTTTTAATTAAAATTCTGACACATCATTCAGCACATTCTTTACAGACTGGAATCATACAACTTCCACATATTGGCACTTTGCAACCATTGCAGACTTTTTTTTTTTTTTTTGTCAGATCCTCTGGGGCACTTCTGGCATCTTACTTGTTTGTCCAAGTCTTCCGGTTTTTTCCATAGTATTTCGTTACCTTTTTTTTTTACTTTTTTTGGTAGAGGTTCATCATAATCAGACCCAGACGAAAAATCTGAGTCCAAAGTACGCGGCAGTGAAGTACTTGCCATTGGCGGTGATGTACTTGCCATAACCGATGGAAATTCGTCTTGTCAGTCAATTCTTGTTCTGAATCAGTTTGATGATCACTAACATAATCACGAGATACATCTTCATCACCACTGCACTCACTTGCTCCTTCAAGTATTGACCATCAGAAACGTTTTTTTAGATGCCATAACAATAAAATTACATGTAAAAATTATTCATAAAAAGTTATTTATGAACACAGTAGATAATACCAAAAACCCACAGAAAAAATAATAAAATAAAAAAATCGCGAAGTGCAAAAAAGTTACGTATCTGGTGACGTGGGGTGTAAAATACCCTGAACCTACATTTATTTGGAGCTGACACGAAATAACACACTAGAGAATCAAAACAATACACTAGGCAAGGAGGGCACAGACAAACTGGAAGGTACCTAGTCGGACAACAAGTTACCGCCACCCCTCTGGCCCCAGTGGTGAATCATAGTTTTCGCTGGGTATCACACACCCCACGTCACCAGTTACGGGTTAATGACATTTAACGTTTTTGCAGAGAGATTGTGAAACACTTAATAAATTATAAAGAAAACACGAATGTTTTTTTAAAATATTGTCTATTTCACAAAATATATGGGAGTACTTTCGGTATTGCTACCATCTTGAGCCATTAGTCAAATATTGACTTTTAACCCAAACGGTCGACTGGTTTTGGGCGGCAGCAACAAACTTATTGATTAATTCGTGGAGGGGAAGTACATGGGAAGTGAGTCACCGACCGTTGTTTTCGACCATTGTTGGTCGATTTAATTTTAGGACTCCTAGAAAAGAATCGGGCTCACTACATCGAAAGAGCACTCTGGTAGTAGGCGATATGACCTCATAGTTGAAGTCCGGCCATAGGTATACCGGGTGGGCTGGTTTTAACATCTTTCCTGTTAGCTCTACTCTGGTAGTAGGCAATATGACCTCATAGTTGAAGTCCGACCATAGATATACCGGGTGGGCTGGTTTTAACATCTTTCCTGTTAGCTCTACTCTGGTAGTAGGCGATATGACCTCATAGTTGAAGTCCGGCCATAGATATACCGGGTGGGCTGGTTTTGACATCTTTCCTGTTAGCTCTACTCTGGTAGTAGGCGATATGACCTCATAGTTGAAGTCCGGCCATAGATATACCGGGTGGGCTGGTTTTGACATCTTTCCTGTTAGCTCTACTCTGGTAGTAGGCGATATGACCTCATAGTTGAAGTCCGACCATAGATATACCGGGTGGGCTGGTTTTAACATCTTTCCTGTTAGCTCTACTCTGGTAGTAGGCGATATGACCTCATAGTTGAAGTCCGACCATAGATATACCGGGTGGGCTGGTTTTAACATCTTTCCTGTTAGCTCTACTCTGGTAGTAGGCAATATGACCTCATAGTTGAAGTCCGACCATAGATATACCGGGTGGGCTGGTTTTAACATCTTTCCTGTTAGCTCTACTCTGGTAGTAGGCGATATGACCTCATAGTTGAAGTCCGGCCATAGATATACCGGGTGGGCTGGTTTTGACATCTTTCCTGTTAGCTCTACTCTGGTAGTAGGCGATATGACCTCATAGTTGAAGTCCGACCATAGATATACCGGGTGGGCTGGTTTTGACATCTTTCCTGTTAGCTCTACTCTGGTAGTAGGCGATATGACCTCATAGTTGAAGTCCGGCCATAGATATACCGGGTGGGCTGGTTTTAACATCTTTCCTGTTAGCTCTACTCTGGTTGTAGGCAATATGACCTCATAGTTGAAGTCCGACCATAGATATACCGGGTGGGCTGGTTTTAACATCTTTCCTGTTAGCTCTACTCTGGTAGTAGGCAATATGACCTCATAGTTGAAGTCCGACCATAGATATACCGGGTGGGCTGGTTTTAACATCTTTCCTGTTAGCTCTACTCTGGTAGTAGGCAATATGACCTCATAGTTGAAGTCCGACCATAGATATACCGGGTGGGCTGGTTTTAACATCTTTCCTGTTAGCTCTACTCTGGTAGTAGGCAATATGACCTCATAGTTGAAGTCCGACCATAGATATACCGGGTGGGCTGGTTTTAACACCTTTCCTGTTAGCTCTACTCTGGTAGTAGGCAATATGACCTCATAGTTGAAGTCCGACCATAGATATACCGGGTGGGCTGGTTTTAACATCTTTCCTGTTAGCTCTACTCTGGTAGTAGGCAATATGACCTCATAGTTGAAGTCCGACCATAGATATACCGGGTGGGCTGGTTTTGACATCTTTCCTGTTAGCTCTACTCTGGTAGTAGGCGATATGACCTCATAGTTGAAGTCCGACCATAGATATACCGGGTGGGCTGGTTTTGACATCTTTCCTGTTAGCTCTACTCTGGTAGTAGGCAATATGACCTCATAGTTGAAGTCCGACCATAGATATACCGGGTGGGCTGGTTTTAACATCTTTCCTGTTAGCTCTACTCTGGTAGTAGGCAATATGACCTCATAGTTGAAGTCCGACCATAGATATACCGGGTGGGCTGGTTTTAACATCTTTCCTGTTAGCTCTACTCTGGTAGTAGGCGATATGACCTCATAGTTGAAGTCCGACCATAGATATACCGGGTGGGCTGGTTTTGACACCTTTCCTGTTAGCTCTACTCTGGTAGTAGGCGATATGACCTCATAGTTGAAGTCCGACCATAGATATACCGGGTGGGCTGGTTTTGACATCTTTCCTGTTAGCTCTACTCTGGTAGTAGGCAATATGACCTCATAGTTGAAGTCCGACCATAGATATACCGGGTGGGCTGGTTTTAACATCTTTCCTGTTAGCTCTACTCTGGTAGTAGGCAATATGACCTCATAGTTGAAGTCCGACCATAGATATACCGGGTGGGCTGGTTTTAACACCTTTCCTGTTAGCTCTACTCTGGTAGTAGGCAATATGACCTCATAGTTGAAGTCCGACCATAGATATACCGGGTGGGCTGGTTTTAACATCTTTCCTGTTAGCTCTACTCTGGTAGTAGGCGATATGACCTCATAGTTGAAGTCCGGCCATAGATATACCGGGTGGGCTGGTTTTGACATCTTTCCTGTTAGCTCTACTCTGGTAGTAGGCGATATGACCTCATAGTTGAAGTCCGACCATAGATATACCGGGTGGGCTGGTTTTGACATCTTTCCTGTTAGCTCTACTCTGGTAGTAGGCGATATGACCTCATAGTTGAAGTCCGGCCATAGATATACCGGGTGGGCTGGTTTTAACATCTTTCCTGTTAGCTCTACTCTGGTTGTAGGCAATATGACCTCATAGTTGAAGTCCGACCATAGATATACCGGGTGGGCTGGTTTTAACATCTTTCCTGTTAGCTCTACTCTGGTAGTAGGCAATATGACCTCATAGTTGAAGTCCGACCATAGATATACCGGGTGGGCTGGTTTTAACATCTTTCCTGTTAGCTCTACTCTGGTAGTAGGCAATATGACCTCATAGTTGAAGTCCGACCATAGATATACCGGGTGGGCTGGTTTTAACATCTTTCCTGTTAGCTCTACTCTGGTAGTAGGCAATATGACCTCATAGTTGAAGTCCGACCATAGATATACCGGGTGGGCTGGTTTTAACACCTTTCCTGTTAGCTCTACTCTGGTAGTAGGCAATATGACCTCATAGTTGAAGTCCGACCATAGATATACCGGGTGGGCTGGTTTTAACATCTTTCCTGTTAGCTCTACTCTGGTAGTAGGCAATATGACCTCATAGTTGAAGTCCGACCATAGATATACCGGGTGGGCTGGTTTTAACATCTTTCCTGTTAGCTCTACTCTGGTAGTAGGCAATATGACCTCATAGTTGAAGTCCGACCATAGATATACCGGGTGGGCTGGTTTTGACATCTTTCCTGTTAGCTCTACTCTGGTAGTAGGCGATATGACCTCATAGTTGAAGTCCGACCATAGATATACCGGGTGGGCTGGTTTTGACATCTTTCCTGTTAGCTCTACTCTGGTAGTAGGCAATATGACCTCATAGTTGAAGTCCGACCATAGATATACCGGGTGGGCTGGTTTTAACATCTTTCCTGTTAGCTCTACTCTGGTAGTAGGCAATATGACCTCATAGTTGAAGTCCGACCATAGATATACCGGGTGGGCTGGTTTTAACATCTTTCCTGTTAGCTCTACTCTGGTAGTAGGCGATATGACCTCATAGTTGAAGTCCGACCATAGATATACCGGGTGGGCTGGTTTTGACACCTTTCCTGTTAGCTCTACTCTGGTAGTAGGCGATATGACCTCATAGTTGAAGTCCGACCATAGATATACCGGGTGGGCTGGTTTTGACATCTTTCCTGTTAGCTCTACTCTGGTAGTAGGCGATATGACCTCATAGTTGAAGTCCGGCCATAGATATACCGGGTGGGCTGGTTTTAACATCTTTCCTGTTAGCTCTACTCTGGTAGTAGGCGATATGACCTCATAGTTGAAGTCCGACCATAGATATACCGGGTGGGCTGGTTTTGACATCTTTCCTGTTAGCTCTACTCTGGTAGTAGGCGATATGACCTCATAGTTGAAGTCCGACCATAGATATACCGGGTGGGCTGGTTTTAACATCTTTCCTGTTAGCTCTACTCTGGTAGTAGGCGATATGACCTCATAGTTGAAGTCCGACCATAGATATACCGGGTGGGCTGGTTTTAACATCTTTCCTGTTAGCTCTACTCTGGTAGTAGGCGATATGACCTCATAGTTGAAGTCCGACCATAGATATACCGGGTGGGCTGGTTTTAACATCTTTCCTGTTAGCTCTACTCTGGTAGTAGGCGATATGACCTCATAGTTGAAGTCCGACCATAGATATACCGGGTGGGCTGGTTTTAACATCTTTCCTGTTAGCTCTACTCTGGTAGTAGGCGATATGACCTCATAGTTGAAGTCCGACCATAGATATACCGGGTGGGCTGGTTTTGACACCTTTCCTGTTAGCTCTACTCTGGGAGTCCTAAATTTTGCCTATACAGGTTCAATTACCTATCTAAAGTAATGGGTCTTTAACGACTTTGACATCGCACAGGCCCAGGGACGCCATTTGACGTTCCTTTCGAAGGACGGCATGCTCAATCAAATAGAATACATATGGACCCCAGACGGGTTTGAACCCGCAATTTTTAGCATGGTAGGAAGCACCACTATCTTATCTTTAAGCTACCGATCCTTCGAGCTTTGGTAGAAGTCACAAAAACAAAGAATAATAGTTCTCAATTTGATCCCGATTTACCAATGTGTAAAAAAAAATATTTAAGAATTTTTTAAAATAATTTGGGGCTTTTAAAGTGTCCTGTCATTTTTGGAAAACATGAAGTTACAGAGAAAGCTCAAAGTGAAATAACTTCTCCTATACTCTACACATATACATACACATATGTATGTATGTACACCTGCGAAAGTAAAATACGAAGTTATACAACTGAGGATGATTCACCTGTAGACGTGCCTCCACATATTCGATATAAAAATGTTTTTTGCATTTCCGAACTTCTGTAGAAGATGACTCATTAGACTGATACACGTACACTCGTGTCAGCCTTGAGTGGCACAGCCCTTCATGTTATTTGCTCCCAATGACGTTCGGATTTATATTGCGCTCGACGTAGGGTCAAGAGGTGTCATTTGAATACTTCATGTAGGGTTATGAGTCATAATATTATAAATACTGAAAAATAATTACGTATGAAATTTTTGAAAACATAATTCGAATATACATACATATATGTATGTAGTTAGTTGTTATGACTCATGCCCGGGCTTTAACTACGAAGTCATATCGCCTACTACCAGAGTGCTCTTTCTTCACTCTGGTGGACATGAGCCCGAAACTTTAACGAGTACCTGACATCGTACAGGCTCAGGACTATCGCTGTACGTCACATCCGAAGGACGGCATGCTCAAGGTTTTTCACTTTCTAAATAAAAAATATTAAGTCTCGGTCGGGTTTCCAACCCGCGATCTTGAGCTCAGTAAGCAAGAATGCGACTTTTTAAATGAATTCTAGTTAAATAAATTGTGTTGATACATTTTAATATGACGGCCAGCTACTCAAAATTGCATTTTTAGCATAATGTTAACGCTACGTGTTGTGAATAATTAATTTTATGCTGCCTCGCAAATGACCAACTAGCTTCTTTGAAACAATACACGGTCGAGTATGTTCACGGAGCCAGCTGTCATCGGTATATTCGACGTCCATGGTCGACCAGAACCGGGCATATGGACGCCAACTTGACGATCCTTATGACGCTTATATCTGGAGGCTGGACACCCTTCAGAAAAGAAAGGATGGAACGAAATTTGAATAAATAGGAGATATGTAGACAGTAAGTTTGCAATATCATACAAAACTGATAACTATAACGATTACATAGGTTTCCTCTCTAGCCAAGATAACTCCTATTCTGCCACCCAAACAATCCTGAAATCCCCCTCCTTCTCTCTCTTATCCTGTTGAAAGTCGCCAATGACTCCTGTGCTAGAGGTCTGACGGAGACAAAGCTCAAATATTCGCATCCCACTAAGTTAATGTTTTCACATCCTGACTCCAACAGAATGAATGTATCGAATTTTATAAGTGTATCAAGAACCGATTGATTTTCAGCCAAATCAACCATAGGGAAATAGGGGGGGGGGGGGAGGGGGGGGGGAAGGGTTAAAACAAAAACTCTAATACTATTTGTCCACTAAGTCATCGGTGAATCATCGGCTCTGTACTTCCCCACCAAGGATTAATCAATTACGTTTTCGCTCTCCCTCCAAAGCCAATCTACCGTAATAAATACTGTATCGATATATTCATTACATCGGCAGTTAGAATTATCTTAATAAATACTGTATCGATACATTCATTACATCGAGCGTTATTAGGGTATTTAACTCGATACCCCTTTTTACTGGTCCTTCTCCATGCCGGTTAATTAATAGGTGCCAACCTTATGAGGTTTTGAATTTAAATAAAAATTTTTATGTCGATACATTCATTAAATCGGCAGTGTATTGGGTTTTTTGAGTTAAGCCTCCCCTGTTAGCTCCCCTCCCTTTCTGGTAATTCCGCTGAAAATTAATAGGTGTAGCTTTCAATTTAAATATAAAATTTCATGCCAATACATTCACTACAACACCAGTTATAAGAGTTTTTGTGTTAAGGCTTCTCCATTACCCCCCTCCCCTTTAGCCGATTCAGCTAAAAATTAATAGGTGTCGTCGTTAGAGGCCTCTGAATACACATATGTACATACATATGTATAAAATTTTGTAGGGATACATTTTTTCTATCGGGAGTTATCCTGTTCACAGACATACAGACTTTTTTTTCAGGTCAGATTAGGTTTTATGACTCATGCCCGGGCTTTAACGAGGTCCCATCGCATACTACCAGAGCGCTCTTTCGTCACTCTGGTGGGCATGAGCCCGACTCTACTGTGGGAGTCCTAAATTTTGCCTACTCTAAATTTGTATTCATATAGGGCAGGGGTCTGTAACGAGTACCTGATACCGTACAGGCTGGGGACCATCGCTTAACGTCCCATCCGAAGGACGGCGTGCTCAAGTTTATTTTACCTCCCAGATAAAAAAAACTAATGGCCTCGGCCGGGTGTCGAACCCACGATCTTGAGCTCAGAAGGCAAGCACGCAGACCACTGAGCTACCGGCGCCCTCCTTTTTTTTTTTTTTTCTTCATATTTGGGTTCTGGAGGTCGGAAAACGTCAATTCAATAACGAATTAGTGACCGATTCTATAACTTCTCCAATACCCGGCCCTGTTCGCTGTGAGAAGGTTAACAATTGCACAATAATGTGTAACATAGTATGACTCACCCATTGTGCGAAATTAGACAAAGCCTTTCTGTTTAATATCGTCAAATTAAATTCAATTTCAACTAATATTGGTTTATGTCTGTGAATTACAGATATTGTTAGAAAATAGTTTTCCCTTATCAGCTTACAAAGGCACCGCCTTAAGACTTTTTTTGTATTAGCTATCTCAATGAAGACGCTATCCTACTGACGTCAAGATCGCGGGTTCGAAACTCGGCTGAAGCCCTTAGGTTTTTTATCTGGGAGGTGAGAATTGGTGAAGAAAAATTTAGGGTACCTAGGCAAAATGTAGGACTCCTATAGGCTCATGACTACCATAGTGATGAAAGAGCGGTCTGGTAGTAGGCGATATGACCTCGTAGTTAAAGCTCGGGCATGAATCATAATAACTATCTTCGTTATTAGCTAGAATCAGCATCTTAGGTAGGTACTTAAATTAGTTATGCCACGTTTACACTGTGTAGCCCAGCTATGTACATACATAGTATGTATATGTAGCTGAGCTACTTACATACATATGTATATAGCTATGACTGAAAATGACGTTTCGTTTCGTTGTGTAGCTGCAGCACCTGTATGAGCAGGTACTTGATGACATCAACCAGTTTACTTCGAGATGGCAAGCACACAACTGACGAGCGTCTTCGGGTGACAGCTATATAGCTGGGCTACAACAAAAAACGCGCTTTCTAAAAACGCTCGTTTAATACTCTTGGACGGGCAGAGGAAGATTTCAAATCTATCCGATCCTCTTCTTCTATACATTCGAATTACATCGGCTACGGTGCTTTTACTCCGGCCTACCAAACCACCGATTTTGCGGACACTTAATCCTTTTTCATAATTAAAAATTATTATCTGTTGAACTTCAACAAAAGAAGTTCGACCCATCTTGACAGCAGGAAATACAAATAACTACTGAATGTAGTAATATAAGGATATAAACACATTTTATTTGTTTCGGTATTAGCGGTTGGTTGAGAAGGGATTAAAGATCATGATCAGAGTCGCTTTTGTTTACAAAACAAACAACAGGTGTCCAGAAAATTTTGTTACGTGAATTACTTGTCTTCAATTGGGGGGAGGGGGGAGGGGGGGGGGGGGGGGGGGGGGGGGTTATAACTTATGTGATGATTGTGACGGAGAGGGACGAAACAAAGACGTCAAGTTTATATTACTTTAAAATAAGAACGTAGACAATTTTCTACAAATTTATTTCATGCGAATTTTTTTAACGTTAGTATTTTAATAAATTCAGGTTATTAAAGTAAAATAACATATTTAAATAAAATACATTTTATGTATAAAATATTGTACATATATTCAACATACGTATTCTACATACATACGTTATATTTCGATGTGCGTCAACAAAACAGTAATTTTTTATACCGACAGAAGGTAACCTATAAATTACTGCGCGCGATTTCGTTCTCAACTTTCCTTGTTTCGTTGTGTGGTACCAAATTTGTTTTATTTCCATTGCATATATGAATAGTTTGTACAATATTAGTAAATGTTTTGTGATTTTTACAGCAACAATAGGTGTACATAATTTTTAAAGGAATAAACAAATTGAGGTTAGGGTAAAGGCACTAGTAGTAGACACTATAGCAGTATTATTCACGTTTATTATTTTTTTGTAGGTAATATGTACTGAAAGTTTCATTCCAAATGTTTAATTCTATATATTCATATTCTTATTCATAACATAGAAATGGTTTGAAAATTGAGAATTTCACTACATTAATTTATTTATAATTATAAAATCAAAGACAAGTTTTTCTCCAGTAGTAGACACAGCCAGACCCTGTAGTAGACACCCCCTGTCATCTACTGGATCTAGTCGTCAGAAAGCTTAGCGCTCACTTCCATTGTGTGTTTCAATGTAAGACTAATTCAACCGCATTCAAAACGAATTTAAGAAGTTGTTTCCAATAGTAGACACATGTGTCTACTATTGGAAAACCATTGATCTCATGAACTAAAAGTAGACACTATCATTTATTATGTCATATCGCTTTTAAAATGCAATAACAAGAAACTAATTTTCATCTACTGAACCAACTTAACCACTTAACCACAAAAACATTTGATATCCTCTAAAAGGAAGCAGAGGACATATAATAGAATCACCTTGCCTTCTAATGGTACTCCACTGCCACGGAAGAAGATAGCAGACTGCTCAGTGTACTCACTTGTCAAAATGGCATGACAACCACGGCCTATGTGATATTGGCAGGAAATTTCCCTGATCAACAGCTCAGATCCTAAGCTTGATTTTGCCACCGATTTTTGAATCTTCCCTTGGAATAAACTCTTATTTTTTAGAGTTCAAGTTCAACATGTCTACTACTGGCACATTGTCTACTACTGGTGCCTTTACCCTAACTAAAAAATCGTCAATGTATGTTGTATCATATATATGTACATATGTATAAAGCTGAAAATGTCTGTGCGTTGTACCGCTATAACTCACGAACGGCTTGATGGATTTGATTAAATTTTTTTAAATTTGTTCGTCATCGTCTGTGGAAGGTTATAGGCGTATTAGTACCTCAATATCTGGTCCATCCCAGCATCCACCCACGCAATCTTTGTAACTCAAAAACCACTGCAATGATTAATGAGGAATCTTTTTGAATAGATAAGTTTTATCTACCGGAAGGTTAAGGTCTATTTTTTAATCAACCCCTGGTCCATCCCAGCATCCACTCACGCAATCTTTGTAACTCGAAAACCATTGCAACGATGAATGAGAAATCTTTTTGAATAAATTAGTTTTAGCTCCAATGCTAGCGTTACTACAGTTGAAGGACTATAAGCCTTATTCCGTATGAATAATTGAAAATTATAACATCATGAATGTACTGTCGAGGAACTGAATAGCCTTATAGGAGATATTGGGAGAAAAGTCAAAGTTCCCCGGGCAACGCCGGGTATTACTGCTAGTTTATGATAAATTGAAGTTTTATAATTTTTAGACAATTTAGTAGGTACTACCTACTCTTAAAAAAAAATTTCAGTTTAAATTGGGGGGGGGGGGTGAAAAATTACGTCACGTTTAGGGGGGGTTCAATTAAATGTGACCAATTGTGACACCTCAAAATTGCGTGACGTAGTTTGTGAACGGCCTCTTAGGTAAATCGGCAATTATTAGGGTTTTTTGATCGAATCGAATTTCTTAACTATAGGTACCTAGTTAATCCTTATATGAAAATGAAAATATATTTTATTATTCTGGGACCGAGGTCCCCTAAGAATAAATACATACAGAGAGTGATGAAAATGAAACAATGAAATATAGTATCAGAACAAAGAAATAAAAAGATAGGTAGGTAAATAAAAATTAGTGCTACATTGGAGGAAAACTATACAACTAAAAAATAGATAAACAGGAAATAGAAAAACAGGAAAAAACATAAAATTAACAACTTCTATATGATGAAACAAAATAAATAAAAGTATCTACAAAAATAAAAGAGAAAAAGTAAAAAAGAAAAAAAGCAAATCTATAAAACTAAGAAAGAGATAAAATTGATAATATATATAAATATAAATCGACCGAGCATAGTACGGTGGTTGATTATAAAAGAGAAGGAAGGATGCCCAGCCAAGGTTAAAAATAAAATTAATTTAGAAAGCAGAAAATAAGATAAGATAAAAAATAAATAAATGCATATTAAAAATATATAAATGTGTAAATGAGCCAAAAATCAATATTATTGATTATGAACGAATAATTTAGAAAATATGATAAAAAAAATATAATAAAACTAGAGAATGACAAAGACAAGAAAGAGATAGAAAAAAAAAAAAAAAAATCGGGGGAAAAGTGATTAGAATGATTAGATAATTAAGGTTGACGAATTAGAGATTACGGGGGAGAGATCAAAGAGGAGTGGATTGTTTGGTGAAGAGGAATTGGAATAGTGAGGATTTGAAGGAAGCCACGGAAGGAGAGTGACGGATTGGTGGAGGCAGGGAGTTCCAAAGAGAGGAGGCCTGGACAAGGAATGAATTGTGGAAGGCTGAGGAGCGATGGGAGGGGATGAAGAGGTCTGAAGGACGGGATCTAGTGTGCCTCTGGTGAACCGAGGACTGGAATTGAAACATTTGGTAGAGGTAGTAGGGTTCTTTGGATTTAAGCATTAGGAAGAGGAAGGAGCCTAGGAGGTAGTTTCGGCGGTAGGAGGGTTTGAGCCATTTCAACTCGGAGTACCAGGGCGAAATATGAGCGTCTCTAGGGACATCGAAAACAAATCTGACATGAGCGTTCAGGATTCGCTGGAGTTTGATATCGAGTCCCTTACTCAGATCATTATAAACCAGGCACCCGTAGTCGAAATGGGGGAAAACAAAGGATGATACGAGGAGTTTCCGGGAGTTTTGAGAAAGAGAGTGACGGGAACGTTTAAATTGTGCAAGAGATTGGAACGATTTACGGGAAATATAGGATACGTGGTCTTTCCAGGAAAGGGTTTGGTCGAGGATGATACCCAGGTTTTTTACTCTGCTAGAGTAGTTAATGTTGGTGTTGTCCAGAGTCAAGAGAGGGGGGTCAGTTAAGTTATTGAGAAGTTTTTTGTTACCTAATATTATCGCTTGAGTCTTGTGAGGATTAAGGAGGAGTTTGTTCTGTTTGGCCCAGGAGGATATGGAATTGATGTCATCAGATATTTGCGAGTATGCGGTAGGGAAACTGGAGGGGTGAAAGGATAAATAAATCTGCAGATCATCCGCGTAGAGGTGGTATTTACAGAATTTTATGTGTGGAGGAAGATCCAAGAGGAAAAGGGAGAATAGGAGCGGGGAAAGAGAGGATCCTTGAGGAACTCCTGAGTGGAGAGGAAGCGAGGATGAGGCGGGAGAGTTGGGGAACTTGACGGACTGGGAACGATCTGCAAGGTAGGACTGGAGCCAGAGGAGGACATTATTGGAGAGAGGGAGACTGGCCACCTTGGAGAGGAGGATGGAGTGGTCCACGGAGTCAAAGGCTTTGGAAAAGTCGAACAGTACTAGCAGAGTAAGTTGTCTAGCGTCAATGGCCTGTCGGAAGTCTTCTGTTAGTTTCAGTAAAGCAGATTGAGTCCCATAACCGGGTCGAAAACCAGATTGGAAAGGGTCGAGGAGTTTGTTGGTAAGAAGGAAATCTGAGATTTGGGAATGAACTATACGCTCTAAAGGTTTGGATGTGGAACACAGAAGGGAGATAGGGCGAAAGTCTTTAGGAGCTTCAGGATTAGGGACTTTGTTGAGAGGAAGTACAAATGCTTCTTTCCAGGCGGAAGGGAAGACGGAGTTTTGAAGGGAGAAATTATAGATATGTAAGAGGACTGGGAGTAGGACTGGTAAGCAAGTTTTAAGGAAGAGGAGCGGGATGTCGTCAGGGCCAAGGGCATTAGAGCTACTATTAAGGATGATCTTTAGGAGAGTGTCAGGGTAAATATATGAAAAGAAAAAATTATTTGAATCGAAGGGCTGGGGAGATGTAATCTCAGCTGGAGACGCTAGTGGAGTATATGTAGGTAGGATTACATTTTCGGTCTTTACTTCGTGGCTTCAACACACAGACTGACGCCAAATTGACGATTTGGATTGAACGTGTGATACCTCGCTATATTTCCATCAATCATGCCTGGATCGCAAAACTGGATTGAACTGATACAAGATTGAACGTGTAAGGTCCGTCTTAGAGGTTACACGATCAGTCCAGACTGACATCAGTCTATCTCCAAGAGTCGGTCAAGTAACACCTCTTGCTTCTTTAATATTAATATTATTATGGACTGCAATAAAAAAAAAACGTGTATTGCAATAATTGCTGCATTGTCTGCAAAAAGACGATTAAAAAGAAAACGATGGGCTAAAGAATGGTTACTGAAAAGAGATGTTTATACGCATTTAAACTTTGTGAGAGAAATAAGAGGCACTGAAGATGAGGATTATGAAAATTATTATCGTATGAAAGATGCTTGTTTTGATAGCTTGCTCGTAATGGTCAAACCATTTTTGACAAAACAAGATACACGCATGAGAAAGGCGATAAGTGCAGAAGAGAAGCTGGCTGTAACCTTACGATTTCTTGCTACTGGGAGGAACATGAAAGACCTGAGATTTTCGGCTATAATGTCCACAGCTGCTATTGGCCAGGCTATAATGGACACTTGTGAAGCGCTATTTTATTCCCTTCAGTCTCATATTCAGGTAAGTGAATTTAACATATTTTTTTTAAACGAAAGTATTTATTAAAATAATATAAAAATATAAATTAAAAGAAGTAAGTAAACAATATATGTGAATAGTTAGAAAATAAAAAAATTAAGCACTTATAGCACGAGCAAATAATGTACCGGTAGTGTACTCAGGTTCACTACTTTCAGGTCTCAAAGCGAAATAAACCGGTTCGTCCGGTGTTGTGACTTGTATCATGGTAGGAGGTGGCTCCGAAGAGGAGCCACTTCTTACATCTCCACATGGAGATGTAACGTTTATTTGAACTGAATGTCTATTCAAATTGCCCAACTCTGCCTCAAATAATACATCATTTATTGCTTTTTTGGCAAACAGTTTTTGAGTCGGGTCGAGTCGATCCAAAGTTTGTGCCCAGTTGCATTGAGTTGCTAGTATTTCCTTTTGGTTCAGATTTTGATAAATATGCGACAGCTTTAACCAACAACTCGTTTTGCTTGTTGATTAGACTTTTCCTAACTCTGGTCGAAGGTCGTGGTGGAGGAAGAACTGCCTTAACTGAGGAAATTGAGGTACATGCTTTTAAAGAAGTGCTTTCTTGAGATTTTGTTACTTCTGTCTGTGCTTCAGCATCTTCTTCATTATCGCTTCCAATAATCTGTAAACATAATATTTGGTTATTATTATAACAAAATAATAATTTGGTTAAAAATAATAGATTTGTAATTTCTTTTTGTGTTTCAGATGCCAACAACAGAGGAAGAATGAGAAAAAATTTCTTCCGATTTTGGAGAAAAATACCAGTTCTGGAACGCGATAGGAGCCTTAGATGGAAAACATGTTGCTATTCAAAAACCGGCACATTCAGGAGCATTATACCACAATTATAAGGGTTATTTCAGCATAGTTCTTAGGGCATTAGCAAATTCGAACAAGGAATTTATAATGATAGATGTTGGAGCTAATGAACGTATATCTGATGGCGGTGTATTATTCTACACTAAATTCTGGGAAAAGTTTACAAAAGGCGAATTGAATATACCAGATTGGTCACCATTGCCAAATACAAATGAAACATTTCCTTATGTTTTCCTATCTGACGAAGCTTTTGCACTAGGCATAAATTTAATGAAACCATTCCCGCAAAGTGCGTGTACTGCTAACCAATCTACATTTAACTATCGATTGTCAAGAGCTAGGTCAGTTGTTGAAGGCGCTTTTGGTATATTAAGATCTAAATTTGGAATCTTCCAAAAAGCTATATGTTTTGAGCCTAAAAAAGCAGCAACCACAGTGGCAACTTGCTGTTATTTACATAATTATTTGCTTAAAACTCAGCCGCGGCTTTATATGGCATCAAATTGGAGAATCACAGCACCGGATGAAGTTATTGATTTCTCTGATTTGCAGCCCAGTGGAAATAGAAATTCATCAAAGGATGCAAAAAGTGTCAGGGAAAAATTTTGTAACTACTTCAATAACGAAGGAAAACTGCAGATACGTAAAAATGACTAAAATAAAAAACAATGATGTTTTAGTAACCTATAAGAAGTAACCCAAAATAAAACCATAATTACTTTTTTATTTTATGAGTTTGAGTTCATTAGAAAAATTATGAAATATTTATAATAACATAGCTTTAAATTAATTTGTGTACCTTACCTTAGTAAAAATATATGTATTTCTAATGAAAACTAATAAGTGTATAGATTCTTACCTGGGGTTTCTCAAACTTGTTCAAAAAATGAAGATATTCGAAGGTCCAACTCTTCCTCACAATGTGTACACGCCGAAGAGTTGGACCTTCGAATATCTTCGATGATGATGTCATCATCTGCCCCAACACCAGATCTTCTAGACTGTTCTATTTTTTTCAGATCCCGACGATAATTGGAGCATAGAGTATTTATTTTTTTTTTTACATCCTCTACCGTGGATGCCGGTTTGACTTTTTTAAAAATAACAAGCAACTTTTGTAGAGATTCATGTCTCTTATATTTATTTACATAAAACCTATGGGTTTTATCCCATAAGAGAGGCAACGATTCAAGATTTAATATATACTCTTTCTCCGGTTCCAATGATGGAGGAGGTGTCGTGGCAGGATTAATTTCGCAGCTGGGAGAGTGGGATATACCGGAACCGTCCGTCTCCATCGCTGTCTCAGCTGTGACTGACGCCAGACTGATAAGAATGTAGCTACACGATCAGTCTTGTATCAGTTCAGTCAAGACTGATGGAAATTATCAAAATATTTAAAAATCCATCAGTTCAGTCCATCAGTCAACGCAATAAACGATCAGTTTCCCGTCAGTCTGACCAAGGTCACGGACTGAACTGTTGCCAGATTGAACGTGTAACACCCTTCTAAGAGTTAAATAGGTAATCGTTAAGAAATTCGATGTTCAGTTTTCACCGGAAATTCATTTTTTCCTAATTCCAAAAATGAAAAAAAAAAAAATAATAATAGAAAAAATTAGATTTTAGTAAATAGTGGGGAAGTACCTATATTGCCGGTGAATCTTTCTTGTGTTACAAAATACCGTCAGATTTCAATCGATAATAACTACGAGACTAATAATGCCATAACAACGGTTGAGGTCACAATGGATAGAGCATGTCTGTTGTGCAGTGTTGGTTTTGCCTGTGAAGTTATCGGGCTAGTGTGGGCGCCGGCGGATGATTGTTGCGAATTAGCGTTGTGTAAAATTAGAAATTAGTGTAGCGTGATAACGCGTTTAGATAGGACGTTGATTCGGGTGACATTATAAAGAGCTTGAGGAGCACTACTAGGACTCGAAAGTGAAAAATATTCGCAGAAATAGGTATATGTTAGGACTCAAAGTGAAACAATAAAAATATTTGCCGAAATATATGTAAAAATCGGTATTAAATTGAAAATTGCAAAAAAATTAAAGATGTCTCATATGAATCGTAAATATGCGCGGAATTATAGAAAACGCAAATCAGAGGAAAGATCGCATCAAAAGGAATTTTAAAAAACCTAAAAAGTCTAGTGCCGAGCAAATTGCAAGAGCTACGGCAGCATCGAAAAGAAAATGAAAAACATTAAGGTGTGAGGTGTACGTTACATTAGCTACCACAGACCATTGCTACATGCAATAAACTTGTGATTTATCTATTCTGTAACCATACTCTGTATAACCATTGTATTAAAGAGATTGATAATTAAATTACATATTAATACGAAACACTTGTTATAATTTTATCCCGACGTTTTCACGGAAAATCTACGGCGTGGACCTTGCCTACGCCTTAATGTGTTTTTCTTTAATTTTAGGTTCCTCGAGGAACCTCTAAATCTGAAACTCTGTAAACACACTTTTAGCCACTATTTATAATCGAAATTTGAAAAAGAGACTTTTTTCGTTTCTCGTTAATGTTCATGTGTTACTTTCTAAGAAAAAAAACATATGTTTTGAAATAATTTTTTTCTTTTGTATTTTAATTTGTTGACAATGCTATTCCTCCACATTTTTTAGAATATATATATATATATTCTTTTATTTATTATTTTCCACGTTTTTCTTTACCAAGTGGAGGCTGCCCAGAATGGTAATATGACATGTGGTCTCCCCTGCAGTTCCTCCTATCCGGTGTTCTTCTTCTACTTGTGACGGCTGCTCCGGGCTCCGCAGCCCCTCCGGAGTGTTCTTCCTGCGAGTCGCCCAATGTACGGACAGTTCTCTTCAAGACGACAGACCTCGTCAAGGAGTGTTGGAGTGACGATGAGCTGGCACTACTCTACAGTCGTCGTCTTATGCAGGTATCTCTGGACCTGTATGTTAACATTAATTTTTTTTAAAAATTATTATCGGGCCTTGGTGGCACATGTGGGCTAGAGCGTAGGGCTTTGATCTCACCATGGTTTGCGGGCCGCCGCCCGGTGACACTGGGTTGCCAATAACCGCCAGCTTGATCTCACCATGGTTTGCGGGCCGCCGCCCGGTGACACTGGGTTGCCAATAACCGCCAGCTTGATCTGACCATGGTTTGCGGGCCGCCGCCCGGTGACACTGGGTTGCCAATAACCGCCAGCTTGATCTGACCATGGTTTGCGGGCCGCCGCCCGGTGACACTGGGTTGCCAATAACCGCCAGCTTGATCTGACCATGGTTTGCGGGCCGCCGCCCGGTGACACTGGGTTGCCAATAACCGCCAGCTTGATCTGACCATGGTTTGCGGGCCGCCGCCCGGTGACACTGGGTTGCCAATAACCGCCAGCTTGATCTCACCATGGTTTGCGGGCCGCCGCCCGGTGACACTGGGTTGCCAATAACCGCCAGCTTTATTTGTTTTTTTATTTATTCTTTATTTGACCAACAAGAATAATCATAAATAATAGGGCGAGAAGGCGCCGGTAGCTCAGAGGTTAGCGTGCTTCCTTACTGAGCTAAAGATGGCGGGTTCGAAACCCGGCCGAGGTCCTTACAATATTTTCATAGGAGGTGAAAAAACCTTGAGCATGCCGTTCTTCGGATGAGACGTTAAGGGATGGTCCAGAGTCTCTACGATGTCAGGTACTCGTTAAAGACCCCTACCCTACGTGAATAAGGATTTAGGGTAGGCTAAATTTAGGACTCCCACAGTAGAGTCGGGCTCATGTCCACCAGAGTGACAAAAGAGCGCTCTGGTAGTAGGCGATATGACCTAGTTAAAGCCCGGGCATGAGTCATAAAACCTAATCTAACGACCCACCCTCCCCTCTTAAAGTAGTCAGTGAATCACCTGCTTTGTACTTCCCCAGCAAGATTAATTCAATTATGTTTTCGCTCTCCCTACAAAGGCAATCGACCGTTTGGGCTAAAACTCACTATGGGCTACCCCCCCCCCCCCCCCCCCCCCCCCCCCCGCATCGAATTTTTGACCGATTATACAACTTCCCCTATACTATGTATAGCTGAGAAAGTAAAATGGAGTAAACTTGATATTGACTGGGACTTAATACTTATGTAGTACTTGACTTGTTTCTTGTAGGAGCTGCTTCCGAAGAAGTTGCCATGTCGGATTCCCATTCTGCTGGACTACTTCAAGCTGGCTCTAGAGACAGTTCGCGAACTCACCTGCTCCCCTCAGACACACAAACTGGTCGTATCCGCCATGGCTGACACCTTTGGAGGATACATACAGGTATATTATTATGACTGTGTGATCGAAGGTCAAAGATCCTTAACGAAACCTTACAACAAGTATTTGACGTCTGTCCCCCCGATATCTGGGAAACTAATGAAACGATACTATTGAAACTTTGCTCAAAATTAAAAGGTGACAAGTAGACCTGGTAAGAAATAGTTTTGTAAGCGAAAAAAATCATGCCCTGGCTTCAACTACGAGATCGTATCCGCCATGGCTGACACCTTTGGAGGATACATACAGGTATATTATTATGACTGTGTGATCGAAGGTCAAAGATCCTTAACGAAACCTTACAACAAGTATTTGATGTCTGTCCCCCCGATATCTGGGAAACTAATGAAACGATACTATTGAAACTTTACTCAAAATTAAAAGGTGACAAGTAGACCTGGTAAGAAATAGTTTTGTAAGCGAAAAAAATCATGCCCTGGCTTCAACTACGAGATCATATCGCCTACTACCAAAGCGCTCCTTCGTCACTTTGGTGGACTTGAGCCCGACTCTACTGTGGTAGTCCTAAATTTTGCCCAAAAATCCCATGCCTTTATAGTTATCAGATTTATTGATTTTTATTAAAAAAATTGTTTATTAATATTTATTTGTTTATTAATATAATTATTTGTTCTATGTTCTCGTGAGTTAGTAATTATGAATCATGCCCTGACTTCAACAACGAGGTCATATCGCCTACTATCAGAGCGCTCTTTTGTCACTGGTGGACATGAGCTCGACTCTACTATGGGAGTCCTAAATTTTGCAAATCTTGGTTTATTCATCTAGCATAGGTTTTTAACGAGTACCTGGACCACCTCCCAGATGAAAAACCTAAAGGGCTCGTCCGGGTTTCAAACCCACGATCTTGAGCTCAATAAGCAAGCACTAATACCACTGAGCTACCGGCGCCCTCTTTAATATGAGCAATGTCTCTTTTTTAGTTATATAAAGATACTTGTATGTTTTCTCATTCCACAAGCTATCTTTTGGACTGGCTGCCTCATTAAGCGAGTACAGTTCCGAAATAGTGAATACAGAGTTAGTGTGGATTATTTATTTAGTCCTAAGTAGATTCGAGGGCTCGCGGGTTCGAAACCCGGCTAGGCTCTTAGGGTTTGTTTTATATGGGATGTGAAAATCTTGAAGACGCCGTCCTTCGGATGGGACGGTAAGTGATGGTCCCGAGCCTTTGTAATACTCGTTAAAGACCCCTCCCTTCTTTAGGTAACTAAACCTGTTTGGGCAAAATTTAGGACTCCCATAGTAGCGGGCTAACAGGGAAAGGATACATTGGATGCTTAGGTCCCTAGGTGTACAGACCAGCCCTCACAATAAATAATAATAAGTAGATTCAAATATTGTAAGTGTGTGACTGTTGTAGGCCTTCGCAGCTCCAATGACGAACGCCAAATACTACGAGGGTACGGTCTCCTACTGTACTGCACGACAACTGAACGAACTTCAGCTGGCCTTCAAGAGAAGTCTGAGCACTGACGGGGGTGGCTGGACCCGACCAATTTTTGTCAAAAAGTCTCCTTATATTTGCTCTTACAAAATTCCCTCTGCGCTTTCGATCGATGTTTGTCCAAATCTCATCTCCAGCACCGAAGTGAAGGGTAATGATTCAATTATATATATAATACTATTAATATATAATATATTGTAACGCTCGTTTATTTGCGTTACTTGATATTCTAATTTAAATTTATATTAATAATAGTTATATACAATAACGATTATTAGAGGACCGGGTTATGTATGATTTATAAATAAAAATAATTACTTTAAAATAATTTGTTACATTTTTCTTTTATTTTAAATTTCATCATGACACATTTTTTTTATGGGTTAGTATCACATAAATTTTACAGACATAGAGATTTTTCTTTGTAAACACAACATTCAACTAAACCTGCGGGACAGCTTTCTTTTTTTCTATTGTGCTGGTGGGTAAAATGATGTTTCCATCGTGGCACGTTGAATATGGGGTATCGCAACTGCGACCACGTCCTCTCCTCTCTTCTGGATTCCAAGTATTTCAGCTACTCTTCCTTCTTATCACAGCCTTTAAGAAATCACTTACATTTTCTACCAGTCACCACACTCACTTTCACTGAACCATCTCTCTCTGCACAGTTCTCTCTTACATCTCACCACCTACTACCTACTCTGAACAGAGCTGATACACGACTCTTTCCACGAGGGGACAGCCCACTTCTCTCTCGTTTTGGATTCAGCTCCGTCATTGGCCACAATTTTTACAGCCTTTAGCACTAAACATCTGGGTTTTTTTATATCACTTTCATATTCCCGTATACAATCCTAATTGCTTACATTTATTGTTAACTAATTATTAGCCTAACATTTAATTTTATGACATAATTGAAATAAATGATTTGATATATTTTGAAACTATATCGACCCTGGTACAAATCGATTTGATAACCCCTAGTAACCTTCCTTAGGTCTACTAAACTGATTATATTTACGTATCTTATTTTCCATTTCTTAAATATTACATGTAATGGACAATATAGAACATTACATTGCCCTCTGCTAAAAATATCAAAATATATCATTCATTTGCTTACATAAGTGTTTAGTACCAAACTATTTCATAATCTTATGGTTATATGTACCACTTGGCGACTAAAAATAACATGGTGACCCAGTTTCTATAATTAATTAATTACACACAAATTTTTTTGTCTATTATGGAATACATTCTTCAAGGTAACTCTCTTTAATAATATTACACAACAATTAGGTAACAAATCCAATTCAATTATTTTATTTACGTCTTATCATAATGTTATATTAGATTTATTTTCTTATTTTACTTTTTCTTGAAATATATTACTTTAACCTTCTCATTTCTTCTATCTACCACTACTCTATTCTCCATACGCAAATTCTACATTCAAAATTCCAACACTACTCAACTTTTTCCATACTTTTTACCCACACTCCTAAATATAATCTAAAATTATTAAATAATCTCCCTGGTATCTCTTAACCATCCTGATCTCCTTGGATCTTCGCCTACTACCATAAAATCTCATAATCCAATTCCTTCCCACCTATAGGCTAAGCCTAAAAATTTTTAATATTCATTCTTTAATCCTTCCTTCTATTTAAAAGTACAATTCCCTCTCTCCTTTCAATTATCTATATTTTTTTTTTTATTTACTTCCTTCATTACCATATTTATTTTATATTTAATAGTCCATTTACCAATATCAATGCTACTTTTCTCAATTCGTCTATTTATTTCCATCATTTCTACAACAACTAGACATAACCCGGATAATTATTTATATTTTCAATTCCTTTTATTATGGTTATATTATTCCTTTATTTTCTTTACTATTTTTATTTACACCATTTCGACTTACTTTCCCTTTTGATTTACTGCACTAATTTTTATATAATGCTTTTAAGATGATATTCTTAAAAAAATATTCTTATAACATTTTCCCCCTTTTCACTTACAAACATTTTTTTTTTTTTTTTTTTTTTATTTATTATTATTATTATACGGAATTACTTACAAGGTTATTTAAAATTTTATGACGTTTGTAATCTATGCATCCATGTGGATGTTCTAATTTCATCACTTATTATTCTGAAACTACTAGCGATTATCGCTCTCAAAAACCATTTGTGGGTTAATATAACTCGTTTCCGTAAGGACGCTAAACTCCTTAAATCAACATGGCCCACGTTGTTGACAATTACGGTTAAATAACACTAACAAACCCTTTAAACTAATATTTTTTTTTTTTATTATTATTTTTATTTTTATCACCAATACCATAAAAAAAAAAACGCATGCATAAATATCAATAATTAGTTCATCTCGAAACTAACCCTTATATAATATCTCCCATAAAATAACCACCATAAATATAATATTTCAATAAATAAATATGTTTTTATTTAAAAACATTTAAAAATCACAAATTTTCTGTACAGATTGCAGAGTAAACTAAACATTATTTACATCTAATTTAATTATATAATTTTTTTTTTATTCTATGACAGAACATCACCCACTATAATATTCATTAATCAATCTCAGACCCAAAATTGGTCATTATTACCTATTTCATAATACAACCACTCTAATACAACAAAAATAGCATACATCATATTAAAATATAACAAGACATACCATAAAATAAAACACACACCCAATATTGACATTTGTTGGGCTGTTTACAAATATCAGTTGTTTATCATAACAGACTCTAATAGCTGTCTTATCTTTTATCTATTCATCAGTTCGTCTCCTCAATCTAGACTTGGTTGACATATCATGTTAACTACGTCCCATATTTTGTTATTTTAGTTTTTACTTCAACTATTTATTAATTAGACAGCTCAAACACCGAGTGACAACTTCTTTGTTTACATTAATTTTATTCATTTTTATTGATTTTTATGAACTCCAATTTTACATGCAAACAATTCTTGACAGATAAAATTGTGATATCAAATCTCAGGTACATTTTTCCATCACTTAATTATATCATTTTATTTTGCAATTATTCATTTCGACAAAATTTAACATATTGACTGATACTTTCTATGTTTCTTTGTTTTTTTTTTTTTTATTAATTTTAATGTTACATTTTATAGTTCCAGATCATAATCCTAGACAAGCAATTTTCCATATCCATAATTTCATCGGTTAAACTACCTATGTTATTTCTTTCTCTTATATTTATAATTTAATTTTCGATTATCTATTTTTCTAAATTTGTTACTAATGTTTAAACTTATCTTTTTCTTTATTCGTTTATTTCTTTGACATAGATATTTTGTTTTTGAATTTTTCAAATTATTTTTATTATGATTATTTTTGAACTCAAGTTTTTTACACTTGTTATAGTTATGTTTATTTACACATCTATGAAAATTTGTTTTTCGATATCCGATTTTTCTAGGACTTTTAATTTTATTTATCTCATGTTTTCTTAAGTTTGTGATTTTTTTATTGTATAATTTCCTTGTTTCTTTATTTTTATTATGATTCGGTCTTTTCACCACACTACCATTTGTTATTTGAATTGTAATATATTTAAATTTCTCTAGCACCTTATTGATGTTTATATTTTCCTTTATTTCTCCATTTTCCTGTCCCTCTACACTCATATTTCGATTTAATTTACTCTCGACAGCTTCTACCGCACTTTCTATCTTATTATTTAATTGTTCACATTTATGATTTATTTCTAAACTTTGATCACTAAATTTCAGATCAACAATTTTATTAAATTGATCGAAACGTTTGTTGACATCTTTTTTTACATTTTCAAATTTTATGCTTACATCCTCCTTTATTTCATCAATTTTTGAATTTAGTTCTTGCTTCATTTCCGAATGATTTGCGTTCATATTTTTTATTAACATTTCCATCATGGTGTTTAAACTTACATTTGTCTCACTCTCCGGCTGAAGGCAATTATCATAAGTTACTCTATTTTGTCCGCCATTATTGTTCGGATTCGTTCTCTGAGAACCTCTATTATAGTCGGCCATTTTGGACGCTAACTTTTTATACAGTTTTAAAATTAATTTTTACACATATTTTTACAAAATTACACATAAGGTCCTTTTATAATTTTCTTTTCGGGCGCCATATAAAAATTTAATATTTCAAGTCCTTAATGTTTCAAGTCCTTAATTTTTGAAGTCCCTGTTCGAAGCGACATTTGTAACGCTCGCTTATTTGCGTTACTTGATATTCTAATTTAAATTTATATTAATAATAGTTATATACAATAACGATTATTAGAGGACCGGGTTATGTATGATTTATAAATAAAAATAATTACTTTAAAATAATTTGTTACATTTTTCTTTTATTTTAAATTTCATCATGACACATTTTTTTTATGGGTTAGTATCACATAAATTTTACAGACATAGAGATTTTTCTTTGTAAACACAACATTCAACTAAACCTGCGGGACAGCTTTCTTTTTTTCTATTGTGCTGGTGGGTAAAATGATGTTTCCATCGTGGCACGTTGAATATGGGGTATCGCAACTGCGACCACGTCCTCTCCTCTCTTCTGGATTCCAAGTATTTCAGCTACTCTTCCTTCTTATCACAGCCTTTAAGAAATCACTTACATTTTCTACCAGTCACCACACTCACTTTCACTGAACCATCTCTCTCTGCACAGTTCTCTCTTACATCTCACCACCTACTACCTACTCTGAACAGAGCTGATACACGACTCTTTCCACGAGGGGACAGCCCACTTCTCTCTCGTTTTGGATTCAGCTCCGTCATTGGCCACAATTTTTACAGCCTTTAGCACTAAACATCTGGGTTTTTTTATATCACTTTCATATTCCCGTATACAATCCTAATTGCTTACATTTATTGTTAACTAATTATTAGCCTAACATTTAATTTTATGACATAATTGAAATAAATGATTTGATATATTTTGAAACTATATCGACCCTGGTACAAATCGATTTGATAACCCCTAGTAACCTTCCTTAGGTCTACTAAACTGATTATATTTACGTATCTTATTTTCCATTTCTTAAATATTACATGTAATGGACAATATAGAACATTACAATATACGGAAGAAAGAGAATGTATTTTTGTCCATAATAGAGGGGTGTCCGTTCAGGAGGGGTTTTAAAGTTTTAAACACAATTTTGTGTCTAGTTTTGAAGCGGGCCGTCCATCCGTTGGAAGCTTTGAAGTTCTCTGCTTTTATTTGTTGAGAACCTCTTGAGCTTTTTCTTGTAGGTTAGGTTAGGTTTTATGACTCATGCCCGGGCTTTAACTACGAGGTCATATCGCCTACTACCAGAGCGCTCTTTCGTCTCTCTGGTGGACTAGAGCCCGACTCAACTGTGGGAGTCTTAAATTTTTATTCACCTAAGACAGGGGTATTTATTAGCTGAGCATACAAGTATATACTTTTTTTCTGCAACAGAGGCGATGTTGAGCTCAGAAGGCAAGCACGCATACCAGTGAGCTACCGGCGCCCTCTTTTTCTTGTAACATCGGCCCAAAAACTGGCATGTTTTTTAACCTAACTCGATTGAAAACCGATTTGTCAATAACATCTCCCGAACTATTTTTTATAAACGGTACATATTTTCACCTATCTTATTTTCTCAATGAATTTTCAATATATATATTTTTTTTTTCTAAAATAATTTTGAACACAATTTTCCCAATTTTAAATTTTTTGGCTAAAGCCATAACCGAACCGCCATTATCCATGACATTGAATAAATTCCAATGTTTTCTTTAAATGAAGGGACCTCCGTTTTTTTTGGATGCGGCATTTTGCCGCAAAAGGTACATGTATCCCACATTCACTGTGGGAAATTAAAAAAAAAAAAAAAAAAAAAAAAAGCACTAAACTCAAAAGAAATGGGACAGGAAGGGAATTTCCGCTAAAGAAGGAAGCAATTGGAAAACGGGAAGAAGGTTCGTGGTATTTATTAACAACTGTGCCTTCTTCCCATAACAATAACCATGTTCCCTGGCGGCATTATCGTGAACCAATGGATTTTCCAAAAAGTGTATTTTTGAATTCGTGCTAGGGAAGTACATTGCCGGTGATTCACCGCGACATTTCTTATTTTATTATAAAAAAAAACTCTCTCCACCAAGGTTTCAGTAAAAAAAAGAATGAACAACAAATTTTTTTTTATTGTGTCGGTGGTTTTTTAAATTTTTTATTTTATGTTTTTTTTTTGCAACATAGGTTGGGAGTTATTAGTTTTGGGATTATTCAACTTTGATCCCCTACTAAAGTATTTGCTCCCATTAATTGACTGGGACTTATGAATTCTCACATTAAATTTTGTGTCGATACATTTATTACATCGGCAGTTATTAGGATTTAGAGTCGAGTCCCCGGAAAATAAATAAAAAAATACTGTCTATTTCACAGAACACATATAGTATGGGAGTAACTGTCACCGTGGCTGAAGATGGTAGCAATACCGAAAGTACTCCCATATTAGTTAGTTACTATGACTCATGCCCGCCTTTAACTACAAGGTCATATCGCCTACTACCAGAGCGCTCTTTCGTCACTCTGTTGGACATGGGCCCAACTCTACTATGGGAGTCCTAAATTTTGCCTACCCTAAATGTTTATTCACCTTGGCCAGGATAGGGGTCGTACAGGCTCGGAACCATCGCTTAACGTCCCATCCGAAGGACGGCGTTCTTAAGTTTATTTTACCTCCCAGATAAAATAAACTAAGGGCCTCGGCCTAGTTTTGAACCCACGATCTTGATTATATACAGGGTGGCCCAGATAAGCGGACCACAAGTGAAATAACACCTAAAAGGTTAGAGATATCAAAATTGTGCATAGGACCAAAGTTGTAGCACTCACCGAGAGCTATAGTATGGCGTCCTCGAAAAGACAAAAAGGACCCTTTTAATGGCTCAAACAGCCCTTCGAAGGGCGGGGTTCCCTTTTGACCCTTAAGTTTAATTATATTTTATTAAAATACTAATGAAACAAGGAAGAACTGTGTAAACAGATTTTCGATACGTCAAGTAGTTCTCGGGAAAAAAACGTTTTTCTTATTCTGAAGTTCTTAAATTCCAACAAACTTTGCACATTAATTATTATTATTTCAATTTGTACATGACGAGGCCCTACCACCGCTTATTACTCATGTATTTTGATGCAAAGGAATTAGAGAAGTTTAACGATTAAGAGAGAACGACTTACAGTGATAAGGAATTACTTATTTACAGTCCTCTAGCGAAATTGTGGATAAGGTGTTGGTGATTGGTGAGTGCGCGGAAAATAACTTCAGAATAAGAAAACAACAACACACTTTATTTGGACCAGAACATCTTGGTTCTTCACACAAAGTATAAAATGGAAAATATAAAATGAAATTAATTAATAATAATGTCTTGGTATAATCTTGGTTTGAGCCTTCTGTGGAGAGTAGGCTGGCCAAGATTGTAGTGGGCTGCTCCAGAACACAGGCCTAGTCTTCCATGGTAGTTATCTACTAAGGACCTTAAATAGGCTGCGACCCGAGGAACTCCCAGTTCCTCATGGAGTTGGCTGTTTCGGATAAACCATGGTGCATTCAGAGACACACGAAGAATTTTTTTCTGAAATGTTTGTAGTCGTGTTGTGAGTGAAGGACTGGCGCCATGCCATATTGGACAGGCGTATGTTAACAATGGGAGAAGTAACGCTTTGTACAGGAGCAGTGTGCAAGAGTGTTTGAGGGGTGTGTTGCGGTTAATGAGTGGATAGAGATGTTTTAAACGGGTGTATGCTTGTGTAAGTTTTGTGTTGATGTGAAGTTTCCATGTGAGCCGTGTGTCTAAGAATACACCAAGGTACCGGACAGCCTGATCTTTAGGGTTCCATGGAATGGGAAGTCCGTCAACCCGCAGCCTACTCTGGTCCTCTGTACAAAATCGGCGAAGGGCAAAAATCTTCGCTTCTGTTTTACTGGCGTTCAACTGAAGCTTCCATCGAGCGAACCAGCTGGAGACGTGGTTGAGAGAAGTTTGTAACATGTCAACTGCTGTCTGGAGGTCTTCATGTTGACACATAAGTAGTGTGTCGTCTGCGTGTAGTGCTAGAGTGATATTACATGGCTCGGGGATGTCGCAGCAGTATAAGCTGAAGAGGAGGGGACTGAGGATAGCTCCCTGTGGCACTCCCGCCAGAATACTACGCTTGGAGCTGAGGATGTTGTTGACCCGCACTTGAAACGTCCTGTTCTCCAAAAAGGAATCAACGATCTTTTCCAAGTACTGTGGAGCCCATGTCTTCCTCAGCTTATAGCGGAGACCTTCATGCCACACCGAGTCGAACGCGGAAGCTACATCTAAAAAGACAGAGGTTGTATATGTCTTCTGTTCGAAGCCATTCACAATATTTTCCGAGACCCTCTGTAGCTGGTGCACAGATGAATGATTATGTTTGAAACCAAACTGGTGAGCTGGTACAATTCCTGCGCTTTCCAGGTGAGAACCCAGTCTTCTCAATATTAGTCGTTCGAAGATCTTCGACAACGAGTTCAGAAGGCTTATAGGCCGATAGCTGTCCGGCTCTTGCTTGGGCTTACCATCTTTATGGAAGACGATTACAACCGCGTTTTTCCAATTTCGAGGAAAATAGCTGCATCGCAGGCATGCGTTGAACAGACCGGTTAGAAAGGCTATACTCTTGGGTGGCAGCTTCTTCAGCCCTATGTTCGGAATGAGACCCTCACCGGGGGCCTTGTTGTTTGCTAAGTTTGTTATTAATGTTGTGATTTCTGAGGGAGTGGTGAACTTGATGAAATTTTCAACAGTTTGTGTCGGTATGGATAGATATGTGTGTACTGTGGTGTTCATGTCTGTGTTAGCAGTGTCGTGTGTGCGGTACTTTTGTTCGAGGTGTGTTGCCAGGATTTCGCATTTGTCTTCGTCGCTCGTCACTGTGTGATGTCCGTCTGTCAGTGGGGGCAAGGATGTGTTTTGTCTCAAAATTCGTCGGGTTTCTTTCCAGAGACTACTATCGCCGGGGGTCATGTCGGTCAAGTAAGCCCTGTACTTACAAATTCTGTGGTGGTCGAGCTCCCATCTCACCCGTCGGGTCAAGCGATTGAGGTCTCTTTTATCTTCATCACTTCTTGTTCTTTGCCAGCGTTTGCGAGCCGTGTTTTTTTCGTGAATTAGTGCTAGGATTTGAGTGGGAATGGAGTCATGTATATGTGGTCGTCTGTCTTTGAAGTGGTGATATGTAGCATTGTGAACAGATGTGTAAACAGTTTGTGTGAATGTCTGTATTGCCCAGTCTATGTCGTCTGTGTGATTGTAGTAGATTGGAATTTCAAGAGTTTGATCCATTTCCCATTGAAAAGTTTTCCAATCAATTTTTCCTGTTATAAGTCTTGGAAGCGGTTCGGTGTAGTGTTTGTGTGCTGTGAATGTGTTAAGGACGGGGACGTGGTCTGAATCGAGTTCTGTTAGTGTCTCGTGATATATTGGGAATGGGAAATTTTGTATAAGTGTGATGTCTAGGATGTCTGGATGATATCTGTGTTGTGACGGGTAGAAGGTTGGTTCGTCTGGGGCTGAGACCTGAACACCGAGGTTGTTTGTGGCCGAAAAAGTCTGACCCCATTGTTATTGGTTCTTCTGCAGCCCCAGATTGTGTGCTTGCTATTGAGGTCCCCGAAAAGTGCAGTCGCGTCTCCTGTAAAAATATGTTCTAGGTCTGTCTGTTTTATTCTTAAGTTTGGTCGTTGGTATCCCGAGATGATGCTGAGTCGTCTGTTGTTGGTGAGTGTCAGTTGAATCCCGATAGCCTCCAGGTGCTCCAGTTCAGGAAGAAGTAGATGGGAATGCTTTATTTTTTTCTTCACACAAACAGCAACTCCTCCAGAGGCTATTCGGGTTTGTCTGTCTCGTCTGTATGTCACGTATCCTGTCAGTCTGAATGTGTCTGTCGCTTTGAAGTGTGTTTCTGTTAGGCAAACTATGACTATGTTGTATCGTGTTAGGAGGTTACTGAAAGACTGTTGCTTTACTTTCAACCCATTCGCGTTCCAATTTAGGATTGTTAAATTTTGATCAACTGTGGAATTAGGGCTGACCATAATTGGAAGAAAGTATGTTATTGAGTATTGTGGAAATGAAGTATTTGATTTTGGGAATGAAAGGTTTAATTAAATTTAGTAGTATGTCAAATAGGTTTGATGTGGGGTCTTGTTCGTTGAGGTTAGTTTGATGAGGGGTGCTTGCTGGTGTCTGTGTGTGGTGTCTGCTCCGGGTAAACCAAGGGTTTGATTTAGCTCCTGAGGGGATGTTTTGCTGTGACTGTGGAGGATTTTCTGAGACTGGTTGGGGAGTAAGTCTAGATGGATTTGCATTTGTTGTGTCATGAATGTGGGTTGGTATGTGTTTTCTGTGTGTGATTCGTGATTGAAGTTTTAAGAAGGTTTCACAGCCTCTATAATTGGCGGGGTGGCTTCCACCACAGTTAGAGCACTGTGGGGACTCTTGGAGAGTATGTGATGGGCAAGCTGTGAAATGATGATCTCCTGCACACTTGACACATTTTGGGTCAAGGTGGCAGAAGTTCTTGCTATGTCCCACTTGCTGGCAATTCGTGCACTGCACAATGCGTTGAGACCTCTTCCGCGGTTCGACAGTCACTATAGTGTAAAAGAGACGAGATAATTGACAAATCGCTTTCCCCTCCGGAGTATTCTGGAGCTCGACAGCACACAGTGGAGTGGGGCCTTTGTCCTTGTTCAGTAGCCTCGTTACACTGAGGACTGGGTATGTCGGGGTTAGTTCGTCTTGTATTTCGGTTTCAGTCAGGGAGTATGGAACCCCTCGGATAACAACGGAAAGTTTCCTATCCTCGGGGTTCAGGAAAGTATAGTATTTTACGTCATTTGTTTGGTAAAATTTGGTCAGTTTCCTAAAGTCTTCAGATGTCATAAGGGATATTTTAATTTTTTTGTGGCATTGTTTTGTTTCGAAGGGAGATGTTGTGATACTTTTAATGTCTGTCAGTACTTTTTGAAAATCGTCGGCTTCACGAAGGAAAATTGGGGGGATTTTAAGTTGTTTTTCGGTCTGTGGGGTGGTATCGTTAGTGTGTTGGTCGGTGATGAGTGCTGCGAGTGGCGCGAATGTGTTGTGCGTGGGTATAGTGGAATGAATTGCGTACCTGTTCCGCTTGGGCTGGGTATGGCTGGCCCCCGGTGAGGGCTCTCCGTCTAGCTGCATGGCTGACTCCGGGAGTGCTGGGAACTCCATGTCTTCTTCTGGGGGACAGGGTCTCTTCGGCTGGCTCACTAGTCGGGGTGAGTTCGACTGATCTGAGTTACCTGTATTATTCAGTCGTGCTTTGAGGTTATCCGTGAGTCCATTTTTCGTGTTGACCGGTTTTTCGGTCGAGTTGATGTTGGGCTTCATTCTCACCCGTAACTTGGGTGAAAAGTAAGTAATTTTGCTCACTTTTATGGGTATAAATAACTTTTCAAATAATAAAAAGGTAAATTTTCTTGAGACAATTTGTTTACGTGTTTAAACAAACAGAAGTTCACAAAAGCGTAAAATACAACATTGAATTAGCAAAGGGTCTAGCCGGATAAGAGTGCGAAAACTGCCCCCAACGATTTTCGAATGGGCGATTGACCGACAGTTTGCACATGTAAAAAAAAATTTTCCTGAAAATTTCAGCTCCCAACTCCCATTATTCGATGAGAAAAAAATTAAAAAGGCAATTTTAATTTTTTTTTGTTTCTTTCCGGTTGTTGCGAGTATGCAACTGTCGATTTTTTTTAAAGTTCTTATGCTTCAAATACACCTCTATAGTATTTTTTTATTATCTTCCGATTTAAATTAGATTTTTCATCGAATTTTGAAAAATTCAAAATGGATTCAAAAAAAAATTCAAGATGGATCAAAGTACCTACTGTTAACAACCGTTCAAAAAATTACTGCTGTATATTGTATTTTGCAAAAATAAAAAATATGTATATTTTACAACATTATTTTAATAAAAATTCATAATATCATATACTTATATAGATATAAACGGAAATATCCGAAAAAAATTATTTTTTATTTTTTTTAACATTGTTGCACCACACCAATAAATTTGAAAAAATTAGGGAATATTTTGATATAAAAAACACATATTCTGTGAAAATTTGGTGAGTGTCACTCTAAAATAACATTCCGAAAATCCATTTTGAATTTTTCAAAATTCGATGAAAAATCGAATTTAAATCGGAAGATAATAAAGAAATACTATAGAGGTGTATTTGAAGCATAAGAACTTTAAAAAAAATCGACAGTTGCATACTCGCAACAACCGGAAAGGAAAAAAAAAAAATTAAAATTGCCTTTTTAATTTTTTTCTCATCGAATAATGGGAGTTGGGAGCTGAAATTTTCAGGAAACATTTTTTTTTACATGTGCAAACTGTCGGTCAATCGCCCATTCGAAAATCGTTGGGGGCAGTTTTCGCACTCTTATCCGGCTAGACCCTTTGCTAGCATCCTTAAACGAGCTGCTCAAACATGGGTACGTGACATCACCCAACACTCCTGCCAACTTAAAAACCTTAATCTCAGAATAAGAAAAACGTGAAACTTTAAACGTTTTTTTTCCGAGAACTACTTGACGTATCAAAAATCTGTTTGCACAGTTATTCCTTGTTTCTTTAGTACTTTAATAAAATGTACTGAAACTTATTGGTCAAAAGGGAACCCCGCCCTTCGAAGGGCTGTTTGAGCCATTAAAAGGGTTATTTTTGTATTTTCGAGGACGCCATACTAAGTTCTCGGCAGGTGCTACAACTTTAGTCCTATGCACAATTATTATATCTCTAACCGTTTAGAAGTTATTTCACTTGTGGCCCGCTTATCTGGGGAGTTATTTCACTTGTGGCCCGCTTATCTGGGCCACCCTGTATATTTTGTGTAGGTAATGGACAATATTTTTTAAAAAACTTTTTCTTTATTTTTTTAATAACTGTTTCACAATATCTCTGAAAAAAAAAAATGTTAAGTATCATTCTTATCGATTTTGAATTTACATATGTATGCAATTTCGTATCGATGGATTCATTCTATCGAGATTGTTCACAGACAAACACTCTCTTAAAAACATATAAACATCAATTTGTTTTAAACGTTTTGGCATCAGAGGGTCGGAAAACTAATGTTTTTAAAAAATATTGTATTTGTTAAATCTTAGCTGAAGATGATAGAAAGTACTCCCATATATTTTGTGAAATAGACAATATTTAAATATAACATACACGTTTTTCTTTAAATTTTCCTTAAATTAAGTTTTTAAAAATTGTTTTACCAGACTGCTTGATGATGAAGGCAATCTCGAAAGCCGGCTTGCATAAAATAATTAAATCTGTGATAGGTTAACCTTCATTTCTATTTTGACTATACTTTGTTATAGTTATGGAAGGACATTTTTTGTATCAAATCTTACAACTGTGTTCCTTCTTATTTAATCATTGTACCTATTTGCAGGGGCGTAGCCAGGGGAGCATGGGGGGGGGGGGGGGGGGGGGGGGGGGGGGCAGAGCAAAAAACCAAGATAAAAATTAAATAAACTAAAAAAATAGTTTTTATTAAAAATGGATTGCTTGCAAGTTACCAACAGGATGTTCAAATTTCCCGTGCGTCTGATTCCTAAATCAGCAATCAGCTGTTACATAAATGTACATGTACAAAACAAGTCATATTACATTTATTTAAATATATATGAATTCGATCATTTCATTTCCTCGCTCAAAATCGTCATTTATGTTATACTAACCGTACTCTTAAAGCTGATTTTTGGATGTGATTAATTTATTTCTGAAAGTACAGAAACCACAGCGTGCATCTGCGCTTTGCATTTTTGCTGCTTATGTAGAGTCAACTTAAGTATTACAGTGGTTACCTCAGGGGGAGCTTCTAGAGGTCCGAGTCTCCCAAATTAATAACATGAAGTCTCCAACGCTAACCACGGAAACTGCGGGCTGTGCCCCCGGGAGTCTATACCCCCACCCTGCTCGCCTAACTTTGTCCCCCCCTGCTCAAAATCCTGGCTACGCCCCTGCCTATTTATCAATTTCTAATAATAATTATATTATATTTAGTAGAATATAATATATTGTATATTCCCGCATACAGCGCGGGGAATATAATATAAAAGGTAAGGAACCCTTTAATGTGTCTTGCTGTGACTGTATTATTAATTTTGACTTATATTGTGGTATGTGTTCTGGTGCAGCGTGCAATCCTGCAAGCGAGGGCGGGTACCCAGGTCAGCAGGGTACAGAAGCAGTTCGCATTCCTCTCCCCTTCCTCGACGATCTCATCACACCCCGGGCCATCGCCGTCCCCTTCCGGGATCGTTCTCTCTACTCCCTTCTGTCTCGCAACTCTTCGGACATCCTAGCTCGTTACTACACTGCTGGAGTTCGCTGTCTTGCCCGGGCCTACGACACGCCCGAGCAATGCGGTGAGAAGAGCCCCAACGTGGAGAACTTCATTGCTTCCTACCATGCCTGGCTCCTTAGGGCGGTAAGTTATAATACACTATAATAACATACTATAGTTTGTGGTGCTATACTACTCTAACATGTATGTTACACAGTAAATATAACTAAGTATTTGTTTTTTTGGTCCATGCTCGGGCATTAACTATGAGGTCATATCGCCTATTACCGTAGCACTATTTTGTCATTCTGGTGGACGTGAACTCGACTCTACTGTGAGGGTCCTCAAATTATATCTTGATACAGAATTTTATAATGAAAATAAAATATTAAGAAACTATTTTTTTTTAAATAGTTCAAACCCTGGAATACCTATTTGTTAAAAATAATAATAAATGGAGGTTCGTCTCTTTTTAATTAATTTTACATGCTTTAGCCACTCCCGCCCATCCGTCGCCACTCCCGCCCATCCGTCGCCACTCCCGCCCATCCGTCGCCACTGATTTTGCTTGATCCTGACCAAAATAGCCGAAGAAGAAATATAGAATAATGGTTGTCCTTCTATGGCTTCGATCCTTTATATTTTCTGAAAAAAAATTTAATACAGCAATGTCGGTAGATAGGCTTCAACCAGATACAATTATAGTGCATTAGTAGAGCTGGTAGTCGGTTCTGGGTGAACCGAGACCGGTTGCTGGCGACTACCGAATTTTGAATTTCGGGTACCGGTTACATGTGCAACTTTAGGGCTCACGCACAAATTTCCGCTTTCTCTCTAAACCTTTCAAATCTTTACCCTTAACTTCAGTTTTGGCTCTCTTGGAGGTTCTTCGATCTCTAAATTTGAGGCTTCACCCCCACTCACATATATGTTCCCGCGCTCTCACTAAACCTTTGTTCTCTTCATTTGAAGGACCCTTCCTTCTGTTTTTTTTTACTCCACCTCATATGTATGTTTCCGCTCTCCCTCTAAACCTTCAATATCTTCATTGGTGGAGTCAATTTTCAACGGATTTCCACGTTTCAAGGTACCCTGAATAAGTTTTGACCATTTCCCAACGAAATCGTTCCAAAATAGAGAGAGGCCACTTTACTTGGAGACCTAAGTACATTATTACCCTTATATGAATGGCCTAATAAAGAATCTTCTAAAGTAAAAGTTTTAAAAAACCTGAAAGACTCATTTTTTATGAAATACGATTTTTCGCAGGTCGCCCGCTATATATGTGCTCATATTCTTCTTGAAAAGGGAGACTACACCCCACCTCATACTTATGTTTCCACTCTCCCTATAATTCTTTAATCTCTTCAGTGCTGGAATCTTACCTCATCTGAGGGTTCCATCTCGAAATATTCCAAGCCGGCCCATTAATTGGAGACTATTGAAATAGAAGAAACAAAATAATACAATTTTATTTATTATCCACAAGTTTTCACAATTATATCCTCGTTTCTCATCTTAGAAAGTATTCCAAAAATGTTGTAGTGGAGTCACCACAAATTGCCAAAATAATAGCAATAAAAGCAGGAAGTTCAACCAATTCGGTGAATATGTTTCAGATGAATAGTTGACAGATTCTCTCTGGGGAAGAGAATTGCCGGTCATCATATTCATTGGCCTACTCAATATGTGTTCTCTTTGATTGCAGGTAGTTCCACATCTTCACGACGAGACCTGGTATCCCGGGTTCGGCGGGATCTACCGCATTCTGGAGGACATGTCACAAAGAGGTACGCTACTAATACTATTTCGTACAGGTGGGGAAGTATGTACAATCAACCATCATTTAAAAGGGCATCGCTAGTAGACGGAACGTTAGGACGTTGACGGGACGGGATCTATCGATACAAGTAAAGTTTCGATACTTTTGGCCGATACCAAGTACTTTTGGTATCGATACGTTTCTTCTTATACCAAGTAGGCATCGAATAGATATTACTTGTATCGATTCAAAGTATTCGTTTAAAATTTTAATAGATAAAAAAAATTATATAAATTTTCATTTTGTCACTTACAAATTATAAGTGTGGATTTATTACACTAAGGAGTATTCGATCTCAGCGACTTGCGTGAAAAGTGTTTTAATACAGTGAAAAATTGTTGGGATACAAATAGTCTCCAGTAGTTTTATATCCTTAGTAAAAAGTAATTTGCATGTTTATTTTATAAGGTTTTTTATTATTTTCAGTATGTTTTTAATAATATAATTTTATCTTATTCGATTTGATTTAGTTGTATCCTATATATTAAGTATTATATATGTATACATATATATTATACAGAGGGCGCCGGTAGTTCAGTGGTATGCGTGCTTGACTTCTGAGCTCAAGGTCATGGGTTCGTAACCCGGCCGAGGCCCTTAGTTTATTTTATCTGGGAGGTAAAATAAACTTAAGCACGCCGTCCTTCGGATGGGACGTTAAGCGATGGTCCCGAGCCTGTACGATGTCAGGTACTCGTTAAAGACCCCTACCCTAGATGAATAAAAATTTAGGGTAGGCAAAATTTAGGACTCCCACAGTAGAGTCGGGCTCATGTCCACCCGAGTGACGAAAGAGCGCTCTGGTAGTAGGCGATATGACCTAGTTGTTAAAGCCCGGGCATGAGTCATAAAACCTAACCTAACCTATATATTATACATGGTTTAAAATGAATTATAATGAAGTACTCGATTCAATAGATACGTGTAGGTATCGATACGTTTTATTCGATACTTGAGTAGTATCGAAAGTTTAGATACTACCTGTGAGTAAAAGATTGAACCGTATGAAAAGTAACAAATACTGGTGTGAAGCAGTAACATGGCTCTCACTGCCCAACACGTAACGAGAGGTGGTGGAATAGGCGTGGCCAAGGCTCGTGCCGGTCGCGCATGCGCACGACTAATGTAGCGCAAAAAAAGAATACATATAATGACATTTGTATTTCACTTAGAAATTGCCAAATTTTAACAACGAATGCGTAATGCATATTGACAATAATTGTTCACAAAATAATTTGAATTAGAAGCTGGATTAACCCTTTGCAGGCAGATCTCATGTCAGAGATGAGCTCGACATTTTTGTTCTCTGGTCGTAAAGCTCAGACAAATGATGTGTCCCACAGGTCGAAACATGCAAACTCAAATATTGCAATTTAGTCGGATCTCATCTTTCACATGCAGCTATTCATTTGTTCAATAGGTCGTATATCATTGGGTAAATGATAAATATGACGTCACAGATCGATTCTGCGCATAAACATACTTCTGGAAACATACCTTCTTTTTTTCTCTCTTTATCTGTATTGTATCAGAAGACTTGTTAAGACAGGTCGGCACGTAGGCACCAGTTTACTGATTACTGACAGTTGTTTTGTTATTATTCCGTTATTTTGTGACTTTATTTCTTTCAACAATAACCATTTAGTTTTAAAATGTCAAAAAGAAAATTGTCAGACTTAGAAATACTAAAAATTCTAGAAAATAGTGATGGGGAAAGTGATTGTGATGATGATATACGGGAAAATTTAGATGAAAGTGATAATGAGGATTTTTTGGTGAATGAAGAAGATGAGCTACCCAGTTAGTTTCGATAGAAGAGAAAACTAGGCTAAATAATGAATTTCACTCAATTTATACGCGATCAACTAATCGGGACTGTCGTGTGTGTTCGAAACCAAAAGAAAAAAAATATAAAAACAACTAATTTTTTTGTAATACTTGTCCACCTCGACCCGGGTTGCATCCCGGCCTATGCTTCGAAAGATTTCACACAATCCGTAATTATAAAAATTAATATTTTGTACATTTTTTTCAAGTTAAATTTAGGTGTCTTTTGTATATAGCGTTTAACTTTTATTCTGGCCCTTAAAAATGGCAAATATTGAGGTATTAAATTTGCCCATTTTTGGTGGGGGGGAAAATGGACATTTTTAAGACTTTTTAATTAATTTTCTATAATAGTTATACTCATTTCAAAAACACGACCATGTTCACCATTTTCTTTTCTTTGAGTAATATATGTTTGGTTTCTTTCTGAAAAATCAAACGTCAGTAAATAAAAATTAATTAATTCAAATGATAAAATGACGTGAAGTGGTAAAACATGCTCCGACCTGGGAACAACCTAAGTGGTCTGATGGCGACGACTACAGAACCAAAATGGTGAATGCATGTGAGAGATGAGATTCGACCTGTAGGACATGTCGGTAAAAAAATGCTCCGACCTGGGAACAACCTCAGTGGTCTGATGGCGACGACTACAGAACCAAAATGGTGAATGCATGTGAGAGATGAGATTCGACCTGTAGGACATGTCGGTAAAAAAAATGCTCCGACTGCAAAGGGTTAAAGGCGTCTTAGCTATTTTAATCCATTTTTAGACAAGTTCATTTCCTCTAATATACTCGATTTAGTCAAGAAACAATGGAGTTAGTTGAGACAATGGCCAATTTATTAAAATTTTCAACATTTTAGCGAGTAAATTTAATGTACCAGTTGATAAATTAATGTCATGTATGTAATACATAATACATGTGTGTAATGTTTTTTTATTAATTAATTAATTTTTTCTTCATATGTTATAGATTAATTATTATATACATTCTTCTATTTATATAGATACCTTCATTTTTCCATAATTAAGCTGTTCATGTTAATTTTTTATTTATCTATTTTTATTATAGTCTAGTTTTCTCCATTGTAGCGTACTAAATTTATTTCTTTGTACGTCTTACTGATACTATATTTCATTCTTTCCTTTTCTTTACTCTATATGTATTTATTCTTAGGGGACCTCGGTCCCAGAATAAAATTTCTTTTCTCACAGTTAACTTTCTACAAGTTTTCTTTTGAATTGGCCGGGTCATTTTGTGTGTACTATTTGAAAAATAAAGAATTACCTACTCACTGTAGTGTGGATTACTCACAAGATTATTCAATAGGTGGTAGTCTATGACAACTGTTGTCAGAAGCTGGGGTTTATTTTTGTTCGTCTCCACAATCAGTGAGTATGATTTAATTTATATATATATATATATATATATTTTCTTTTTGTGTATTCCTAACAGTACTAAAAGAAATATCTATATGGACGATACATTGAAGCTTCTGGGGGAATCTTTGGCGAGTTTTAGAGAGGAACAAACGCGCTTCAGACAAGAAGTCGAACTGTGGCTCCAACAAGATTAAGAATAGCAGAACGAAAGAGACGAAGACGAGAAGAACACTGCCATTCCATTAGCATTTGGAAATGACTGAGAAGTTCCCGGCTGAAGAATTTGGACTTCTCTGGAGCTGAGGCCTTCAAGAATTGGAGGCGGATGTTGAAAGAGCTGTTCATCTTGGATGTGGAGTAGATTGCCAGACCTTCATCGATGGGATCAGACTTCGGTAGTGAGTGAAGAGGTTGGTTCCTATAAACTAAGACTGGAGGTGACTTAGGATTGTAAGAAGGCCAGAAGCATCACGATGAACGGAGATCCTGAAGAGAATGCGAAACTTCGAGGCAGAACTTCTGGGAGTTTCCTACACCCTTGCTGCGCATCTGCGCATGAAGACACTAGTACGAACCATCAGGTGTTTTGGATGTAGCAATGATTTCGGAATCGCTCGAAAGTAGTACAGACACTCAACACTAATAACTGCAGATGTATTGAATGTATGTCACGAAGTATTATATGTAAATTCAAAACCCCAGAATGACACATATTGCATGTTCGCGTAATCAGCCGAAGTGAAAATGGGGGTCAGAAGACGAAGATACCGAGACGAAATTTCGTAGGATTCAGAAGTATCTGAGTAAATGAGCTATTGATTTTTACTCAAAACGGTCGATTGGTTTCAGCGGAAGAGCGAAAACTTAGGTTAGGTTTTATGACTCATGCCCTGGCTTCAACTACGAGGTTATATCGCCTACTACCAGAGCGCTCTTTCGTCACTCTGGTGGACTTGAGCCCGAATCTACTGTGGGAGTCCTAAATTTTGCCTATCCTAAATTTTTATTCACATAGGACAGGGGTCTTTAACGAGTACCAACATCGTACAGGCTCGGGACCATCGCTTAACGTCCCATCCGAAGGACGGCTTAAGTTTATTTTACCTCCCAGATAAAATAAACTAAGGGCCTCGGTCGGGTTTCGAACCCACGATCTTGAGCTCAGAAGACAAGCACGCATACCACTGAGCTACCGGCGCCCTCAGCGAAAACTTAGTTGAATCGTTCAATATATTATCAGTGTTTGTTTTTATTTGTTTCATTTTTTCTCGATATATAAATTAACTGAAAATCGACAGCATCGATCGATAATTCCAGTTGATATTAATAACAAATAAATATTAGTTATAGGTTAGGTTTACCTAACCTAACCTATTAGTTATATATAGATAAAACATGTGATTTTTAATTATATAAAGTTAGTGATGGTTTTATGTAGAGCATGTGTTGTTGTATTAGCTCGGTAGCAGTAGGTTATGTTGTCTCTCTGGATAGACTAGTGATGCCCGAACTTCGCCCGCTTCGCCACCTCCTTCATGCTCGCAAACGCCGGCCTCATTGCCGGTCTTGTGCTCCTACTTCTCATTCTACTTTTCTTCTGTGACTTACCTCAAGGATGGGAGGGCATTCTGCAAGGATTCTTCTGTGGTTGTTCTCACAAGTGTTGTGATTCTCGTAAAAGTATGTTCCTGTTTGGAGTTGTTTCTAGTTTTAAGACACTCATAGCCTATATGAAATCAAGCGTTTCTGAATGGGAAAATTCTGAAAATTCCAGAACGTTTTCTTATCCCGATTCTAAAGCAGTGATGTCTTATCAAAATGAATCTGTAAATAACCTATTTTTTAAATTTAATTTTTACTTTCTGGATTTGAGGAAATTTTTTTTTTGCTTTAGTATGAGGCATATTAGCCATGTCACTGTGTTATCTAATTATTTACGACATCCATGGCCCCGGGATGGAGTTCTATCTAGGAAATAAAACTCACTCCCGGCCGGGATTCGACCAAAGCCCTTTGTAGATTGTATGACATATTTTAGTGTTAATTTTTTTTCGAAGTTGTAATTTATCTCTTGGTTGGGCATTTCCTAAGAGTTACTATTTGGGCTAGCCCTAAAATGAGTGTTAAAGGTTTAATTGTTGATTGTACTTGATTGATCTTTTAGTTAGAAATGTATTTATCTATTATTTATGGGTATTACTTTTATTTAACTAATATTGTATCTGGTAATTAAAATTTATATACTAAAAAAACTATATTGAAAGGCTTTAATATGCTGTTTTGTAGTTTATATGATGCCCTGATTTGCTTTTCTTAAACTTGAAAAGCTTTGATCTTTGGTATACTTCTGGTAACCCTAGGTGTAGGGATCACTACTAATGTGTACCTGGATGTCTGTCTGTTAGGTTTCGTGACCCCGGATGACTACGAGGAGATCCCATCGGATGAGTTCGCCCTGAAGCTGGAGGAGACATGCGAATGTCAGTCCAACTCGATCCTCTTCTACATCGCCCTCGTTCTGGGTCTCCTGCTCCTCTTCTGGCTCCTCGTCTGCTGCCTCTGCTGTCTCATCAAGTGGTGTGGCGGTGGCGGTTATGAGTGAGTACAACTCTTTGAGCTCAGTATGAAGCTCTAGAGGCCCTTATCTCAATATGAAGTCCTGCAAGCCCTTATCTTAGTTTGAAACCCTAAGGGCCCCATGTTTAATATGAAGCCCTTATTTTAGTATGAAGCTGACTGTTCTTACTATGCGCTGTTTAGCGAACTGCTACTTATCGATAGTTTAACCTCGGTTAGTTAACCTCGCGACAACCTTCTTGTTACCTCCGTTGTTACTCTTCCTGCATTGTCATTTTGAAAGTCGTGGTTTCCTTTGAACATATTAGGGGTATTCATGATGTGTGTGTTAACTATGTTAAATATGTTAACTGTGTTAGTTCGATAAAAATTTTGACAGTAGTCTGCTAAATATATGACTTTAACACACTTCGATCTAACAGAGGGAAAGGTATGTTAGATCGCTTTGTTAAATCGATATTGGTAAGGTTATGCAAGGTTTCTCTAGGTAGCAATCTACAGCCCACACAATTTTTTAGTTCTGGCTTTTATATTTTTACACATATCTACATTATAGCGAAAACTGTATACTAATAAAATATTGTCCATTATTTCGTCTAATTCATCATCACTTAAATCATCCTCTTGATCTGAATTTCCAGTAAAAAGAGTTCAGTAGCTCGTTGAATGAGCTGGTTAAGCAACTTACTTTTATTACTTACTTTAGGCATCTTATTTATAATAAAAACACAAACAAACTTTAACTTATTTTTTTAGAAAACTAATAAAACAAGATAAATGACAATCCTTGGTCGGTTATATTGGAACTTCCTTTAATTGCCACTTGGAGCGTTAGTTTTAACAGCATTTAACAATTAACAAAGGGGGTGTTCATGCATTTCTGTCCCTGTAAATTTTTATTTCGATAACATTTAACACCTAACACACATTATGAATACCCCTATTGTTTTTTTATCAAGTTGTGTAGGTTGTTTTTGTGATTCTTTATTTTATATGTGACATCACATTTTGATGTGTTTTGTTTAAAAAAATAGTATAATTTATTATTTTAAAATTTCTACTCGCTCAGGATTGTTGTCTTTGTTTAGGTAGAACTCAGTAATAATAATTTATATATGTCAATACAGGCCCTGAAGATGACACACTCAGTGCCGAAAGGTTGGCAGAAATTCCACAAGTTTGTTATCTTCGACCACAAGCCTCCTCTCTCCTCCTTCATATTACATCGTGGGTCAATTCCTCCCTAATTTAATTTTTGAATATTCCCCTCTCCCTTATTTTTATTAAAAAATATTCAGTTCTTATTATTTACCATATTAATTTTTATTGTTATTTTTTAAATGTTGTACTGTATTTTTTTATTTTTTTTTTTTATTTCTTTATAATCACTTAGGAAATTGTATCATATTTCTAAAATGAAACACTATTATTATTATTAATGAGATATTTACGAAGAACTTTAAAAAATGTTTAATTTTAGCATGTATCGTAATTAGGTTTATCACAAGTCGCCCAGGCAGATTTAGGTTACTCAACATGTATTCTGCCCCACGCTTTGATTTGCTATGTCATGGTTCCATTTCATTGAAAATTATGCTCAATTATATATATTTAAAAAAAAAAATCAATGATGTTATTTTGTTACTATTAAGGAATGTTAAGTTAATTTTATTATTAATATTATTATTTGTTTTTCAGTTCTGACTATTCTTGTACTACGTCCTCCTCCAGTTCAGGTAAATTATTAAAACAATTGACTTATTTTTGAATGCTAACTCACATACATTCTCTTCTTTTCAAGATTTCTGGTTAAGTTAAAAAAAAAAATTAATTCTCTCAAATGTGTAGATTTGAATGAATCAGCTGAATTTTGTTGACATTTATTTCCTCAATATGATAATAAGTGACGTGACTACATTTCTTGTTGCGAAACGTTATTACAAAGAAGATGTCAAACTAAATTTTTAATTTGTAGAATGTGGAAGTTTTGTTATAATATTTTGTTGATAATGTTAGTTTTGTTTTAAACATCCTTATTTCACGGTTTACATTAAAATACTGACTGATCAGGAATTAAAACAAGGACCAGTATAAATAATGTTAAAAAATGAACACAGAATAAAATAAAATTATTCGAAAAATATAGTATAATAAATCTTCGGTTTTATTTTTACATAAAAACAAATCAATTAAAAATGAAAGTTTCTAATAACAATTCATTATTTGGAAAGTTCATATCCATTTAAATGAAAAGATTTGGTGTTCCTTTCTGTGGAGAGCATTTCATCTGTTCATTTCATTTGTTCCTCGTCCAAATTGGCGTCTGCAGTTTTTTTTTTTTTTTTTGCTTTAGTATTAGCCATGTCACTGTGTTATCTAGTTATTTACGACATCCATGGCCCCGGGAGGGAGTTCTATCTATGAAATTAAACTCACTCGCGGGCGGGATTCGAACCCGCAATGGTGAGTGGGGCTCGGGCGATATGATCTCATAGTTTAGGCCCGGGCATGAGTTAAATACGCCAATACGATTGGTGGAAATGGATAGTGTGAGTTTTGCTTCAAATCAAGCAGTAAATACTTTGTGTGTTTACTACAAATCCTATGTTTTACATGGGTTTCTAATTTTGTTACACTTACGTTACTGAAAACGATGCGCAGTAGGGTAAAGAATATTGGCGTCACTTTCAACTTATGTAAACATGGAGAATGTGAGTTGCTTCTACACCCCTCGTATAGTTGTTATATTCTTTAGTTACACCTCTATTTTAGTTACACCTCTATTTTAGTTGCACCTCTATTTTAGTTGCACCTTTATTTTATTTGAAGCTCTATTTATTTTTTCAACTTTATTGACGTGAAAACGTCTATTCGCTCGTTGAGCACAGTGATAGCCGGTCAAACTTTCTTGTGTTACAAAATACCGTCAAATTTCAATCGATAATAACTATGAGACTAATAATGCGATAACAACGGTTGAGGTCACAATGGATAAAGCATGTCTGTACGTCTTTGTTATGCAGTGTTTGTTTTGACGGTGACGTTATCGGGCTAGGGTGGGCGCCGGCGGATGATTGTTGCGAATTAGTGTTGTGTGAAATTAGAAATTAGTGTAGCGTGATAACGCGTTTAAATAGGACGTTGATTCTGGTGTCATTGTAAAGAGCGTGAGGACCACTACTAGGACTCAAAGTGAAACAATAAAAATATTCGCCGAAATATATGTAAAAATCGGTATTAAATTGAAAATTGCAAAAAAAATTAAAAATGTCTCATATGAATCGTAAATATGCGCGGAATTATAGAAAACGCAAATCAGAGGAAAGCTCGCATCAAAAGGAATTTTAAAAAAACCTAAAAAGTTTAGTGCCGAACAATGGCAAGAGCTACGGCAGCATCGAAAAGAAAATGAAAAATGCTTTTATCTGGACGTTTTCACGGTAAATCTACGGCGTGGACCTTGATGACTTAATGTTTTTTAAACTTATTTTTTCTCCAACTTTATTTAAACTTATTTTTTCTATATAGACCTTTCGGGCTGCGAGCCCATCTTTAAAATTTATAAAATTTAGAGAGAGAGCGAGAGAAAAAAAAGGAAAAGAGCTGCAACTAAAGAATCCAATTACATTTGAAATCTTTGATATCTCTTAGGATATGATGTGATATTTATCAACCAATATAATCAAAACAATTTATCGTATAATGGAGTTATATCACAGGTAATTTATTAATTTATTTTTTTTTCCAGGAGCTGTTATAAACACTCTGGTGTCTATGTACTGTGATAAAGTTGAAAAAGATGGCGATTTTGGAGGTTATTATTATTAATTATATTATATTGTGTTACTTATTGTACTGTCTACAGTTGACCATGAATATAATACGATATATAAAATGTACAATCCGAAAAGGAACCTATTTTCTAGTGTTTGCTTCTTCTAATTGTCAGCTTATGTAATATCAGAAATTTTGATAGAAACAAAAAAAAAAAAAGGTTGAAAACCCCCTTTTGTAGTAACATAGTAATTTAGTTATTTTTTTTATTTATAGTTTTTTTTTTGTTACATCCCAACTGTACGAAGTATACGGGGAGTCATGTTGCTAATCTGTCAGAAATTCGATCCAAAAACGATAAAATAGAGTGATGTGTGTTTGTGGACAGGATAACTTGCGATACAATTTTTTATGTGTCCAGTATCTTATAAGAACGCCATCTATTGATTTTCAGCCGTACTGACTGAGGGAGGAAGGGATCTGAGAGCGGGGTCTAAACATAAAACCCTAATAACTGCCGATGTACGCAATGTATTGACACATAAGATCCCGACCGATTTATTGTTTTTAGAAAGAGATTGATAACAGTTGATCAGTTCTCACTGGGTTCTTTGCGGGTGATTCATCGACGAAATTATTTTAATCTATGTTAAATTTTGGTTGAAGTTGTTTTATATCTTCTAATTCAGTATAAAGGGCCCCCCCGGTAGCTAAAAGGTATCGTTCTAGCCTGCTGAGCTCAAGATCGCGGGTTCGATACCCGGCCGAGGCTCTTAGGATTTTTTTTTATCTGGAAGATGAAAAAACCTTGAGCCATCTTTCGGATGGAAAGTTAAGCTATGGTACCGAGCCTGTACGATGAGAGGTACTCATACTGGCTGATACATTCATTCAAAGTATTTGTTAGTATGATACATTCATTCTATCGGAAGTTATCGTGTTCACAGACAAACATAGATTTTTTTTTATTTTTGGAAGGGTCGGAAAATATGCAATTTCAGTAAAAACTTCTGATTACATAAGTTCCCTTATCTTCGTATAACTTGGAATGTAGAAAAGGTGTTGGCGCAATTCATCAGCAGACGTTGATGCTGACATTATTCCAAGGTGTGATGAAATCTCAGGGCACCACTTTCTATGACATTACAATATTGTTTTAATTGTCCAAAGAGGGAACACATGGCAGGTTAAGTCATCCACTCGTTAGAACTGCCTTCCACTTATTTCCGTTTATGTTTCTAGTTTAGAAATGTCTGCCATCAGATCTCTAAAGATGGAATATCCGCGTTGGTGACATTATCTCAGGAACCGCTTATTCTTCTGGTTTGAATCCAAACTGTTGTTAGAATTGAGTGGGTTACCTGTAGAATGCGGAGTGGTCACCTGTTTGTGACTGAAACCGAGTCGGGCTCATGTCCAGTAGAGTGACAAAAGAGCTCTCTGGTAGTAGGCGATATGACTTCGTAGTTGAAGCCCAGAAATGAGTCACAATTACTAACTATAGAATGTATTTTTATTTTGTTTTGTCGATACCAAGTTTTGATTGAGGTTGTTCTGTGTTTAGGTCACATTGGTCGAGCGACAAGGTCCCCGTCCACTCCCCTTCTTCATAAAAATCGAGGGTAATGTATCCATCTTTGTTTGGTTCTGTGGTTTTCAACCTTTTTTGGATATTGACAGACTCGTTTGGACATTTTCCCTAATATACAACCAGACAATGTACAGCTTCGACCCCCCGCATTATCAAAAAAGTGCACAATTGGTTCTGAGTCGAATTTTGGTTTATTTGTGAGATATTTGTGGAGCCTGGGGATACACAAGGTAACAGAGCCTGCAGACACTTTCAGGAAAACTCATATCTAAACCCTCCAAGTAATATCCTAAAATTTATATTGCTATTGTGGAGTCGTATTTGTGCTAACAGTCGGATTTTCTCGATATTGCAGTTTATTGGAAGTTAATTTTCTTGAGACCCTAATACACTGACCAATCGGTAGAGGGAGTTGTATTTAGAATTTAATATTGTTTTTATATCATGATATACCAGATGATTCCTCATGGCTGCTACCAAATACCCGCGGAGAGGCCGGACATCAGAAATAGAGGGACTGGTCCGCCCCGATCAAGGCCAGGTAACACCTGAGTTGGGTGACCCAATTGAAGGGCAAAAGAAAAGTTCGGCGATCGATTCTGTTAGTATTTTGGTTAGTTTTGTAAATTGTTGTTTTATGTCCGAATACATTTTTTGCGTTCTGTGTTGATATAGTGGAAATACTAATGAATAAAATAAAATGATAGATAAAACACTTTTTTGAACACTTATATTGTCTAATTCCACAAACATATACGAAGAGAACGAATAAAAGAGCACATAACTGATATAGTAAGGAAAGGGGAAAAATCTACATTTGCGAAACATATAAATGATATGGGTCACTCATTCAACGAAACAACCGGCATAAAATACCTCCACTTATGTGAAAAAGGTAGACCATTAGATTCTCTGGAACAGCTAGAAATTAATAGGACTCGAAAAAATGGGAATTGTTTAAACGACCAGACACACTTCAAATTTTCTCCTTTGTTAATCCCTTTCAGATAACAAATATCCATAGCAACATTAATCTAGGTTAAATAACTTCGTACATAGCTATATATTGTACATTTGTTATATTGTTTTCTTGTAATGTTAGTTTTTAGTTCTATTTTAATTTTATTTTCTTGGTTTTCAAATAAGTGCACAGTTAGCTAATACAGTTAGATTATAGACTTCCACCCCGCTGGTTTTACCAGAGGAGGGGGACCCTTTCACCTCAGGTACTCTTAGGTTAATATAAATATGTATGCTTGGCAAATATCTGAATTATTGTTGAACATTGTGCCGACAATGGCGTAAATTTCAGAAGAGTGCACGTTATTCCATATGTTAGTATAGTATAGTACTGTTTTGTCATTTCCAATAAGTGTTGCCTGGACAATACTTTACTAAGAAACTCCTATATTTGCCAATATTTAGTCGGATTATTGAATAATTTCACTTTTGTTTACTGAATATTGCCGTTTTTTTTTAAAAAGGCATATTTTGTAATTTTTCAGTCTCTTTAAATCCGGTCTTTGGATATATATAATTGTGTGGTGTCCGAGATTCCAACTACACATTAGAGTGCTACAAAAGTTTGGGTTAGTCCAAACTCTTTTGGGTTAGTTCAAAGTCTCTTTTCGTAATTTCATGGGAAATTTTCTTTTTTTGAGGATAACCGTCGGATAGTCGTTTGTTGATTGTCGCGCAGTCTATTCCGGTCATCGAAACCAAATTTTAGTAGGATGGTTGATAAGTAAAATCGGAAGAGCGCCATTGTTTTGGGGGGAAATCGGCATATGCGCTGAATTGCTGTTCGATTTCGTGTTCAAAACCCGGCCGGGGCTTTTGAGTACGCCGTCCTTTAGGTGGGACGTTAAGCGATGGTTCTGACTCTGTGCTAAGATCGTTGAAGACCCCTATCCTAGGTGAAAACTTACATAGACAAAATTTTGGACTCCCACAGTTGAGTCGGTCTCATGTTCACCAGAATGACAAAAGAGCGCTGTGGTAGTAGGCGATATGACCTCATAGTTAAAGCCCTGGTATGAGACAGTCAGGTTTGTCTGTACAAGGTCCGAATTATGTTATTATTTGATAAGAAATATGTTTCATGTTGTATAGAGACCATGAGTTCAATTTATGTTTGTATGTTGAAAATGGCAGAGCGTATAATGAAGAAATTGTTGAAGGGCTTTCAAGGGATCTAACTTGGAATGTAAGCGTTGTAGCATCTCAAAATAGTGGCCGGGAGTCAGGTTCTTACTGCTATCTCTTTAACGCTTCATCACATTTTCTTTAAATTTATCATAAAGCATGTTACTAACCGCACATATGATTTTTAAAGATTTTCATAGAAATTTAATTAGAATTTCAATAGAAGACAAATTAAGCAACACTAATTAATTAGTGAGCTGGAATGGTTCCGTCCCCGAATTGGCTGAACTTTCGACATACATTTTAAGGAAATAATTTAACTCAGGTTCATTTTTCTGGTAAAATTATATTTAAAAATTTATTTTTTATTTTTTTGTTAATAGAAAAGCACCGTCTGACGTGAGATCCCAGCTGAGCATCCCCGGTTCTGGACAGAAGGAGAGCAAGAGTCGTCCTATTTTGCAGATGTTGAAGAACCACAAAGTTCGTGACATCCACTGAAGAGGCAACGAGAGCTCCTAAAATGCGCCACTTTGACTACGCTACTCTAGCGTCCAGGATCATCTGTCAAAGTGTATCCTCATAGTTGACAATATACAAAAAGATGTATACGTAGTATTTTGAAAATTATACTGTAGAAAATTGTATAAGTGATTTATTTGACAACCTGACACAATTCAACTACTCGTATGTAAAAAAAGAATAATTTGCATGATGAATCGTATAGAGTCACAACCATAAGCGTACCTGGAAGCCATTAGACTTTATTATTTTTATTTATCTTCTCACTTACGTAGAAATATAGAGATACAAGGATGTATCTGTATTCATTGATATATTAGCGTATCATGTGCATATTAATGACATATTGAAGCGTGAATATTCTTCTAATCAGACATAAGTAACTACATGTTGCACTTTGACGTTATGTCATATTGATTTCATCCTAGATAATAGTCGGAGTATCTTCTATCGTCTCTGAGGTAAAAAAGTCATCGGTGAATCACTGAGCAGTGTACTTCCCCAGAACGAATTAATCTATTAATTTTACGCTCCCCTCCAATACCAGTTGACCGTTTGGGATAAAAATCAACAATAGTTGCCATACATAGGGACTTCTAAATTCTCATACTAAATTTTGTATCTATAAATTCATTACAACGGCAGTTTTTCAGTTGAATCCGTCTCTATATTTAAAATGTAAATTAATAATGTAATAAACTTTTACAAATGTAACTAAAACTAAGTGTTAATGTCGACAAAGTTTCACGAAAAAATCTTAAAAGATTGGAAATAATGATTTTCACTCATTGACTTAACTCAAGAGAGGACCAGACCGCCAACAGAAAGAACCGACCATCCCTTTCGATCCCTCTTGCAGTTATTTTATCTAAAGAAAATTAAAGAGAACATTTTTATTACACTGACAATTTTTTTTTTTTTTTTTTTTTGCCTTATGAACGATGCATATTAGCCATAATTTTTTTCTTAACTTACATCTTTAATAACTTTGTCTAACCTAGATAATATGCAATTATTTTGGATCACACGCAATAAACCATTTTAATAGTAGTTACTGGAGATAAAATGTCTAGGTTTTTTTGCTAATTCAAACTGGTGCAGGTTTACCTAACAGATAAACTTGCACTTTTTTTAATCCGCTTATAGATTAATAAATTGAATCGGTAAATTCCATCCTTTGAAACAATTAAACATTTTTTAAAATTAATTATGCATTGTTAAAAGTTGGAAATTCCTAAGTAAATTTCTCTATAAGTTATGTAAAATACAAATGTCATTTTATGGACTGGGCGCAACTTTAGGTCGTGCACGACCTGTGACTACACTCATAGCCACAACTGATTAGATTCCGAGAGAATCATCTTTGTGAATACAATTTTTATTAAAACTCAAAATGTATTTACTGTACATTACAGTACTATTGTACAAAACAAACCACGGTGCATTAATGTTATAATATAAAAATTAAAGTCTGAACAGGACTATAGAATAAAACAATGTACAGTACGTAATGAAAACAAGAATAACTGAAAAAAGTCCGTAATGTCTTTTTTGCTTTAAAGAAGACCGACGTCGTTTTGCCGTACGATCTTGTAGGCGCCTCAATGTCAGTAGTCAAACCCTCTCTTTGAATTATTTTCATACTTACCGTTCGCAAATTAAATTTTGTTTGCTAAATCTTAATTAGTTTTTTTAAAATCCCGTCCGGATTAGCGGAACTCTACTGTATTTCAGGACACTTTCACGTCCCTTCTTCTCGTTGCACCATCAACCAATCCCAAAATTAATTACCCTGCTATTGTTCCTAAGTCCACCACCAGGCGGCGCTCATGTTGGTGCCCGACTCCAGGCCTCGTCTTCTTAGCGTTGAGCTGGGATAGTACTGGCTTCCACATCTCGGACAGAACCCCATCCTCTTTATTGAAATTTTTCGTTTTTTTAATATTATTTCTATGAATCTGTGTCCGTATGATGGAGGCTATTAAAATAAAAACAAAGAACTTCTTTCAACTTTTATATTATCTAATTCCATGAAAATATTTACCGGTTTAGGCTTACGATAGCGTAAGTCAAAAATAGGTACACATTATCTATATATTATTGTGGAATTAGATAATACAAAAGTTGAAACAAGTTCTGTTTTTATTTATTTTATTATTTTATCGATACAGGACGCAGAAATGTATTTAAAAAGTTATTTTTTAAGTAAAGTGGGAGAAAAAAAAAAGAACTACAACAAAAGAATAAAACAAATATATAATTTATTTATTTGGGGTTACAAAGTTCCTTCATTTTGGACAAATATTTCAAAAATATAATTTTTCTATACAAACGAGTAACATGAAGTGTTTAAAGGCAATTCTTTTTGAATTTGCCTTAAACAAATCGGGACTGCAAAACATCCAACCTTGGTACCATTGCAGGGAGAAGGAACTATTAGCCTGTTTCTGATTGCAAAAAAAAAAAATGTACAAATATTTAGTATATTAGTCCCCCATGGGGTTTCATTTTATATTATCCATCAACTGGATTTTGAAATTCTAACGATGGTTTACCGTTTTATGCCCTAATCCTAGATTATTCCATAAGTATACTTGACATATTATATGTTTACATTTGTACTGAGAAATACATTTTTTTTTATGAAATATATATATATTTTTTCCTTCCCCCGACTTAATATTCATGGTTTCATGTTGATGTTGGTTATGCGAATTACTGAAAAAAAAGAAAAAAAAAAAAGGGCCCGATTCGGAATAATTACTAAACTTTTTGTAAGGATATTCTAAGAGAAATAATACACACTTGTCAATATTTTAACTTTATTGGTCAAAATGTACACGTCTATAGTTTGGCGTCTTATAGCAGCACAAACATGGTAATTGAGTGGTTCATAACAAAAACAACCCATGTCCAAAATATTGAATTATGAGATGAGCGCGCTTTCTGTTGGAGTTTGATGGAACTCGTTGACAGGTAGTGCTTGTTGTGTCTCAACAACTGTCCTAGTCCAGTGATAAAAGAATTGGCGGTTCTCCAAAAACAATCTTTGTCCATGGACATAGGTAGGGTTGATTCGATATTATCGATATCGATACTCCAGTCATGATATCAAATCGAATATCGAATGAAAAGTTGGATACCAATGTGTGAACAAGGGTCTAGACTAGCTGTGGCTACGGTATTGGACCCTCGTTTTAAAGATTTACATTTCAAAGACCCACAGAATGTGGCAAAAGCCCAAACAAAAATTACATCTTTACTGATTAATGATCCGCTCATCTTCGGACGTTGAGTCACTCAATAATGACGATTCCTTCGATTTCTGGGCACAGCATAAACGTCTAGCTCATGGGAAGAGTACGAGGAAACAAAAAGACTCGTCAAACACTATACGCGATGAATTGTCCATCTATTTAAATAATTGTGTGACCCCTTTGAACACTAACCCTTTAGAAACTTGGGAGGACATGAAGAACGTGTTCCCAGGACTGTACAGAGTAGCCAGGACTTACTTGGTCAACATGGCCACCTCTGTTCCCTGCGGAAGGTTATTCTCCAAAGCAGTTGGTACAATAAGAGAGGCCAGAAATAGGCTTTCAGGAAAGTTGCTAGTTTTGCAAAGTGCTGAGGAGAGCGAGTGGAATACAGCAATCATTTCGTAATAATTTTCTTTCTTTAAATATTTTTTCTATTTACATACCTAATGTAATACTATTTAAAAACGTAAGTTACCTACGTAACTAATAATACAGTTTTTTTTAACTTGACGGAATTCTAATTAAACCTTCTTTCTATGGATTCTTAATTGACACTTCAGATATCGAATGTTATCGATATCACTTCATATCGGTAAAGTTGTCCGATATTTTTATCGTTATCGATACGACTTTATCGGTATTATATCGATAACGAGGTTATATCGAATAAACACTACGACATAGGTTTCAATCGATAATTTTACTAATGAGTATTGATAAAATGTATCGATACCTACTCGTATCGATTGAATCTAGTAGTTCGTAATAATTAACTTTGAAAAATCTATATAGATTTAAATAAAAATCGTATTGCATCGAGTACTTCGTTATAATTAATTTTAAACCATGTATAATATGTATACCTATATAATAATAATAAAAAAAAACAATACAATTTGAAAGATATAAATGAGATATTGTAGTGGGCATAAGAAACAAATAAATCAAATCGAATAAGATAAAATTATATTATTAAAAAAATACTGAATTTAATAAAAAGCATTATAAAATAAACATACAATTTATTTTTACTAAGTATATAAAACTACTCGAGACTATTCGTATTCCGACAATAGTTCACTTTTTTAAAACACTTTTTGCAAGTCGCTGAGATCGAATCGTTCTTAGTGTAATAAATCTACACTTTCGCCGTAGGACGAGGCATTATAATTTGTAATTGACAAAATGGAATGTAAAAATAAGGTAAAAAATAAGGGTGCATCATGCAGACGAGGTTATCACCATCGATATATATCATTTGTCCGTGGACCGTAATTTGAGTTCAGTATTTTATTGCGACAACAAATAAAAGAAAATTGTAAGAAATTAAACAGTGAATGATTCTAATGAACTTTTTTTTTTTTTTTTTTTAAATTACGCCATAGCATTAGGCTTCCGCCATCAGCTTTCTTGCAGCCCAATACAAAACATGATCCGGTAAACCTCTGCTGCTGGCTAGAGCAGGGCACGTTTTAAGGTGTTTTCTGTCCATTTCTTCCCGGGTGTTGCACAGTGGGCAAAAAGGCTCCGCCGCTACACCTATACGGTGAAGATGTTTTTGTAGGTAGTCGTGGCCCGTTGTCAATCGAAATTCTGCCACTGATTGGTATCTTGGTAGGTTTTTTGGGGGCTTGTCTTTCTTTTGTACAAGATTTTCCCATGCTTTCCCAGCAGCCTCGTTCCTGTGGGCTCCCCGCACTTGGCTTGAAAGAATTCTTTGGTTTGCCTCTTACAGTCACTTAGGGTCATGGGTTTGTCAGGTTGTAGCATACCAGCTCCCTCTCTGGCGAGCCTATCTGCTTCCTCATTGCCATGGACATCAGCATGACCTGGGATCCATTGTAACACTATCGTGCAGCCGGCGTGGATGAGATTGCTTATGATGTTCTTGCATTGTAGAATTTCCAAATCCTCGCTACGCTCATAGCTAGCAATCGACGATATTGCAGCCTGGGAGTCAACGAAAACGACGACTTTCCTATTTTCCCATCGCATTTCTGTTATTTTTCTAAAAGCCAGGAGAATGGCATGCACTTCCCCACTATAATTCGTTGCTAACTTTCCTACAGGCGCGGAAAGAACGAAAAATTTGGAGTATACGCCGGCTCCAGCATTAAATTTCGCCTGCGATGCCGAACCATCTGTATAAATGTGAGCCCACTCTTCCTCGGGATACCAAGTAGCTATGGTTTCCAGTGCCGTTGCCTTGAGCTCTGTTGTGGGAGATTCCTCCTTACTGACTGCTCTTATGAGGTGCAGTCGAGCGGTGGCTATATCTGTTGCCTGCATATCGGCTAGTTTCGGAAAGCTCTGCCTGTTCTCTAGGTTTAGGTTAGATGCTATCTTGCTACACGTCGAAAAAAAATCGACTTGGGTCTTAAGTCTGCCTCTAGCTGGTTTATACTGTTTCCAAAAATCTACATCAATTCTCTTTAATCTTTCATACATGTTTAATGCTAGGTTGTCTCGTCTGATCCTCAGTGGCTCAATTTCTGCCTGGAGCTCCATCGCAGTAATTGGAGTGGATTTTGTACCTCCTGTAATGATACGCAATGCTTGATTTTGCACCAGGTCCAATTTTTTTAGGGTAGCGACGGGAGCAGTGATAGTTACCTCGGATGCATAGTCCATAACCGGCCGTACATATGTTTTATACGCACAGGAAAGGACATCTTGGCTTGCACCCCACTTTGTCCCACTGAGTCTCTTCAGAAGAGAGAGTCTCTGAGTTACCTGTGCCGCTTGCTTCTCCGTGTGCTTCCCCCAACTTAACTTTTTGTCTATCTTTGCTCCAAGGTAGGTCGCTTCTTCAGTCCTCTGTAACGGCAGGCCTTTATACCTGAGATTCACGTGCTGCTGCTTTGTAGAGAGTGTGAACAGTTGGAATTCCGTTTTTGAGCTATTAATTTCCATTTCATTATCATTTGCCCATGATTCAAGCTTATCAAGAACACTATTCAGCGCTGCTTCCAGTGCTTTGATATAACTACTACTCGCCCATATAACTAAATCATCCGCATAGAGCAGGGCATTGACTCCTGGTATACTCTCAATTATGCTGACTACGTCATCTATGAAGAGGTTGAATAAGAAGGGACTCAGCACCGAGCCTTGCGGCAGCCCATGTTTTGTCTGCTTGTACCAAGAGGTTGCGTTCTGGTATCTTACCCTAATATATCTCTGCGCGAGGAACGATGCGATAGTGTACAGTAACCGCCCACTCACCCCAAGTTTTTCAAGTTCGTTTATTAGTTTCTTCCTCCACACCCAACCGAAAGCTGTTTTGAAATCTACAAACACGGCCAAGGTGCTCTGCTTTCTATGGAATCCATCCTTGATGTGTTGTGACAGCCTGGCCGCCTGTTCTGCTGTGTTTCGGTGCTGTCGGAAACCTGCTTGGTTATCAGAGAGCAGGTGTTGACTTTCTACGAACACCATGAGCCTATGAAGAATGTTTTGTGTTCGAAAAAAAGAAAAAATATACATTTAATAAACTATTTTTTTTTTCTGTGTATGTACTTAACCAAATGCCTAAAGATCGTTAAAAAGTTGAATGAAGGAAGAAGGAAGACTAAAACTAAATCAGTTGAATAATTTATTGATATTCAAAAAAAGGAATTTGAATTAAATTAGCAATAACATTTTTGTAGAATAAAGCAAAAATCAAATTCAGAAGGTAACATCCTAACTCATAAAAAAACAGTAAACATGACTTATCTCATTGTTTTTTTTACATATATTTAGTTATTGTGACTCAAATCCGGGCTTTAACTGCGAGCTCATATCGCCTACTACCAAAGCGCTCTGTTGGCACAGTGGGAGTATTAAATTCTGTCTACCTTAGGTTTAGTTACCTAAAGTAGGGAGGGGTCTTTAACGAGTACCTGACAGGCTCGGGATCATCAAAAGGACGGAGTGCTCAAGATTTTTTTACATTCTAGATACAAAACCTAAGGGCTTCAGCTCAGTAGGCAAGCTCAGAAAATTGAGATATGTCATGTTGGTTCTATAGGAACGATAAAGCTGAATTCTACTGTTGTTTTCTTTAGATCCAGTTCTTATTTTATTTAAAACTGTAAAACTTGATATCCATCCTCAGTATCTGTGTGTTGGTCGTTTAAATCTTATAAATGTCTTTCTAATAGAGAGAATAAAGAGCTGTAACTAAAGAAAACAAAAATATACCATCCTTCGGTCTTAGTAACCAGGCGAGTGTTTAAACATCTAGAGAAGTTCTCCAACAAGTAACAAAAGTCGTTACTATCTCAAGAGCTAGTCTCTGCAAGGGTGGCGAGTCGGCTGTCCTCCTGCTGTTCTTGCAGAGTCAAGCCGAGGACCTCACAAGTCCATCTGAAGTAGTCAGGAGGTTCAGCTTTCAAGAGAAGGGACTCCCGACCTTTGAACCCATGAAGACGGACCGAGGACAGATGTAGATGAAGAGGTATTTCAAGGTCCGAGCGGGATACCATCCCAAGACGCTGCTGCACATCTTTCGGCAGCTTCTGAAAAACAGAATAAAAAGATAAAATTAGAATAATAGAATAGAATAATTGTATTTGAGTTTAAGATATAAAACAACTTAGAGGGCTTCGGTAGCCTGTTAGCCTTCTGAGCTCAAGATCTGGGAGATAGAAGACCTCGAGCATGTTAAGCAATGGTCCCGAGTCTGTACGATATCCAAACCTTGGTAACAAAACCTCGGTAGGCAAACATTTGGGACTCCCACTGTTGAGTCGGGCTGCTCATGACCACCAGAGCGACAAAATAGCGCTCTGGTAGTAGGCAATATGACTTCGCATTTAAAGCTCGGGCATAACAATAACTACAAAAGATCTTATAGCAACCAAATGGCCCATATATACATAAAGCGAATAGTAATAAATACAAGAATGAAAAAATTAAGCATTATACAAAGCTGAAGAAAACCATAACGAATATAACAATGAAGGAGAGATGAAGATTAAAAGAAGCGTAGTTTCCTTGATAATCATTGTCAAAATTGAAAAGAGGGGTTGAAAAAAACACAAGATTGATGTTCGGTCTTCCCAAAATATATTTATATTATTTCTGAAGACGTTTCTCCATTATCAAAACTTAACCAGTTTTATATTGTTACAAAAGTTTTGATGCCTGAATTATGGAGAAACATACATGGAAAAATAATATTATAATATTTTAGGAACATTAAATATAAATATAAAAGAAGGCGCCGGTAGCTCAGTGGTATGCGAGCTTGTCTTCTGAGCTCAAGATCGTGGGTTAGAAACCCGACCAAGGCCCTTAGTTTATTTCATCTGGGAGGTAAAATAAACTTGAGCACGCCGTCCTTCGGATGGGACGTTAAGCCATGATCCCGAGCCTGTACGATATCAGATACTCGTTAAAGACCCCTGCCCTAGGTGAATAACAATTTAGGGTAGGCAAAATTTAGGACTCCCACAGTAGAGTCGGGCTCATGTCCACCAGAGTGATGAAAGAGCGCTCTGGTAGTAGGCGATATGACCTCGTAGTTAAAGCCCGGGCATGAGTCATAAAACCTAACTTATAAAAATAAATAAAAACGAAGAACTTGTTTAACATTTATATTGTCTAATTTCACAAAAATGTATACATACATATATATATAAAGTGGGTGTATTTCGACTGACGCAATCGTCAGCACAATGTTCAAAAGTGACATTCAAGTTTGCTACGTTGTCATATTTATACACTATCTTTGACAATATCAGGTAAACTGTGAATTGTATTAATATGACAACGTAGCAAACTTAAATGTCACATTTGAACTCTGTGCAGACGATGGCGTAAACCGATACCGTTACACTTTATTTAAATATTTTTCTGTAATTAGACAATATAAAAGTTGAACAATTTCTTTGTTTTTATTTATTTTATTAGCTTTCCACTAAGTCGACACAGATCGCAAAAATGTATTCTGTCATAAAAACAATATATAGTAACTTGGGTGTTGCTATGAAGTAAACAAGAAAAAGATATATGAATAAGTCAAGGAAAATAATATTAAAATTAGTTAGAGATTGTGACTCATGCCCGAAAAATGACGCACAGTGTGAAATTTATGTTTTGATTTTCAAAATTCGAGCCCCCGCTCAATTTGGATGAAACTAGGAGCAAAATATTTGTGAAAGCTGGCTTTTTATCAGGTAACTGAGGGTTTCACAATCAATGAATCCATTAAAACCACCAAAAGTGGCAAAAATAGCAAATATATTGAATTTGGACCACTTTAGGCCAAAATGACAACATTAGGACCACTTTTGGCTAAAATAAATATTGAATTCGTAATCAGCGACCCAAAAAACATTAATTTAAGTTGTAAAAATCCGTTAACAAAAATTTAGACAAAAAAATTAATTTTTTTAAAAATTGAAACGGGGTTTTGGCAGCTGTCAATTGGCATATAATACCTTGATTGTGAAATCCGCAGTTACCTGATAAAAAGCCAGCTTACACAAATATTTTGCACCTAGTTTCATCCAAATTGATCAAAAATTGAGCGGGGGCTCGAATTTTGAAAATCAAAACTCATAAATTTTACACTGTGCGAGATGCTCAAGGGTTTCGAACCCGCGATCTTGAGCTCGGTGGACTATAATAATATATATGTATATATATGCAACTCAGTAGCAAATAATAATATAAAATTTTATATTTAACAGACAAACATGAATCAGTAACTCACAATGTTAAAACTAAAAAGGAACAAATACCATCGATGAATCACTGCCAATCGACTCCCCAGCGCGAATTAATGAACTAAGTTTATGCTCTCTCTCCAAAATCAATGGACTGTTTGGGCTAAAAATCAATAGTTGACTTACATAACGGCTTCTGAATACTTAAACTAAATATTGTATCGATATATTCATTACATCGACAGTTATTGGGATTTTTTAATTAAGCTCCCTCTTCCCTTCGGCCGATTACGCTAAAAATTAATAACTGTCGTCGTTATGGGGTTTCGAATCCACATATGGAATTTTATGTCGAGACGTCGACTACAACGGTAGTTATCAGATTATTGATTTGACTGAAAAACAATAGGTGTCGTCGTTACAGCGTTCTGGATTCATATATAAAATTTCGTGTCGATACATTCATTCTATCGGGAGTTATCGTGCTCAGACACACTGACAGCATTTTTTTTTTCATACTTGGAACGAACCTAGAGGTTGGAAAACATGAAATTCTATGAAAACTCAGCATTGAATTTTTGATCGATTACATAACTTGAATGAAAGTGATGATAAAGCTTTGGGCCTTTTAAATAAACGTTTTATTTATAGTAAATTTATTTCAGGACTTAAAGAATGCATATTCACCCCAAAATTTAGGCCGGAATCATATGTTATAAGGAAGGTGCAACGGCAAAAGCAATAAAAACCACTTGGAGAGAGCGGAAACTTAATTGACTACAAGCTGGGGAAGTAAATTCTCTGGTGTTTGGGCAAAAGCCTTAAGTCAGAATACGTCTTGTGATACAAAGGACTTAGAGCATTTAAATATTTTTACCAAATGAGGTGTTTGGAGCCAGAGCGGACCAACTGGTTGAAACTGAACAGGTAGAAAATGGCAATTGAAAATTGAGTACATTTTGTTTATCTCCATAAATGAGCCCCAAATATTTATTTATATTTGAAATTTTAGAATAGTATTGGTCGAGTGATCCCTTTTTGTGTTCTATAAAGTTTTTGAAGGCCGTATGATCCATTGTGACTTTGAAAATATATGCACAAAATATTTGTGGACTAAACTTAAAGTGCTGCTGTCTATCACTGAAGTGAAGAAACTAAGTGATCCATACTGGTTTTGAAAAAAGGGAACCTATGCCAACATCAGGATGGTAATAACTCATTTTCCGAAAAATTGTGGGTTGGTCCGCTCTGGCTCCAAACTCCTCATTTGTGGGTTGGTCCGCTCTGGCTCCAAACTCCTCATTTGTGGGTTGGTCCGCTCTGGCTCCAAACTCCTCATTTGTGGGTTGGTCCGCTCTGGCTCCAAACTCCTCATTTGTGGGTTGGTCCGCTCTGGCTCCAAACTCCTCATTTGTGGGTTGGTCCGCTCTGGCTCCAAACTCCTCATTTGTGGGTTGGTCCGCTCTGGCTCCAAACTCCTCATTTGTGGGTTGGTCCGCTCTGGCTCCAAACTTCTCATTTGTGGGTTGGTCCGCTCTGGCTCCAAACTCCTCATTTGTGGGTTGGTCCGCTCTGGCTCCAAACTCCTCAAATATAACTGAATGTTGTTTATATTTAATACTTTATAGAAATAATATTTCAAGTAACATAAATGTGCTTTACCTGATTTGCATGAATTTTTCAAACCTTCAGAAATTCCCCTCCTAAAATGCTGACTTAAGCCTTTTTACCCAAACACCCGAGAATTGCCATCGACTGACCGACGAATGTTACCTACCTGAGGAGAAGAGGGCGCAAATAGATCCGCGGCGATTGGTCGACCGAGGACGGTGCCAACACGACAACTGAATAGTTGGTCTCCAAGAATGGGGCTCAGTAGTCGTCCTGCCAGGTAAGCCCTGTGACAGTGCCATTTGACAGTACTTGGTGACACGGACACAACACTTGTTTCACCCGTCTCTGAACTGCTCACAGTCCTATGACTTATCAGTAGTCGCTTGATGTCGCCTCGCCTCAGACTGTTATTGGAAAAGTCCTCCACAAAGTCTACCTATGACAAATCATTTTTATAAATATACCTTAAAAGGATGGATGTCTCTACACTCTAACTTTATGAGTCTTATCAGTTTCAAGTCAAACAAAGACCACACAACGTCTGTTAGTTTCAACATCACGAAAAAATATCTGGACATATTTCAATCAAACTTCATATTTTGAGTCTGCTTATTTAGGAACACATGATTACAGGAAAACTTCACTTGGAGACATAAAAGGTTATTTCGAGTTATCTGTTACTATTGAATCTACATCAGAAATTACAGAGCCACTATGAAAGACATTATAATTTTGAATATTCTGATCTTATTTATGAGAAAATACACAAACATCTTGGGGACGCCGGTATGTCGGATGTAGCGTGCTACTCTACTGAGATGAAGATCGCTGGTTCGAAATCCCGCTGAGACCCTTAGTTTATTTTATCTCGCAGATAAAAAAATTCTTAAGCACACCGTCCTTTGGATGGGACATTAAGCGATGCTCCCGAGCTAATACGATGTCAGGTACTCGTTAAAGACTCTTACCCTAGGTCAGTGGTCGGCAAACCGCGCCTCGCGAGCCACATGCGGCCCCTTGAGTGTGGCTCTTCCACAAAATACCATGTGCGGGGGGTGCGCACGTACAGTGCGATTAAAGCTTCGTGATGGCTGGTTTTCCTATTCTATTTTTACATATTTATGTGTCTTTATCTTTGGGCGAGTGCTCTGAAGCGACTTAATGAGAAAACATTTCAACGTGAGTTCCTGCCACCAGCCCAACATCCTGCTGAATATCCGACACAACTATAAATGCGGCACTAGCAATACGTTTTCTTCTTGGTGTCATTTTGACATTTCTTTTCTAGTCCAATCTATAACAAACGTTTGCAAACCTACTGCTTGATACTTAACATTTTTGCAGAGATATTGTGAAACACTTGATAAAAAAAAAAGAAAACGTATGTTTTTAAAAAATATTGTCTATTTCACAAATAATATATAATATGGGAGTACTTTCGGTATTGCTACCATCTTCAGCCACGACTTAACAAATACTAAATTGAAGTTCAACTAGGTAGTTTACAATCCAAACGGTAGGTAGGTATCCTTTTTCAGCCCCTACCGGGTTTTCCTATCCTTTCTGTACAGTTAATATTTGAAATATGGAAAACATAAAAAATGACATTTCGTCCCAAATTGGGATCTTAAAAATAAAAAAATTGAAATATTATGTGTTGATTAAATGCATATATGAAGTGAATTAAAGATAACAATTGTTAATATATGAATAAAAATAAAATAAAAAGTTTTATAAAATAAAATATACAGTTTTTTGAGAGAGTAAGTACTTATACAGAGAGACTGGAGGATTATATTATTGGCGATAAAAGGGGTGAGTATTTGAGATTGGTCTGATCGTTCATACAATTTCCTTTTTGTAGCGCTCTGTTTATTTCCAGTTGTTCCAGTGAGTTGAGTAATGTACCTTTGTCACAAAAATGTAGGTATTGTATGTCTGTATTTATGTCGAAATGGTGTTTGTTTTCTTGATGTGTTGTGCGAATGTTGATTTTACTGAGTTATATGATGCGTCGGTGTTTAGCCCTATTTCTGATATGTGTTCTTTTACCCTATTTTTAAATTGTCTCCCGGTTTGACCTATATAAACAAAATTACAAGAACTACATTTTAGTTGGTAAACCCCGCTTTTTTCTTCTGTTTTTATTGTGTCCTTCGTGTTGTTGAGATGTTTGTATATAGTATTATTAGTTCTAAAACCTACCCAAAAGTCCTCTTTTTTAAGTATATTTCCAATCTGTTCTGAAATGTTTCCAAAATAAGGTAATCCCACCCATTTTCTAGTCCCTGTATTATTTGTTGTGTCTAATTTTGAAATGTCTTTTGAATGTATTCTGTTTATGACTTTACGTCTTATCTTATCAATAATGTGGCTATTGTATCCGTTTTATTTTGCTATATTATTAATGATGCCTAACTCTGTGTTTCTGTTGTCTTCGTTTAATGGTATTGTGTAGGCTCTGTGAAGTAGTGAATAAAATGCTGCATGTTTGTGTGTTGTGGGAGCGTTTGATGTATTACATCAATACATAAAAAAAAACCGTAGGGGCTGAAAAAGGATACCGCTTGGATTGTAAACTACCTAGTTGAACTTCAATTTAGTATTTGTTAAGTCGTGGCTGAAGATGGTAGCAATACCGAAAGTACTCCCATATTATATATTATTTGTGAAATAGACAATATTCTTTAAAAACATACGTTTTCTTTATTTTTAAACCTACTGCTGTTGGTGAAGACAACATTCACAAACATTTGAGGGACATGTTTTTTTTCAATGAAAACTGACATTATTGCAGAGATATTGTGAAATAATTCAAATGGACTTGAAAAATAAAATAAAACTTGTTTATTTAATATATTGTCTAATTTCACTAACTATATTTACATGGGAGTACTTTCGGTATTTCTACCATCCTCAGCCAAAAGCATAAGAGATAAGACTAAGTTAATTTTCAGAATGTCAGCCTCTCGAGGAACCCATTACCCTCCCTACTGGTGTTCCCCATGACGTCAGACATTCCTAACTAAGCTAAATTGTCAAGCTGTGAGATATTTTATGACAAGGCGGTCCCCATATTTCAAATGTGTGACCCCTTCTAAGATCTAGGTATAAAGCATTAACAATGAACAAGCGAATATAACATTAACAAATCAAAAATAATTGGTTCCAGTTAGAGGATGTCATCAGGGAAGAAGTCTGGGAAATAAGTAGAGAAAAAACAAAGAAACAGGAAGACAAACTAAAGAAATTATTAAACAATGTTAATGTTATATTATTCGCCTATTCATTGTTAATGCTTTATACCTAGATCTTAGAAGGGGTCACACATTTGAAATATGGGGACCGCCTTGTCATAAAATATCTCACAGCTTGACAATTTAGCTTAGTTAGGAATGTCTGACGTCATGGGGAACACCAGGGGGGAGGGTAAGGGGTTCCTCGAGAGGCTGACATTCTGAAAATTAACTCAGTCTTATCTCTTATGCTTTTGGCTGAGGATGGTAGAAATACCGAAAGTACTCCCATGTATATATAGTTAGTGAAATTGGACAATATATTAAATAAACAAGTTTTATTTTATTTTTCAAGTCCACATGTTTTTTTGATGGATATCCACCTTAAGAACTGTTTATGAAGATAATTTATGAGCTATCTTCATGTATCCTATTACCATATTATGGTTTAACGGAAATAAATGTTATTATTACCTTTTTCTGTTTGAGGATGGGCCTAGTCTTGAGTGTGATGCCTCCCTCGAACTGTCCGTGTTGGGGGATGGGAGAGCCGAGCACCACGGCTAAGTAGCTTTCTGTTGGGATCTTGAGACTCTTCATCGACTTTAGGGTTCTCTCCAGTAGGCTTTCCATCCTTTCATCCGTGCAGAACACCGACACTCCGGAGACATTCCTGGCAGAACAAATAATAAAATGTTTATTAGTTCTCCAAGGCTGTTTAATCTTAATTTTTCAAAAGAAAAAACATATAATTTCCGAGCCTATAAATAAATTCTCAACAATTTGTTTAATTTACCATTTCTCAACAATACAAAAGAGCATAAAATAATAAATGTTCACAAATTTAATATTTGACTACACTGTAATCTATTACAATTTACCCAGGCGCCAAAATAACAGCTCCGCAACTGCGAAATGATGACAACTTGCGGACCGCACAAGAGGACTAAAGACGCCGCACACTAGGGCAAGAGGCCTCAAAACCTGGCCAAAATACAAAAAAACAGATGGAGATTTTAAGGAGGGAGTGAAGGTGGGTTTATTTCCATACAGCTGTACAAACAAACAAGACCATTGCAGCCTTTTAATACCCTCTACATTGCCTCAGTCCATATTTATAGGATGTTAAAACGCAATCTTTTTAATTCTTTTATAGCCTTAAATATGGAGATCTCTTCTCAAGGTAATTGTACTGAATTATAATAACTATCATTAGCGTCACTGCTTTTTTTTTTTTTAATTTACAAAGAGATATTTACAACTGTATAAAAATATATACAACAAGCAAATATGCTAATACAGACATAATGGCAATGTCAAAATGTCATGAGGGGAGAAATCACCCAGTGGTGACACTTCCTAGTCACTGATTTTCTCTCATTTGTAACTAATCACTGTCACTGTCACTGCTGCTGCTAAGGAGGCCTCTAGGCCATTGACGCTTAAGCCGTCGTTGGGGAAGTACGGCAGAATGGAGGGCACGGACCAGAGGATTATTGTGGGAACCAAGAAGGGAAAATAATTTTTTGTATTTGCATTTAGCGACTTCAGTAATGAAAGGTACATTAAGGTCAGTGTGAAGGGTTTTGTTGGAGACGTAGTAAGGAGCATTGGCTATTGTACGAAGGATTTTGGATTGAAGGGATTGGATGCGCTGGAGATTGGAAGCCTTGGCAGAACCCCAGAGTTCAAGTCCGTAAGTCCACATAGGTTTGAGTATTGAGTTGTATATAAGTCGTTTTGTTGTCAAAGTTAGTTTGGATCTTTTGTCTAGCAGTCGTAGTAGAAGTTTATAACGTCTGTTCATTTCTTGTCTTTTCAGTCTCGTGTGAGGATTCCAAGTTAGTCGTTTGTCGAGTATGAGGCCTAGATAGCGGACTTCGTTTTTTAAAGGGATGGGATTTTTGTTAAGGTACACTGGAGGGCAGGTATATTTTCGACGAAGGGTGAAGACGATGTGAACTGATTTTGTGTCGTTCACCTTCACTCTCCACTTTTTGTACCAGGACTGAAGGGTTATCAGGTGTTCTTGTAGGTGTCTGGATGATAGGACAGGGTCGGGATGAGGAGAGAGGATTGCAGTATCATCTGCAAAGGTGTGGAGTTGTGTTGATGGATGGGTGGGGATATCAGCTGTGTATATTGTGTAGAGGATAGGACCCAGGATACTACCTTGTGGAACGCCAGCATTTTGTGGGGACGCGGGAGAAAGGGCAAGACCCTGGCTTACACAAAAGGTTCTTTCAGAAAGGTAAGATTTTAGGATTACGAGGGAAGGACTGCTTTGAGCTTCCACAGCAAGCCCGGGTGCCAAACTCTGTCAAACGCTTGTTCAACGTCGAGAAAGGCCGCCGCGCAATACTGCTTTTGCTCCAGGGTAGATGCAATGATGTCTACAACGCGATGGCACTGATGTATGGTTGAGTGGTGTTTTCGGAAACCAAACTGATGGTCAGGGATGATGTTTTGACCATCCAGTATGGAAAGGATTCTTCTTAGAAATAGTTTTTCAAAAACTTTTCCTAGAAGAGGAAGGAGGCTGATAGGTCTGTAGGAACTGGGATGATGGGAGGGCTTGTTTGGTTTGGCTATCATTTTTATGACAGAGTGCTTCCAGGGGCTTGGGAAATGAGTGGTTGCGTCACTGCTTAATAAAAAACTATTGAAAAAAATCAGTTTTCGTAAAAAAATACATTAGAAAATGCATAATTTACGAAACCATAGAATTAAATCAGTTTTTGCGAAAAATTGCAAAGGGAGAAACTTAATTTTAAAATTATAAATTCGTATGAAGAGAGACGCAGACGTTTAATTCTATCGAATTTAATTATTTATTATTAATAATTATAAGAAAATTAAACTATTGCAATTTTTAATTTCAGTTACCTATTGAATGAATTGTATATTTCTCATAAGCTGTATGAGCTACAACACGTGTTCACCTCCTCTTGAGGAGCTGATGTATTTATCAAAATACAGTACTCAATGAAGGGTCGGGGAATTTTTTAACTATTTTTTTTTTTTTTGTGTTCATCACACCAAAAAACATGAAGTACTTATATAAGTTTCATAATTTTGGTCAGAAATTTGTTCATTTTGCCCCAGTGTGCGCCACCTGTGGACAAAACACGTATGAAATAATTCCGAGATATAATAATATAATATCGCTTCGACTATCCTCCTATCAAAAGTCTTAGTACATTTTAAATTTAATTAGGATAGGATACCAGCAATACAGAATTTACCAGGATATCAGAATTTGGCGCCCGAATGTCAAAGTAAAAAACATCCTATAGTAATCTACGGAGAATTAATACCAGATAAAAAAATCGGCATCCGGATAGATTCAACCAGAGATGTAAGAACAAAAAAAAAAACAATTGTATTCACGGCGGCGTCAAACTGTGCTCGAGGTAAAAAAAACTGAACATAAAACCAAATCTACCTACCTTTGTATCTATCCAATTGCACATTGTTTTTTAATTCTCTGTTTATTTTGATACTATTTATTCGACAAAATTTATTTCTGTAAGTTAATAAAAAATGAAAAACAAACAAAGAATCAAAGAAGAAGCCTGTAAACTTAACCCTTAAAAAACACATAAAATACATCAGTGTAGCCAGGCCATGATTTTAGAATTATTTTTCAAGTAAAAAGCAAACATTTCAAGTTAACCCTAGAATTTCGTTTGAAAAGTAGAGTTTAATGGAAAATGTTTAATAAAAATAACTAAATTAATTACAAACTACAGAAACAATATATAATCGATAGTATTAAATGGCAAATTTTTTATTTTTGATAGAGATAAGAAACCAGTGTTTTTGAGACAAACAATAAACTGAGTTTTTAGGGCAGGCCAAACACACGTCCCCCTTTATTTTGATCAGGGTTAAAAAATGGTGTTTATGACTCCACTGCCACTATTAGATCTAGAAAATAAAAATTAAATTGACAAAAATCACTAAACATTCACTCAGGTTGAAGTCAGCTTTCCTGAGAGCTTAACAGAGTTCCTAACAATTCAATTTATCTAATTCTAATGTTTACCTTTCCGGAAATTTGACTGGGTATAACTTCGAATATCCAAGTAGCTTCTTTAAAAATGGAAGCAGAGTTGGTAAGGTAACTTCACATTTATCATTGATATCTCCAGTAGGATTTCGGGCAAAACTTATTCCGGCTGGTTTATTTAATACAACTAGACCTGCAAAAAAAAAAAAAATATATATATATCAATATGGAAAAAAAATCAAATAGGACTTTCTTACAGAAGTTATCATGAACTAAAGAAAAGGAAATTCAACATTACTTTCCTAGACAATAATATGTACTCTCAATGACAAAACTGTATTGGAAAATAAATTGTATTCCCTAAGAATAAATATACAAAGTGGAAAAAAAATTAGACCACAATAAATAAAACATTTTATGAACAGTTTAATTATGAACAAACGAAAATAAATGTATGTATCTATATAAATATGAGGAAAATACATTAATGAAATTTGACAGAGCATAATGTATTATTGGTTGACTATAAAAGAGAAGGAAGGATGCCCAGACATTTGAAATAAAATGAATTTTAGAAAAAGGGAGTTAAAGAGAAATAAGTGCGAAAAAAAATAAATAAATAAAACAATGTACATCATGCCTTCACAAAAGTGATAAATACTTTAATTACGTGGATATAAAGTAATAATTTAAATGATGCAAAATACCTTTATCATTGTAAATTATATTTTTAACTAATGTTTCAGCAACTTGGTGAGACGGAACGTATCTGACTTTATAAATATGACATTGTCTCGTACAGCTCAGACAAAGCCGAGTATCCTGAATCTTAAATAATAAATTAAAGTTCATTTTTTCTTGTCATAAAGGATCAATAATATTTAACTGAATTGAAGAGCATGTTTAAAATAACTATAAACGGTATAACAGTAAAGGAGGTTCGTAGTATATCGATACTAATTCAAAACGGGACTAAAGTTAGTATGTCGATCATATAACGATATTAAAGTTTTCCTACCGCGCAAGATACAAATAATATTCCAAACTTAATCATTAATATTCAGTAAATAGTTTACATCTATATAATATTAGCAGGTTACTCGGTTAGTTTTTTTGGATACAAAAGATATTATTTATTTAAATACATTTTAAATTTATACGGTCATTAATTTGCATAAAATTGACACATATTACAAAAAGTTTAGTCTATTGATACGCATCAATGAGATACGAGGATAATCAGCCAAAAGTTAAGATAGAAAATATACTTTAGTTGATCCTAACTAAAATATTCGAATAAGAAATATAGAATTTAGGTGGCCATTATGGAACCAGTTCTTTATATTTTTGGAAAACACCATAATATATGTAGGAATGTCGGTAGATATGTACCAAGCAGATATGATGAAAGCATAAAATATGTAAAGATGAAAAATATATTTTAGCTGGTTTTAACTAAAATAGTCGAAGAAGAAATACAGAATATAAGTGGACCTTGTGACACCGATTCCTTGTATTTTTGAAAAACAACTTAATACAGCAATATCGGTAGATAGGGAACAACCAGATACGAAGATAGACAAACATAAGTTAAGATAAAAAATATATTTTAGTTGGTCTTAACTAAAATTGTTGAAGAAGAAGTAAAGAATATGAATGACCTTGTGACGTCGATTCCTTGTATTTTTGAAAAATACCATAATACAACAATGTCGGTAGATAGTACCTAACAGATATGAATATAGTCAACCATATGTTAAAAAAATGTATATTTTAGTTGGTTTTAACTAAAATAGTCGAAAAAGAAATATGGGTGGTATTTGAGGCACTTATTGATAACTTTTTTTTAAAAACACGTTAACCCTAGAATGACACCGTGAATTTCGTCACCACTATTGACATCGTGGGTTGTCTGACACCCCAAGCCCTTTATATAATTTTCTTGTAATTTATTTTTCACATTAATCCAAAATTAATGCAGATTTAATATTTTAGAATGTATGTAATGAATGTAAAACAAACAAACAAAATTAGAAAGTTATTTTAATTGAATAGGAAAAAAATCAAATAAGGATGTAACATGTTGAAAAAGTTGAAAAGTAGATATAGATAAAAATACTGGACGAAAATATATTTGTAAGAAAGGTAAAAACCATTTTTTTTTTAAACTCAAATATAGTGTCTATGTAAAAAAAATCACATTAACAAAAATTATATACAATTTGCACAGTTACACTCAGTCACAATCGGTGCACTTCATTAGACGATGATCGTTGCACATCGGCCTCTGGCAGCTCTTGCAAACCATTTTGTATTTTCTATCCTTATCTCTGTTGCATAAAGAGCATCTCATATATTTGCCAGATGGTATAACAATTGCAGTAGATGGAGTTGAGCTTGAGGGTTGACCCAAAATTTCATGTATGAGTACTTTCAAAGTTCTACTTAAATGATTGATCTTGGGGCGTTCCACTAAATATGGTTTGAGTAATTGGAATCCAAGTTCATTTAAAAAATCTTTTCTGGGCATTGGCTTCCTCCAATTGACCATGCCATACAGTACACCTCCGTTGACATGCGAGGACATCATCTTGGCACAATGTAGTCGAAGAGTCTGCACATGTGCTGGGCTCCTCATGTCTCACGAATGTGTCATCTAATTCCTCTTCAGAGTCTGAATGAACATGGGTTTCTTCATATTCTTCTTCAGAAGAACTGCCTCCCAGTTCCTCAATATCCTCTCTCCTCAATTCTTCGAGATACACCAACAGTTCCTCATCAGTCCACTGCCTCTTTTGAGATGCCATAACTTTCCTAAAATATATAAATATACGTTATGAAGAGACCTATTGGCGCAAAACCCACTTCCGACTCCACAGTAAACATTAAATATAACGATTTAACACATAAACTATAAACAAAGCCATAAAAAAAAGAACTTACCTGTAATAGGTAAAAAAAAAAGAATGACGTCAATAACACGGTGGGGTGTGAGACACCCCAAGATCACTTCAATGTTGATTCCTAAAGTCACAAGGGCCTACTAAAGGTGTAAGAAGTCCCAGTAAGGTTAGGAAGGAGATGACTGTGATTTACATAGGGCCGGGGGACTTCTGTGAACTATAGGAAATTAGATGATACACTTTAACTTTCGATTGGAGTGTCAGACACCCCACGGTGTCATTCTAGGGTTAATACAGCAATGTGGTTAGAGAGGCTACCATAAATAATGATAATAAATATATTCTGTTGGTCTTAAGTAGCTAATAGTATTTTTTTGTTCTCATCGCTTCAGACAGAACGTTCATTTCATAAAAACAAAAATATTTTTTACTGTTTTTTATCTGGTTTTATCTGTCTCGACCTCTCTTTAATCCATTTAAAAAACAAAACAAAAATAACAATATTTTTAAATAACTTCACGATTTGAACAATTAAAAGAATATTATGAAAGGCATTTCAATATTTTTTTTTTAAATTAATGATATCACAATTGCATAACGATATAAGAAAATATCTAATCAGCCATGTGTGACACCTGATAAGTTTTTATTTCTGGGTGTGTTTTGTTCTTTCTTTTTGTAATTAAGATAATCTTTCCAGGCTAGTATGGGAATCTTTGGGACTGAGGTCGACGACTTGCAGATCTGATTACCCCAGACGCCGGCCGGTAGCTACCCGGCCCGATATCGTGGGGGAAAGAGGTAATGATATAAACTGGTTTTATTTACAAAATGTTGCTGTGGATGTCTGGAGGCGGCAACCTCTCGTCACTTACGGGGCAGACTGGCGCTCCCAGACCTCCTTGGGTTGCGGCTGCCTGGTGGCGCCGAGAGAGCTCGAGATCGTTAGGTGGGGCTGCTTTCACATCGCGGTTGCCGAGGGTAGACGCTGGGTAAAAAGGAATTCTTCTGTTCCCGCCAGGAGGTGACAAACCGGCTGAACGCTGGGTAGCTAGGCTCCGTCATCAACTCCAGGAGGTAGCTACTATACGTTATGAGGTACAACCAAACAATCCAAGCTAACTAGACAAGAAATTTTACACGTGTAACCAGAACCCCGATGAGAAGACTCCTACTGAGAGGTTTGTGAAGTCCCTGAGCAAGATGACATCTATGAATTTTCAGCGAAATCGGTCGAAGAGGAATAGTGAAACTTAGTTGACTACAAATACAATAGACTCTCCCTTATCCGGCGTTGCCGGGACCGACGTGACGCCGGATAACAGAAAACGCCGAATAACAGAAATCATCAATTAATGAGAAAAAATATATCAATTAAAGCATAAAAAAAAGTGTTTTTAGGTGAGCTAACGAATAAACACGTATGTATTTTGTTGATAACATTTATTAAATTGACAAATATATACATACTGAACATTGATTTATTATATGTACGTACGTATGTACATATATTTATCCAAGCATTAAAAAGATATTTTGAAATCTGCGTTTAATTAAATACATATTTAAAACAAAATCTAAAATTCTAAAAATATTATTTGTTAAAAAAATAGGTTATTTTCTTTTGTTTCGCTAACACAACACTGTTCCATGCTGCGTAGTCCCACCACTTCTTTAGTGTTAAGACGTCTGAAAAACGATCCAACGATTCTTTTCACTATGAGAATCAAATGAAAACTGAGAAAAATAGAACTGGTGTAAAGGAAAAATAAATAGGAGGAGAGGGTTTCTACGGCTAAAAATTAAACGTTGACTTTACTAGTTAAGTGTTCATTTCCCGATAAGACGATATTGTTGAGCCACAGACGGGACGGTACATTTGTTTTTCTATTCTAGGAAACATTTTTTATAAATGTTTGATTTTCAACTATGTATTTATTATAATACTATACTCCTATAATTTATTTATAGGATATTAGTGAAGTAAGCGCGCCGGTTAACAGAACGCCGGATAAGGGAGAGTCTACTGTAGTTCGATTTGAGGTAATGTACTACTAAACATTTTTTTTTAATTTTTGGATACACCGAGTCAAAGACATGGAATTCTGATGTAAATTCAATGTAAAATTTTCGACCGATCTGGGTAGTAAATTGTCGGCATATCAGAAAGAATGATAAGGATGGAGCCGAGACGAGAGATGCCGACGATAGCCGAAGGAGAGGCTACTTCTAAGATTCTCACTGATGCGGCACGTGATCTCTTCCCCCTACCAATAAAGATAACAACTCAGATTACCCCTCTTCTGTACTCCTGACATCCTGATAAAGGACTCTCTCATCCTCTTTTCAGACAGTTGTGCCAACCTCCAGTCTCCTCCAGCCGACTATGGATCCTGTTCAGCCTCCACTCTCCAAACATGATACCCTTCGTCTTCGGAAGCGGCACGTTGGGTCAGTATATCACATTTTTCAAATATATATTTTTGTTAATAAGATAATATAAGATTTCGCAACTTTCTCTAGTAAATGTGTCATTTATATATAAAATTGTGGAAGCCGGCGCCTCCATTGTGGAAGCCGCCGCATCCATTGTGGAAGCCGTCGCCTCCATTGTGAAAGCCGCCGCCTTCATTGTGGAAGCCGTCGCCTCCATTGTGAAAGCCGCCGCCTCCATTGTGGAAGCCGCCGCCTCCATTGTGGAAGCCGCCTCCTCAATTCTGGAAGCCACCGTTGAGGTCTACTCGATAAAGTTGTCCTGACACTGGGACACATCGGATCTCCACTCGATAAAGTCGTCCTGACACTGGGACACATTGGATCTCCACTCGATAAAGTCGTCCTGACACTGGGACACATTGGATCTCCAATCGATAAAGTCGTCCTGACACTGGGACACATCGGATCTCCAATCGATAAAGTCGTCCTGACACTGGGACACATTGGATCTCCAATCGATAAAGTCGTCCTGACACTGCGACACATCGACCTACAATCGATAAAGTCGTCATGACACTGCGACACATCGGACCTCCAATCGATAAAGTCGTCATGACACTGCGACACATCGGACCTCGAATCGATAAAGTCGTCATGACACCGGGGCACATCGGACTTCCAATCGATAAAGTCGTCATGACACTGCGACACATCGGACCTCTAATCGATAAAGTTGTCATGACACTGGGACACCTCGGACCTCCACTCGATAGTCGTCCTGACACTGGGGCACATCGGACCACTAATCGATAAAGTCGTCATGACACTGCGACACATCGGACCTCCAAACAAGAAAGTCGTCATGACACTGGGGCACATCGGACCCCCAATCGATAGAGTAGTACTGACACAGCTCATACCGAATCTCCACTCGATTTTGACAGACGATCCTAAACACTGGGACACATCGGACCTCCAATCAATAAAGTCGTTCTGACACTGGGACACATCGGACGTCCAATCGATAAAGTCGTCCTGACACTGGGACACATCGGACGTCCAATCGATAAAGTCATCCTGTGACTGGGACACATCGGTTCTTCACTCGATTTTGACAGACGGTCCTAAACACTGACACATCGGACGTCTAAATCGATAAAGTCGTCCCGACACTGGGACACATCGGATCTCCAATCGATAAAGTCGTCCTGACACTGGGACACATCGGACCTCCAATCAATAAAGTCGTTCTGACACTGGGACACATCGGACGTCCAATCGATAAAGTCGTCCTGACACTGGGACACATCGGACGTCCAATCGATAAAGTCATCCTGAGACTGGGACACATCGGATCTTCACTCGATTTTGACAGACGGTCCTAAACACTGTGACACATCGGACGTCTAAATCGATAAAGTCGTCCCGACACAGTTCATATCGAACCTCCACTCGATTTTGACAGACGGACCTAAACCGTTGTCGATATATTTGTTGTTTTAATGAAGCATATTAGAATAGAGGTAATAAAACCATGAGCACGTCGTCCTTTGGAGGCGGTCCTGAGTCTGTACAATATTACGCATGTTAAAGACCCCGTATTCTAATTAACTCTGGGTAGACAAAATTTAAGACTAACAGAAAAGCGGTAAGATAATTGAATGCTTAGGTCCTTAGGTGTCTACACCTGAGACAGCCAGTATATCTTGATATCTCCACAAATAATGATTGGAAATAGGGACTGTTTACTCATGGAGACAGGTCCACATTTATATAAACTGACTACCCAGAAGTCCTCAACTGATAAGAAACAATTGATATTATCAATCTCTCTTCCTTTAAACCACTTCCTGTTATTATTATTATCATTTACTTGATAATGTCTTTGTCAAATTTGCAGAATTTGAATTTCATATTTTGAATAAACGTCACTCAAATGAGTTAATTTCAATGAGTCCTATTAAAACTCTTATTTTTAGTGTTAAGTAATGTCGACTAGTAAAGTATGACCTGTATAAAAAGATCAATTGAGTAGGTGATTTCCAAAACCAGCCATTTCTCATGTTGAGTGCCAAAAGTAGCTATTAGAAAACTTAAATAAAAAATAGCAAATTTTCTAGCCAAAATATATTTGGCAACGTTTGCAAGATGAGAGATAAAGTTATAACTCATCCATGAAAAAAAAAAATCGGAACTTCAACTTAAAACGGTTAATTTTTATCTGTTTTTGGTGATTATCCCAAAAGTTGCTTACGGACAAATGGCTGGTTTTGGAAATCACCTACTCAATAATAAAATTGTTTACAATAAAGAAGAGCAAATATCATACTGATAAATAAGTTAGTGATGATGCGAGTTCTTACCGGAACGTCATTTGTTAGGTTGTAAAAAAGATCAAAAAAATAAATTTGGAGAAGAATAAAGTCAGAATCTCCTGACACAACCCAAAAGAGAATTTTTTTATGAAAGGACGACACAAATTTTCAGTCAAATGAAATGACAATTTCTTTGTCAAACTTCACTATATATTCTCAAATACTCAACTAGTTTCGCCGTGTTAAGGCATTAGAGAGTCACTTACAAACTTTTTTTTTTTTTTTTTTTTGTCTTTATAATGTTGGTCGCAACTGTTACCATGACGCAACAACCAGCTACCAAGAGGACTTCATTGAATGTGGATGACTTGATTGGCGTGAGAGAGGAAGGCCACCCAGCGGTAGCTCCTCAGGGCGAAATTTAAAACAATGAATATTATGGTTATTATCAATGAATGGGAATTCGGATTTGAAAAATAAAATAAAACTTGTTTATTTAATATATTGTCTAATTTCACCAACTATATTTACATGGGAGTACTTTCGGTATTTCTACCATCCTCAGCCAAAAGCATAAGAGATAAGACTAAGTTAACATTACAGAATGTCACCCTCTCGAGGAACCCCTTACCCTCCCCCCTGGTGTTCCCCATGACGTCAGACATTCCTAACTAAGCTAAATTGTCAAGCTGTGAGATATTTTATGACAAGGCGGTCCCCATATTTCAAATGTGTGACCCCTTCTAAGATCTAGGTATAAAGCATTAACAATGAACAGGCGAATAATATAACATTAACAAATCAAAAATAATTGGTTCCAGTTACAACTTAATTAAAATTATTATACTGTAAATTATATAAATATATCTATTGGCAAGATTCAGATAAATCATATATATATATATATTGGTAAATTCTATGTATATTTAAACGTACCTGTGCACATCGACTGGAGGGTCATATTATTGGTGACAGTAAAGGGGAATATTTTAGATTGGTTTGGTCGTTCATACAATTTCCATTTTTTAAAGTTCTGTTTATTTCTAATATTTCTATATATATATATATATTAATAACCATTTCCCTCCCTCTGTGTGAGTGCAAATCACGTAATTAATAAAATAAATAAAATTGAGATCGAAAAATTATTTAAATCGCGACTTTAATTAAACAATGCCTGAATAGCTGAAAGCACTCCCACGGGAAGAACGGTTACAAGATCCTAACGGTTAGTTGACATCAGTAATTAACAATAATTAATTACTGTTGTCAACCAGAAGAAGCATGAGTGGGGGGGGAATGAAATGAATCAAACCTATAACTTTAACATATTTATTTTTATGAGAACATATTTACAAAACAACAATTGAATATATATAATTTGGCCGTGTGTCTGAAGGACTGAATTATAACTTAATTACGAGGTACCTCGATACGATATCCATGGCGAATGACGGCGTGATCACCCTTTCTGGACTTCCCGTAGAAATCGTCTATTCACATAGTCCCTGAAGATCTGCGTAGTTTCGAGGGCACACCAGAAGTTACACCCCCACTGACTTTGCACCGTCCAAAATCAAAGTGTGTCTCTACGACTAATTCACATATTCAAACTGATATTACTTATAGAAAAGATACGTGGTGATCCACCAAGACATGAGCAAAGAAAGTTAATTTCACATATTCTAACTGATATTACTTATAGAAAAGATACGTGGTGATCACCCAAGACATGAACGAAGAAAACTCAATTCACATATTTAAACTCAACTGTACAATATAAAAAGAACGTGGTGACCAGCCAAGACATGAGCGAAGAATGTTAATTTCACATATTCTAACTGATATTACTTATAGAAAAGATACGTGGTGATCACCCAAGACATGAACGAAGAAAACTCAATTCACATATTTAAACTCAACTGTACAATATAAAAAGAACGTGGTGACCAGCCAAGACATGAGCGAAGAATGTTAATTTCACATATTCTAACTGATATTACTTATAGAAAAGATACGTGGTGATCACCCAAGACATGAACGAAGAAAGTTAATTTCACATATTCAAACTCAACTGTACAATATAAAAAGAACGTGGTGACCAGCCAAGACATGAACAAAGAATGAGTAAAACGGGGAGTGGCTTCCGATATCTGACCGTGGTAGGGGACAGTTCTCCAGGCTTGATTGGTCGTCGGACTCCGCCCATTTTATTTCCAGCCAATCGCATATTACCAATTAACATCTGCCTCTAGTTGTGTGAAAACCTGGAGTAAGAAAAAAAACCTTTACTGCTTATTCCTTATACACCGGATGTAGACAATTATCTTGGCTTCCTTTCCATTGTGTCTCTATTATTCTTTATTTTCGCTCCCAGCGATCGCGATTCTCTCGCAGGCATCATTGGTTCCGAGCATTCTCTTCCAAATGCAATTCTCGTTTATTCAAGACCACACAACCCATACTTTGCTCCTAGCGATCGCGATCCTCTCATAGACATCGCCAGTTCTGAGCATTATCTATAGGGTAGACATGCTACAATATCCCCCGTTCCCGTTAAAATAAAATATGTCGGCTAAATGACCATTGGAAGTCACATATTTTATTAGTTTCACTTAACACTTGCTCGTTCACTGAGCATATACACTTAACCAAATACTCAGGTATCGACCTCATTATCATGCGTGACCAAAACATGATTTTAAATTTCCTTTCGAATCGGCATGGCTTGCCTATGCATGCGTGACCAAAGCATGATTTTACTTTACGCTGTACTTCTTGGAGTTAACCCTCTCCATTGGCAAATAACGATGATTCTATTTCTAGCATACATTCACTGACTAGTTAAAACATCCAAAAAGGCCCCACGCCTCGACAATGTTTCAACTGAATTCCCATATACCTAATCCGCTTCAACAAAAATTTGGGTTGACCAAACCCTAACCATATGCCTCCTTAGGCCTTCGACAGGTATTTACCTTCTGCCGGAACGACGACGAAATATAAAATAGAAAAATAAGCCCACTCAAATCCCATCTCAGTTTCATAAATATATGTAAATTCCGGCATCCGCATTAATCAAGTAGCGAAACCCTTTCTTCAGTTCAACAGTCAGTTCATGGCATAAAAAAATAATTAAACAAAATCCCGCCCCTTTAAATGGATTCTACAAGCATCAATGGAGTGGCCCCTTCTCCGTGTGTACGATAATTAAATATTCAATTCTGGGTATCCCCTCCAGTTTATAATATATCTCCCCCTTTAGTCATGTATGCTTCGGCACCTTGCCCTAGGATTTCTTAAATAAAATAACAAAATTGACATTTGACCTACCGTGGTCGACACTGCATCATAATAAGTAAGGTCCATACCTGAATATATGTTACAAATATATTTACAAGGCTCTCATTGGGTTAACATAGCCCATCATGGTCACTAGATAAAATATGGGTCAATGTGACATTTTCAATAGATACACACGGTCGGATACTAATACAAATATTATTTTAAAATACAAAACAAAACAGACAAATACAATTGAAAGTACATTTACCATACGTGACTACCTACAAATGTGTGTGCCATCGCCTCGCTGTCAGCCTACTCAGATCCGCGTCTCCTAATCAAATTTAAATACGTAGGTAAATTCCTATGGATGGCCAGTCCATATGCCGTCTGCCCCGTCCTATAATTACGTTAAATTAAAATGAAGCCACAAACCTATCTAAACTAAATTATCCCAACATCAAAAAAAAAACGTAATACTAATAAAAAAATATCCTATGCCAAATATAAACAAAAAATTATCCTAACTTAATATCTAGAATTTAAAAAAAAACTAACCCTAACTTATTATCTAAAATTACTATTTACAACCTGGCGATTCACTTTGGAATCTTTGAGCTCGACTAAGGGGGGTATGCTCGATGTTAAGCCCCAGGGGAGCGCCAGAATGTCCCCGTCTGCCTTATCCTATTTACAAAAAAAAAAATAACTAAATAATAATTCCCGTGTCCCCAATAAATGTGTATGTGTGATTCTTTGTGTGTTGTTGTATAATGAGGTGTTGGCCGTTAGTGTAAAATAATAAATAATTCCCAAATAATAAAAATAGTGTCTGTTTTATGTGTGTGTGACTTTGTCTAACTGTTCCTGGGATAGCTGGGGATGGACACCCATAGAGACGTCACAAATCTCTTCCCTGACTCTAGGGCCGCGATCTCGTCTGCAATAATCGCCCCCCTAACTCGGCTGAAGTAAGATCGTTAATCTCAAAGAGAGCCCTAGCGCTTCTCTAGCCTGCTTGTAAATTTATCCGCTAATACACGGCTTCTGTGATGTCATATAAAAGATTCCTCCTTCCGCTACGTCGCTGCCGAGATGTCCTAAAATAAAAATTTGAGGACTTTCCTTGTCTAAAATCTGGTAAGGTCCTTCCCAGAATAGTAAGAATTTAAATACAAAATGGTTGGGCAAATCCAAAACGCTATTACGTAACGCCACCTCACCACGTTCGTAATTTTTCACGTAGACATCTTGGAAGGTGACATTGCTAGGCTGTTCGCGAGCAAAAGTCTGGTTCGTAGGCCAATTCCTATGTCCTTCGGGTACGGTAAATGTCATTCGGTCATCTTGTTTTGGGGTTGAGATCTGAGTTTGACCCGAAACAGTATCTATTCTCTTCGAGATATCGGCGAATCTCTCGGTACTAATAATATTTTGGTTCGAATTTATTTCTTCGACCTCCTTATCTAGATGCTGTGTTTCTGACACGATCCCACCTGTAACTTCATGATAACTGACACCTACCATGTCCCTAACTTTAGAAGTAGGCTTATCATATCTCTCTTCTGAATTGTCCTGCCTAGATTCAGATTGTACGGTACCCATATTACGTTTAATGGATTCGATATTATTTGCCATTGCCGAAATTTGTTCCTTTATCTCCGAAGTCTGCTGTCCTATCTGTTCCTGCATGGCCTTTCCCTGTTGTCCTAGTCCCGAAATCTGTTCCTGCATGTCCGCTTTTAAATCCTTTCCCAAGTTTCCCATCTGTTCCTGCATGGCCTTAAGCATCGCCTCTAGGTCAAATTTAGGATTTTCTACCGGGGACTCCGGGGGAGTGCGAATGGTTTTCCCAGATCGTGTCTGCATCGGTTCTATCTCCGACTTCTCTTTCCCTTCCATTCTGATAAGAAATATATATCAAAACAATTAAATGAATTATACGGGAGGTCTGGTGCTAACCTAATTTCTATGGTGACCTGTCAGATGGCATCACAATACAACAATAGTTATAATATGTAAAATAAATGCCTAATAAATCTACATAAGAAAAAAAATCAAAAACAAAAAAAAATAAAATTATTTCAATAAATGATGTCATTCATTGTCCCTACCCTCACCCATCCTTCTTCAGTTTTGATTCTAAATACCGACTTTAAGTGAAAATATAACATTGTGGCCTAATAGGCTGGAATCTACGTTAAAAAGCAAAAAAAAAAATTTTTTTTTTTTTTTTTAAATTAATTAATTAATAAGGGACCGATTAGTGGGGTTCATTAATTATACTAATTGGCATAATTAATAAACAAATCAAGTCCCTGTTCGGGCGCCAATTAATAACCATCTCTCCCTCTCGTGTGAGTGCAAATCACGTAATTAATAAAATAAATAAAATTGAGATCGAAAAATTATTTAAATCGCGACTTTAATTAAACAATGCCTGAATAGCTGAAAGCACTCCCACGGGAAGAACGGTTACAAGATCCTAACGGTTAGTTGACATCAGTAATTAACAATAATTAATTACTGTTGTCAACCAGAAGAAGCATGAGTGGGGGGGGAATGAAATGAATCAAACCTATAACTTTAACATATTTATTTTTATGAGAACATATTTACAAAACAACAATTGAATATATATAATTTGGCCGTGTGTCTGAAGGACTGAATTATAACTTAATTACGAGGTACCTCGATACGATATCCATGGCGAATGACGGCGTGATCACCCTTTCTGGACTTCCCGTAGAAATCGTCTATTCACATAGTCCCTGAAGATCTGCGTAGTTTCGAGGGCACACCAGAAGTTACACCCCCACTGACTTTGTACCGTCCAAAATCAAAGTGTGTCTCTACGACTAATTCACATATTCAAACTGATATTACTTATAGAAAAGATACGTGGTGATCCACCAAGACATGAGCAAAGAAAGTTAATTTCACATATTCTAACTGATATTACTTATAGAAAAGATACGTGGTGATCACCCAAGACATGAACGAAGAAAACTCAATTCACATATTTAAACTCAACTGTACAATATAAAAAGAACGTGGTGACCAGCCAAGACATGAGCGAAGAATGTTAATTTCACATATTCTAACTGATATTACTTATAGAAAAGATACGTGGTGATCACCCAAGACATGAACGAAGAAAACTCAATTCACATATTTAAACTCAACTGTACAATATAAAAAGAACGTGGTGACCAGCCAAGACATGAGCGAAGAATGTTAATTTCACATATTCTAACTGATATTACTTATAGAAAAGATACGTGGTGATCACCCAAGACATGAACGAAGAAAGTTAATTTCACATATTCAAACTCAACTGTACAATATAAAAAGAACGTGGTGACCAGCCAAGACATGAACAAAGAATGAGTAAAACGGGGAGTGGCTTCCGATATCCGACCGTGGTAGGGGACAGTTCTCCAGGCTTGATTGGTCGTCGGACTCCGCCCATTTTATTTCCAGCCAATCGCATATTACCAATTAACATCTGCCTCTAGTTGTGTGAAAACCTGGAGTAAGAAAAAAAACCTTTACTGCTTATTCCTTATACACCGGATGTAGACAATTATCTTGGCTTCCTTTCCATTGTGTCTCTATTATTCTTTATTTTCGCTCCCAGCGATCGCGATTCTCTCGCAGGCATCATTGGTTCCGAGCATTCTCTTCCAAATGCAATTCTCGTTTATTCAAGACCACACAACCCATACTTTGCTCCTAGCGATCGCGATCCTCTCATAGACATCGCCAGTTCTGAGCATTATCTATAGGGTAGACATGCTACAATATCCCCCGTTCCCGTTAAAATAAAATATGTCGGCTAAATGACCATTGGAAGTCACATATTTTATTAGTTTCACTTAACACTTGCTCGTTCACTGAGCATATACACTTAACCAAATACTCAGGTATCGACCTCATTATCATGCGTGACCAAAACATGATTTTAAATTTCCTTTCGAATCGGCATGGCTTGCCTATGCATGCGTGACCAAAGCATGATTTTACTTTACGCTGTACTTCTTGGAGTTAACCCTCTCCATTGGCAAATAACGATGATTCTATTTCTAGCATACATTCACTGACTAGTTAAAACATCCAAAAAGGCCCCACGCCTCGACAATGTTTCAACTGAATTCCCATATACCTAATCCGCTTCAACAAAAATTTGGGTTGACCAAACCCTAACCATATGCCTCCTTAGGCCTTCGACAGGTATTTACCTTCTGCCGGAACGACGACGAAATATAAAATAGAAAAATAAGCCCACTCAAATCCCATCTCAGTTTCATAAATATATGTAAATTCCGGCATCCGCATTAATCAAGTAGCGAAACCCTTTCTTCAGTTCAACAGTCAGTTCATGGCATAAAAAAATAATTAAACAAAATCCCGCCCCTTTAAATGGATTCTACAAGCATCAATGGAGTGGCCCCTTCTCCGTGTGTACGATAATTAAATATTCAATTCTGGGTATCCCCTCCAGTTTATAATATATCTCCCCCTTTAGTCATGTATGCTTCGGCACCTTGCCCTAGGATTTCTTAAATAAAATAACAAAATTGACATTTGACCTACCGTGGTCGACACTGCATCATAATAAGTAAGGTCCATACCTGAATATATGTTACAAATATATTTACAAGGCTCTCATTGGGTTAACATAGCCCATCATGGTCACTAGATAAAATATGGGTCAATGTGACATTTTCAATAGATACACACGGTCGGATACTAATACAAATATTATTTTAAAATACAAAACAAAACAGACAAATACAATTGAAAGTACATTTACCATACGTGACTACCTACAAATGTGTGTGCCATCGCCTCGCTGTCAGCCTACTCAGATCCGCGTCTCCTAATCAAATTTAAATACGTAGGTAAATTCCTATGGATGGCCAGTCCATATGCCGTCTGCCCCGTCCTATAATTACGTTAAATTAAAATGAAGCCACAAACCTATCTAAACTAAATTATCCCAACATCAAAAAAAAAACGTAATACTAATAAAAAAATATCCTATGCCAAATATAAACAAAAAATTATCCTAACTTAATATCTAGAATTTAAAAAAAAACTAACCCTAACTTATTATCTAAAATTACTATTTACAACCTGGCGATTCACTTTGGAATCTTTGAGCTCGACTAAGGGGGGTATGCTCGATGTTAAGCCCCAGGGGAGCGCCAGAATGTCCCCGTCTGCCTTATCCTATTTACAAAAAAAAAAATAACTAAATAATAATTCCCGTGTCCCCAATAAATGTGTATGTGTGATTCTTTGTGTGTTGTTGTATAATGAGGTGTTGGCCGTTAGTGTAAAATAATAAATAATTCCCAAATAATAAAAATAGTGTCTGTTTTATGTGTGTGTGACTTTGTCTAACTGTTCCTGGGATAGCTGGGGATGGACACCCATAGAGACGTCACAAATCTCTTCCCTGACTCTAGGGCCGCGATCTCGTCTGCAATAATCGCCCCCCTAACTCGGCTGAAGTAAGATCGTTAATCTCAAAGAGAGCCCTAGCGCTTCTCTAGCCTGCTTGTAAATTTATCCGCTAATACACGGCTTCTGTGATGTCATATAAAAGATTCCTCCTTCCGCTACGTCGCTGCCGAGATGTCCTAAAATAAAAATTTGAGGACTTTCCTTGTCTAAAATCTGGTAAGGTCCTTCCCAGAATAGTAAGAATTTAAATACAAAATGGTTGGGCAAATCCAAAACGCTATTACGTAACGCCACCTCACCACGTTCGTAATTTTTCACGTAGACATCTTGGAAGGTGACATTGCTAGGCTGTTCGCGAGCAAAAGTCTGGTTCGTAGGCCAATTCCTATGTCCTTCGGGTACGGTAAATGTCATTCGGTCATCTTGTTTTGGGGTTGAGATCTGAGTTTGACCCGAAACAGTATCTATTCTCTTCGAGATATCGGCGAATCTCTCGGTACTAATAATATTTTGGTTCGAATTTATTTCTTCGACCTCCTTATCTAGATGCTGTGTTTCTGACACGATCCCACCTGTAACTTCATGATAACTGACACCTACCATGTCCCTAACTTTAGAAGTAGGCTTATCATATCTCTCTTCTGAATTGTCCTGCCTAGATTCAGATTGTACGGTACCCATATTACGTTTAATGGATTCGATATTATTTGCCATTGCCGAAATTTGTTCCTTTATCTCCGAAGTCTGCTGTCCTATCTGTTCCTGCATGGCCTTTCCCTGTTGTCCTAGTCCCGAAATCTGTTCCTGCATGTCCGCTTTTAAATCCTTTCCCAAGTTTCCCATCTGTTCCTGCATGGCCTTAAGCATCGCCTCTAGGTCAAATTTAGGATTTTCTACCGGGGACTCCGGGGGAGTGCGAATGGTTTTCCCAGATCGTGTCTGCATCGGTTCTATCTCCGACTTCTCTTTCCCTTCCATTCTGATAAGAAATATATATCAAAACAATTAAATGAATTATACGGGAGGTCTGGTGCTAACCTAATTTCTATGGTGACCTGTCAGATGGCATCACAATACAACAATAGTTATAATATGTAAAATAAATGCCTAATAAATCTACATAAGAAAAAAAATCAAAAACAAAAAAAAATAAAATTATTTCAATAAATGATGTCATTCATTGTCCCTACCCTCACCCATCCTTCTTCAGTTTTGATTCTAAATACCGACTTTAAGTGAAAATATAACATTGTGGCCTAATAGGCTGGAATCTACGTTAAAAAGCAAAAAAAAAAATTTTTTTTTTTTTTTTTAAATTAATTAATTAATAAGGGACCGATTAGTGGGGTTCATTAATTATACTAATTGGCATAATTAATAAACAAATCAAGTCCCTGTTCGGGCGCCAATTAATAACCATCTCTCCCTCTCGTGTGAGTGCAAATCACGTAATTAATAAAATAAATAAAATTGAGATCGAAAAATTATTTAAATCGCGACTTTAATTAAACAATGCCTGAATAGCTGAAAGCACTCCCACGGGAAGAACGGTTACAAGATCCTAACGGTTAGTTGACATCAGTAATTAACAATAATTAATTACTGTTGTCAACCAGAAGAAGCATGAGTGGGGGGGGGAATGAAATGAATCAAACCTATAACTTTAACATATTTATTTTTATGAGAACATATTTACAAAACAACAATTGAATATATATAATTTGGCCGTGTGTCTGAAGGACTGAATTATAACTTAATTACGAGGTACCTCGATACGATATCCATGGCGAATGACGGCGTGATCACCCTTTCTGGACTTCCCGTAGAAATCGTCTATTCACATAGTCCCTGAAGATCTGCGTAGTTTCGAGGGCACACCAGAAGTTACACCCCCACTGACTTTGCACCGTCCAAAATCAAAGTGTGTCTCTACGACTAATTCACATATTCAAACTGATATTACTTATAGAAAAGATACGTGGTGATCCACCAAGACATGAGCAAAGAAAGTTAATTTCACATATTCTAACTGATATTACTTATAGAAAAGATACGTGGTGATCACCCAAGACATGAACGAAGAAAACTCAATTCACATATTTAAACTCAACTGTACAATATAAAAAGAACGTGGTGACCAGCCAAGACATGAGCGAAGAATGTTAATTTCACATATTCTAACTGATATTACTTATAGAAAAGATACGTGGTGATCACCCAAGACATGAACGAAGAAAACTCAATTCACATATTTAAACTCAACTGTACAATATAAAAAGAACGTGGTGACCAGCCAAGACATGAGCGAAGAATGTTAATTTCACATATTCTAACTGATATTACTTATAGAAAAGATACGTGGTGATCACCCAAGACATGAACGAAGAAAGTTAATTTCACATATTCAAACTCAACTGTACAATATAAAAAGAACGTGGTGACCAGCCAAGACATGAACAAAGAATGAGTAAAACGGGGAGTGGCTTCCGATATCCGACCGTGGTAGGGGACAGTTCTCCAGGCTTGATTGGTCGTCGGACTCCGCCCATTTTATTTCCAGCCAATCGCATATTACCAATTAACATCTGCCTCTAGTTGTGTGAAAACCTGGAGTAAGAAAAAAAACCTTTACTGCTTATTCCTTATACACCGGATGTAGACAATTATCTTGGCTTCCTTTCCATTGTGTCTCTATTATTCTTTATTTTCGCTCCCAGCGATCGCGATTCTCTCGCAGGCATCATTGGTTCCGAGCATTCTCTTCCAAATGCAATTCTCGTTTATTCAAGACCACACAACCCATACTTTGCTCCTAGCGATCGCGATCCTCTCATAGACATCGCCAGTTCTGAGCATTATCTATAGGGTAGACATGCTACAATATATATATATATATATATATATATATATATATATATATATATATATATGATTTATCTGAATCTTGCCAATAGATATATTTATATATAATTTACAGTATAATAATTTTAATTAAGTTGTAACTGGAACCAATTATTTTTGATTTGTTAATGTTATATTATTCGCCTGTTCATTGTTAATGCTTTATACCTAGATCTTAGAAGGGGTCACACATTTGAAATATGGGGACCGCCTTGTCATAAAATATCTCACAGCTTGACAATTTAGTAGTTAGGAATGTCTGACGTCATGGGGAACACCAGTAGGGAGGGTAAGGGGTTCCTCGAGAGGCTGACATTCTGAAAATTAACTTAGTCTTATCTCTTATGCTTTTGGCTGTGGATGGTAGAAATACCGAAAGTACTCCCATGTATATATAGTTAGTGAAATTAGACAATATATTAAATAAACAAGTTTTATTTTATTTTTCAAGTCCATTTGAATTATTTCACAATATCTCTGCAATAATGTCAGTTTTCATTGAATGGGAATTTTATGATTTTGTTTCAAGAAATGGGGGGTTGTAATTCGGGATTATATTAAGTCACGATTCCACCTCCTCTTCAATCTCCTGGGAGGATTGTGTGGCAAATGTGGTGAAGAAAGTGAATGGATGTATGGATTTGGGTGTGAATGCAATTTGCTATGGAAACGTCTGTAAAGGTCCTGAATTGTGTCGTGTACTGTGTTTATCATGAGGTCATTGTGAAGTGTTCTGTTACTTACGTATGGTGGGCATTGTGTAATGAGTCTGAGTGTCTTTGACTGGAAAACCTGGATACGTTTCAGGTTAGATATTTTAGCCGAACCGTAGATTTGTGAGCCATACATCCAGAGTGGCTTTAGTAGAAATGTGTAGCAGTTACGCTTTTGTGTTAAGGGTAATTTTGAATGTATGTGCAGAAGAGAATAAAGCATTTTAAATCGTTTGTTTAGTGTATTACGTAAGAGGCTTGTATGTGGGTTCCATGTCAGTCGTCTGTCCAGAGTAAGTCCCAAATATCTTACTGTGTTAGTCTGAGGGAGGGGCTTGTTGTAGATAAAAACGGCGGGACATGTATCTCGTCTTAATGTAAATGTGATATGTTGTGATTTGTTCGTGTTGAGTTTAATTTTCCAAATGTTGCACCAGTTCTCAATTTGAGTAACATGGTGTTGTAATGTGAACGAGGCATGTATGGAAGATTCAGCAGCAGCTAAGATGGCAGTGTTATCGGCGTATGTAGCTGTCAAGGTATGTGGTGACGTGGGCATGTCTGAGGTGTAAAGTGTATATAACAAAGGAGATAAAATAGACCCTTGAGGCACGCCTGCCAAGATGGGCTGCAACGAAGAGACAGCAGAGCCCTGTCGGACGACGAAGTATCTGTGTGCTAAATATGATTGTAGGAGGTAGTATGTGTGTGGAAGTAAAGGCCTCAATTTGTAAAGAAGTCCCGGGTGCCATATTCGGTCAAAAGCCTGACTTACGTCAAGAAAGGCCCCTGCTCCATACAACTTTCTCTCTAAGGCAGAAGCTATGAAATCCACAACCCTGTGTAACTGATGTGTTGTTGAATGTTGTGAACGAAAGCCGAACTGATGATCTGGGAGTACTTGCTGGGATGTTATGATAGTTATGAGTCTTTTATAGAGTAATTTTTCAAAAAGTTTTTAGCAAGCAAATAGGAAGAAGACTGATAGGGCGATATGACGAAGGGCAGTGTGATGGTTTGTTTGGTTTTAAGATCATGATAATATGTGAGTGTTTCCATTGTATGGGGAAAAATGTTGTGCGAAGTATGCAGTTATACAGGGTTGTGAGAAAAACTATAGCCTTTCGGGGCAATTCTTTGAGAATTTCAGCCGTAATGAGGTCGTATCCCGGGGACTTCTTTCTGGGCAGTTGTTGAATTTCGTAGGTCACTTCGGCCGGGGTGAATGATTTAGGAGGGAGTAAAAGTGGGAGTGGAATGTGTAATGCATTTAACACAGTGTCTTCATGTGGTATGTGGGGTGAGTCTTGATGTGGAGTGAAAGTATGTGCGAGATATCTACCGAAGAGCTCTGCCTTTTCATCATCCGTTATTACCCATGCGTCATCATCATTACGAAGCGGTGATGACACTACTGGTTGACGCAGAACTCGACGAGTTTTTCGCCAGAGACTGCCATTTTCAGCATCTAGGTTAGAGAAGTAGTCATCTTGTGTGTCCTGTCTGAATAATTTAATTTCTGTCTTAAGTTTATTATTTAGCTGGTTGTAGGTTCGTTTGTCAAATTGAAGTCTAGAGGTTTGCCATCTTTGTCGTGCTCTCCGTTTCTCCCTGATCAGTCTCCGGATGTACTCCGGGTACGATGGTTGATCTTGTTTACGGCCAGTTATTTTTGGAGTTGTACAGGTCCATGTAGCTTCTTGGACGCTTCGTATGAAGTGTTCCACAGAATTTTCAAGCTCCTCCTGCGTTTTTAAAGCATAAGGAATGGAGAGCTTAGAGCTTAATGTTGACTGGAATAACTGCCAGTCTGTGATTCCTGGGGGTTAGCGTTGGTTTCTTCTCTTTCTCACACGGTTCTGCCCAGAGGTTTAGAATCACGGTCGAGTGATCAGAAGAGAGGTCGGGTGGGCATCTGACAGTATAAGGCAAACCTCGTAGTCCCTTATGGATGAAAAAGTCCAATAAGTCAGGTAATTTCCGTCTTGAAGTTGGCCAGTAAGTCGGTGAGTTAGGCGAAATTATTTGTAAATGGTCCCTATTAAGTGTGGTGTTAAGACTCCTTCCCCTCGGAGTACAGAGTCGCGAGCCCCATTGCTGGTGTTTTGCGTTGTAGTCACCTCCAGCAAGGAAGCAAGGACCCCATTTCCGAAAAAATGATGAAAATGTACCAGGTGCTATGGCGAACCTCGGAGGACAGTATATGGCCACAAGGGCTATTTTTTTGTGTTTTGTGTGTAGTGATACAACTGCTGCCTGTATATGAGGTGTTGTTTCATTGGGAAGTGGGTAGTGTGTGAGTGAAGACTTGATGAGAACAGCGGCCCCGCCATGACTGGTGTCGTCAGGATGGTCAGCTCTGTGTATTGTATAGTCACGTATGTAAAGTCTGGATTTAGATGTCAAATGAGTCTCAGAGATCAGTGTTACGTCTATCCGTCTGTCATGTAAAAATATGTCCAGTTCGTTTCTGTGTTGTAGAAGTCTATTAGCGTTCCACAGAAGAACTGACAAGGAACCAGCGGTGAGTAAATTAGTTGACATTTTGTGTGAAAAGTTGTGTCATTTGTGAAAGTTGTGTGAGGAGAGTGACGAGGGGTTGGATAATGTTTTGAAGGCTTGAAATGAAATTTGAAAAGTTGGAAGGGATACCTTGACTGGGAGGAGACCACTGGGGCCCTTCCACCCCCACGCCAGTCGGAGGGCTGTATGCTGGGTATTGGTTGGACGTCCCAGGTAAGCCTCTCTGAAGACCTGCTGCCTCTACGTAGTTGGAGAAGTTCCTTCTTGGCTGCGGTATGGTTGAGAGTGTAGCAGCGGGAGGTCCGTTTACTTCCTGAGCTGGGTGTGCGGATCTTGCTGCCTTTGGAGCGTAATGCATCTGTGCACCATGCATTTGCGCCTTGTCTCCTCTGCTTTCGGTAGTCCTTCCCTTTTGAATGCGCAATTGTTGATACGTGGCGCACCCTCTGTAGTTCGCAGGATGTGAACCATTGCAGTTTGCACATGTAGCGGGGCTAGTCCTAGGCTTCTGGCATGTTCCAGAAACATGTTCCTGGCCACAGCGCACGCATTTGTGCATTAATCTGCAATATGAATGCGTGTGCCCGTAACCTTGACAACGTTTACACTGGACGATAGAGTGCCTTCTGTAGGGTTCTTCAATAGTTACTTATGAGTAAAGTAAACTCCGGATATCGAAGATTTTTTCGTTGTAGTGTTTTGGGTCCACGTCAACAAAAAAGATAGGCAGAGGTACTTTAACAGGCTCTGAATGTGTAGCACTGGGTTCCTGAACCCATGTTTTTTTGAATACGTTCATAACAGCTCGAGCCGGATATCCCTTCTCCTGAAGAGCTGTTTTCAGATCTGCATGATCTGTGGATGGATGGAGGCCGCGGATCACTACCCTCGGTACTCTGTCAGACTTGAGTTGGTACGTGTGGTACATGACCTTCTCTTTGTCTAGTAAATGTACAAATGATCTATAATGGGCCGGTGTGGTAGGGTAGAGTGTTATTCCATTAGCTGTAGATTTTAAAATAAATGAATTTTGACCACAAGTATTTTCTAATAAAGATAAAAAGTTTTTATAACTACTAATGTTTTCTTTGATGAAAATGGGAGGTGGTTTTTCATTTACTATTTGTTGACTATTTGATGATGACTCCATTGCTTCATCTTGCGACAATGGTGTATAGTGGTTATTAAGGGGTACCTGCTGAATGTTGCCGTCAGCCGCGCAGCCTATCTGGGGTCTCTGGTGTCTGCAGCTGGTCTCTTCCGGTCCCTGACAAACACTTCCTGCCATACAGAAGTGGAGGGAGTAGCCTCAGGAGTCGTGGTTTCTGCTTTTTTACCTTCGTCACCCATGACTGATTGTAAGTTAAAACTTACACATCAGAAAAGTAAAAAAAAAAAAAGAAAAAAGGAAAACACACACACGAAACAATAACATCAGATTAAACATAAAACGAACAGAAGAAAGTAAAGATAAAGTAAAGTAAAAGGAATAAACTGAATTAAATTGAAATATTTTATGTAAGGTTATTTTTTCAAGTTTCTAATGAACACATAAAGTTTCAAGTTTCGAATGAAGACATAACATAAAATTCAAACAGAAAATAACCACAGTTCTCTTAAAAAAAAAAAGAATCGAAAATATTTTAAACAATAAGTTTAAATAGCCTTCAAAGAAAACGAATATTGAGGAGCACAAAAACGTGTTGTTCCCATACGGTAGTTGGCCACGTCATACTTACAAACTGACAGAATTGGTTGGCAATTTTTGAAATTAGGTAAAAAAAATGAATTTCCTTTTAACCCCCCCCCGTAACCTAACTTTGCCCTCCCCCCCCCCCCCCCCCCTGCTCAAAATACTGGCTACGCCCCTGAGTGGCACATCTCAAAAATAGCAAAATACGTACTAATTCTTGTACCAAAACTTGAATTTAATGAGCTTTCTTGCAACAATACTGGCACAAAGGTAGTTCCCATACTTTCCACGGGGTGGCGAATGTGTCGGTAAGGCATTCCACAAATTTCGTTTAAAAGCTGCAGCAAAACCGGCACATTTCCAATGTATCTTCTGACTTTGGTAAGAGACGTTACTTTGTGTGTGCGCAATAGTGGCCCTTCTCAATTGTGTCGGTATAGCATCAGTGAATAGCATCAATTTCTAATAGAAATAAAAGACGTTGTCTTCCCACTGTTTTATTTTATACCAGAACCGGTTTTCGACGCAACAGCGTCATCATCAGTGGTTCATCCCACCAGGCCAGTTATCTTCCAACCGCTGTGCTGTGTGGGTGGGATGAACCACTGATGATGATGCTGTTGCGTCTGGTATAAATAAAACAGTGGGAAGACAACGTCTTTTATTTCTATTAGAAATCTCGTCCCACAACATCTTACTATCACATATGAGCATCAATTTATTTCAGCAATAGTGACACATTTTGAGTTATGCTAATATAGACTTTCGTTTTTCTTATATGTGTCACTATAAACGGTGGGTTCCGTTTATTTTTCTTACTTTTGCCAGTATAGATTTTGTATTTCGGTTTTTTTTCTTAGTTGTGCCAGTTTAGACTGTGTTTTGTTATTTATTTTGTGTATTTATTTTCAATATGGATTACAATAGCCGGGGTCAGAACATGTTATCAATAGGAGTTAGGTAATGTATTTTACATCAAGGTATTTTTAGCATTATTCTTGTATTATTCATTTCACAAAATCCCTGTTCTACTACAGATCAAAATTATCGATTTACAATTTTACAGTGTCGGATCTTACGCAAAAAGGGCTTGGACCTGTAAATTGTTACATGTGGCACGAAGGTGAAGGTAAACGGGGAGCAGTTGAGATAGGCACGTGCTTGTTGCACTATTTGAAAGAAAAGGCTGATGCTCCTAATACCCACGAACTTGAGATTTTATTATATTCAGATAATTGCGCTGGCCAACAAAAAAACAAATTCAGCATTGCTGCTTACCTCTACTCCGTGGCTAACTATAACATAAAGACAATTACCCATAAATATCTTGTCACCGGCCATACACAAAATGAAGACGATACCGTTCATTCCTTAATAGAAGAAAAAACATAAAAAGAGCACTAAAATCTGGCCCTATTTACACCCCATCACAATACGTACCATTAGTGCAAACGGCTAAAAAAAGTGGTAAGCCCTTCATTGTTATAGAAAGGACCCATGACGACTTCTTTGATTTAAAAAAATTAACTGAGCGAACTTGTCACAAGTTTAGCAAAAATTCTATGGGAGAAGACTTCAAGCTTAGTGATGCTACCATAATCAGACTAGAGAAGGAGCACTTAGACTGTTTTTTCTATAAAACTTCTTTCAAGGACGTTGATTTCAAGATTTTCAAAATAAACTAAAGACGCACAAGGACACCACTTTCTCCTTTACCTGCTTCCCAATAAAGAGAGCTTACAATAACTCAATACCAATCACAAAAAAAAAATACGATGACCTTATGTATTTATTACGAACCAATGCAATTAAAAAAAGTCACAGCTATTTTTATGATAGTTTAAGTTGTGAAGTAAAAGGACAATAATTTTTTTTTTTTCCTCCCCTTTTCTGGCTTTATGAACAGCGCATATCAGCCATCACTACACTGTCCAAGCAGAGGGCCCCCAGGCCCCACCAAACCGGGGGACAGAGGACCGCTCATGCGGGCTATTGGGCACACTGGTGCTGCTTTATATTACTTCAGCGAGGCTTGTCGCGGACTCACATGCACACCCTCCAAGCCCGGGACTGTTACAGTCCAGAGAGCCCATCTGAGCCGCCCCTAGCCCCCGCCCGGCCGGCACACACACCCGGGCACCCAAAGTGTCCCCCACCAGATCACGTCATCATACAATAGGATAAGAGATTAATTAGTTGTAATAATAATCGAAAGTGATTTTAAATCTTTATGTTATTATTAATCAAATATTTATATAGTTGGTCAACTAAGGTAATTTCTTTATTTGGAGAAGAGATGAGAGGAATGATATGAGTGGGAAGAGGGAGACCATGTTGGACTATTGACTGGTAGAAAGAGTCCCTTCCGGTGGCCGCTAGAGAACATCCGAGGAGAACATGGTTAGCATCGGCGGGGGTGGCCTGGTCACAGTCGCACTCAGCCGAGTCCACCACCCTGATCTTGTACAGTTGTGCAGGTAGACAGTTATGGTTCAGTCGTAATCGGATCAGAGTTGTCAGTATGTTCCTGGGTCTGTTCAATGCATGTAACCGAGGCTTGCTAGGGATTGTAGGCTGTATCAAAGGCGATCCTGAGCTCGGTAGACTCCATTCTTCAAATTTCTCCCTTTTTAACGGTTTTTAGATTGAATATTTGTTAAAACTGATAGATAACAACCGTGATATCTGAATCCTACACAAAAATCGAAATAAAAATGTTTTTCAAAAAAAGTCGGGCTAAATCTCATTCTTCAAATTTCTCGCTTTTTAACGGTTTATAGGCTTAATATTAGTTAAAACTGATAGACAGATTCAGATATATCGGGAAAGTCCCATCCGAAGGACGACGTGCTCAAGGTTTTTTTAACCTAAGTGAAATTTCAGCTACCCAGGTTTAGATACATAACATACGACTCATTATCCAGTACCTGACATACAAAAGGCTCTCGATCATAGCTTGAAGTCCCATCCGAAGGACGACGTGCTCAAGGTTATTTTTAACCTAAGTGAAATTTCAACTACCCAGGTTTAGATACATAACATACGACTCATTATCCAGTACCTGACATACACAAAGGCCCTCGATCATAGCTTGAAGTCCAATCCGAAGGACGACGTGCTCAAGTTATTTTTAACGTAAATGAAATTTCAACAACCCAGGTTTAGATACATAACATACGACTCATTATCCAGTACCTGACATACAAAAGGCTCTCGATCATAGCTTGAAGTCCCATCCGAAGGACGACGTGCTCAAGGTTATTTTTAACCTAAGTGAAATTTCAACTACCCAGGTTTAGATACATAACATACGACTCATTATCCAGTACCTGACATACACAAAGGCCCTCGATCATAGCTTAAAGTCCAATCCGAACGTGCTCAAATTTATTTTTATCTTCCCGATTAAAACATCTGACCTAAGTGCCTTGGCAAGATTTCTAAATGGCGATCCTGAGCTAGGTAAACTCCATTCTTCAAATTTCTAGCTTTTAAACGGTTTTTAGATTAAAAAAAAAAAAAAAAAAAAAAAAAAAAAAAAAAAAAAAAAAAAAAAAAAAAACATTTTTATTGGCTCAGCACACTTAGTGCTCTACACATTAAAAGAGAAACAAATCATATTATATACAAGAGCAAGGGTTATATAATGTCCTGGTATAGCCGAGGTTTGAGTCGCCTGTTGGGGGGGGGCCGACCGAGGGTGAAGAAGGTAGCGGCCGGCACATCGACAAGACCATCGTGGAACTGCTGTGTAACCTGGGTGATATGGTCTGCAACTTCCGGCACTCCCAGCTCACGCCGGATTTGACTGTTTCGGACGAACCAAGGGGCCTTTACTGCCAATCGGAGAACCTTGTTTTCAAACTTCCTTAATTTGTTAATGTTTGTTTTGCTGGCCCCCAGCCAGACAGGGCAAGCGTATGTGAGCAGTGGTCGAAGTAATGAGGTGTAAAGAAGTGTAGTACATTTGTGCTTGAGTGGAGTGTTTCTGTTTATGAGTGGGTATAATTGTGTCAGTCGGGTGTATGCTCGTGTGAGTTGTTTGTTTATGTGTTGTGTCCAAGTAAGTTTAGTGTCGAAGTGTATGCCGAGATATCTGACTGTTTGGTCATTGGGTGTCCAATGTATGTCTGTATTATTGATTTTAAGTGGTGTTAGTGTGTTAGTGTTAATTTTACGAAGTGAGAAAACTTTGGCCTCCGTTTTGGCAGTATTGAGCTTCAAGTTCCACCTGTCGAACCACTCTGTCACACTCTCCACACTCCGCCGAAGGGCTACTGCGGCCAAAGACAGATCCTTGTGTTGAGACACAAGCATCGTATCGTCGGCATAAGTAGCCAACAGCGTAGATGGAGAGTCTGGCATGTCGTAACAGTAGAGGTTGAACTATCGGACTTAGAATATTATCGGACTTAGAATTGCCCCCTGTGGTACTCCGGAATGTATGGACGTCTTCCCACTGATGGAGGAGTTCACTCTGACCTGAAACGTCCGTTCAGAGAGGAACCCGATGATGATCCGTTGGAGGTACAGAGGAACTCCCGTCCTCCAAAGCTTGAAGATAAGGCCGTCGTGCCATACGCTGTCGAATGCAGCAGCCACATCGAGGAAGAGTCCTACAGAGTACTCCTTCCTCTCGAAGCCGGTGACAATGTATTCTGTGACTCGCTGCAGCTGGTGAACAGTCGAGTGTTTCGGCTTGAATCCAAATTGGTGGTGGGGAATATAGTTGGTGTCTTGGAGGAAGCATAACAGCCGACGGTAGATGACCCTCTCGAACAACTTTGAGAGAGTGTTGAGGAGACTAATAGGTCGGTAGCTAGATGCTTCGTCCTTGGGCTTGCCGCTCTTGTGGAATACAGTGACAATGGCATTCTTCCACTGTTGTGGGATGTACCCGCATCGAAGACAACCATTGAAAACGCTGGTCAGGTACGCCACAGCCTTTGAAGATAGATTCTTGAGAACCAGATTTGGAATCAGGTCATCGCCTGGCGCCTACCGAAGAGGTAATTTGTGAAGTAATTGTTCGATTTCTGAAGGTGTTGTGAATTGTAAAGGTGACTCTGCTGTGTGTGGAGGGTGAATCTTGAAGTATGTGATTTCCGGCGTGTGGTAATTGCTGATGATGGTGGGTGTAAAAGTGTTTTCGAGATGTCGCGCTATAACATTACATTTTTCGTCGTCAGTCACAGCGATGCCGTCAGTCCGTTTTAATGGAGGGATGGAGTTGGTCTGTCTTAGTATCCGTTTCGTCTCTCGCCACAGATTTGGGTCTCCTGTAGTTATGTCCTGTAAGTGCTGGCGATAGTTGTCAATTCGTAGATAGTCCAGTTCCCATTTCACTTGACGTGTCAGTCGGTTCAGTTGTTGTTTAGTGTTTGGGTCTCTGGTACGTTGCCAGTTATGTCGTAATCTGTTTTTGTCTTGAATTAGTTTTAGTATGTAGTTTGGAATGGGATGATGTGGTCGTTGTCTCTTGTCACTATTTTTCTTGACTGTTGCACTGGCTATGGATGATTTGATATGCTGCGTAAAGTCAGTTATAGCTTTTTCAATTTTGTCTGTCACGTTGTAATCTGTTGGTATGTGTAGAGACTTGTCCAGTTCATTTCGAAATGTGTCCCAGTCTATTTTGCCATTGATTAGTTGAGGGAGAGTTGGAGTTGTCTGTATTTTGTTATCAAAAGTAATGATAACGGGTACATGATCGGAGTCAAGTTCGGGAACTGTTGTGTGAAAAAGAGGTGTGTTGAAGTCTTGAATTAGTGTAATGTCGAGTATGTCCGGTAAATAGCGATGTTGTGATGGGAAGTGTGTTGGTTCGGAAGGCGCCGAAACGAGGATCCCAAGTCCGCCGCAAAAGTCCATAAGACGCCGTCCGCTTATGTTGCTCAGCCTGCATCCCCAGATCTGGTTCTTGCTGTTCAGGTCGCCTGCCATGATGGTAGGATGTCCGTGAAGAGTTGCTCCAGGTCAGTCTGAACCAGAAGATGATTGGGGGCCTTGTATGCAGCTACAATGTTCAATCTAGTGTTGTTGTCCCTAATCACACTAATACCCGTAGCCTCCAAATGCAGCATCCGCCCCAACAAGAGTTCGGAATGGGAAATATTCTTCTTGATAAGGATGCCAACGCCCCCAGAACGAGAGTTGTTGTCCTTTCTGTAGAGCTTGTATCCTGTGATTCTAAGACTCTCGGAGGGGTCGAGGTGAGTCTCCGTGATGCATGCAACATCAATCTCATGTCTGCGTAGAAATTCGATTAGAACCGAGCGTTGACGTTTCAGACCGTCCGCATTCCAATTTAGTAGTTTGATATTGGAGACGTATTTTCTATGGGGAAGCATTGTGAGAGATGGATTGATTGAAGAGTGAAGTTAGGAATGTTGTGAAGAATGATTGAATTTGTGGTATAAATGGTTTTATTATGTTAAGAATGATGTCAGTGAACATGGTGAGAGTGGGGTCAGACTGGGTGTTATGTGGAGCGGTGTGAGAATGTTCCAGGGTTTTGGGTCTCGAAAAGGGCCGGTTCTGATTCTTGGTGAACCAGGGATTATCGGGAGGGGGTGGGGCTGCCTCTGTCCGGGTTTGGCCAACTGACTCCACGGTTGGTCGTTTGGCAGGCTGTCTTGCAGTTAGCAGTTTCTGGCGAGTTATACAGCCTCGGTAATTCGCGGTATGATTCCCCTGGCAGTTTACGCACTTTGGGGTCGGGGTGATTTTTAAGGGACAGTTGGTGAAATGATGGTCCTGGGCGCATTTGACGCATCTAGGATCTAAATGACAAAAATTCTTGGTATGACCATAAAGCTGACAGTTGGTACACTGAGGGATGTTGTGGGACTTCCGTCGGGGCTCCACCTGTACCACTGTATAGAACATTCGGGTTAGTTGGAAAATAGCTTTCCCGGCCTCATTATTTTCCAATTCTAGAGCTACTAATGGAGTTGGGTTGTGCTCTCGATTGAGAAGTCTCGTTGCCCTTACCACTGGATAATTTAGCGAAAGTTCCTCCAATATTTCTTTATCGGATAAAGAATAAGGCACTCCGCGAATTATGACTGAAAGTTTCCTATCTTCAGGATTAATGAATGTGTAATATTTTACGTTTGAGCTGTCATAGAATTTCGTAAGTTTTCGAAAGTCGTCTATGGAAGTCAGGGATACTCTAATTTTTTTATTGTATAATTTTGTTTCGAAAGGTGAAGTTACTACTTTTTTTATATCAATAATAATTTCTTGATAATTGTCAGCCTGAATGAGAAATATTGGAGGAACTTTCGGTTTGGTGATTGTGTTTGTTTCATTGGTGTTAGTGTTTATTTTGGGCTGTGTTGTGAGTGATGGAGGGTCGTTGGGTAATGTTGAGAGCACTGAGTATCTGTTTCGTGTTGTGATTGGTGTAGGCTCTAATTGGTACTTGTGCCGTTTCGGCCTGGGCTGCGGCATGTCATCTTGCTCGGTAGAATGCGGAAGGTCCACTAACATGGCACCTTCTGTTTGCGGCTGAGGCCGTGCAAGTTTGACACTACCTTCCTTAGGCAAGGACCTCTTCGACTTATCATTAGTTATTTTCTTCTTCTTATTATTACGTCCTATTATCTCACCTGAAAACTCTTCATCACAGCTTGGAAGCTCGTCCATCCATGGGGTAAGGTTAGCTTCTTTCATATGTATTAATTTTAAGTTGTGATGTTTGATAGGGGAGGGTTTCATTATTGTCTTTGAAGGGGGAGTTAAATAGTTCTCAAAAAGCACAATTGCACTATTTAAAATACTAATTAAGTAACTTTTCACAACAATTTAAATTTTACATTTTTTATAGCTACTTTACCATGCCGGTCAAACAGCTGTTTTTCTTTAGATTTAATATTTGTTAAAACTGATGAACAACCGGGTTATCTGAATTCTACACATAAATCGAAATAAAAATGTTTGGCAAAAAAGTCGGGCTATACCCATTCTTCAATTTTCTCGCTTTTTAACGGTTTTTAGATTTAATATTTGTTAAAACTGATAGACAGATTCAGATATATCGGGAAAGTCCCATCCGAAGGACGACGTGCTCAAGGTTTTTTTACCCTAAGTGAAATTTCAGCTACCCAGGTTTAGATACATAACATACCACTCATTATCCAGTACTTGACATACAAAAGGCTCTCGATCATAGCTTGAAGTCCCATCCGAAGGACGACGTGCTCAAGGTTATTTTTAACCTGAGTGAAATTTCAACTACCCAGGTTTAGATACATAACATACGACTCATTATCCAGTACCTGACATACAAAAGGCTCTCGATCATAGCTTGAAGTCCCATCCGAAGGACGACGTGCTCAAGGTTATTTTTAACCTAAGTGAAATTTCAACTACCCAGGTTTAGATACATAACATACGACTCATTATCCAGTACCTGACATACGAAAAGGCCCTCGATCATAGCTTAAAGCCCAATCCGAAGGACGACGTGCTCAAATTTATTTTTATCTTCCCGATTAAAACATCTGACCTAAGTGACTTGACTAGATTTCTAAATGGCGATCCTGAGCTCGGTAGACTCCATTCTTCAAATTTCTAGCTTTTAAACGGTTTTTAGATTTAATATTTGTTAAAACTGATGAACAACCGGGTTTTCTGAATCCTAGGGCTAAATACCATTCTTCAAATTTCTCGCCTTTTAACGGTTTATAGATTTAATATTAGTTAAAACTGATAGACAGATTCAGATATATCGGGGAAGTCCCATCCGAAGGACGACGTGCTCAAGATTATTTTTAGCCTAAGTGAAATTTCAGCTACCCAGGTTTAGATACATAACATACGACTCATTATCCAGTACCTGACATACAAAAGGCTCTCGATAATAGCCTAAAGTCCAATCCGAAGGACGACGTGCTCAAATTTATGTTTATCTTCTCGATTAAAACATTTAACCTAAATGCCTTTGCTAGATTTCTAAGAGGCGATCCTGAGCTCGATAGACTCCATATGTATGATAAAATAAGTTACCGTTTGGTTCCAACTAAAATTATCAAGGAAGAAATGTGGAATATAAGTGGGCTTTGAGGGACCGTTTTGACATATTTTCTGAAAAACAAATTAATACAGCAATGTTGGTAGATAGGCAGCGACCATAAATGAAGATGGTCAACCAAAGACAAATTCAGATGTATCGGGAAAGTCCCAACCGAAGGACGAAGTGCTCAAGGATATTTAAAAAAATAAATAATATAAGTCAGTTAAAACAACTAAGAGCCCCGTCTAGATTTCCAACTTGCGATCCTGAGCTCAGTAGACACCAAATATAAAGGAAAAATACGTTTCCGTTTGGCTCCAACTAAAATTATCAAGGAAGAAATCTATAATAATAAAGCTGAAACGGGGTTTATTTGTTTGTTTGTTCCAGCATCACGCCCAAACGGCTCGACGGGTTTTTATGAAACTTCACATGTAGCATTCTTATGACCCCAGTTGAATAATAGGCTATGTGGCGTCCCACAATTTTGAACGGGAGGGAGGGGGGGTGGTGGGGATAGGCCTAAATATAAAGATACCGGTAGCTCATTAACTAATGGTCGGATAATCATGAAATTTCACATGTAGTATTCTTAAAGGCCAAATAGAAAAATAGGGTTTGTGACCTCTCAAGATATTGAACGAAAGGGAGGATAGTGGGGGTAGACTTAAGTATATAAATAGTGGTAGCTCATTAACTAATGGTCGCATTGTCATGGAATTTCACATGTTGTAATTTCAAAACAAAATTTGAAAATTCGTTGTGACGTTTCAACTTTTTTAACCTGAGGAGTGGGGTGCATTAAGCTGAAGGAATTTCACATGTAGCTTTCTCTTCTTCTGTACACCGGTATTAAGCAGATACTAGCTGTGGTGTCTGCCGTTGAAGTACTATAAGGCTTATTCTACATGAATAATTGAAAATTATAACATCATGAATGTACTGTCGAAGAATTGAATTGGATTCGAATGAGAGATATTAGGTGAAAAGTCAAAGTTCCCCGAGCAACGCCGGGTATTACTGCTATAAATGAATAAAACAGATGATTAAATGAAATAGTGAAGTAATAGGTTAGAAAAGAAAAGTAAATATGGAATTAAATAAGAAATACAATTAAATAAAAATGCGGAGATGGTCCAAAGAAGGAGAAGCAGTGCAATATAATTAAATTATGAAAGAAAATAGGTTTGTACTCCCTGGAAATTATCCTGAAGAGGCACAAATATAGAGACACAAAAACACATGTACACTCGTCAAGTGACAAAACGATACATTGGTTAGAATAAGTTTTCAATGAAAGAGCTAACCACAACAAGTAGATACTATAATCTTTATTTGAAGCCTAAAACATGAACTGTTGTGTATTATTTTTTACTATTGTATTTTTCTAAATAAAGGAAAACTATATGAACCGTCTGTTTTTATTTGGAACATATGAAACAAACTATTTCCATCTTATCCAAATGGCACAAAATACGTTTTTATTGAAAACTACTCAAATTAGTTTAATCAATAGTGGCACATCTATTAAATTTCGCCATTTTGAAAAGAAAATTGTAGAACGTAATATAATCGATCAATAAGGAATACGAAAACAAACCAGTAATCATAACAAAACTTAAAATTTTTGTTGATACTATTGTTATTTATATCAATGTAAATTACTACGACTAGTAATCTTCATTTCCTCCAAGATACCTATTTTTGAGTTGTGTCACTATTTACGCCGGTGAGCGATATGTCAATGCCAATTGGTTAGCAGACGGGCTAAGTGACATCAGCAGTTGTCCAGTTGTAGCAACGTTGGCTAGGAAGCGCTAGTGTTATGTGCCAGCTGTTAGTGTTATGTTTCAGTCTTGAAGAAAGTTTAAACACTCAGGGATTATGAAGCTGGTTTTATTAAAGGCCTACAACATCAAAATAATATTAGCCAACCTAAAAAAACAGACTTGCTGTCAATGGTAGAAATTTGCCAAAACAAGAATATACAGACTTTTATAATAATATCTCTAGATAATATTGAAATAATTTTAATGTAATAATATGTTTAAAAGTTAGCATAAGTAGGTAAGTTTCGTCATGATTTTTTCAGAAAATATAAGAAAATGCAGAACCCAGGGGAAAGGGGGGGGGGGGGGGGGGGGGGGGGAGGGTTGCCCCCACTCTTCGCTCGGTCAGCGGACTGCTGACAATTGATTTTAATAAAACGCAACTTTTAAGCCTAAATTATTGGCTATAACTGGGAAAGTATAAAAGTACAGTTATAGTTCACTAAACCTGAGGCAGATGAACTAAAATTACTGTATAGAAGTGATTTTTTCAGAAAATATAAGAAAATGCAAAACACAGGTTCGAGCTACTTCGTATATTTCGGACCCGTTCAAATTGTGATAAACCATTAAAAATGTTATTTTCTAATTATAGTTCACTAAACTTGAAAGTAGAAATAAATTATGCCATAAGTGTATGAAAATTAATTCATAAACATGACAAAATAGAATACTAATTTCCTGGTAATTTTATAAACGACTCTTCAGTTTCTAAACGGTTGTTTTGTTGTTTTCCTAAAGAAGGGTTAACTTGACTTAGAATGTATTTGTATACATGGGGCCATGAGCACCACCCCAACAGCAGCCATGGAAACCCTTCTAAACCTCCCCCCACTCTTCTTGATGGTGAAAGAGGAGGCAAGAAGGGGAGCCTATAGGCTGAAAACAAACAACCTAATACCGGACTACACACCGAGAGCCGGGCATTCAGTAATCTTCTGGGACATTTTGGAGGACCCTGTACTAAACATGAGCTCAGACAAAATTATACCAGTTTTCAACTTTAATAGGAAAATTAAAGTATCAATACCAGACAGAAGTAACTACTGTCTGGAACTTGAGACCCAAGATCGGGATAAGCTGGTCTGGTTCACAGACGGCTCAAAAACCGAGAGAGGAGTTGGAGCTGGAATACATGGGAGGACAGTCAAGGGAGATAGTAGTATATCCCTAGGTGTGTATCCTACTGTGTTCCAAGCTGAAGTATATGCCATCCTCGGGTGTGCCTGGCTCATTAAGAGACGGAACATCAGGGGAGGGCGAATCTTGATATTGTCTGACAGCCAAGCAGCGCTGCAAGCGTTGCGAGCTGTCATCATAGATTCCAAAATCGTCCTAGAATGCCTTCAAGCACTGGAGTCCCTGACGGACTAGAATAGAGTGGAATTAAGATGGGTGCCAGGGCACCGGGGGTTTGAGGGCAACGAAAGGGCTGATCAACTGGCCCGGTCAGGAGCTGACGGTAAACCTATAGGCCGGAACCCTAACGGCTGACCAGGAATCACATTCAGTTCTGGAGAGGGGTCCCAAAGCAAAACTCTTTATATCGGAACCCTCAGAGAAAAGGAGCCGAGAGAGGTCCTGAATATGAGCAGAATGGATCTAAGAGCTATGACAGAGCTGATTACAGGACACTGTCATATGAACAAACACCTATACAATATGGGCATCGCTAGAAGCCCTCTGTGCAGGAAATGTGGCGAGGAAAATAGACTCCGGTTCATATTCTAAGCCAGTGTAAGGCACTAGAAAGCAGACGTTTCCACTGCTTCGGGTCTGCCATAACAGAACCGAAGCAGGTAATGGAAGGAACCTGCAGAAGAATCCTGGACTATATCAAAGATACAGGGCTGCTTTAGGGACCAACACACACAATAGGCCTACTCAGGCCGCGGTGACACAAAATCAGCCCTCGGAGAAAAAAAAAAAAAAAATTTGTATACATGGATTCAAATTGTCGACCAACTCAGGGAAAGGAGTGTTTATAAATACTTTGAGATGGGTAAACACATTGATGACTATTTGTTCGTTACCTTAACATAAACAGCTACGATACATCGCTATCTCCAACTGGAACATATTTTATAAGTTTTTCAACAAATATAAAAATTACAGTCTCAGATAAAACGAATCTTAAACAAACTAATGTGTTGTTTTTTCTCCACACTATTTACTCCGAGATAAAATGATGAAGAAGTCTTTAAATGTTTATTTTTAAACATTTTTTTTTTATATTTTAACTAAAGATTGCCTCAACACTTGAGATATAATCCTTGAGAAGGACACACAACCTCTTATCTCCTCTGCATATCTGGTTCAATTGTTTTATAGTTTACTGTCATCTTGTCCGCATTTTTTCTGTGTAAATATTTACTTAATGTTGATATTACTTCATTCTTTACAAATAACGATTGTAATAAACTAATAAAAAATATAAGTAATTAAATTACTACATAAAGTCTACAAGTATTCTATTTTTTTTTTATTTTTATTTTTTTTTTGTATTTAATTATTTTAAGCCACAACTATGCAAAAAATGCACAACCAGCGGCTGGGCTGACATGTACTATACAAAAATTAAAAAAAAATAAATAAAATAATAAAAATAAATATGACCTGAGAGGCTTGAGAGAGAAAAAACAGCCAGTGGTGAACCCTCATGACATCACTTCATACCAGATCTCTATGTCAAACTCTCTTTAATCTTCTTGGGGGATTGTGAGGTAAATTTGTACTTAAGATTTTGCGAATTTCCGGATTAGTGTGTAAGTAAATTTTGGTGTAGAAACGTTGGTATAAATGTTTAATGCTTGTGTCTATGGATGTGATGTTCAAGTCGCGGTGTCTTGTTGCTAACGTATGGTGGGCATTGCGTGATCAGTTGGAGAGTCTTGGATTGAAATATCTGTATTCTTTTGATGTTCGAAGTCTTGGCTGTACCATATATTTGTAAGCCATAGGTCCAGAGAGGTCGGAGAAGATAGGTATAACAATTTAGTTTTTGTCGAGTAGATAATTTAGAACGCCTATTCAAAATACTGTACAATAGTCTAAGTCGCCGGTCTAGTGTGAGTCGTGTCGTCCGAGTGTGAGGGTTCCAAGTCAGCCTTCTATCGAGGGTTAATCTTAAATATTTAACGGAAGAGGTATGAGGTAATGGCTGGTTTTCAATGAATACTGGGGGGCAGTCACCACGGCGGAGAGCGAATGTTACGTGTTGACATTTTGTGGGGTTAAATTTAATTTTCCAAGATTTACTCCAAACTTCAATTTTGTTGAGGTGTTGCTGTAGTATGAGTGAAGTGGTGTAAGGATCTGTGTGAGAGGCTAGAATGGCGGTGTCATCTGCGTATGTGGCTGTTAATGTGAGAGGGTCGGTGGGTAAGTCGAAGGTGTACATGGAGTATAATAGGGGGGCTAATATTGAGCCCTGAGGCACGCCGGCCAGTATGGGGTGGCAGGAGGAAGTAGCTGAGCCCTGACGGACGGCGAAATACCTATCCGTTAAGTATGACTGAAGAATAAGATAATATGTATGGGGTAGGAGGGGTTTAAGTTTGTATAGAAGTCCCGCGTGCCAGACCCGATCAACAGCCTGAGATATATCCAGGAATGCCCCGGCTGCGTAGAGTTTTCGCTCTGATGCAGACGCTGTGTAGTCGACAACCGTTGATGGGTGGTGGAGTGAGTGTGTTTTGGGCCACTTGAAGAGTTCTCAAGTTGATATCGCTTGCAAGACCGGCCCACACTGGGCATGCATACGTTATCACTGGCCGCAACAGAAACTTGTATATGAGGAGTCTATTGGTTAGATTAAGAGCTGCCTTTCTGTGGACTAACGGCAATATAAGATTATTCTTTATTAAGATGGAGAGTTCACTGATCCTTGATTCTACTATTTGTGATTTTTGCTACAGAAAAAAAGCCTTATTTTATTTCTATTTTGTTTCAGAGAATCATGTAAACTGTTCTTCCGGACGGACCCCATAAAGATTGTTCGTGCTAAGGGTCAGTACATGTACGATGAAGAAGGAACCCAGTATCTCGACTGTATCAACAATGTTGCTCATGGTAACTTGCATACACTCTGTAAAAATATATTCATACAATTTCTTTTTTTCCAGTTTCAAATTCTTTAAAGTATTTATTTGGTTCAGATTATCTGGGATAATAAAATAAAACTAGGTGTGCAATACATTCTGCTGTTTGCAAAAACGGAGCTGAGTCAGGCATATCTATACAAAAAAACTCAGTTAATGTTTTAATAATTATCAATAACTTAGTTAACCAAAGAGCCAAAACTAGAATTGCCGCCATTGTCACCAGTGAAATCAGGTTCTTCTTCAGTGAACGCTTTTTTTCAGTTGGCCACTGTGATGAGACTGTCGTGAAAGCTTCTTGTGAACAGATGGCAACTCTCAATACAAACAACAGATTTCTGCACGACAATTTGGTTCTTTGCGCCAAAAAGTTAACAAGCACACTTCCGGATCCTCTGTCCGTCTGTTTCTTCGTCAATTCAGGATCAGAGGCTAACGATCTTGCTCTCCGGATGGCCAGAGCCTACACAGGACATCAGGATCTAATCTGCCTAGAACAGTGAGTCAATTTAAGTTTAGTACATACCACAGATTCATTATGTTAGTTAGTTATTGTGACTCATGCCCGGGCTTTAACTACGAGGTCATATCACCTACTACCAGAGCGCTCTTTCGTCACTCTAGTGCAGTGACTCTCAACCTGTGGTCCGCGGGAGGTTTTCATGTGGTCCGCGAAATATATCAGCCTTTCGGCATAATAATAAAAAGTCTAAAAAAATAAAGCATTGGGATTTGTCTTATAAATAACAAAATTAATTAGTACGCGGCTATTGTGGAATCGGTCTGTCTGCTTGCCTGAGCCCGGCTGTGTACCTGTGTAGCTCGAGCCCGACTCCCGAGCACCTCTCCCACTCGCCCCGCCCCCACCCCCTGAGCTGCGCGCGCTACTCACTTCATGATGAATTTGTCTAAATATAACAATAATTAAAAAAATAATTATAATATAGTAGGTAAGTAAATAGTAAATGTTTCAAGGTTAATGCTCATTTCTTGGATCTTTTTGCCATATTTTGCTCTTTTGGGTTTTTTGCTCTTTGACTGAATTCCATGACTGGTCCGCCATTGATCAGGTAAGGAATCTAGTGGTCCGTGGGTATGAAAAGGTTGAGAACCACTGCTCTAGTGGACATGAGCCCGACTCTACTATGGGAGTCCTACATTTTGCCTACCCTAAATTTTTATTCACCTACGGTTGGGGTCTTTAACGAGTACCTGACATCGTACAGGCTCGATCACGACAATCGCTTAACGTCCCATCCGAAGGACGGCGTGCTTAAGTTTATTTTACCTCCCATATATAATTAACTAAGGGCCTCGGTCGGGTTTCGAACCCACGACCTTGAGCTCAGAAGACAAGCACGCATACCACTGAGCTACCGGCTCCCTCTAAAAAATTAGCACCATGATTCTTTGTGTGAGTGTTGCATATTAACATTGTTAGTTGTGAATCAGGCCCGGGCTTTAAGTACTAGGTCATATCGCCTACTACCAGAGCGCTCTTTCGTCACTCTGGTGGACATGAGCCCGACTCCACTATGGGAATCCTAAATTTTGCATACCCTAAATTTTATTCACCTAGGTTAGGGATCTTTAACGAGTACCTGACATGGTACAGGCTCGGGACCATCGCTTAACGTCCCACCTTAGGACGGTGTGAACAAGGTTTTTCCACCTAGGTACCAGACTCTATTATACACCTTTTCCACCTAGGTACCAGACTCTATTATACACCTTTTTGCTTCTGAGACTTCTCTGGAATACTTCAAGTTCCATATTTTTTGCAAATCTTTCAGATGTGCCCACTTTTTTCCGAAGACATTTCGGGACGATTTCACGGTAGTGGTGTGTAGTTTATAAATAAAAATAATTAAATATACACTGGGGGCGCCGGTAGCTCAGTGGTATGCGTGCTTGCTTACTGAGCTAAAGACCGCGAATTGAATATCCGGCCGAGACCCTTAGATTTTTTATCTGAGAAGTGAAAAAAAACTTCAGCTCGCCGTCCTTCGGATTGAACGTTAAGCAATGGTCCCGAGCCTGTACAATGTCAGATACCTTAGGGGAATCACGGTAGGCAACATTTAGGACTACCACAGTAGAGTGGCTCATGTCCACCAGAGCAACGAATGAGTGGTAACTCCACCAAAGTTTCTGTAAAAAAAATAAAGAACAAAAAAAATTGTTTATTGTGTCGGGGTTTTTAAAAATTTTTAAATTTATGATTATAACCAAATTGAGTTAATGGTTGAATCTTGTATAGAGTTGCGGATAACCTGATAGTTATAACATCACTAAACTGCGTTCTGTTTGCCACATTTTCATAATATTCATGTTATATTTCAGTGCTTACCACGGACACCTGAGTTCCTTGATTGAGATATCTCCTTATAAATTCAAATCTGGAAATTTCCCCAGGAAGGACTGGGTCCATGTTGTAAGTTAAATTGTTTTATTTTATTTATTTATTTTATACATAAGTACATTGTCACAGACTTTCACATTCTGAGTAAATAAATAATCCACATTCACATCTCTCTTGACATTTCCATTTTTTTTATCTTCCTTATCAAATTTGCTTGTTGTGTTCATTCTTTATACAGTTGTTTGTAAATAAAAAATTATAAAATACAACAAAAGTAGACGCTCCCTTATCCGGCGCTCGCAAAATAATATCAAATTTGTTAAACTAAAATTAACATTCAATTATTAAATTATCAATTATATGAGCCAAGTGTATTTATGAGCATATAATAATTCCGTAACTCACGAATCTTTTATGTATTTTTATTCTCCATACATACATATGTACATTGTATTTATAATGAAGGGAACGCTAATACAATATTTTATTACTTCACTAATATCCTATAAATAAATTATAATAAATACATAGTTGAAAATCAAACATATAATTAAAAAATGTTTCCTAGAATAGAAAAACAAAGGTTCCTTCCCGTCCGTGGTACAACAATATGGTCTTATCGGGAAATGAACAAAACTAGTAAAGTATGTACATATTTGTCAATTTAATAAATGTTATCAACAAAATACAGACCTGTTTTATTCCTTAGCTCACCTAAAAACACTTTTTTTATGCTTCAATTGATACATTTTTTTCTCATTAATTGATGATTTCCGTTATCCGGCGTCACGTCGTTCCCGGCAACGCCGGATAAAGGAGAGTCTACTGTATTGTCTATTCCAAAAAAAAAAAATCGGTGAGTCACTGGCAATGTACTTCCGCAACACGAATTACGTTTTTACTCTTCCTCCAAGAACAATGGGCAAAACCTCAATATTTGACTTACGTAGTGGTTTCTGAGTAATACTAAATTTGACTTACGTAGTGGTTTCTGAGTAATACTAAATTTGACTTACGTAGTGGTTTCTGAGTAATACTAAATTTTGTGTCGATAAATTCATTAAATCGCATCCCTATAAAATTAAATAAAGTATCCAGTTTTCTTAACTAACTAGAGTTAAAAATAAAGAAAACGTTTTTTTTAAATATTTTTATTTTTAAATATTGCCTATTTCACAAAATATATATAAAATATAAGAGTACTTTTGGTATTGCTACCATCTTCAGCCACGACTTGACAAATACTGTTATCATTATTTAGTTATAAATCAACTAGAGTTAGTTCATAACTAAACCTGAAGATGGTGTGATATTGAAACCGGTAGTTTATGTACCTACACATTTCTTGTGGAAAATACAATGAATTTTTCCGCGTTTTTCAACTTAAAAGGACGGATTTTCAGAACAAATAAAATGATGCTAACAAACGACTCGTGAAATTATATATAAATCAGAATGTTTTGTATTATTTTCGTGATACATGTATAAAAAAAAATACACACATTAAAATGATTAAATTATTATATTGAAAAAAAAAATTATATTTATTATTTTATATAAAGCAAATTTCTTTTAAAACAAATGAGTTAAAAACAAAACACGACCAACAGCTGTTTTTTTTTAGTGTGTGGAGTGTAGTGTCGAGGCCTGAGTAGAATGGCGACGGTCTGAGTGAACATGTAGAGTGGTGTTTAGGCTTAACTTTGAGTCCTAGTAGTGCTTCTCAAGCTTTTTACAATGACACCCGAATCAACATCCTATCTAAACGCGTTATCAGGCTACACTAATTTCTAATTTTACACAACGCTAATTCGCAACAATCCGTTCGCCGGCGCCCACACTAGCCCGATAACGTCACAGGCACAACAAACACGTACAGACATGCTCTATCCATTGTGACCTCAACCGTTGTTATCGCATTATTAGTCTCGTAGTTATTATCGATTGAAATCTGACGGTATTTTGTAACACAAGAAAGTTTGACCGGCTATCACTGTGCTTAACGAGCGAATAGACGTTTTCACGTCAAAATTAAAAGTTGAAACGTCTATTTTAAAAATAAGTTTTGTGTATAAACTGAAATTTTATTCCTTTTAATAGAAACACATCTTATGTATAGCAAGTAATGGGAAAATAAATAAATTTAAAATTTTTTTTTTTGGCCTTATGCTCTATGCATATTAGTCATGATGGCCCCAGGACAGAGTTCTATCTATGAAATAAAACTCACTCCTGGACGAGATTCGAACCCGCACACCATGGTGATATCAGGCGACCAAAGCCCTACGCTCTAGCCTGCACGCACACCATGGCTTCCTAAATTAATAAAATAAATTGAAAGTTAATAGCTAGTGGAATATAACATTTAGAAACATTTTAAATATATATTTGCTATAAGATAGAAAATAACTAATATCTACTTAATAAAATAAATTTATAAATGCAAAATGTACCTAATATAAAAAATAACTAATGAATGAAAACATATTGTTAATCTTATTTTCTTATTTACATTAATAAAGAAAAAAGGCTTAAGAAAGTTACTTAATTTCAAGTTCTTTTTGTAACCCAACTGTCTTTAAAAAGTAGTAAATATAAGTTTTCTATTTGTGTTGTTAGGCTCCTATCCCGTGCACCTACCGGGGAAAGTACCGGGAGGCTGCGACGAGTGGGGAGGAGTACGCCAAAGAGGTAGAGACACTGATCGAGAAGGCGGTGAGCTCAGGACGGGGACTGGCGGCATTCATTGCAGAGTCCGCCCCCAGCTGTGCAGGACAGATCATCCTGCCTGACAACTATCTGGACAAGGTGTACAGGTAAGAGTCACACCGAGGTAACACGAACGGCTTGTGGTTGGCTCGGGATCCTTCGGCATCTACATGACGGCAGAGCGCATAGTCATTTATGCGGATGGAATTCTCTCCCAAACAACTCTTGGGCATTGTCGAAGAGGACTTAGCCATTTTGTGGAGATTTCAACGCGATTTGTTAATGCCGATTTAGAGGATCGGTAGGTAGTGCGGCCGGTTCTCTATCCGATAAGACCTATTTTTCGCATTCGTCTCGATATATGCGAGCAGTCCTTCTAAATACCCCAGTTCCACTTTGTGTATCCAGTTTCTCTTTTGCGATATTATCATTAATGATATTGATATCATGCTGGGAAGCTTGCCGTGTGCACCTCAAGGGCCGCACTTACAAGGAGAGTTTACGATGTGGGGGTCACGGATTTTGATCAAACTTTTTTTGCATGTTCTAGGTCGAAAATAAGAAGACACGTGTTTCACCGTTCGTTCCAATGGGCCTTGGTTTGGTCACATCTAATTTTTGAAAATTTCATTTTGGCCATTTTTTTTTTTTTTTTTTCTCGCCATGTGTTTTACCGAATAAGGAGTTCTGGATGTATTTTTTTTTTTGTTTTTTTACCCAGATTTCAGAAAAAATATTTTTGTTTTGATTTGAGCAGTGAAATTAGTAAAAAACAAAAAAAAACATTTTTTTTTTAAGAGAACATGGTCGGGAAAATTGTTTTCATGAAAACTAATTTAAAAATCGTGTTTCCCGTGTTAAAAAACCATTGAATACAGATTTTGGATCAAATCAAAAATTATCGATTTTTTAGACCCCAAATTTTGGGCAATTTTCATGAGACCAGTTTTGAACTGTAAACTTCAAACTCTTATAACTTCGAATCTAATCAACCGATTTTAATTACCGAAAGCAAGTTTTAAAGAACTTTGCTTCTTCTTTCCAATGATGTATCATATGTCTAGGTTGCTGTGCCCACTATAAGAAACTTGACAAAAAATCTAAAATTTATGTTCATCTTCAACTCTTTTTTTTGGAGTAGAAAGCATTGATCAAATGTTATGTTTTCTACATCAATAGAATGCTCTCGACGATTTCTTTCAAACGAAATATCATTCATTAAATCGGTTAAGTGAACTTTGCGCAATACACGATTAAAATAGTTTTCAAAAATGTCCAAATGCATGGTGTAATATTGTAGTTTATGTACACATTTCTTGTGGAAAAGACAATATTTCAAAAAACGAAGTTGTCCACGTTTTTCAACTTACAAGGACGGATTTTCAGAATAAATAAAATGAGGCTAACAAATGTCTCCTGAAATTATATATAAATCAGAATGTTTTATATTATTTTCGTGCTATTTCTTTACTATTTCAGTTGTATAAATTTTTCTTCTGTCTAAACATGCTGAATATAAAAGTAACAATTGGACCACATTTATCAATGTTCTGCTTGTCGCGCAACTCGATGTCTCTCCAAGAAAGTTACAGTGTTAAACTGAGGTAGAGGTTTTTGTTCAGATGTTGTATATTTGGTTGGATGTGTTTCAGGGCGGTTCGAGCGGCCGGCGGTGTCACGATCGCGGACGAGGTCCAGGTTGGCTTCGGCAGAGTCGGAAAACATTGGTGGGCCTTCCAGCTGCAGGGTGTGGTCCCGGACATCATCACTGTAGGTCAGTCTTGTTGATCTGTTACCTCAATTATATATATATATTTTTTTGTCAACAACCAGGATTTATGATGGTATAGATAGATACAATGGCGTATGAATTGAGGCTACCCAATGGTAGGTCCTCGGGACAAACATTTACCCTAATTATTTGAACATTTGAAGTGTGATTGTCACAGTGAGAGGAAAAAATAATAATAAAAATATACAATTTCGAGTTGGGTTGGGTTTTATGACTCATGCCCGGGCTTTAACTACGAGGTCATATCGCCTACTACCAGAGCGTTCTTTCGTCACTCTGGTGGACATGAGCCCGACTCTACTGTGGGAGTCCTAAGCTTTGCCTACCCTAAATTTTTATTCACCTAGAGTAGGGGTCTTTAACGAGTACCTGACATCGTACAGGCTCGGGACCATCGCTTAACGTCCCATCCGAAGGGCGGCGTGCTTAAATTTATTTTTCTCCCAGATAAAATAAACTAAGGCCTTCAGTCGGGTCTCGAACCCACGATCTTGAGCTCAGAAGACAAACACGCATACCACTGAGCTACCGGCGCCCTCAATATACAATTTCGATGTATGAGTAGTTAAAGAGTACAACATTATTGTGTGAGGGACCCAGAAAACATTGTTTCTCCTGTGTCTTCCCAGGGCGGTGCTATACAAAGTGTTGTGTCTAGAGACAATATAGTCAGTTTGTACAGTCATAGTGTAGATAATGTCTGTCAAATCTGTAACATTAGTGGACCGAGATAAGCTGACAAAGCAACGGAAAAGTACCGTAAAGAGATGATACAGGAGGATTGTGGAAAGGACAACAATGAATAGCTTATAAGTTAGATATTATGACTCATGGCCGGGCTTTAATTGTAAGGTCATATCGCCTACTACCAGAGCGCTCTTTTGTCACTGGTGGACATGAGCCCGACTCTACTATTGGAATCCTAGGGTCTTTAACGAGTACCTGACCCTCGTACAGGCTCGGGACCGTCGTTCAAGGTTGTTTTTACCTCCCAGAGATAAGATACGTAATGACCTCGGCCGGGTTTCTAACCCTTGATCTTGAGCTCAGTTAACCACTGAGCTACCGGCGCCTTCGAATAGCTTATTACAAGCTGTTTTATGACTGATTTGATTTTTATGAAATTTTACCTATAAAGCTCGGATCAGCCGAACAACAATCAGCTAAACATTAATTGTCGGATAAATGAAAACAAAGAACTTGTTTCCTACAAAAATATGTAGATGATATCACCACACATTGTGTACCGTGTGAAGTATGTTTCGGATTACGCCATCGTCAGCATGAACTTCTATAATGACATTTATGTTTGCTAGGTTGTTATATTTATACATACGTCAGGTTACCTGAGATTACCTAAGGCTGTGACACCCTGTCTCCTAGGAAAGTCCATGAAGGGGGGAGGGGGGGTAAATAAAATATAATATAGCGATTAATCTGTAAAAACATGATGGATATAAGAAAGTTATGTTATGGTCAACATTATTATACTATACAATGTATTAATGTTTTCAGGTAAATCTATGGGTAATGGTCACCCGGTGTCAGCTGTGATAACTACAAGCCAGATCGCAAACAGCATGGTCAACACTGGCATGGAGTACTTCAACACGGTATGTCTATGCAAACTTTACGATCCTTAATATCAGTTATCCGATCCACTTATCACCCTTTATAAATTATTGCGAAGTTTTAGTTATATAACTTCAATAGATTTCAAAGGAGGGCGAGATCCAGTCAAATAAGATAATTTTTAATTAATTTAATAGTATATAATATAATTATATGTTAAGCTATTTCATACCGAAATAGGTTTTTAAAAAAAATCTTATTTCCAAAAGTACTCATGAGAAAATTCTGGAAAACAATTTGAAATATAAAGAAGCTGGAACTAGTTTTGTTGTTCAAGCACAGATACTTGTACATAGCACGAGTTCCGAAAAGGGTTCCGGGGTACAGAACCCTTATCTTTGGTTAAACTAAACTAACTATAAACTTAACTGGTTTTCATTTTTTTTTAAAGGAAAGGGTATTGTGGATTTGTTTTTTGGTCTGCGCATGCTCAGATGCCCTAAATAGGTTTTGGAGCAAGGCACTATTCTCCATAGACTTCCATCCACTGCTAAAACACATTTTTAGCCAGATTTTATCTTCTCGTATCGTTTTTACTCATCTATACGAAGAATGGTGGAAATTATGTAATCGGTAAGAAATTCAATGTTAAATTTTCAACAGAATTTCATGTCTTCCGTCCGACCTCCAAAATTTCACGATTTCTTGCGTCAGATTTACAACGGTTATTCGTATATTCAGGAATCTTGCAGGCCCAACTTAGGATATACTTATCCTGGGGCATTTCAAAATTCTGAAGACGGTTGTGGGGGGGGGGGGGGGGGGGGCAAAAACATAAAATTGGGAGAAGATGCACGATTCCTCTCCGACCTCCACCATTCCTCTATGTGCAGTTTTCATTGCGTTTAGCCCATGGCAGGTTTCCTCTCACCTATGATCTTGTTTACTTTCCGTCACCACCCCTTCCTCACCATTCACGCATCCGTCTGGAAATCATCCGTTGCTCAGTGTCCCAGTGTCAAGGTCAGTGTTCACATTATTATTTATATAATAAAATTATTTAACCTGAATTGTCCTCATAGCTTAGAAACTAAGGAGAGGGGCAGATATATCGTCCCGCCGCGGAACGCTGGCTATTACGCCCCTACAATTTATATTAAGTATGTGATCTGAACTTTATTATTTAGTTATTTCCTACACAATTGAGAGGAATCCTGCCATTCGGTTGAGAGCACTCAACTTGGTCCGAGAGGAATCGTGATGTGGGGATTAGACTGTTCCTCCCACTGCTCTTAATTGGAGAGGAATCCGGCGACGCCCATGAAATTACTTCTAGCTCTTTAACGTTAAATTTTCATAAAATTTAACAGCATCCTTATAAAGCCTGCTTATAAAGCCTGCTTATAAAGCCTGCTAGTCTTATATAGTTTGTTTGATAGAACTTTATATATGTGGCGTCTCTTTTCAAAACCGGCCATCTCCAAAAAACAAAATTTTTCAGGAAATGAAAAAAACCTGTATTTTCATAACCGTTGTCATTATTTTCTTGAAAATTTTTTTTACGATATCAGTTAAGCCAGCAATTAACGGTAAGCACTTGCAGGAATTAAAAAAGTAATTAGGTAGACAGTTATTAATTAATTAATTTTGGAGTTGGCCGGTTTTGAAACGAATTGTGTGGATATGGCCGGTTTTGAACCAAACATTTTGGAAAATTGGTAGTTTTTTAGTCATAAAATTTGTTAAAGATTCACACAAGGGAGCCATAGTGGCCGTGCGGGCTAGAGCGTAGGGTTTTAGTCGCATGGTCTCACCTTGGTTTGCGGGTTCGAATCCCGTCCGGTAGTGAGTTTTATTTCGTAGATAAAACTCTCTTGGGGCCATGGATGTCGTACATAATTAGGTAAAACACCAATATAAGAGTCATAGCTAATATGCATCGTACATGAGGCAAAAAAAAAAAAAAAATCACACTAGGAAAGTAATAAAAAACTTCTTTGAACAAAATAAACGAAATTTATTATTTTTGGTAACTATAGTTACATTGACTTTATTTTTTTTTGGCAAAATTTATTACAAGCACATGTGGAAACTTAGTTTCAATGACGAGAAGACCACCAAAAAATCGCTTTTCCTTGTCGATTTCCACGAGGCTGAATCGCTTTTCCGCTTTCTAGCATGCTCGGGTGACACCTCAACAGGCGAAATATCCACTTTTAAAAGATTTAATAATAAACAAACCGGATAACACAAGAAGAATCGACAAAAACAGAATAGATAGAATGTAACAGAGCTGTTACCAGTGAGAGCGCTGATGACAACTGGAGTTGGCCGGTTTTGAACAAAAAAATTTTACCATTCGATGCAGGGCATTATAAAGAATAACTTTAAAAAAAAAACTGTTTTCTCATTTTTATGGAGATGGCCGGTTTTGAAAAGAGACGACTCATATATTGATGTCGAAGGGTAGTATAATGAACTGGCCAGCAGAGCCGGTCACCCAAAAATACACGGCGTGGGGAGGGGGGGGGGGGGGGGGGGGGGACTCCCTTAGCTTGAGCTGGATATATTGCAGACTTGTTTTCTTTCACTGGCGTTGTCGTCTGCACTCACATTCATGATTTCTATCTACAACTTTACTTAAATCGATAAATTTAAAATGGTTTCGTTTAGATATCATTTTATTATTATTTATTTTTTTTCACTCATTATATACGTTTAGGTTAGGTTAGGTTTTATGACTCATGCCCGGGCTTTTAACAACGAGGTCATATCGCCTACTACCAGAGCGCTCTTTCGTCACTCTGGTGGACATGAGCCCGACTCTACTGTGGGAGTCCTAAATTTTGCCTACCCTAAATTTTTATTCATCTAGGGTAGGGGTCTTTAACGAGTACCTGACATCGTACAGGCTCGGGACCATCGCTTAACGTCCCATCCGAAGGACGGCGTGCTTAAGTTTATTTTACCTCCCAGATAAAATAAACTAAGGACCTCGGTCGGGTTACGAACCCACGACCTTGAGCTCAGAAGTCAAGCACGCATACCACTGAGCTACCGGCGCCCTCTATATACGTTTATATTTGTTTTTTATTTAGATATAATATTTCATATTGTTTTGGTGTGTAAATAAGCGAAATAATTTAAATGTTAATTATTAGTTTAGTGACAATGAGTTTTAATGGTGCCGAAAGGTTGACAGAAATACAAGATTGCTTTTATTGACCACAAGCCTCATCTCTCGCCTTCCTATTACCTTTATTATGTTGGTCAATCCTAATTAATATTCCACTTATTATAGATAATAAGTGGAATATTAATTAGGATTGACCAACATAATTAAGTCTAGAGACTAGTAAATATTTATTATCACTTTTAATATTTTTTACTTGGTTATAATTTCAATTTATATCTTCATTGTTGTTCATTTAGATATTTTTAAAATAAGTTAAGCTTCTTATTTAAATTGTATTAATATTCTCATGTTATCAGTAATCTGCTTTCTTTTTTGAATAGATGTGTTAGATTCAAGTAGTTATAAATCTAATATATAAGCTATCTTAATGTATAAATTCATTTGACGTATCCTATTACCATGTATTGGTTTAACGGAAATAAATTATTATTATTATTCATTCACACCAGAATTATTATGGTTTTTGATTAGAGCCCTCTTCTCTGATCCCCCCTTCCCATCGGTTGATTGTGCTGAAGTTTAGCAAGTGTCGAACTTATAGAGATTTGAAATTATTATAAAATTTTGTTTAGATTAGTACATTACATCAGCAGTTATTAAAGTAAATAAATAAAACAAACTTATTTTTGAAATATTGTCTATTCCACTAAAGATATATATACATATATAACTACCGGTTTCGGCTTTATACCATCGTCAGGTCTAGTTATGAACTAAGTCAGTTTGCAGAGAGCGACCCTTCAAATACATCTCAGGTCAAAGGGTGCTATTAAAACTTGGGAGTCCCCCGGCTGTACCGTTAGCTAACTCATGAAATATTTCTTAACAAAACCTAGTTCTAAATTTACATAAAACAATGTCACTAGACTAATACGTGGAAAAATAACAAATAAATAAGTACAAATACAAGTAAATAATAAAAAATAGAAATAAAATTACTAATAATGTTAAGATTTAGATAACTTGAAACATATATGTGGAAACAGAACTGGTTTAGGGTGTTAACAAAGGGGAATAGTTGAAATAAATTTGGTCATTCATACAAATGTTCCTTTTGTTAGCTTTATTTATTTCTAATTGTTCCAAGCTATTAAGTAGCCTGCTTTTTTGGCAATAATGGAGATATTTGATGCCTGTAGATGGGTCGAAAGTGTGGCTATTGTCAATTATGTGGGTCGCGAATGTAGAACGGTTTCCTCGGTTCTTTATTTCGGCCGTGTGTTCTTTAATTCTTTCCTTAAAACGACGTCCTGTCTGTCCAATGTATACTTGACTGCACGTCGCACACTCTAGACTATAAACACCGCTTTTATTTTCAATATCTGTTTTGTCCCTACCTCTCTCTAGGCACTGGCTTATGGGATTGATAGTTTTAAACCCGATACTGAAACCTTCTTCTTTTTTCAACTCTTTACCTATTTTTTCGAGGGCGCCGGTAGCTCAGTGGTATGCGTGCTTGACTTCTGAGCTCAAGGTCGTGGGTTCGTAGCCCGACCGAGGCCCTTAGTTTATTTTATCTGGGAGGTAAAATAAACTTAAGCACGCCGTCCTTCGGATGGGACGTTAAGCGATGGTCCCGAGCCTGTACGATGTCAGGTACTCGTTAAAGACCCCTACCCTAGATGAATAAAAATTTAGGGTAGGCAAAATTTAGGACTCCCACAGTAGAGTCGGGCTCATGTCCACCAGAGTGACGAAAGAGCGCTCTGGTAGTAGGCGATATGACCTCGTAGTTAAAGCCCGGGCATGAGTCATAAAACCTAACCTAACCTATTTTTTCTGAAATTTTTCCGTGGTAAGTTAAGCTGACCCATTTATTATAAACTTTATTTTGTGTTTCTAATTTGTTCCTAAAATTATGATTTTTGACCTTCTTTTCAATTTTATTTATTGTTTTTTGTGGGTAGCTATTGTTTTTGGCTATTTCCTTAATAATCTTAAGTTCTTTATCTTTTGATTGTTGGGTCATTGGAATGGAGTAGGCTCTGTGGAACATGGAATAAAAGGCCGCGTATTTGTAACTGGAAGGACAGTTAGAAGATGGGTGTATTACCGTGTCTGTTGTAGTCGGTTTTCTGTGAATGCTAAATTCGAATTTCTTGTTATTAATTTTGATCTCCAAGTCCAGAAAATTTATGGTTTGACCTCCTATTTCCAACGTGAATTTTATTTTGTTATGGACTTTGTTGACAAAGTCAAAAAATAAGTTAATTTGTCTTTCTGTTCCGTTAAAAAGTATCAAGATATCGTCCACGTACCGCTTCCAAAACATGATATTACTGATAAATGGAGACTTCTCTAGAATTTCCCTCTCAATTCTATCCATGAATATATCAGCTAACAGGGGAGACAGGCTGGACCCCATCGCTAGCCCCTCTTTCTGTTTATATAATTCACTATTGAAGATGAAATAATTTTGTTCTACGCACGGTTCTAAAAGGTTACAAAGTTCTATTTTTTCAAAAATGGACCTATTTGAGTTGTTTATTAGGCCCCTAACTAACTCTAGACATTCGGTTACGGGGACATTCGTAAAGAGGTTAGAGACGTCTAATGATATTAACTTGGCTCCGTGAGGTACCTTTACATCTCTAATCTTATTGACGAGATCTAATGAATTGATAACGGTGAAAGGTGGCGAAAAATTGATAAAATGCCTTAATTTTCTATTGACGAATTTCGATAATTTATATGTAGGGGAATTTATGTAAGATACCACCGGTCTAATGGGGGCATCATTTTTGTGAATTTTGGGCAGACCAGATAATTTGGGGGGTGAAGGGTTCATTACTATTAGGTTCTGTTTCCACATACCTTTTGTGATTATCGCGGCTTCTGACACAGCTGCTCGGACTTGTTTTTGGAATAGAGGCGTTGGATCTTTTCTTATTTTCGAAAAACCATTCTCTTGTAGGAAACTGTCCACTTTATTGATGTAATCCACACGTTTAATAAGAACCGTCGTATTTCCTTTGTCCGCTTTCACTGTTAAGATGTCATTCTCTTTGAGTTTTTCACTAAGTTTCTTCAAGAGTTTCTGTTCCGTTCCATTCCTCTCCTCTCTGTCGCGGAAATTTTTTATTTTTCTCGCGCACAGTGACTTGGCTTCCATCTTGTTACCCTCGCTGAGTATGGCATCCGCCTCGGCGGCCAAACATTCCAATTCTTTCTTGTTCGTTCTTCTCTTTAAACAATGTTTCAAACCTTTTTCTAGTAAGGTATTTTCTTCTTTTGAAAGAACCATGTTGGTAAGATTCTCAATTCTCTTGTAGAATTTGAAGGTATCTTTCTCTGCTGGTTCTTCGCTTCTGCTTCCTTCTCGTTCTTTCATCTCTATTAACTTCTGTAGTTTTTTCTTCTGAACTTCAGTTTTCTCCTGAGCAATGTCCCATACCTTACATCTGACGTTGTCTTCAATCAGGTCCCATTCTATGTTAGTGTACTGTGAACAAAGTACCTGTCTTAAATAGTAGAGAGCTGAACCTAACTCGTCTCTCGCCTTGTACCATCTTCTTACTTCACTCCTCAGCCAGTATCTTTCCGCCATCCTTATAGCCTCTTCAGCTCGGGGGTTTCCATTTTTCTTACTGATAAAGATGTATTTTGGTAACACGTTATGCTTGATGCACTGTTGATTGAACCAAATGTTCCTATTCGCCTTTGCAAACTTAACACTTAATTTACTAAACTTTACCGCGTTAACCGCCCGACTCGCACTATTAATAACTTCTAAGTTGAGAAACGCGGACATATTGTGGAAACTTGTAATAAATAAATAAAACAAACTTATTTTTGAAATATTGTCTATTCCACTAAAGATATATACATATATAACTACCGGTTTCGGCTTTATACCATCGTCAGGTCTAGTTATGAACTAAGTCAGTTTGCAGAGAGCGACCCTTCAAATACATCTCAGGTCAAAGGGTGCTATTAAAACTTGGGAGTCCCCCGGCTGTACCGTTAGCTAACTCATGAAATATTTCTTAACAAAACCTAGTTCTAAATTTACATAAAACAATGTCACTAGACTAATACGTGGAAAAATAACAAATAAATAAGTACAAATACAAGTAAATAATAAAAAATAGAAATAAAATTACTAATAATGTTAAGATTTAGATAACTTGAAACATATATGTGGAAACAGAACTGGTTTAGGGTGTTAACAAAGGGGAATAGTTGAAATAAATTTGGTCATTCATACAAATGTTCCTTTTGTTAGCTTTATTTATTTCTAATTGTTCCAAGCTATTAAGTAGCCTGCTTTTTTGGCAATAATGGAGATATTTGATGCCTGTAGATGGGTCGAAAGTGTGGCTATTGTCAATTATGTGGGTCGCGAATGTAGAACGGTTTCCTCGGTTCTTTATTTCGGCCGTGTGTTCTTTAATTGTTTCCTTAAAACGACGTCCTGTCTGTCCAATGTATACTTGACTGCACGTCGCACACTCTAGACTACAAAACACCGCTTTTATTTTCAATATCTGTTTTGTCCCTACCTCTCTCTTAACTTACCACGGAAAAATTTCAAAAAAAATAGGTAAAGAGTTGAAAAAAGAAGGTTTCAGTATCGGGTTTAAAACTATCAATCCCATAAGCCAGTGCCTAGAGAGAGGTAGGGACAAAACAGATATTGAAAATAAAAGCGGTGTTTATAGTCTAGAGTGTGCGACGTGCAGTCAAGTATACATTGGACAGACAGGACGTCGTTTTAAGGAAAGAATTAAAGAACACACGGCCGAAATAAAGAACCGAGGAAACCGTTCTACATTCGCGACCCACATAATTGACAATAGCCACACTTTCGACCCATCTACAGGCATCAAATATCTCCATTATTGCCAAAAAAGCAGGCTACTTAATAGCTTGGAACAATTAGAAATAAATAAAGCTAACAAAAGGAACATTTGTATGAATGACCAAATTTATTTCAACTATTCCCCTTTGTTAACACCCTAAACCAGTTCTGTTTCCACATATATGTTTCAAGTTATCTAAATCTTAACATTATTAGTAATTTTATTTCTATTTTTTATTATTTACTTGTATTTGTACTTATTTATTTGTTATTTTTCCACGTATTAGTCTAGTGACATTGTTTTATGTAAATTTAGAACTAGGTTTTGTTAAGAAATATTTCATGAGTTAGCTAACGGTACAGCCGGGGGACTCCCAAGTTTTAATAGCACCCTTTGACCTGAGATGTATTTGAAGGGTCGCTCTCTGCAAACTGACTTAGTTCATAACTAGACCTGACGAAGGTATAAAGCCGAAACCGGTAGTTATATATGTATATATATCTTTAGTGGAATAGACAATATTTCAAAAATAAGTTTGTTTTATTTATTTATTACAAGTTTCCACAATATGTCCGCGTTTCTCAACTTAGAAGTTATTAAAGTTGTCGAGAGAGCTGGGCAGGGCACACTAGTTGGACCAATGGTATCAAAAGTTCCAACTAGCGGCCCCTTAATCCAAAGCTGCTGAGGGAACAAGAACCGATCAGGGGTAGGGTCAGGCGTCAGCTGATCCTAGGGGCCCTCTAGCACGGATTCCCAACCGCTCAACAGCCCCGGACCGCACCCGCGCTCGCCAGGGGCCTAAAAAGGTTTGGGGACAGTGGTGTGATGGTAGTGCCACCTAGTCACTTAAAGGTGAACTACCATCACGGGAAATCACATTTGACTGGGGAAGTTTTTCTAGTTGTTCTCGGCTCGGGCGAAAATGTCACGGGTTGAGAGTTGGTTTCAATTTATATATATACTAGCAGTACCCGGCGTTGCCCGGGGAACTTTGACTTTTCTCCCAATATCTCCTATAAGGCGAGGGCGCCGGTAGCTCAGTGGTATGCGTGCTTGACTTCTGAGCTCAAGGTTGTGGGTTCGTAGCCCGACCGAGGCCCTTAGTTTATTTTATCTGGGAGGTAAAATAAACTTAAGCACGCCGTCCTTCGGATGGGACGTTAAGCGATGGTCCCGAGCCTGTACGATGTCAGGTACTCGTTAAAGACCCCTGTCCTAGGTGAATAAAAATTTAGGGTAGGCAAAATTTAGGACTCCCACAGTAGAGTCAGGCTCATGTCCACCAGAGTGACGATAGAGCGCTCTGGTAGTAGGCGATATGACCTCGTAGTTAAAGCCCGGGCATGAGTCCATAAAACCTAACCTAACCTCTCCTATAAGGCTATTCAGTTCCTCGACAGTACATTCATGATGTTATAATTTTCAATTATTCATACGGAATAAGGCTTATAGTCCTTCAACTGTAGTAACGCTAGCTTTGGAGCTAAAACTAATTTATTCAAAAAGATTTCTCATTAATCGTTGCAATGGTTTTCGAGTTACAAAGATTGCGTGAGTGGATGCTGGGATGGACCAGGGGTTGATTAAAAAATAGACCTTAACCTTCCGGTAGATAAAACTTATCTATTCAAAAAGATTCCTCATTAATCATTGCAGTGGTTTTTGAGTTACAAAGATTGCGTGGGTGGATGCTGGGATGGACCAGATATTGAGGTACTAATACGCCTATAACCTTCCACAGACGATGATGAACAAATTTAAAAAAAAATTAATCAAATCCATGAAGCCGTTCGTGAGTTATAGCGGTACAACGCACAGACATTTTCAGCTTTATATATATGATGATGATATTCTGTTTCAGTTCGGAGGTAACCCGGTCTCCTGTGCAGCCGCTCTTGCAGTTATGGAGGTTGTGGAGCGAGACAGCCTGATGCAGCATGCAGACCAACTCTGCACTTTCCTGCTCCAAGGACTCAACAAACTCAAACAGGTGAAATAGATTATAAAATACATGTGTGTAACTTCGCCAGTCATAAAAAGTTGTCGGTGAATCACCGTCTATGCACTTCCCCAGAACAATTTAATCAATTAACATTTCTCTCCACCTCCTAAATCAGACGGCCATTTGTGCTAATATTCATAGTTCCCTCACAAATCCTCACACTAAATTTTTTGTCGATACATTCATTACAGTTATTAGGGTTTTTGAATTGAACACCCTCCCCTGAACCCCTTCTTCTCTTCGGCCGATATTGCTGAAATTTGACAGGTTATGTCCTCATTGGGTTATAATTTCAAATATAAAATTTCATGTCGATATATTCATTCTATTGGCAGTTATTAGAGTTTTTGTGTTAAGACTTCCTCCTAAGCCTCACTTCCCTTTGATCGATTTCGCTGAAAATAAATAGATGTCGTCGTTGGAGGGTTATGGATTCACATATAAAATTTTGTATCGATATATTCATTCTATCTGGAGTTGTGTTCACAGACACATCCATACACAGAAAGACATTTTTTTTTTCATTTTTGGAGAATGTCAGAAAACATGAATTTCCGTTGGAAACTCCGCAGCGAATTTTTGACCGGTTACATAACTCTCTCTATACTTCGTATCGCTAGGGTGTATAAACTTGCGAGAGCGCGTTGCCGAGTTGGTTTTTCATTTTACTGTCCGTCTCAAAAACACTCTTTTCCTGCGTCTCTCAACGGTTGAGATTTTGCCGTTTCACAGTGTCCATTGTTGGATATTATAAGGTATTCATGTTTACATTTTTCCGTTATACTATATTTAAAAATATCTACTTATTCCTTATAAAATAGTTTATTTGTTTATCTGAATCATGCTCGGTCTTTAACTATGAGGTCCTTTTTTCATCGCTCTTAGGGACCTGAGCCCGACTGTACTGTGAAATCCTAAACCAGGTTTCGTTAACTAGGGTAGGGCTTTTAACACCTGACGTCGCACAGGCATTTTTTACCTCCCAAATAAATGAACTAAGGGCCTCGGCTGGGTATCGAACCCACGATCTTGAATAGGCAAGATCTGATATACCGGTGCTCTCATATGTATATTTTGTTTTCATGTAGAGAAATTCAATTCTAAGAAAAATGGGGGGGGGGAACTGAAATGTTTAATTTTTCGGGAATGGAATTTTTAAATGTTGGCTTGGCAACATTGGGTGTTATACCACTTCACTTGCATAGTGTTATCTCTTACAGGTTTTAAGTTTATTTCCTTGTTTGTTTTTCACTTCATTCATTTACAAAAATAAATATTTACAGTTACACGAATAAATAGTATTAAATAAATAAGTGAGTATTTTAAAACAAATTTGGGATTTGATGTATCTTTATAGAAAGGTGTGTTGTGTTTTGTGTTTACCTGAGACCGTACAATATAAGGGAACTTTCAAGGTCATCAAACGTTTCTTGCCAGCAATACTACGCAGGTACGACCTACATTAGGTAAGTATAAGCAAACCGGTGTGCTCTTCTACGTTTATTCTACATAGAATATGTACGCCGTGTTGAATTTTTGGTTTTATGTAACCAAGTTTTTTATACATATGTTGAAAACCGTACATTTTTACTTTTTTTTGTAGGCATCTAATTAATAAAAAATTAGAAATGTTTTTTTTTTGTGATTGATAATTCTCGGGTGTTTGTGGAAAAAGGCTTAAATAAACAAATCTAAATTTTAGGAGGGAAATTTCTGAAGGTTTGAAAAATTCCTGCAAATCAGGTAAAGCACATTTATGTTACTTGAAATATTATTTCAATAAAAGTATTAAATATAAACAAAGTAAAATATCCCAACATTGAGTTACATTTGGTAAAAATATTTAAATGCACTTGTCCTTTGGATCAGAAGACTTATTCTGACTTAAGCCCTTTTGCCCAAACTCCAGAGAATTATCAATGGATGAATAATAGGGGAGATTTAGTTTACTAAACTACAAGTCTGCGGAGTTGCAAGTCAAAACAAATTGTGTTTTTCTAGGAAAGTATTATTACGTAATGCAGGATAGTAAAATAATTAGGATTTATTTAACTGATTTTTGGCTTCAAATTCTTTATTTTTTTTCTTTTGCAAGTACGTTTCAGCTCTCATTTCGGCCTTATTCATTAATAATTGGACATTCAATACCTAACGTTAGTTAAACTTATAATGTAACACACATAGTTTGCTAACTGTAATTTCATAATTGCACTTTTATAATTAGAAATTGTAGTGTAATATTTAGCTAAATAAAACAATTTAGTATGAAAATGTCTGAATTCATGGCAATATATTTAATTTAATTTTATCTAAGTCCCTTGTAGCACGATGTAACGCCAATACATATAATTCTTGTCTTCTTAATTTTTATTGAAACCAAAAATCACGGAAAAACGCATAATAAAGGAGATGGGACAATATATGACCGGTATTTAGATATCTAGGAGGTTTATTTTTGTATATCTGGGGTTGTGGCGCTCCTGTCTACCAATCTAGTACTACAATCTGGTGGCACAATTTTCAACATTGAGTTTCACTCTCTTGAGCACCACTCTCCCACTCCCCTGCTCTCTACTGCAGCATGGTTGCTGATGTTTGGTTCTGTTCCAGGAACATGCTCTGATCGGTGATGTCCGTGGTGTTGGCCTCTTCGTCGGCATTGAACTGGTCACCTGTCGGGAGAGCCGAGAGCCTGCCACCGCTCAGGCACAACATGTTATCACCAGGTAAGTTAGCTACTCTACAGTACATACAATAAACCCCCTATTATCCGGACCACGGTTATCCGAAAACATTTTTTTTGACGTGAAAACGTCTATTCGCTCGTTAAGCACAGTGATAGCCGGTCAAACTTTCTTGTGTTACAAAATGCCGTCAGATTTCAATCGATAATAACTACGAGACTAATAATGCGATAACAACGGTTGAGGGCACAATGGATAGAGCATGTCGGTGCGTGTTGGTTGTTTGTTGTGCAGTGTTTGTTTTGCCTGTGACGTTATCGGGCTAGTGTGGGCGCCGGCGAATGGATTGTTGCGAATTAGCGTTGTGTAAAATTAGAAATTAGCGTGATAACGCGTTTAGATAGGCCGTTGATTCGGGTGTCATTGTAAAGAGCTTGAGGAGCACTACTAGGACTCAAAGTGAAACAATAAAAATATTCGCCAAAATATATGTAAAAATCTATATTAAATTGAAAATTGCAAAAAAATTAACGAATCGTAAATATACGCGGAATTATAGAAAACTCAAATCAGAGGAAAGCTCGCATCAAAAGGAATTTAAAAAACCTAAAAAGTCTAGTGCCGAGCATATGCAAGAGCTACGGCAGCATCGAAAAGAAAATGAAAAATGATTTTATCCCGACGTTTTCACGGAAAATCTACGGCGTGGACCTTGACCACGCCTTAAAGTTTTTTTCTTCAAAACTACTTGAAAATAATTTTTGGAACAAGAAGGACGAGGAAGAAGAGGATTGAATAAAAGTAGGCGCCAGTAGCTCTTGAAGTAGCGTGCTAGCCTACTGGACTCAAAATCGCGGGTTCACAATCCAGCCGAGGCTCTTAGTTTTTTTATTGGGAGGTAAAAAAAGCACGCAGACGTTAAGCAATGGTGCCCAGCCTGTTAAACTGGTGAAAGATCTCTTCCCTAAGATAACAAAACATGAGTAGGAAATATTTAGGACTACCATAGTAGAGTTGGGCTCATGTCCACCAGAGTGACGAAAGAGCGCTCTGGTAGTAGGCAATATGACCTTGTAGTTAAAGCCCGGGCATGAGTCACAATAACTAACTAAAAGTACCTATATTTTTCGGTAGGATGTTTAAGACGTAAATAGGAAGAGCGCAATTTTTTGGGAGGAAATCAGCGATACATGCATTAAATTGGTTTTTTCAAACTTTTTTTTTTCAGTTATTTTTTTAAACCTTGTGGTTTCATAGATACTAAAATGATTGTTGCGGGTAGTCGAGATTCTGTCGTGTAATTAATAAACTCAGTATTTTGCCAAATGTTGAATTTTTTTAACACGAGAGGACCTCGACTACCCGCAACATCGAAAATATACCGTCGACTCTATCATTATTTATGTGTTTTTGAAAATGGTGGAATATGTTACTATGGAAGCTTACCAAATTTGACAACTGGTAAATTGAGTCAGTTGGCTTCTTTGTTTAGAACATTTTATTGACATATTACGACACAACATTAGCCATTAGGAAGTGGGATACTTTGATGAGTGTCAAGGGCTGTCCAGTCAAAGTCGAGTCCAGGCTCCTGGAGCAGCTCTCTCTGCCATGTCGGCTTGAGGCGTCGTGGCGTCTATTTAAATCAAAACAATACGTCACGTATATAGTACTGGTCAGCTGTTTTTTACTTCCCCAGTTGTTACGGAGTTACCAACGGAATTTCATGTTTTCTCACCTGTAAAAGCAATTATGAAAAAAAATAAAAATCTATGTATCTGTGAACACGATAACTCCCGATAGAATGAACGTATCGACACGAAATTTTATATGTGTGTCCAAAATCCCATAAGGATAACCCCTGTCGATTTTTAATCAAATCGCCCAGAGGGGTGGGGGAATTCGGAGAGACGCTTAACTCAAAAACTGTAATAACTGCCGTCGTAATAAATGTTTCGACACAAAATTTCATATTTAAAGTCAAACCCCAATGAGGACATAACCAGTCAAATTTCAGCAATATCAGCTTAAGGAAAGGGGGGGGTTCAGGGGACGGGACTTTATTTTAAAAAACTTAATAACTGCCGATGTAATAAATTTATCGACACATAATTTAGTCTAAGGATTTAGGAACCACTATGTAAGTTAACTGCTGAATATTAGCGCAAACGGTCGACTGGTTTTGGAGAGGGAACGAAAAGTTAGTTAATAGAAATAAAAGACGTTGTCTTCCCACTGTTTTATTTATACCAGAACCGGTTTTCGACGCAACAGCGTCATCATCAGTGGTTCATCTATCATAGAATAACAAAATATACAAATAATAAAAAGTATATATAATTCTTAAAGCATCAGGGTACAGAATAAAGTACAGTTACTCTGTACCCTGATGCTTTAAGAGTTATATATACTTTTTATTATTTGTATATTTTGTTATTCTATGATAGATGAACCACTGATGATGACGCTGTTGCGTCGAAAACCGGTTCTGGTATAAATAAAACAGTGGGAAGACAACGTCTTTTATTTCTATTAGAAATCTAGTCCCACAACATCTTACTATCACATATGAAAAGTTAGTTGATTAATTCGTTCTGGGGAAGCACTTGACCTGTGATTCACTGACTTTTTTTTTTTTTTTTGGTTCTGTAAAATAGATACCTAGTAATAAGTAAATATAGTTGGATATATTAAAGGAATACTAGAGTAGTCAAGTTGGAATGTTCCTTCACCAAGTGGACTGGAATGTTCCTTCACCAAGTGGACTGGAATGTTCCTTCACCAAGTGGACTGGAATGTTCCTTCACCAAGTGGACTGGAATGTTCCTTCACCAAGTGGACTGGGATGTTCCTTCACCAAGTGGACTGGAATGTTCCTTCACCAAGTGGACTGGAATGTTCCTTCACCCAGTGGACTGGAATGTTCCTTCACCAAGTGGACTGGAATGTTCCTTCACCAAGTGGACTGGAATGTTCCTTCACCAAGTGGACTGGAATGTTCCTTCACCAAGTGGACTGGAATGTTCCTTCACCAAGTGGACTGGGATGTTCCTTCACCAAGTGGACTGGGATGTTCCTTCACCAAGTGGACTGGAATGTTCCTTCACCAAGTGGACTGGAATGTTCCTTCACCCAGTGGACTGGAATGTTCCTTCACCAAGTGGACTGGAATGTTCCTTCACCAAGTGGACTGGGATGTTCCTTCACCAAGTGGACTGGAATGTTCCTTCACCAAGTGGACTGGAATGTTCCTTCACCAAGTGGACTGGGATGTTCCTTCACCAAGTGGACTGGAATGTTCCTTCACCAAGTGGACTGGAATGTTCCTTCACCAAGTGGACTGGGATGTTCCTTCACCAAGTGGACTGGAATGTTCCTTCACCAAGTGGACTGGAATGTTCCTTCACCCAGTGGACTGGAATGTTCCTTCACCAAGTGGACTGGAATGTTCCTTCACCAAGTGGACTGGAATGTTCCTTCACCAAGTGGACTGGAATGTTCCTTCACCAAGTGGACTGGAATGTTCCTTCACCCAGTGGACTGGAATGTTCCTTCACCAAGTGGACTGGAATGTTCCTTCACCAAGTGGACTGGGATGTTCCTTCACCAAGTGGACTGGAATGTTCCTTCACCAAGTGGACTGGAATGTTCCTTCACCCAGTGGACTGGAATGTTCCTTCACCAAGTGGACTGGAATGTTCCTTCACCAAGTGGACTGGAATGTTCCTTCACCAAGTGGACTGGAATGTTCCTTCACCAAGTGGACTGGAATGTTCCTTCACCCAGTTGACTGGAATGTTCCTTCACCAAGTGGACTGGAATGTTTCTCTATAACGTTGTTTGGTTTTATTTTCAGATTGAAGGAGGAGAAAATCCTGATGAGTGCGGATGGTCCTGACCGAAACGTACTCAAACTGAAGCCGCCGATGGTGTTCGACCTGGAGGATGCACAAAACTTCATCGATACACTTGACTTCATTCTCACCGAGATTGAAGAACTTGAATTGTACGAGAATAGCAACGGTTCGAATCTGAGAGAGGAGAGCAAGTTGAGTCGACAGGACTTGGCCTCTCTCTCCTCCTCCATGAGCGCCCATCCCTCCCACAGGTATAGTCCCCGACCTCAAACTAGAAGCTTCATAGGAAAAATTACAGGCTAGGGGGCCGAAAAAATTGGATAAATCAGGTTGACAAGAAAAAAAAAACGTATCTTTTTTGAGGAGAAATTTAGCTGGGCTATCCTATCTATTTGGGACGTTCTGTACGTTGAGAGGGAGATGACAGAGGGTAGAATGTTGATTTTCCATCCTCATGAAGACTAATATTTAAATAATATTTTTAGAATCAAGATCCAGGTATTATTATCGTTAGTTTTGACAATGTTAATTTATTTTCACAATAAATTGATTTTGCCTATCCTTAAAAGAAAAGGGACTCTTGGGAAATCCACTCGCCATATAGGGATTTTTTTTTACTTCCCCAGCTATACGAAGTATAGGGAAAGTTATGTAAATTCGATGTTTAGTTTTCAACGGAATTTCATGTTTTTCGACCTCCTGATTCCAAAAATCATAAAAAAAATGCTGTCTATGTGTGTTTGTGAATTCAATAACTCCCGATAGAATGAATGTGTCTCGACTCGAAAGTTTATATGTGTATATAGAACCCCCTGAGGACGACACTTATTGATTTTCAGCCATATCGTCTAAAGGGAAGGGGTGCACTAGGGGGTGAAGCTTAACAAAAACTCTAATAAATGCTGATATAATTAATGTATTGACATGAAAATTCATATGTAAACTCAAAGCCCCATAAAGACGACGCATATCAATTTTCAGCCGGATCGGCTGAAGGGAAGAGGGGATCAGAGGAATGCCTAAATTGAAAATTTTAATAACTGCCTTTGTAATGAATGTATCGTCACAAACTTTAGTATGAGAATTCAGAGGCCACTGTGTAAGTCAAATATTGAGTTTAAGCCCAAATGGTATATTGGCTTCGGAGGGAGAGCGGAAACATAATTGACTAATTCGTGCTGGGGAAGTACATAGCCAGGGAGGTGGAGGTTGAATTTCGTGTGGTTGCAACGATTTGCTGCGCATTGCCTCCTGGTACCCGACAAACTGCATTTCTCTCCGTTTAATGCACCACTATCGCTACAAGCTGATGACACACATATTATACCTATCGATGGAAATGCAGTTTTGTTTTGTGTTTCTAGTGGGGGTTGGATGAACGAAAGGTTTGTCCAGATGCAGTTAAGCCCCAGTTGCAGCATCAAACCCAAGTTTCGAAAAGAACATATTGGTGAAGTGGGGGGTAGTATTTCTGGTATTTCTAGAGGGTTGTATTTGGGAATATATTTATATTATATAATATTGGTTATTTATTGATTTTCAGGATTGCTGCTAAATAATGAATAATTTCGCCAATTCTTCTGCTGGCAACCATTGATGGAGAATACAACGAACTAATAATGGAAAAAAAAAATTGTTTAACAAATGTACTTGCGCTTCATTTTTATGTAAAATTTATGTGATTTTGTAACTGTTTAAGTTTTCTAATCTATCATCTGATCACAGAAAATGTAATGAGATAGCTTTTTGTAAGTAAGATGGAGGCTTTTAAATTTTTTGTATGTATTTTTTTTTTTGTGACTCATGCCTGCTTCGAGGTTATATCGCCTACTACCAGAGTGTTCTTTCATCACTCTGGAGGACATGAGCCTGACATTGTACACGCTCGGGACCATCGCTAAAACATCCCATTTTTTATCTCTTAAATCTAAGTAAGGACTTCGGTTGAATTTGAGCACTGTAGGCAATAATGCTACCTCTGTGCTATTGGCGCCCTCATTTATACGCTATAAAATTAATGTATTTATCAAAAAATGTTTTATTAGCCTTAGTGCCTCTCGTGCATATTCTGTAAATCGATCGAGTTTTATTTTACCATTATGATAGGATACTTTATAAACAATTTAAATTATGTTAAAGTTATTAAATATTAATTTTACTTAATTATAACTTTGAGGAATCAAAATTGGAGATTATTATCTAATATTCCGGGGTAAACGCAGATGACATCCGAGAATTTTTTTATCTTATTGAATTTATTTTTCTTCTTCGTTTTCACATTCGAGGTTTTGTCAAAATCATATCTTCCTTCAAAAGAATTCATAAAAATGATATTTTCTCTTTTTGTGACATTCGAGATGTTACAACATCGATATTCTAATTTTAAATTAAGATTATTTTATATGAATGAACAAGAGAATATTAGACTAGTATGTATTAGGTTTAATAACTAAATAAAATCATAATTTTATCTAATTAATGTGTGACTTATTATATTCTGTTAGGTCTTAAAATGAAAAATTATTCTATATTATAAAACTAATGTAAAAAATTATTCTATATTATAAAAATACTGTAAAAAATTATTCTATATTATAAAAATACTGTAATGTTATTGAGTAAATAAAAATATTTATGTTTATTTATTTGATCTGTATTGTTGACATTTTTTATCTATGTTAATTAATTTAAAATAGCGTTTTACGGATGGATATTTGTCTTCTACGCGGCTGAATTTCATGAAATTTGATTTGTCAGCGATTGAGACCTATTTAAGGGAATAAAATAGCAAATATTGGGGGTTTTGTTCTGTTAACAGTAACTGTTACTTCATCTCATTTAACGCCACTAGATTTTTTAATTTTGAGAACTCTGAAATATATTGTTTATTCAACTCAACCAAATTCCCCTGAAGACATTAGAAAAACAATACTCATGGTTTGTCAATCAGTTTCTCTTGTGATCATTAATAATGCTATCGAATTGGGATTATGCTTGAGTTATCTCAAGCTTTTAAAAAAATATGTAATATATTATTCTGGCATCATTTCTCACATTTATTTTTTGCCTTCTCGAAAACTAGCGATTACAAACGTTTTGGGAAGCATCTTTCAATGAGAATCTTCCTTTTATAGAACATACTTATTGAGTCGACTTCTATATTTAAACATAATTAGTCAAAACTCATAAAGTACTAGATGTTCAAATATAGAAGTCGAATTACAAAATATGTTCTATAAAAGAAAGATTCTGATTGACAGAAGGAATAGTTAACATAAAGAACAGATGAATTATAGATGATGACGATGGGAGTGCTTCCCGAAACGTCTATAATTGCTATTTTTTGAGAAGGCCAAAAATAATTGGGAGAAGTGATACTGTAATAATATATATTTCAATCATTTTGTTATTAAAGTTGTCAATAGACGCATGTAGACTCTATCAGAAGTGCGAATTTGGTAAGTAAATTGAGATAAAAAACTAATTAAATACGCTAAACCGTATAATCCGATAATTCAACTGTGGGTGAAGATAACTGGACATCATGGGATTCGTTTTTTTGTTGAAGTCGTCTTTTAAAATTCGTAATAAAAACGGAGGTAAAATGAAAGCCGATTATAGTTTTAAAATTTTTACGAACAAGTTCATATTTCAACCTTACAAATAATTATAAGAAACCAAGGAGAACCTTTTACTTTTCATATCAATAAGCTTTAAAATATAATAATATTCGACAATATCGACTTTTGCTTTATTCTTTGCCAGGTTCCCTCTTATAAGACCCAGGGTTTTCAAATTAAAATGTTGACTGTAATTTCGACCATTTGAGATCATAGCGACATTTATGATCTCGTTTTAAAACTTATTGATTGGAGAACGTCCTGTGAAATGTGTCAAGTTTTGAGTTGAAATTTAATTGTGAGTTTTGCTTTTAACAATTTCGAAAAATAGGTGATATGTGGCTGACGTAAAGACTTCAGACACCTGGATTGAGTATTTTTATAGGAAATTCAACGACCTTTCAGATGGTTCTATCAAAAGTAAGTTTAGAGCGGAGTATGGCAGAGCAAAAGCAATTTATAGATATAAAAAAAAATCTAGAGAGAATATATATATAAAAAATCTAAGATATAAATAATACTGAATAAAACACTTAGAACGAGTCAAAAATTCTACTATATTTGTATAAAAGACAAAATATATTTCGCTGGTTAGAGCATTGTCAAGTGTACAGGAAACAGACTTATGACAGTCGGTATTATTATTCAGTGGTATTTACAATGAACTTCCACAAGATGGCGAAAATATCTCTACTAAGAGAATATGGTTTTGGGTACATATTAAAAAAAAAAAATCAATTTTTAAAAGTGTATATTGTGTAAAAATTACAAGCTTATATATTACAATAATTTTTTTTATATAAATAAATGTATTAACTACACAAAATGACTAGAGTAAAAAAGCTTTGAATCACAGTGATGCTATTCATATACAAATAATAACAGATATAAACATTTACATAACATATTATATATGATAGTATATACTCGTATACCATCAACAGTGGAATGTGTCAAAATATAATCAGTTCAGTGTTTAAACATTATGCGCTCTTTTATTTATTTTTCTTTATTATATTTATTTTACATAAGAAATAATAGGAACAAGATACAATATTGCTCAGTACAAAAATAGAAACAGACACTTTGTGCTTCTTGGACGAAAAGAAACATAAGTAGAAACAGGATTGTCAAAAAAGAATGTTTTCATAGCTTAACATTCTTCGAACATCGACACAAACTCAGTTAGGAAGTTCAGTGACAAGGATATACAGAAAAACTGAGTCAGAAAACTTACAAATTGCTGATATTTCCCTACGATTATTAGAAATCTATTCATGAATTTTTGAAAAATTTTTTTGACTCTGCAATTAAAGGGGGAAAAAAGGTCGTCGGTGAATCGCCAGCTATGTACTTCCCCGGCACGAATTAATCAATTAGGTCATCTTTCTCCCTCCAAAGCCAACCAACAGTTTGGGGTAAAACTCAATCTTTGATATACATAGTGGCTTTCAGAAGCCTCAGAATCCTCATGCTAATGTTTGTATCGATACATTCATTACATCGGCAATTCTTAAGGTACCTGATTGATCCTTAGGTAGTTTTGAATTTAAATATAAAATTTCAAGCTGATACATAAATTACATCTAGTTATTGGGAGTTTTGAGTTGAAGCCCCTCTGATCACGCTGAAAATTAATAGATGTCGTCCTTACATGGCTTTAAACATACATATGAAATTCCATGTTAATACATTCATTACAACGGCAGTTTCTGTGTTAAGCTTCCCCCCTTCCCTTTGGCCGATTTGGCTGAAAATCGATGTGTATTAGATCCTTATAGGGTTCTCGATACACATAAAAAATTTCGTATCGATACATTCATTCTATCCGCAGTTATTATGGTCTATTCACAGACACACACTTTTTTTTTGTTTCAGTTTTGGAATCAGAAGGTCAGAAAACATGAAATTCCTTTAAAACCTTTGTATCGAATATCTGACCGATTACATAACTTCCCCTATACTTTGTATAGCCGAGGAAGTAACAGTACGTACATTTTCAGTTGTTTTTTTCTCAAAACCCGAAGAAAGGAAATGTAAAAAAAATATATATGTTTAGAATCGACACTTAAAATACGAGTACAAACGTTTCCTAAATTGTATTTCAGTACTTTCTGCAAGATTGGTCAAACGGTTGGAAAGTTATGAAGCTGCTAGAGACTGCCGGACGGACAATGGACTCTCAGAAGGCCTCCTAGAGAGCTCTCAATTTGACAAACGAAGCATATCTACTTAGGTGTTGTTTTTTGTGCATTTTGTTAAAACACTAAGCAACCTCTGCAAATTTTCAATTTCTCCATCGCTTCAGGCAAATATAACACTATGTTCAAATGTGCGCCAGCATACATTTAAATTAAATATTATAATACGCAGAGTAGGATTCATTTCCTGAAAAACAAAAATTAATATAAATAAATGGACAGGAAAATATTAATACAACAGTTAATAAAGGAGCATTTGTTGAGACCATAAAAAGTTAGTTGTTGTGTCACATGCCCGGGCTTTAACTACGAGATCATATCGCCTACTACCAGAGCGCTCTTTCGTCGCTCTGGTGAACATGAGCCCAACTCTACTGTGAAAGCCCTAATTTTTACCCTAAATTTTTCTTCATCTAGGATAGAGGTTTTTAACGAGTACCTGACATCGTACCGGCTCGGGACCATCGCTTAACGTCCAATCCAAAGGACGGCGTCATTAAGTTTTTTTTTTACCTCCCAGATAAAATGAACTAAGGGCCTCAGCCAGGTTTCAAAACCGCGATCATGAGCTCGGTAAGCAAGCGCATACCACTGAGCTGTCGGTGCCCTCGAAATTAATATATATGTTGCTTTTCACTCTAAATGTGAAAAAATAAAATAAAAAAATCTCTTTAAAATGTCTCTTGAAGATAAAATTTCATATCACCTACTAGAATGCTCTTTTGTCGCTCTGACTCAATTGTACGACTGTTGGTTGTTTCCGGCATTTCTTCCAGAGGTGTCTTCTTATTTTTTGGACAATATTTGAGGCTATCAGTGCAAAAGTGGCCTAACCCACAAAATCCAATAAATTCCAGAATAACAATTTTTGGTGTCCCAAGAGCTCTCTAGTGTCATTCAATATATTTACAATTAGTTTTTAAAACTATCCAATAGATGGCAGCACATTGGCCTATCCAAATAAGCCTCAAAAGTATCAAAGTGAAATGCAACAATGGCCTATTCCACACAGGCCATATGATTGCTCCCGCTCAACCGCGCTTTCTGACTAATTTCCGCCTTTTAATCATATCACTGTGAAGTGTTTTCTTTTGTGTCTCCCTCATTGTTTCTGTAGCTGTTGTTACTATTGTTTTACACATTTATGAATGTATATTATTATTATTCGTAGCTATTAATGCGTTTGGTATCTTAGCATTTTTATCAATTGAAAATCTATAAATTTATTTTTTTAAAGTGTTAAAAGTCACTAAGTTACAAATTTTTACTTGTACTTCAAGCCTAGTGTTTTTCTAAGAACTCGAATAAAATATTTCAGACATGGAAAGTGATATTTCTGAAACAGGAGACGTCCCTTCGGCTGAATCGCAAAACAGAAGCAGAAAACGAACTCGAAATGAAGAAAACTGGTCTCGAAATGTCAGAAAAAAGAACCGAAATATGGGATAGAGTATACTAGGATTAAAAAAGTTATAGATGGAACAACGCAAACGCTTGTAGCAGAAAAGGTTACGGTTAGGGCAAAAAATCATGAGCTCATTCATGAATGCTGTAAAGATTTTTGTCACCAAAAATTTAATGAAGGCGAACAAAAAAAAATATTTACTGTGTATTATGAAATTGGGAATTTCGATCTACAAACTTCTTATCTTGCGATCTTATAAGTGATCGATAAAAAAACATGCTATACCAAAAAGGTGGGCGACTCTCGAAGGAGCAAAACTAGAACGTATCACATTCCCAATTCATCGGGTAAATATTTTGAAGTTTGTAAACAATTTTTGAAGAACATCTTCCGAGTGTCCGATGGCTGAATTTCCAGAGTCCTAAAAAAAAAACCCAAAGGAGAATCTCCTCCACAGGATAAGCGAGGTCGTCAAACCCCGGTTAATAAGACTCCTGCTCATAAAATTGAATCTGTAAAACACTTCATTGATAAGTTCCCCAAATATCAAAGCCATTATGCACGAAATAAAGGTCTGAACCGGCAGTATCTTACCCCAGACTTAAGTGTACGAAAAAAGTTTAAACTTTTCCAGACTGAGAATAATGAAAACGATCACGTTTCGATTCGATTTCGGGATATTTTCAACCGGAATTTCAATTTGAGGATTCACCCGTCGGTAATTGATTCATGCAGGCGGTGCGGTGAATTCAAAATAAAATTAATGGCTTGCAGTGACGAGGCGAAGAAACAGGAACTTATTACACAGAAGGAATTGCATCTGCGAAAAGCAGAAAGTGCTAGAGAAGGAATGAAGAGGGACGCTGAGTTTGCAAAAAATAATAGTTCAGAGATCACAGCAATTGCTTTCGACCTCATGAAAACAGAAAAAAAAAAAATATTTCTCGTTGTAGGTACTCTTATATTATATTGATAATTTTATTTTTATTATTAATTCTTTTTCTGGTTGGTAAGGGGGGTCCAACCAGTTATTCTTACCTAAATCTTGCCAACTAGTCAAAAGCAAAGCGGCCTAACCTACACTGAACAGTCAACTAGTTGGAATCAAGAAATTGCAAAAGTGGCCTATCCCACATTTTTTCCTCTTAAAGACAAAATATGGAGCCAATTAACATTTAAAATAGTAATTAGTTTCATTTTCTAATACTGACTAAAAATTGAAAAGAATTGCGACAAAATTGCATGCGCAGTGAACATTTGAAAAATAGCCTTAAGAAAAAGTCCATTTATCTCAATTGAACAGGCAGGTGGGTTAGGCCACTTTTGCACTGATAGCCTCATTTCGGGACACTTACACGTCCTTTCTTCTGGTCACTATGAACCAATGAATTGGGTTCATAGTGACCAGAAGAAGGGACGTGTAAGTGTCCCAAAATATTGTCCAAAAAATAAGAAGACACCTGTGGAAGAAATGCCGGAAACAACCAACAGTGGAACATCCCAGAGAAGTTTAAGAAACACATCTATTGTATGAGTCCTAAATGTTGTCTAACTAAAATTCTTATTTACTTTGGGGTAGAGGTCGTTAACGAGTATCTTGGGAATCATAAAACATGTATAACTCTTAAGATTAAGCACGTTATGACAATCTTTCGTATACTTTAATTAAACATCTTAAAGACCTTGGTCAGGTTAAACATACCCTTGATAAAGTGGATCCAGTTGTTGAAGAAGCCTCGACTATAGGGCCGGGAGGTGCAGAGACCGCAGAAGAAGGAATGGCGAGGTCTGTTGCGGAACTCTTGTCCAGTGATACCGAGAGAGATGAGCCAAACCTCCAGGACGATGACGGAGAGGACGAAGAGGGCCGCCTCCAGACAGTAGAGCGAGGTGACGAAACACAAAGCGTATCTGTAACACATTATACCTGTAAATCGGGACGATACTCCACAGGGTCCAGCAATGGAAGGACGAAACCGCAGTCAACACAAGTAACATGAGTTTGTCTCTCTACGGCCTCTTCTTTCCCCAACACGAATTAACAATTATGTTTTCGCTCTCCCTCCAAACTTTGGCCTAAAACTCAATATTTGACTAACATAGTGACTTCTGAATCCTCATACTAAATGTTGTCTCGATACATTCATTACATCAACAGTTTTATTAGGATATTTAAGTCGAGGCCCTTCTCTGCCTTTCCTTCAACCGATTTCGCGGAAAGTTGATAGGTGCTATTCTTATGGGAATTTCAGGTCGATACATTCATTTTATTGGAAGTTATTCGGATTTTTGAGTTGAACCTCCCTTCTCCTTCAGTGGATTTGGTTGAAAATCAATAGGTGCCGTTTAATCGGCCCGAAATAGCGTCGTGAAAGAAAATTTACCCCCCAAAAAAGTAAATATAAAATATTTCTAATTAAAATAAATATAATAAATTTTATTAAATCAGGAATTTTCTCTTCATTTATTTATCCTTCCTAAAACCACAAACGATCCGTTCTACGTATCTAATGATATCCTTCACAAAGACCTCGATCCTGTAAGAGATGTAAATCAAATCCCGCTACAACTAATTCCATTTCACCCGAAGCCTTAGTCTGCAGACTTGCGACTAGAACCCTTCCTAATGTTCATGTTCGGAGGCTGAGGCGGCAATGGCCTCGGGACCTACTAGTTGATTGTAGATTTAATCATCTACACTTTTTTATGTCATAGCTTTCTTTTATTTATTGTTTTGTATCTTATTTTTTTCTATTTCTCTCATCAGCTGATTCGTACAAGATAATGGAATAGGAGTATCATTAATAAATGATTTCTCTTACAATATCGAAGACATTTATTTATTCATGTATCACATTTGTATCATATATAATTGTGAATATATAAAATAAAACAAATATCATTTCTATTATTTATTCCATTTTTAGAATTAAAATTATTCACCTCATGTGTTTGTGTTCTAGGATTTAAGTTTTTTTTTTTTTTTTTTAATTTTATTCGTCTTATGTACGATGCATATTAGCAATGTCTCTATAACGGTGTTATTTACAACATCCATGGTCCAGGGAGGAAGTTCTGTCTACGAAATGAGGAGATTCCAACACGCAACCACAGTGAGACCATGCGACCAAAGCTCAGACCCGCAAGGCCACCATGGCCCGAGAAATATCGGTTCATGTATATAAGCTATTTTGTTGTAGACATGTTCCGGTTTTAACGGAAATATGTATAATTATTTCACTGCTTGCTTTTGTCTTCATTTCAATGAATATGCATTTTTTTGCATTGCAAGGCCTAAAAAAAAAACGCGAACTGAGCCTTAAGTTTAGACCAGACTGACGGGAAGTGTGGGTCATAAGATGTGTGGCAACTTACAGAGGATCATAATAGACATCGGTACAGTCATCCGGCAGCATGAGACTCCCGAAGATGGTGAAGGGATGACAGGCTGTGGTGAGGATCAAGTTGGAGCAGAACAGTAGATGTACCAGACTGGACAAGAGGTAGACCATGAACCAGCCTTCGTTACCTGACCCGATGCAGCAGTTCAACCTGAAAACAGTAACAGTATAAATCTATTTGCAACGGGATGTCAACTCTTGAATATGAAAACAAATGAGACAAAATTCATTGATGCCAATCTTTATCCCAGACTTAAAAATTTCAGTTAAATTAGACAAATATTCTCGTATAAATAAAAAACTGTGCCTGATGCGAATTTCTGATTTCAGATTTGAATTTCCCACATGAAAGTCCTTCAGAAAAACGTATTTTCATACAGGAAAATTCACCCTTGTCGAACAGTGTAATGATAATTGACTTTCGAGGGAGTGTCAGCGTTGGCTGACTTTTACGAATGTATATTGTTGGCAAATTTTCAATTTTAATACAGGACATTTTCACATGCTTATTCAGCTAGACCGTCTATAATATTAACAGGAGTGCTCACCATGCGCAATGTTGATCCCGCCTCATGACGCACACCTGGCAGATGCGACAGTGAAAGGTGCGCGGAGGAACGCGCAAGTCGCAGTCTGCGCAGAGAAAACCCACCTTGCTATCTGCCTCATACTCACAGCTCACATGGGACCTAGTCGCCTTCTGCTTTACTTTATACACACTCAAGAGGACCAACATTGTCAGAAGGATAAAGACAAAGTTCTCATCATGACGAATCTCAAGAAGAATAACACCGATTATCTCAAACACTAGGAAAATACACAGGAATGAAGTGATGTTCCAGACGAGGAAAAAAGGAGTGTGAAAGTAGAACTTCATAAAGATGAAATGGAGATAGGTGATAAAGATAGGAAGGAAGGAGAAGAGGAGAACAGAGAGCCAAGGTCCCTGAGCGGCGGCGACGAGGAAGAGGGGCAGCAGGAGTGGAGGAAGAAGAAGTGGGAGGGAGCAGTGACGAGCACCGCCTGGCCAGGGGAGACGAGCCCGATCGGAGGCGGTGGACATGAGGCGGCGGAGCAGACGGGGGCCGGTCTTCTGGCACCTGATCAGCCTGGAACAGAGCAACAAACATCAGTCCACAGTCCATTCCTCAGTAGGACCTAACGATCCCGGAATGGAATCATGCCTCGGCATTACACTACTTTTATTAACTAGAACCTTGTTGTTATTTAATAATTTCTTACTAATTTGCAAAAAGTAGTTACATTCTTTCGAAATTGCATTAGAAAAAAAGAAAATGATTTGTCATTGGCCATTGAAAAACATGAAAATATACATTTGTGGATTTGATTTGAATTGTGAGTCATGTCTTAGCTTCAACTGTGACATTTCGCCTACTACCAGAGGGTTTTTCGTCGCTCTGGTGAACATGACTCCGACTCTACTATTTGGTTTAAACTGTAAAAAAAAAAAAAAATCGAAAAAAAAAATTCAAACATGCGCAAAGTTACAATGTGCCCATGTTAGTTTCACAAATAATCCAAAATGACAGCCATTACTGGTGCAAATACCTGCTGAGGCACAAGAAGGCATGTTTTTTTTTTCTTAGCCTACGAACATAAAGTTTGGCATGAGGACATGGTAAGGAAAAATACATATGGTCATAAAAAATCTTGCACTGAAAATATTGTACAAATCAAAAATAATATTCTTTAAAAAAATGCAATTGTGATATTAATTTGAAGGTATCGAATCCCTCAACATGAATTTAGGTTAATTTTTGCCGTTTTCCGAAATTTCCAAAATTCATGAACAATATGCCCATGAACAATATTCAGCTGAATCCTACTTTCTTTTCTTTCTAGATGATCTATTTCCAAAATATGCCATTTGTAAAATTTTGAAGTTCTGTCACATTCTTTTTTACATAAATATCTGCATATTCTACGTTTTTTTAATGCGTAATGAACTAAATCTGTAATTATGCTACCATAGTGCCATACTTGAATGAGTAGCCTCAAGAAGATGATCAGGCTCATGTTGATAAGATGGGTCTCATTGAACTGAACTAAATTGCCTGTCCCTTAATATATAAGAAATAATTATAACATGATATAAATAACACTGTATACCTTTCAAAGCAAATGTCCAATTCAACACAATTGCAGCAGCATTCTACAATATGACTCCTTTCACCATCGCTGTTAATGTACTCACAACAGCAGAGTGTATTTGTCATAATGCACCAAAACAAGATGTAAATAGTAACTTGTTATACATAGTTACCGAAGAAAAACACTTGGGATTATCTAAATATTTTGAAAACCTACTTTTAACATACACAAGTAATACAACATTTAAGATAAATAAATAAAGAATGTTAAATTATTTTTGGAAAATATATTAATTTTGAATGAAAATCCTTCTCTTTGGAATAACCTCCAAGTGTGATATTATAACCTGCATTATCAGTGTTGCCATTTCAAAATGGAATAATTACAAATTTAGCATGGCAGTTTTAACCGATATTGAAGTAAATTTAGAGTTTATTCAATTTCCATTGCGACAAAATTAATTGAGGAGTACTTGAAGAATGGATTATTGGTAATAAATAGTTATAAAAAGTTTGCTATTGAAATTTGAACTGAACTATGTAGTCTACCTTCAGGATTGGGATAATAGATTATTTACTTTTTTTTTTTCTGTTATATACAATATTTTTTTTTGAAATAAGGGATGTAGGAGTCTCAAGCTGAAATATACCCCCCCCCCCCCCCAGCCTATTTTAAAAAGAAAGGCAAGTGCTAATTACTTCAACTATATGATCTTAGAGATATACTGAAAATTTCAATAATTTGAGGGGCTTTACAGTGATGGGCCATCAGAAACGATTTTAATAGAACAGGCCCCCTATGAGAAAATTCACAGGAGGAAAAAAATTCCTCCATCAAAAAAAAAAATGCATTACATCGGAAGTTGGTTGTTGGGTTTTTGAGTTGAGCCCCTGAACCTTCCCTTTTGCCGATTCCGCTGAAAATTAATAGGTTTCGTTCTTATCGATATTTTGAATTCACATTTGAAATTTTGTGTCGACACATTTATTACAACAGCAGTTATTAAAGGCTTTGAGTTAAGCCTCTCTCCTTATCTCCCCACCCCTTTAGCCGATTTAATTGAAAATTGACACGTGTGTTAACGTTATGGGGTTTTAGGCGCACACATAACATTTCGTATCGGTACATTCATCATATCGGCAGTTATTTCACTTTTTATGTTAAGCCTTCCCTTCGGTCTATTTGGCTGAAAAAACAATAGATGTCGTCGTTAGAGGATTTTGGATACACGTATAAAATTTCGTGTCTATACATTCATTATAGCGGGAATTATCGTGTTCACATACTTTTTTTTTTATACTTGGAATCTAGAGGTCGGAAAACATGAAATTCCGTTGAAAACACAGCATCGAATTTTTGATCGATTACATAACTTCCCCTATACACTGGGGAAAGTACAAAATGTCTCTGAACACGGATAACTCCGGACAAAATAAATGCACTGATACAAAATTTCATACTTAAATCCAAACCCTAAAAGGACCTTATTAATTTGCAGCGGAATGGAGGGGGTGCTCCACTCAAGAACCTTACTAACTACCGATGTAAATGTCAAACGTTTTGGAGGGAGAGTGGAAACTTATTGATTACAACTTATATGAACACATATAATAAATAAAATCATGAAAATTAATTCTCAGATTAGTTTTCTTGTCTGTTCCAGATCCTTCAAAGATGCCAATACCTAATTAATTAGGATTTAATTAAGCCGCTAAATTGTGCAAGGACCGACATGAGCGCCCCCTTCAGGTCACACATGGTTGAAAAAACTAGTCTCCAGGTAACAGGAGGTGAGAGACAGACAGGAGCTCAGACTGCCCCCACCATAGCTCAACACCCCCCTCTCTCCCCGCCACACAAACACTCCAACAATATATATTAATTTCTGTCCTATTTTTATTAAATTAATGATATATATATAAAATAAACAAAATAAACAGTGGAATAAGGTTTTTTCTGGAAACGATTTTCTTGACTTTTCCACAAATTTTTTAAATATATTACCAGGAGATCAGAAGAGATGAAGAGCATCGTTGGGAGATCCACGGACCTTCCAGTCCCTTCCTGGAGATCCAAGGATTTCTGGAAATTTGATTAAAACTCATTATCAGCACATCGATATAGATAAAACAGTACTTAAGTTAATATGTTGGTAGTCAAATTGTACTCATAAATTGCTTAAAATATTCAATTCATAAATTCTCTAAACAAAGATAACTTTCATTCATAAAGGGAATAAATTAGGTACAATAAAAATTTAACATTTAAGTACTATGGTCATTAACAATAAAGGATTGGACTAATCATAAAAATTTCTAAAAATGCGGTTCTTGTTATTAATTTTATTATATTCGAATGTCGAGATGATTCCTTGAATAAGTAAGCCTACAGAAAGTGTTTTTTTAATTTATCCACTTTCTTAGCATACCTACAGAGTATAAGAAAAATTATGTAATTGATCGAAAATTCGAGGTTACTTTTTCAGCAAAATTTTATGTTTTCTAATCCCCTAAAATCGAAAAATGTGGGGCACAGAAGGAATTGTGTCGCACCCTACAACGTGAAACTTCATAATCTATTTCACGAAACTGTCATTATTTATTCATACATAAATACATTTTTTTATTGGACTATTATTATTTATTATAGGTTAGGTTAGTTTAGGTTTTATGACTCATGCCCGGGCTTTAACTACGAGGTCATATCACCTACTACCAGAGCGCGCTTTCGTCACTGGTGGACATGAGCCCGACTCTACTGTGGGAGTCCTAAATTTTGCCTACCCTAAATTTTTATTCACCTAGGGTGGGGGTCTTTAACGAGTACCTGACATCGTACAGGCTTGGGACCATGGCTTAACGTCCCATCCGAAGGACGGCGTGCTTAAGTTTATTTTACCTCCCAGATAAAATAAACTAAGGGCCTCAATCGGGTTTTGAACCCACGACCTTGAGCTCAGAAGGCAAGGACGCATACCACTGAGCTACCGGCACTCTTATATATTATATCATATTATAAATAATACAATTATGGCAATGAGTGGGATTATTTGCATAATATTGCATAATTCTTATAGTTTTATTCCTACATTCGATGAAGAATAATAAATATTAGTAAATATGAAATGTATTATTAAGAAAAAAAAAGGTGATAAGTAATAAGAGAAGTATGGCCGTGCGGGCTAGAGCGTAGGGTTTTAGTCGCATGGTCTCACCTTGGTTTGCGGGTTCGAATCCCGTCCGGGAGTAAGTTTTATTTCGTAGATAAAACTCCCTTCCGGGGCCATGGATGTCGTAAATAATTAGGTAAAACACCATTATAGGAGTCATGGCTAATATGCATCGTGCATGAAGCCAAAAAAATAAATAAAAAAAAAATAATAAGAGAAATAACTAAATGAAAATAATATTGAAAAAATAAATAAATTTGGGCTTGTTCTCAAATAAAAAACAGAAAGAAATTGTGCAAACCATTAGAAAACAAAAACAATTCAAAATTATATAAAACAAAATAAGACATTTGCAAAGAGTTAGTTGTCTCATGCCCGGGCTTTAACTACGAGGTTATATAGTCTACTACCAGAGCGCTCTTTCGTCACCCTGGTGAAAATGAGCCTGACTCAACTATGGGAGTCTTAAATTTCTAACGGATATTTGACATCGTACAGGCTCGGCACCATCGCTTAATGTCCCATCCTCCCAGATAAAGTGAACTAAGGGTCTCAGCCGGGATTTCGGATCCGCGATCTCTAGCTCAGTAGGCAAGCAGGCATACCACTGAGCTACCGTCGCCTTTGCAAAGAGAGGTTTGCAGTTAGATAATTAAAACTAAAACACAATAAATTTACACTGAAAACTACATAATAAAATAAAATGAACTTGTCTTAGGAACTTAATTTGTATAATTCAATAATTGTCATCCATAGTAGAGCCCTGGCATGAGACACAACGAGGTATAGGGGATGTTACATAATCAGTCTAAATTTGATGCGGAATTGTTACTGCTATTTAATGCTCCTGATTCCAAAATGAAAAAGACTGGTGTTATAGTGTGTGTCTGTGAACACAATAATCCGCCATAGAATGAATATATCAACACGAAATTTTGCATGCAAAAATCCTGTGAACTTTCAGCCAAAACTGTCAGTTGGTTATTGAAGGAAAGCAAAAACGCAGTTGATTAATGAGCGCTGGGGAAGTACATCGATGTTGATTTACCGACCATTTTTTTTTTGTAATATGGAGAGCAGAGAACAAATTCAACATCACATTTTTGACCGATTACATAACTTCTCCTATAGGAGGTGGGAAGTAGGAATAATATATGGCAAGATGTCCCCTTATGAAACGTCACCTCTCTAGACGGGCACTCTACCAGTACACCAAACTGGCCACAGCTCTGAAAAATAATAATAATAATAATTTAAAAAATTAACAAAATGAATGTATGAATAAAACAAACTTATTTTTTGAAATATTGTCTATTCCACTAAAGATATTTATAAAAATAAAACTACCGGTTTCGGCCTCACACCATCGTCAGGTCTAGTTATGAACTAAGTCAGTTTGCAGAGTGCGACCCCTCCAATACATCTCTGGTGAAAGGGTGCCACTTCAATTGGGGAATCCCCCGGCTTTACCGTTAGCTACATCATGAAATATTTGACAAAACACTAATTTTGCTTAATTTACATAAAATAACATACTTTGACTAATAAGTAAATAATAAAACTAAAAAACATAACAGATAATAACATATATAATAATATGTTTTTTAGTTTTATTATTTACTTATTAGTCAAAGAATGTTATTTTATGTAAATTAAGAAAAATTAGTGTTTTGTCAAATATTTCATGATGTAGCTAACGGTAAAGCCGTGGGATTCCCTAATTGATGTAGCACCTTTCACCAGAGATGTATTGGAGGGGTCGCACTCTGCAAACTAACTTAGTTCATAACTAGACCTGACGATAGTGTGAGGCCGAAACCGGTAGTTTTATTTTTATAAATATCTTTAATGGAATAGACAATATTTCAAAAAATAAGTTTGTTTTATTAATTTATTACAAATTCCACAATATGTCCGCATTCCTCAACTTAGAAAATGAATGTATTCAGAGAATCCTCATATACCAAATTTCATTGAAGTCGGTCAAGGATTTCCAGAAGAAATGTGTGAAGGTATGTTCAGGAAGTGGGTTCAGTGAAAGTTACACTGATTACGTAAGTATGTAAGTAGGTCTACGGTCGACCCTGGAGTAGCTTAAAGCTCTCCGATCAATTGTTCACTTCCTCAGCTGTGCCAAGTATAGGGGACGTTATGTAATCGGTCAGAAATTCGGATCCGAGTTTTCAACGGAATTTTATGCTTTCTGACCTTTTTTTTTTATATTTAATTTACAAATTGATATTTACGACTATATAGAAATAAATACATGCAAATGTGCTAAAGGGAGATAATGGCAGTGTCAAGAGGGGAGAAATCACCCAGTGGTGACACTCCCTAGTCACTGATTTACTCTCATTTGTAACTAATCACTGTCACTACTGCTGCTAAGGAGGTCTATAGGCCACTGAAGCGTTGGCAGAATGGAGGGAACGCACTACAGGATTATTGTGCGAACTAAGAAGGGAAAATACTTTTTTATACTTGGATTTAGCGACTTCAGTGACAAAAGTTACGTTAAGGTCAGTGTGGAGAGTTTTGTTGGAGACGTAATAAGGAGCGTTGGCTATTGTACGAAGGATTTTGGATTGAAGGGATTGGATGTGCTGGAGATTGGAATCCTTGGCAGAACCAGAGTTCCTAAGTCCACATAGGTCCACAGAAAAACATTACGGCGCGTTACATGGGGGGGGGGGGGGGGGGGGGGGGGGGGGGGGGGGGGTCAAAAATTGCGTTACGTAATACTTGAATGCCCCCTTTTGTCAAGTATTAGTAAAAGTTTATAACGTCTGTTCATTTCTTGTCTTTTCAGTCTCGTGGCAGGATTCCAAGCTTTCCGACCTCAGACCGAAGTCTGTCTGTCTGTGAACACGATAACTCACGATGGAATGAATATATCGTCACGAAATTTGAATCGTGAATCCAAAACTCACTAACGACAAAACCTATCGTTTTTCAGCCAAATCGGTTAAAGGGAAAGAGGGGGTAGGGGGGAGGCTTAACACAAACACTTTAATAACTACCGAGAGAATTAATGCATCGACACGAAATTCTATATGAGAGACTAAAACCCTATATGGTCAACAAGTATCGGTTTTCAGCGAAATCGGTCAAAAGGGAGGGGGGGATTAGGAGGAGGTTTAACTCAAAAACTCTAATAACTGCCCTTATATAAGTCAACTCTTTAATATTAGCGCAAACGGTTGACTTTGGAGGAGGAGCGAAAAGCTGATTGATTAATTCGTTCTGGGGAAGTACATGGTCGATGACTCACTCTTGAAGATAAGATTTGAAAAATGGAGGAGAGAACGAGGCCTGTATTGACATATATACATTATTAAGAGTAGTTCAGTGGTATGTGTGCTTGCTTCCTGAGCTTCAGATCGCGGGTTCGAATGCCGGCCAAGGCCCTTAGTTTATTTTATCTGGGCAAAATTTAGGACTCCCACAGTAGTAGGGCTCTATATATTATTAATGAGTTGATGTATGGTGAATTTGCGTAAAAAATACAACATTGACATTTAATTTATTTACATTTACATCAAACTGAATTAATATGTCTAAACAAAAACAAATATAAACGTATATCATGTGTGAAAATTTAAAAAACAAAATTAAATATATCTGAACAAAGACAACATCCTGAGCAAGCAGAAGTTTTGAAATAAATAAAATATAATATTCTTTTAAACAAAACACACCAAAATGTGAATGAAGTATACAAATATGGCTAAGGTATTTTATTATAAGCCTTAACCATATTTTTAAATATATTTTTTTGTCTAATTTTAAATAGTGTAAACTAGATTCAAGAATGATGTAGGTTGTTTTTGTTTTTTTGAGATTCTTTATTTTATATGTGACATCACATTTTGATGTTTTGTTTGTAAAAATATTATGTTTAATTTATTTTAAAACTTCTGCTCGCTTCAGGATGTTATCTTTGTTTAGATATATTATTTGTTTTGAATTTTTTAAAATATTCACTCAAATCTACTATTCATCAACTCAATAATAATTTATATATGTCAATAAAGAAAATAAGTAATACAAACCTACCACCAAGAAATATGTGACAATACAGGCCCTGAAGAAGACACACTCAGTGCCGGAAGGTTGACAGAAATTCCACAAGTTTGTTTCTTCGACCATAAGCCTCATCTCTCCTCCTTCATATTTACATCGTTGGTCAATCCCTGCCTAATTGATAAGATTCGAAAATAATTGTAGGGAATTTTCAAACTAAATGCGCCCTAGATGGTACGCCCCAGTTTTTCGACTTCTTGACTATAATATAAGTACATATTTACAGCAAGAGTGTTAATAAAATAATCTATTCATAGTTTCAACTCTCCGAAAAGTGATGAGCTGTGAAATTACTGAATTGTAAAGTGATGAGCTGACCTCTATGAAAAAATCTCCAAAGCTTCGAGTTTCACCCAGAGAAACTAGATGGCGTCCCAATCTGAAAAGTTGTAAACTTGTTAATGTTTTAAACTAAAATCTATAAGTATAAATAAAACTGTAAGGAGGTGGCTGTCAGTAGATTGAGTATTTTTTGTAAACTATTTGGTTGATATCTGTTTCAGGTCAAAAAAATGGGGTTAGCTTTCGTGTCTGTTTTCTATAATCAAACGAAAGTGTCATCATACTTTAACCAAACTTTAAATTTTGATTTTGCCTTTTCAGGTAAGGGTTTTAGGAATATAACACATATGATTTCTAAATCACTGAATTAACTGAAAACAAAATCACACCATTGTAAATAGTAAATAATAGTTAATAAGCTTCAAGGGCTACAATTTCTAGATCAGTGTTACAATGAAAAACAAAAGACAAAACACTTACCTTCCCATCTATCTAATTCTAAATTAGAATTATTACAAAATATTTTTTTAATACTTACTCATTTTTTATTATTAATACAAACTATTTGTACTTACAGTCATCATTTATTGTTGTAAATGAATGAAAAATGTGAAAACTAACTAGATTGACTATACTAGAATACAATCCTCTGAAAAACATAGTTGTAAAATCACAAGACAGTGTTGCCAGGCTATGATTTAAAATTATCTTTCCAATAAAACTTCACATTTCAAGATATCTTTCAGAAAAATTTCTACATTTCGCTACATCATACAAATTAATATATACATATATATATTTTATTGAATAAGTTTGTATTTTTTAATAAATGTTTATAATGTTAGAAGAATAAAGAGTATTGAAAAAAAAAAAAAAAAAAAGTTGTCTATTTCTCTAATGCAAATTAATCAACTAGTCTGAAACCAATTTATCGATTTGGTTGAAAATTAGAGTTTTTGCGTTGCACCCCCTTCCCTTTGGCTGATGTTGCTGAAAATCATCAGGTGTTGTCTCTGAATTTTATCGTGTTCTCAGATATGTCTACAGGATTTGTTTTTCAGCTCGGAAAACATGAAATTCCATTTAAAACTCAACATAAAATTTCTAACCGATTATATAACTTCTCTATAACCTGGACAAGTAACTAGAAGGGGGGGGGGGGGGGGGGGGGGGGAGGTTCTGTTCTAATCAGCTGTTTTGACTGTCGACAGTCTGGTCGTTCTCGCCAAGAGGAGTTACCTCTGTCTAGAAGGAGAACACTTCTAAAATAGACCATGATAAAGACGGGTATGATCTGTCTACGTGGCACACAAATAGATTCGCTCCGCTCTGCCGCGTCGCGCACCGCAGCCGTCCCCCTATATTTACATGTCTCCCCTAGGTCAGGGAATCATCTCTCTTCTCTCCCGTCTGGATCCTCTTCTACAAAGGAATAATAAATCACAAATGATTCACTAACTTGGAACAGCTCCTCACAGCCGTTAGTTACTTCCGCTTCTCGCTAGTGTAGACAACAAGCAGACTGTCTACAAAAATTGAAGTAGTTACGAAAATATTTGAAACAAACCTGAATACATCAAGAAAGTTTAATTTTTCACTGTTAAGATATAACGAAGTCTTCCTATGGGGATGGTTTTATGTTCCCAGCAATCTGAAGTGTGTTTAGGAACATGATAATTGCAGTTAGAATTCATTTATCGATATGATAAAATGTTTTATGTCTATACATAACTCCATAAAGGCGACTCCCATTGATTTTCTGCCTCAGGGAACCGGGAGGAGATCAGAGGAGGACAGTTGAACTCAAGAACCCTAATAACTGTCCAATATGGTCGGACCCTATCTACTGACTGTATTAATGTTTTTTTCTAGGTTACAGAGGCTACACTCAAACTTAAACGTAAGTTTCTACTCTCCTTCAGTATAACAATAACTAAGAGTGAATATTCAACGAGAAATAATAATAATAATGATCAAAATGAACAGAAAATAAAAATCTAAAGATTTAAACATCATACATTTATAAATTTGGCAAAATAGAATACAATAAGAAAGAAATGAGAAATGTTCGCTGGTGTTTCTTAAAAGATAAATTTTATAAGAAAAAAATAAATAAATATAAATAATTTAAAATAGATAATAATAGTTATGTTTGTCAGTTTGGGGGTATTGCTGTTTAGTTGGTTGCTGCACAGCCCACAAAATATAATTGTAACTTAAATTTAATTGTCTGTATATTTTCCAGAACTTTATTAAGAAACAATAGGTATCTCAATGTTTGTTGAACCTGTAAGGAATCTATAATGTTCCCGTCTCATAATTCAAAATAAAAAATAAATTAACAAATCAAATGGAAAATAAATATATATATTGGTATCTATGTAAGAAATATAAATAAATATTCAACTCAAGATTGTTCATAAAATAAGACTATTGATTTAATTGTTAGTAAAAAAATATATAGTTCACCTGGTTTGCTCAAAAAATGATAAGTATACCAAAAACTGAAATTAAAGACAGGACTTAGGAAGTCAATTATAGATACAAAAGGTCTATTTACTAGTTTACTTGAATCTATAATAATATGGTTCAATCATTAGAGCAATGACAATAATTGTTATTATTACAAAAATATTTACTAGAAATATTAAAACATATAAAACTTGAGATGAAGCTAATGTAAAACACGCTGAGAGAAACAAAATATATTAAAATAAAATAGATTATATTTTATATAGGTTAGGTTAGGTTTTATGACTCATGCCCGGGTTTTAACTACGAAGTCATATCGCCTACTACCAGAGTGCTCTTTCGTCACTCTGGTGGACATGAGCCCGACTCTACTGTGGAAGTCCTAAATTTTGTCTACTCTAAATTTTTATGCACCTAGAGGGCAGGGGTCTTTAACAAGTACCTGACATCGTAAAGGCTCGGGACCATCGCTTAACGTCCCATCCGAAGGACGGCGTGCTTAAGTTTATTTTACCTCCCAGATAAAATAAACTAAGGGCCTCGGTCGGGTTTCGAACCCACGATCTTAAGCTCAGAAGACAAGCACGCATACCACTGAGCTACCGGCGCCTTCTATATTATATATATATATATAATAGACAATAATATTATTTACATCGCATATATATATAAGGGGGGTAATGAGGTAAGTATCTAAGTCTTGGAACTTGATAACAGATATTATAAAATAACAGATAGTTAACAACTGCTACGTAACATATATTATAAAATAACAGATATTTATCAACTGTTACGTAACAGATATTATAAAATTACAGATACTTATCAACTGCTACATGTATTGTTTAGGCTGTCAGCCAGGAAAGTTACTGTTCCGTTGTTCAAATTGTTAGTTTCATTAGATAACACTTCAACAGTTGTATCTGTTATTTTTAGCCGAATTCAGGAGTAGCAGTAACAGGTGGTAGCGGCTACACAGAAATATCACTTGTCACCGTCACTGCTGTCACTAAAGAATGTCAGAGGGAGGGGGGGGGGGGGGGGGGGGGGGGAGAAAAAAAGTGGTCCGAATAGGAATGAGAAATTCTCACGTAGCTACAAAGTAAGTCTAAACAAAGAAAAAAATGCGGGGGAGTTGCAAGGTGCAAGCCTCAGCTGATTCCTAATTGCAGTTGTGTTGCATAGCTTGCACACACTTTACTGCATCCTGCTTAACAGTGGAGAGCAACCCTCTGCCTTTTGATCTCCAAAATTGTTTTATTCTATTGTTATCTGTGATGCCTCGCACCGATTCAGGCATTATCAAAGAAAAATCATATAAAGAAAAGTAGGTAGTAGGTGAATCACTATCAATGTTCTTCCCCAGAACGAATTAATCGATTAACTTTTGTGTTTTGAATTGGGCCCCCTCCCCTGAACCCTCCCTTCCCTTCAGCCGATATCGCTGAAATTTGACAGGATATGTCCTCATTGGGTTTTGCATTTTTAATATGAATTCTCATGTCGATACATTCATTACATCGGCAGTTATTGGGGTTTTTGAGTTGAGACCACCCTACGACCCCGCCTTCCCTTTGGCGATTTGGCTGGAAATCTATAGATGTTATCGTTAGAGGGTTCTGGATTCACATATAAATTTTTGTGCTGCTACATTCTTCGTGTTCAAAGACACAGACAGACATTTTTTTTTCATATTTGGAACCTGGAGGTCAAAAAATATGAAATTCCGTTGAAAACTCAGCATCGAATTTTTGACCGATTACATAACTTCCCCTATACTTTGTATAGCTGGGGAAGTAATAAATAGGATGTATATATAACAACACATTTTGAAATATAATGCTCCGAAGAATAAAAGAAGAAAACAAGCCGTGGAAACCTGCAAGCACCATTAACGAGACACGGTGATCATCACAAGACTAAGACTTGGACAGATGGCGTATCCAGAAGAACAGAGAGTTGAGAGACCTCTACGGGGATCCCGACCTGGTATCCGTGATCAAGCAGGCGAGGTTACGTTGGTTGGGCCACGTAAGTAGAATGGAAGGAGGAAGACTCCCTAAACAAGCCCTCTATGGTAGGCCAGGCGGTGCCAGGAGAAAAGGAAGACCAAGACTCCGTTGGCTGGAGGCGGACCTCCGAGTGTTGGGCATCAGAGGATGGAGGGAGAAGGTTTTGGATTGAGACGAATGGAGGAGGATTGTGACGGAGGCCCGGGTTCTTTCAGGACCGTAGCGCCGCAGGAAGAAGAAGACTTGGACATACGAAACTGACACATTCCTACTGACTTCTTGGACTTGGACACCCGACATGCTCCTGCAACCAAGACTACACAGAGCTCACAGTACAACATACATATACTGACTGACTGCACAAACTATTATGTAAATTCTCATCCTCAACTGAAAGTTTTATGTTTTCCTGAACTGTCGGAAATTTGTCCCGTATAGCTTCGAGATTCAAAAGCCTTTCATTTACTTCCGAAATTTTCTTAATGCTGTTAATTTTAATTAAGTTCTCTAACCTTGTAATTTGTCCTTTAAGGCGTGCTCTTACTTTTCTAAATTTATGGATGTTGTCACCAGTCCTTTTTTCTTGTTCTTCATGCATTGCTCTATCCTCGTCGCCGTAATGAGTTTAAGAAAAAAGTATAAAGATTATATTTCTTAATTATTGTCTTATTGTTTATTACAATAAAATAATAATTAATAGAAAATTCCTTAGGTGTCAAATACTCGTTCCTAAATACTATGTATTTTGTCACTGATTATTCTAGTTCCAGCTTCTAACCTAATTGCGCATGCGTGAAGTACACGTTTCAAAATATTAGGTATTTTGAAGGAGGAGTAACAATTTTTTTTCTGTTTCTGCCCTGGAGCATTTTTCTACAACCATACTGACCACCCACAATGTCAACAACAACATTTCTGGAGATTTGTCACTTGCCAGATCGTGGAAGCCGACCACCCAAAAGGATCCCATAGTATTTTTTTTATTTTTTTATTTTCTCAACATTACGAAATAAAGGGGAAGTTATGTAATCGGTGAAAAATTCAATGCAAAATTAACAATAGAATTTCATGTTTTCTGACCTCCAGAGATTCCAAATTTTAAAAATAATGTGTCTTTGTAAGTGCCTGTGGACATGATAACTCTTATTTATATTATATTTTTGACCTGAAGTTCATAAAGACAACACCTTTCAATTTTTAGTCGGTGGGGGGTCAGGGGGGTGGGGTAATAGGGGGTGGGGGAACAGGGGGGTGGGGGAACAGGGGGGGTGGGGGAACACTTCAAAACCCCCAATAACTACCGATAGAATGAATGTATCGACAAGTAATTTCATATGTGAATTCAAAATCTCATAAGGGCCAAATTATTAATTTTCAGTAGAATCAGAAGGGAAGAATCAGCAGAAGGGAAGGGACGGATCAGAGAGGGGGGGGGGGGGCGCTCAATTCAAAAACTGCCGAAGTAATTAATTCATCGACACAACATTTAGGTTGTGAGGGTTTAGGAGCCCCTATGTCCGGGGGTACTTCCACAAAATCGGGGCAGCAACAACACCAGACTGCCCCGCGTGCCTTGGTGAGACGGCGGAGCATGTCGTCCTTGAATGACCCAGATTTAAGGAGGGAAGGGAAAATCCGGAGTGCAGCATGGGCGCCCCACTGACTGCTACCAGTTACGTGGACGCTATGCTGCGCTCCCAGGAGTCGTGGGATGAGGGCTGCGATTTTGCAGCACTCATGATGGGTGGGTTGGCCCTCCAGGAAAGGGCTGACAAGGAACAACAGTAGCGGCAATAAGAACAGAAGAAGGGGCGTTACCAGCCACCCTTCCTCCCTTCCGCGAAGTAATGACAGGCCGTCAGTTCCGTGGAAGGGAATCAGGATCGGCGAAGGAGGGGGTTTTAGTGGGTATGGAGCCACGACTCGAGCCCCACACTATCCAGGGCTATCTTCCCTGGATGCGCGTGCCCCCCACTGGCTAGAACAAAAAACCAAGATAAAAATATTAAATAAACTAAAAAAATAGTTTTTATTAAAAATGGATTGCTTGCAAGTTACCAATAGGATCTTCAAATTTCTCGTGCATCTGATCGATCTCATCAGCAATCAGCTGTTACATAAATGTACATGTACAAAACAAGTCATATTACATTTATTTAAATATCTATGAATTCGATCATTTCATTTCCTCGCTCAAAATCGTCATTTATCTTATAATTAATACTCTTAAAGCTGATTTTATATGCGCACTAAAAATGCAAAGTGCAGCAACAGCAAATGCATACTATTGGCTGTGAGTCATTTAATTCAAAAAGCACAGAAACCACAGCGTGCATTTGCTGCTGCTGCGTTTTGAATTTTTGCTACTCATGTAAAGTCAACTTAAGTATTACAGTCAGTGGTTACCTCAGGGGGAGCTTCTAGAGGTCCGAGTCTCCAAAATGAATAACAAAACATGTGCAGCGCTAACCACAGAAAAAGCGGGCTGTGTCTCCGGGAGTCTATACCCCCCCCCCCCCCCCCACCCCCCCTTCAGCCAAATCGGTCAAAGGGAAGGGGGGATTAGAGGAGGGAGGCTCGACTCAAAACCTCTAATAACTGTCTATTTAATGAATGTATCGACACAAAATTCAGTACCGACTTTTTTTATTTCTATTTTACTTCAAAAAGAAAATCATGTAATGTCCCTCACTACAATCATCTGTCTACGCCGCAGATTGAAGGTGTAAGAAATGTTCCGCTCATCTGTCTATCTACATTAGTCGTTTGGTTGGCTACAATGTTGGAGCTGTCAATTTAATGAAGTTTCTAATCTGAAAAAAAAAAAAAATAAATAAGTCGAAGTCTAAACTTCATTTAGACAAAATGGAACCGACTCATTAATTATATAGACGGATCATTAAAATGTTAACTATAATTATCATATATATTAGATGTTTGGTAGTGGCAACGTCTGATCCTGCGGTAGAGTGAGAAGAAATTTTAATGCGAACAAAAAAAAAAAAAATGAAAGGTTGTGTTGGTAAGAGTGAGCTCATCAAAATGATGACAAATGTTTCCTAGTCAGAAAGCTGTCAGAGTAGACAGAGGGCTCTACCTGGCCCCCGATGGATCGATATATAATACAGGGGCTGTCAGTTCAATGAGTGGTTAGAGTGACCACGGACCTAATATTAAATATTTTCTGTAAATGAAACTAATTTCTTTTTGGAATATTGTATATTCCACAAAAATTGTATATATATATATATATATATATATATATATATTGTGGTAAAATATAAATTATGCACAAAAAAGAATAAATAATAAACAATAAATTACCACATTTCCTGTAGAAACTTTATAACTGGTCTTCTATTTAATTTTGATTTCTACAGTAGTTTCCGAAAAGGGCCCTAAAAAAGTATCAAAAGTTCAAGACGTGCAATTTTTAAGAAAGTGCACGTAATTTTTTAAAAAAATTTCAATTAACAAACTTTTCATTTGGATTTCTAAAGAGATGTCATCTTGTCTTCAAAGTTTTGCAAAAATATTAAATCTAATTCAAAGGTTTTGAAATTATCTTATTGGGTCAACAGGGAAAATTAATAGAACAAAATTTAGGAGAACAAATAATTTGGGTTTATTCTTTTAAAATCATCTATATTATTAAAAAAATAAACTAAACATTGAAACAAACATAAAATCAAAAGAAAATTCTTAACACTAATTCAATCTTTTTGGTTTATATTTTGTCCATTTTTTAAAAATTAATTTAAGTTATATATTTCTGGGCATATATCCTGTACATATAACAAACAACAGTACCTTCTTTTCGGATCAGTTTCACCGTCAATTTACTTCTATTTAGTTCATCATAACTTAAGCCTAAACACCACTCTTCATGTTCACTCACAATGTCTCCATTGAACTCAGGCCTCGACTCCTCACTACACTAAAAAACAGCTGATGGCCGTGTTTTCTTTTTTTACTCATTTGTTTTTTAATAAATTTGCTTTTTATAGAAAATAAATATAATTAATTGTTTTTTATATTAATAATTTAATCATTTTAATGTGTGTATTTTTTTTTATACATTACAATATACTAGCGGTTTCGGCGTTACATCGTCAGTTTCAGTTATAAACTAGGACAGTTTGTTGAGTGTGAACGAAACTTATAGTTGCGAGAAGGAAGATGGTTGGAATATCAACTTGAAACTTACGTTTTTTTTAGTTTTTATTTAACGTCGCTTCGACTTCAGGGTCATTAGCGACGACTATTGTGTCTACATCGCTACCTCAGAACAAGACTGTCACAACTCAAAAAATATCGAATTGGTACTAAACTTATGGGAAGAATGGTAAATATGGTATACTTTTTTATGGAAGAGTGTCACAATTGTAACTTCGAATTCTGGCCACCAGAGAGCAGATGTGTCCATCTTCCATTGTACGAAAAGGTTGGGCTTTAAAGGGTGAAAGCTAAGTAAAATTGGCTTAAAAGTAAGTATTATTAACCGTGTTAAAGCTTATTGCTCCAGCAGTTTTCTAAATAAATCAAAAGTAAAGTACCATTAAGGATCAGTGAATCTTAAAACGTGATTTCCCAAAACTCTCATTATTTTAGTTGGACAGTCTTGTTCTGAGGTAGCGACATGTCCTCGTAGAGTGCAAAACTCTACCATCCACTTCCTTAAAGATGCAAATCTTTAAGGAAGTGGATGAGTCTGTTGTATTCATAGTTGGATATTTGGAATAGTTTTTTCATGTCAGTCTGTAGTTTGTATTTGTCTCTTAACCCATATATGCCCACTATTTTTTTTTTTTAATTTTTAAATAATCTACTGCGAAACTACTCTTAGTGACTCATTCTAACTAGGAAAAATGTTTAAAAAATTATAGCTATGCATTTAGTATGCAAATTAGGCTGTTGCGAAAACGCTACACCGGGCATTAGGAGAGTCATTTTCCTATTGTACTACTTGTTAAATAAAAATGTATAAAATACAATTTTAAAAGTCTCAAAGGTCACTACAGAAGGAAACTATTGATGGAGCTGGTCGAATCTGAGGGTAAAACGTCTATTAATATGCTGCATGCAGTAAATTTTTTATCCAAGCCTGGGAAGTAGTGACAGCGACAGTTCTGCGAGTGATGAAGTAGAAACGGGACGAGAGTTTGAAAGTGAAGATGATCTTCCATTAACTGACTGGGATCAACAGTTCAACATGCCACAAAATTTCACTGAAAAATCTACAAAATAAGAAAATACAATTAAAATACTGGAGCGGGAAAAAACATCAGACGAAGATAACAGACTTTACACAATAAGCGTTGTTATTTGTATCAATATTAATGTTTGTTCTTTGTAAATTTTATTAGTAAATACATATTTTAATAGTAAAATACTATTAAATGTAATGTAATATGTATTGATTTTTCTTCTCTTCATTTAACGACAACTCTCAATAACGCCATAAAATGCGCAGTCCCTTAAGTGTCGCTATATAGAGTTTACACTGTATGTAGTTACGTTGTTGTGACATGGCCGGGCTTTCACTACGAGGTTTTTTGGCATACAAGAGCGCTCTTTCGTCACTATGGTGGGCATGAGCCAGACTCCTAAATTTTGCCTACACAAGTTTACATACATCTAGGGTAGGGGTCTTTAACGAGTACCTGGACAAGGTTTCGTCACCTCCCAGATAAAAAAACTGTTTTTAACACGCAATCTTAAGCTCAGAATAAATAAATATATAATAAATATTTAAAACAAGCGTATAAAATAAGGATTTTATTTTAAATATATTGGTTAGGTTAGGTTTTATGACTCATGCCCGGGCTTTAACAACGAGGTCATATCGCCTACTACCAGAGCGCTCTTTCGTCACTCTGGTGGACATGAGCCCAACTCTACTGTGGGAGTCCTAAATTTTGCCTACCCTAAATTTTTATTCATCTAGGGTAGGGGTCTTTAACGAGTACCTGACATCGTACAGGCTCGGGACCATCGCTTAACGTCCCATCCGAAGGACGGCGTGCTTAAGTTTATTTTACCTCCCAGATAAAATAAACTAAGGGCCTCGGTCGGGCTACGAACCCATGACCTTGAGCTCAGAAGTCAAGCACGCATACCACTGAGCTACCGGCGCCCTCAAATAAATTGATCGTACATTCAATTTAAATATATTGATATATGAAGTTAGCTCGACTTTTTTGCCGTATAGTACCTGGGACTGACCCTGCAGCAACTGGTGGCCGAGTCTAGTTCACCCAATTCGTAGCGGAGTGGAGGAGACGAAAAAACGCCTCCTAACCTCGAGCCTTGGCGGACCGCCGGTGTCAATAACACCTGGCGGGCCTAACCCGGCATGAACTTTCCGAGAGTCAGCGCACTCTTGAAAGCTACAACCATGGTTCCTCAACGGAGGACGAAGAGGGTGTTATGGTCCCACACCAGGGACGAAAGCACCCAGGAGCTGGGGGTGGTGTTTTTAGTGGGTGCAATCCCCACACTATCGGGAAGCTAGTTACTTCCCTTTGTCCATAAGGGATTTTCACCTCCCCCTGAGGAAAAAAAAAAAAAAAAAACTCGACTTTTTTTATTTCGACACATTTTTATTTCGATTTTTGTGTAGGATTCAGATAATCTTTATATAAGTAATAAGTATATAAGTAAAATCGACCGAATTTTAATTTCAATTCAAATCATTTTAATAAATTCGTTTGAACGTCTAGCAGTGACTGGATTAAAATATTATACTGTTTTCATAGATAGTTAACAATGCTGTTTACATTAGCAAAGGTCTTATTGGAATTAGAATCATAACAAAGACGCTACAGTCAAAATAAACATTCCATTATAAAAAAAAAACTACAGAACTTTTGAAACGACCATATATTATTTATGTAGGTGAGTACATACTCGTAAATAAAAAAAAATGTTAAAGATTAGTCTAGCTTAAGCGAAACAAAGGTACCTATTGAACAAAAAATGAAAATGAGGGATTCTTGGGCCAGGTAAAGGCCGCTAGCTCCAGGCTAATAAATTATATACTAGCTACTGGCTGCCGCTTTAAAATCCCCTAATTGTCGGTAATAACAATAACAATAAAATTTTATTACTTATCCCGCGCTACTGCTGGTCGTCCCACCAGGAAACAAATCTAACCCCCCCCCCCCCCCCCCCCCCCCCCACACACACTAATCATTTTTTATACACTATATTTTACATATTAAATTAATACATATTATTAAAATATATCTATAATTATATCATAAAAAAATAGATTAGAAAAATATTTGAAATACCTTGATGTTAGGAGGCAGTGAGGGGGGGTTGAAGCAACTTAGCCACTATAAAACATATGTTCACTTACAATGTTCAATTTTCTGGAGAAAATGTTGGTTAGTTATTGTGACTCATGCCCGGGCTTTAATTACAACGTCATATTGCCTATTACCAGAACGCTCTTTCGTCACTCTGGTGGACATGAGCTCGACTCTACTATAGGAGTCCTAAACTTTCTCAACCCTAAATTTGTATTCACCTAGGGTGGAGGGGTCTTTAACGAAAGATGGCCTTGCTCAAGGTTTTTTCCCCTACCAGAGGGGCAGAATGTAAGGGCAGATTACGAACCCGCGATCTTGAACTCAATAGGCTAGCACGCTTTATTAATTACTTAGCTATAAGATACCAGGAAGAAAGAAGACTTTCGACTAACTAAACATTGCTCTTCTCTTTTTGAAAAAAGTATAACTCATAAAGGAATTCATTTTTTTAATGCCCTTCCCCACTTCTTGAAGTAAATTTTTTATCGATACAAAAAAAAAAAATTGAAACTTCAACTAAAAATGTTTATATTAGAGGAAACCCTTCATATGGAAACGGAATTTTATTCTCACTGTTCAAAAAGAATAATATAATCACGTGTTTCATATCCAAAAACATTACTTTTTCCTCCGCACCTTAGAGGTCAGTCGAATGCACATTATTGTTTTATTTATTTATTTATATATTTTTTATTTATTTATAATTGATTAATATATATATATATATTTTTATATATCGTTATAGTTAAATTGTTCTCTTTTTCTTTTCTATATCTCGCACATTGGGAGTTGATGACGGGACGTAAGAACATCCCGAAACATCGTTGTGATCAAGACACTTCCGAAGAGTTTTTCGAAAAATAGTTATCTTAATTTTTATTAAAATGAAAAATGTATCTACTTATTATAAATGTATATATGTATTAATTTTTTTTTATATTCATATATTTTGAAGTATTTATTTATTCAGTTTTTATTAATTTCATTTTACTTTTTTTAATAGTTTTGTTCATTACTACTAATCATACGTGTGTTAGACTCAAGTAGTTATAAATCTAATTTGTAAGCTATCTTAATGTATAAATTCTTTTGACGTATCTTATTACCATGTATTGGTTTAACGAAAATAAATTTATAATTGTTATTATTATATTTATTTCAGTGGGAGCTTAAGAGTGTAAGGGATGAAGTCAAAAGGCGGACAGCCAAAATATTATAAGATAACAAGAGATAAGTAGATCCGGGAGCGGTCTGACTCTGTTTGCGGTAACAGAGGATATTAACAAAACCACAGGATGTAGAGTTCATCTGCTGCGGTAGAATCATGAACCTCACCTTCATGCATCATCCCACTTCCCGAGGTATAGGGGAAGTTATGATATCCATCACAACCCGCAATGTACTTCCCCAGCACGAATTAAGCAGTAAGTTTTCGCTCTCCCTATAAAAACCCTATTGTGTTAAGCCCTCCTCTGGTATCCCACTTCGGCTGATTAATTTAAATATAAAATTTCAAGTCGATATAGTCATTTTAAAAATTAATAGGTGTCGTTCTTATGGGGCCTTGAATACACAAATAAATACATTCATTTCAACGGCAGTTATTAGAGTTTTTGTGTTAAACTTCTCCTCTATCTTCCTTCTCATTGGCCGATTTGGGTGAAAATCAATGTGTCGTCCTTACGAGGTGCCGGGTACACTATTGGAAGTTGTGTTCACAGAAACACACACAAATACACAGATAGAATTTATTTTTTCATTTTTGGAATCAGGGAAAACATCAAATTCCGGTGAAAATTGCACATCGAATTTTTGATCGATTACATAACTTTTCTTATACTTGGTGTAGTGTGGTAATTAAAAAGGAAGGCTTAAGAAGATTTTAATGTTAATTTTAAATAAATATAAATAAATAAAAATATAAATAATAAAAATAAACAATAATTTACCACATCTCTTTTCTTTTACTAAATTTTGATTTCTACGGTAGTTTTTCGAAAAAGGCCCAAAAAATATCAAAACTTCAAGACGTGCAATTTTGAAGAATGTGCACGTATATTAAAAAAAAAATTCAATTAACAAACTTTTCATTTGGATTTCTAAAGAGGTGCCATCTTGTCTTCTAAATTTTGCAAAAATATAAAATCTAATCCTATGTTTTTAAATAATCTTACTGGGCCAACAGGGAAAATGAATAGAACAGAATTTTAGAGAACAAATATTGGGTTTATTTTCTTAAACAACTACATTATAAAATAAAGAAAACTAAACTTTAAAACAAACAAAAAATAAAGGAAAAAATGTTAAAAACTAAATTCTTAAACTTATTCAATCTTTTTGTTTTATATTTTGGGCCATTCTCTAAAATAAAGTTATATATATATTTGGGCATATATTCTGTACATATAAACAAATAAAAGTACCTTCTTTTTGGATCAGTTTCACCGTCAATACACTTCTATTTAGTTCATTACAACATAAGCCTAAAACACCACTCTACATTTTTACTCAGACCGCCGCCATAGCTAGGCCTCGACCTCTTCACTACTTAACACTCTGAAACAGCTGATGGCCGTGTTTTGTTTTTTTATTCATTTGTTTTAAAAAGAAACTTGGTTTTTATATAAAAAATAAATATAATTAATTTTTTTATGTTTATAATTTAATTATTTCAATGTGTATATTATTTTTATACATCACAGTAGATGGTGAAAGTAAAATGTCCTGTCTGTCTAAGTATGTGTCTGTGAGCACCATAACTCATGATAGATTGAGTATATCGAAATTTTATGTGTATCCAGATTCCCATAAGGACACCTATTAATAATATATAAATTAAAAACTGGAAGTAGGAGGGAGGTGTACCTAAAACCCCAGTGGGGTACCCGAAAAGGGGGCTTCTCTACCCATGTAACTAATGTTTCAATACGGAATTTAGAATGTGTATTCTGAAGTCTCTGAGTAAAACACTTAATTTCAGCCAAATCGGTAAAATGGTTTCAGAGGGAGAGTGAAAACATTATTGAATGGGAGAGTATAGGGGAAGTTATATAATCGGTCAAAAATGCGATGCGGAGTTGTCAACGATATTTCATGTTTTTTCGACCTCTAAATTTCAAACTTGAAAAAGAAATGTCTGTCTGTCTGGGAACACGATAACTGCCGATAGAATGAATGTATCGCCACAAAATTTTATATGTGCATCTAGAACCATCTAAAGACGACACCATTGATTTCCACTCAAATCGGCTTAGGCGAAGGGAGGAATTAGGGAGGAGGCTTAACACAAAAACTCTATTAACTGCCGTTGTAATGAATGTATCGACACGGCATTTGAAACGAATATACAGAAGTCTCTGATGAAGACACTTAACTTATTTACTGGTTTCAAAGAGAAAACGAAAACTTAATTGATTCATTCATGCTGGAAATGTACATTGCCAGTTCCTATATCTATTCACTTTTCACTTAGTTTTTTTTATCAGAGAGGTAAAATAAACTTAAGCACGCAGTCCTTCGGATGGGACGTTAAGCGATGGTCCCGAGCCTGTACGATGTCAGGTATTCGTTAAAGACCCCTACCCTAGATGAATAAAAATTTAGGGTAGGCAAAATTTAGGACTCCCACAGTAGAGTCGGGCTCATGTCCACCAGAGTGACGAAAGAGCGCTCTGGTAGTAGGCGATATGACCTCGTTGTTAAAGCCCGGGCATGAGTCATAAAACCTAAACTCTATTCACTTTATGTTGACAAATGCAATTTTTAGATTAAAAATCGATTGATTTTTACTAGACAAAAAAGGGGGCAAAGTTTACCTCCGAAAGTGGAGCCATCTCTTATCTGAGAAACACACTAAACTGCCTTCCCATTTCTCCTTAACGGGACTATAGTCTTCCCAAGCTAGATCAGAAAACATTTTTAAATTGATTTTTTTTCTCTCTCCAATTTTCCTTTAACTGTCAGAATTATCAGTTTTCTGTTAGTTTTATTGTTGTTTTCCTCCTGTTTTAGTGGTCTGACGTGACATTGTTACAGTGATAACACTTTCCATATCTCCAACGTCCTCGTCACCAAACCAATCCTGATCTATCAATGTTTACACTTGTTCCACCTTGTACCAACACCAACAACCTTCCATCTCTGGTGCAACATTGTCTCAAACTAAATTCAAGGATCTATCTCTTGCCAAGTGCAACTATAATACTACAATCAGGGGCGTAGCTACCGATGTAGCAGTTGTAACAATGATACAGGGGCCCCAACATGCATAAGCAAAATATCGTAAAATGTTATCCATAGTCATATTGATAAAAGCCAAGCCTAAATTTCTAAAAATTCGCCTTGAGGCGCGGTGACTGCCCAACTGTATGGCTGAATAATGTCCCTCTGAAACATGACAAAGATGTACGATACTTGGGACTCTACCTTGACAGACGACTGACTTGGAACAGACACGTTACGCAGACTCGACAGAAAATGAAACGGCGATTTGGACTACTCAAAAGACTACTAGACAAGCGATCTCAACTTCGCCTCAACCACAAACTGGGTGTCTACAAGACCGTTATCAGACCTATCTGGACGTATGGCGTTCAGCTCTGGGGTTCAGCTAAGCCCTCACACACAAAAAGAATTCAAGCCATTCAAAATAAAATCCTCCGAACAATCACACAATGCCCTTACTACGTATCAAACATAACATTACATCATGACCTGAACATACCATTCTTACACGAAGTTAGACAAATTTGCACAACACGTTCACGACACATCGAAACACACTGGTGGAAGCCATGTCGGTCCGGTCCTTGCCGGGCTGGCCTCCTTGGCGACTGAATCGTCGTTGGCCGCGTGACCTCCTGCCTGAGGAGGCGGTGGTGTTGACCAGCCGTCTCATCAAGAGACTCACGTGGTGTTTCGGTTTTTCTTGCTCTTATTTTCTAGTTGTGATGTAGTTCATAGTTGGAAATTATGTAATAAAGGTGAAAAAAAAAAATCTAAATTAAAACGTATTAAAAATTATCTTAGAACTTCTATGGGACAAGAACGGCTATCGGACTTATCAATACTGTCCATAGAAGAAGAAGAACTTGAGAAACTAATATCGTCTTCCGATATGGATGATATAATAAATACTTTCGCAGAAAAAAAGATAAAAAAACCTATTTAACCACTAGAATATTTTTTTAGAGTTAAGTTTTTTAATGTCTGTTTGTTATTTTCAAATATATTTAGTTTATGCGAGTGTTATTGTTTATTTTCCGAAGAAGAGTCCCCCAATCAGGGCTAGAGCTAGCTACGCCACTGACTACAATAATAAGTAGATAAGCAGATCAGTTATCTCGCGAATATAACAAAAAAAGTATATATTTTATGATTTAATTCATTTATATATTTTTTAAGACTTCCATGGCTGCTGTTGGGGTGGTGCTCATGGCCCCAATGATCTCCAAGCAGGCAAGTCTTTGGATTTGGTCCATCTGTTTCCTACTTTGTCCTGTACCGCCTTTCTGCCATCAGACTAAGGCTACGGTTACTGGGCATGCGAATTCGGACGAAAATGTGTTGTGGCGAATTTGTTGGAACAAACAAACGCCTTTTTTCCAATGAGAGTGTTTACACTGACAACGACGAACACGTCGGACTCAGTTGAGCGTTCAAATAAGTTTGCTTTTTTCGTGCGACCTGCGTCTGTTTTGGGTGTTTTCGTGCGTTGAATTTTGAGTGATTTGGTTAATTCACCATGGATAACAATAAATTGATAAATCTTGTGTACGGGAACAGGTGTTTGTGGCATATGAGAGACAAAAGACAAAAACAGTCGTCTCTACTAAAAAATAACTGGTTGACATGCTCTGTTTTTCCACCAATTAACAACAATAACTTTATTAACGGACTTTCAAGAAAATAAAATTCATCAAGTTCGTCCATCTTTGCTGGGCGGCAGAAACGTATTGACTAACAGAATATCAGAAAACGCGCACAGTGTAACCGCCGAACACATTTTCGTCCGATTTCGCATGCACAGTAACCGTAGCCTAAGGAGTTATTCGTCATTATGGGTCTCACCAACGTTGTGTACATCCTGCTCCATTTAGATCATTGTTTAATGAGATATAGAGAAATTAAATGTTAAAATTAAGAGACGCCACAGCACTAACATGACTGTCCATATCAAGATCTACTAAGGGCGTTGATGTGAACGGCCAAAAAGCGATTGTTGTTCGATTCTCATTCTTATTTGGCGCTATCTATAGCCTTACCTTTAGTATATGTGAGGTTTGCGTTAAGTAAATGTTACCAAATTCCTTTCAAAGCAAGCCAGTTTTATGCAGAGGCCCTTATTTGGGAGGTAAAATAAACTTGAGCATGCCATCCTTCGGGTGAGTCATTAAGCGATGGTCCCGAGCCTGTACGATTTCAGGTACTCGTTAATGACTCCTACCCTAGGTGAATAAAAATTTAGGGTAGGGAAAATTTAGGACTCCCATAGTAGGGTCGAGCTCATGTCCACCAGAGTGACGAAAGAGCGCTCTGGTAGTAGACTACTTTTTTTTTTTTTATCTAAAGAATCGTGGGATTATTTTAAAATGTATTCTATTTAGGAGAGCTGAGAGTTACGTCCCTTTGATTCAGTCAATCGCGAAAAACAAGACTATCGTTGTAAAAAGCAAAAATGAAGATAAAACAAAAAAAAATAATACGAGATGAACAAGAATAAGAAGAGTTGAGAGTTGCGATGTCAACCGGGGATTGTAATTACTAAGTCGAATAGAAAGAGACAGACGGAGATCTGAAAGAAAGAAAAAAGAAAACGGAGGACATTTTGTAAATCAATGGAGAGGCAGACAGACGGACGGACAGACAGAGGGTCTATAGACGGTGTAAATAATTCATAAAGCTACCGACAGGGTTGTAAGAAGTTTACAGGAGGATGCAAGGATGCAGTCTGCAGCGGAGAGGGGGGGGGGGGGGGGGGCGATGCGCTATCCGCAAACCAAACCTCAACATCAGCCAGGAGTATTATGGATCTAAGTTCAGCACAGAGATTGATATTTGGTAGTTCTATGGACCACTCACCTTGAACGAAGGTAGTTTCAAATAATAAGGTAAAAAATAGAACTTGCCCTGGGCCTAGATCAACAATGAATTGTGGTAATAAAACAAAGGTTTAAGTGTTAAGTGTTAAGCTTAAATAAATGATAGTGATAATAAAGAAATTGTTATATGTAAAATTAATTAAATAAATATATAATTATTATATAAGAGAACAAATATTGGGTTTATTTTCTTAAATCTACATTATTAAAATAAAAAAATTTAACATTGAAACAAACAAAAAACAAAAGAGAAATCTTAAAAACTAAATTCTTAACACTAATTCAATCTTTTCTGTTTTATATTTTGGGCCATTTCTTAAAAACTTAAGTTATATATTTCTGGGCATATAAGTACATATGAGCAAATAAAAGTACCTTCTTTTTGGATCAATTTCACCGTCAATTTACTTCTATTTAGTCCATCACAAGTTAAGCCTAAACACCACTGTCCATCTTCACTCAGACCATCGCGATGGTCGCCATTCCTAGACCTCGACTCTACTACACACATTAATAAAACAGTTGATGGTCGTGTTTTGTTTTTTACTGGCGTTTGTTTTAAAAGAAATTTGATTTTTATATAATATAAATATAATTATTTTTTTGTGTATTATTTTTATACATCACAGAATACATGAAATGACCTCCTCACAAATATAAATAATTCAATTATAATAAAAATAAATAAAATAATAATTTTATTTAGTATTGCTATTTGATCTGTGTGTAGAGCTGGCTCCATTGACCTCCCTCCTGTTCAATGGCAACTTGGTTCGTACTTTACTCTCTTCTCCAGGTCTATCATCCTTTTGGCACTCGTCACTTCTTGCATTGCTCTGCTAGGTGTCCTTCCTGTAGCCATCTTTCCGTTTCCACTTCGGAAGTGGTTTTCGTTTTAAAAGTGCTTCAAATTCCGAGTCTCTAAACAAAAATAACATTATAAGTAAGCAAGCAACAACAGCAAGCAACAAAGCAAGCAAGCGAGCAACATTTATGCCAATTTGCTTCAAAACTGCTGAATCCATTGTTCTGTCTCCAATTATATTTAAAATTAAAAAAACTGTCTGTTTCAGTGTCTACATTCTGTCTAAAATTCTTCATTTAATTAATAAGTTAAATTATGTTCCTATTTATATAATTATAGAATTTTTTTCTTAACATAGTAAAACATCTGTTGGCCAACAGGTAGTTTTAAGTGCCGTTAACTGGGCTTTTCCCTGGATTTATTATCTGTTACCCTCTACCCTTCTGTACCCTTAGTTAAACTTAAGACCACAATCTTCATGCCTTCTCCTCAACCATCTATATTCATAGTAAGTTTCCTTGTTTTTCATCAATGTGTATGTGTATGTATATGGATGTATATTTATGTATCTATATATAATTTTAATCAATCACTCATTATATTTTTGTAATCTTGATTCCCCCATGTTTGTTAGGCCCTGATGATGATATGAAATATATCGAAACGTTGGCATTTGAATAGTGTTTTCATCATTGACTGACCCTCAATACCCCCAGAATTTTGAATTCTACAGTCGCTAGCAAACATCTATTATAAGTAATGGGGAAAAGAATATCAAAATAAAAATATATTGACCGATTAAATAACTTCCCCTATACTTTGTATAGTTGGCGAAATAAAAACATCGAGATATATTTCTTTGTTTCTTATTGTAATTTAATATTTACTCAACATTTATTCAACACATTCAGTTCAAGTTTTAGTAACGTGCTACAGCCCACAAAGGAATCATGGCAATGTACTTCACACAACGAATTAAACTATTATCTTTTCGCTCCCCCATCAAAACCACAGTTTGCGCTAATATTCAATAGTTGACTTATATAGGGACTCCTAAATGCACATACTAAAGTTTGTGTCGATAATTTCATTATATCGGCAGTTATTAAGGTTTTGAATTGAGCCTCCTCCCCTGAACCTCCCCCATCTTTCTCTAAGGTCGATTTTGCTGAGATTTGACTGGTTATGTCCTCATTGGGTTCTCATTTCAAATATGAAATTACATGTTGATACATTTATTACATAGAAAGTTATTGGGTTTTTTAGTTGAGTCCCCCTCTCCCCTTCTGCCGATCCCTCTGAAAATATGTTTTGTTCATATGGGATTTGAAATTCAGATATGAAATTTTGTGTCGTTACATTCATTACATGGTAGTTATTTGAGTTATGTCTCTCCCGTTGTTCTCCTGGCGGTGGTGGCCGCGCCCTGTCGGATATCCTCTTCCATGTATCTCAGACATGCACACTTTGTTAGTTAGTAGTAGAGTTCTGGAATACTTACGATCCGAGATCGTTGGATGACAGGGATGACAGTTCGGATGGGTCGTTGTTCTCCTGGCGGTATTGGCCGCGGCCTGTCGGATATCCTCTTCGCTCCGATACAAAGTACATCTGTTCTGGCCTCTGTTCACCTAAACAGACAAACATTAGCATTATTGCCAGTAACTCGATCAATATGGAGAGGTTCGTGCTAATCTAGTCCTTGAGAAAAAAAAAAAAATGAAATGAAATCTCGTCTCTTCAGCCCATTCCGGTGTAAACTGATAGGTGAGGTCTTTATGGACTTCTCAATTAAATTACATTTTTTTGTTTTTATTTGGTATATTTACAATCAGTAAAATAGAACCATAGGTAAATTTGATGACAGTAGTATATAAAAAATATAAAATAATAAATGGCAATATACACAAAATAAGAAAAAAAAAATAATAATAAGGAAAACAAGAGTAATAATATAAAGTATATACAAATTAATACATATAAACAAAATAATAATAAGGAAAACAAGAGTAATAATATAAAGTATATACAAATTAATAAATATAAACAAAATAATAATTACAAAATAAAGAAAAATAAATTATAAATTAATGTACCGTACTGACTTCTGGATTAATGTACCGTACTGACTTCTGGATTAATGTACCGTACTGACTTCTGGATTAATGTACCGTACTGACTTCTGGATTAATGTACCGTACTGACTTCTGGATTAATGTACCGTACTGACTTCTGGATTAATGTACCGTACTGACTTCTGGATTAAAATATAAAATTTATGTCTATTATGTAGAAGGGATTCGAGGTTCTGTCGTGTAAAAGAAAATTCAAAATTTGGCCAACGTTCTGAAAACTATTTATTTTCTTCTTCAGGGCCTACAGAATATAAACAAACAAATTAGACATTATGGAAATTGATATAAACACTTTATAATAATTTGAAAAAGAGATGGAAACAATTTTTTTAACATAAATGAAAGAGAAAAATAATAATAATAAATACATAATAAAAATAAATACAAATTTTGAAAGGAGTTATTATTAATTTATTTTTATTATTTTTCTCTCTTTCATTTATGTTAAAAAAATTGTTTCCATCTCTTTTTCAAATTATTATAAAGTGTTTATATCAATTTCCATAATGTCTAATTTGTTTGTTTATATTCTGTAGGCCCTGAAGAAGAAAATAAATAGTTTTCGAAACGTTGGTCATATATTGAGTTTTCATTTACACGACAGAACCTCGAATTCCTTCTACATTGAAAATATACTGTCGCTTCTATTAATCAATATTATATTTTGTACTGAGTTCACAATTAAAGTATACAATTTTATTTCGATTCATTCATTACATCGAGAGGTACGGTATCGTGTTCACTGACTTTTTTTTCATTTTTAAATCAGGAGGGGGGGGGGGGGGGGGGGACATGAAATTTTGATGAAAACTGAACATTAAATTTGTGGCTGATTACATAACTTCCCCTATACTATGTAAACCTGGGGATGGGATGTAATATGAACAACAATGTTATATATTCTCATTCTATTCATAATTTGATATCCACGCAATCATATCCATCTACAATTTTTTAATAACACCTTTTCTCTTTTCATTGGTAGAAGTTAAAACAGACTATTGAATATATGTATTCTTAAACTTATTTGAAAATATTATGTTCAATTTTATAAAAAACCGACAAATAGTTTTTGAGAAATTCAAATTCGAAAAAATGTACAGGAAGCTGAGGATACGGCCCAACTTGGTAGTCTGATGAAAGTGGAAAACTTACATTTGACTTCAGCTCCTCGACTGCATCTCCCGCCTGCATCGTGACAGCAACATCCTTCGTCCGGCTCACAGAAGGAACAGTAACTGGGAAACAACAAATGTACACTGTGTGGCGTGAAACTTGACGCAAGACCTTGAACGGTCACTTCATTTCAATTATACTGAGATAATAACGAATACAAAACCATATCCGTCAGACAAATGTAGATAGAACTTTCTTTCTTTCCAATTGTACATTTAATTTTAAGTTATTTTTTAAATATTAAATGAATGAATAATGAAGGCGCCGCACTCTGGTCCATATTTGAAAAAGCCTGTCCAAAATTTCAAATCCTACTCACTTTCTTTCTTCACTATTTGTAAGTACTTATTATTCGAAAATAAAATGTTTTTGTTTGTAAAATATATATTTTAATATTATGTATACAATTTTTTTTTTTTAAACTAAACTAAACTGAATAACTACATTCAAACACGATTCGTTTTTTTTTTTTTTTTAAGAAAACGCGAATTGTTCCGGCAACATTCTTTCCATTTATTTAATAAAATAACGCGGAAAAAAAAAAAATTAAAGTTTAAATATTGCAATATACATTTTTTTTTGTTTTTCGTCTTCTTCTATGCAGCATTTAGAGGTTTAATCAACTAAACAATTTTTTTGACTTCTTTATCGTTAGAAGAGATTTCTAAATATTTATCATGTAAATCGCTGCGAACAATTAGGAAATCCATGTGATCTAACGAAAAACAGCTCCTCCATCAATCATACCTAATAACAGACTGAGGTTTGAAATGCGAAAGGAATATAAATCCAAATAAGTAAACATCACAGTATCCAATTTGATTTGTTTGTCAAGATCAAGGTGGCAGGTGGACGCAGCTAATGTTTATTGAATTACTTTACAATACTTTCTTCTTAATGCTCTTTGTAAGTTCTTGATGTTTAGACGTGTCTTTCCTAATTAATTTGTCAAATTTCTAAAACACGTTAAATACATTTTTTATTTATTTAAGAAAATATCAATGAACTCTGGTTGCATGGGATATAGCGGTGCCACACTTAGATGGGCCTTACTACTTACATGCAGGTAGTACAACAGACAAGCCAGAAGAGGAAGATGGCCTGTATAAAGACGAGAGCGATGAAGCCGAGAAGAAGAGTGGTAAGAAGAACTTGCCACTTGAACTGGTCCATGCATGGGGCAGGACAGCAGGTCGGGGTGAGCAAAGAGTCCATCTGGGCAGGACAAGATGTGGAGTTGGGGAAGCGGCGGTGGTCCAAACGACACCCCTTCCTCTGGCTCCTCAACCGGCCTCTCCCGCTGAAACAGAATATCACAAGTTATGGTAATCCAAAAGAAATGTTTTACTCTGTCTTTATAAAAGTAACTTGTACTATATGTTCGTAGTCAAATTGTAGTCTTAAAATAAAACTATTCATAAATTCTCTAAACAAAGATGAAATTCATTTAGCGAATAGATTATATATAATAAAACGTTGACGAATCACCTGCAATGTACTTCCCCAGAACGAATTAATCAATTAACTTAAAGCTTCCCCTCCAAAACCAGTCGACCGTTTGGGCTAATATTCAACGAATTTTGTTCGTACTTAATCAGTCTAAGGCTCCTAAATCCTCAAACCTAAATTTGTTTCGATAAAAATTCATTACATCCCTCATGGTATCAGAATGATTTAATTCGATCTCTCATCCGATGTTCTCGAATTTGTTCAAAGCTAATGTTAGCTTAATTTGAAGTACTGTCACATTCGAATGATCGATGACATAAATTCATGTCGATCAGTCATCTATAAGCTAGTTATTAGAAGCTTTATGTTAAGCTCTTGCTAATATCCCCCTCCACCTTTAGTCGATTGGCTTGCTAAAAACGATAGGTCGTCGTTAAGTTAGTCTGAATTCACATATAAAATTTCATGTCGATACATTCATTCTATCAGCAGTTATTAGAGCTTTTATGTTAAGCTTCCTTGCTAATCCCCCTCCCCTTTAGTCGATTTGGCTGAAAAACGATAGGTGTCGTCGTTAGAGGGTTCTGAATTCACATATAAAATTTCATGTCGATACATTCTATTCTATCAGCAGTTATATAGACTGATTCATTAGAATTCATGCTAATCTCATCCCTATAGCGCTTATCGTTTAGTCTGAAATCAACCGAAAGAGGGTGTCGTCGTTAGAGGGTTCTGAATTCACATATAAAATTTCATGTCGATACATTCATTCTATCAGCAGTTATTAGAGCTTTTATGTTAAGCTTCCTTGCTAATCCCCCCTCCCCTTTAGTCGATTTGGCTGAAAAACGATAGGTGTCGTCGTTAGAGGGTTCTGAATTCACATATAAAATTTCATGTCGATACATTCATTCTATCAGCAGTTATTAGAGCTTTTATGTTAAGATTCCTTGCTAATCCCCCCTCCCCTTTAGTCGATTTGGCTGAAAAACGATAGGTGTCGTCGTTAGAGGGTTCTGAATTCACATATAAAATTTCATGTCGATACATTCATTCTATCAGCAGTTATTAAAGCTTTTATGTTAAGATTCCTTGCTAATCCCCCCTCCCCTTTAGTCGATTTGGCTGAAAAACGATAGGTGTCGTCGTTAGAGGGTTCTGAATTCACATATAAAATTTCATATCGATACATTCATTCTATCAGCAGTTATTAAAGCTTTTATGTTAAGATTCCTTGCTAATCCCCCCTCCCCTTTAGTCGATTTGGCTGAAAAACGATAGGTGTCGTCGTTAGAGGGTTCTGAATTCACATATAAAATTTCATGTCGATACATTCATTCTATCAGCAGTTATTAAAGCTTTTATGTTAAGATTCCTTGCTAATCCCCCTCCCCTTTAGTCGATTTGGCTGAAAAACGATAGGTGTCGTCGTTAGAGGGTTCTGAATTCACATATAAAATTTCATGTCGATACATTCATTCTATCAGCAGTTATTAGAGCTTTTATGTTAAGCTTCCTTGCTAATCCCCCTCCCCTTTAGTCGATTTGGCTGAAAAACGATAGGTGTCGTCGTTAGAGGGTTCTGAATTCACATATAAAATTTCATGTCGATACATTCATTCTATCAGCAGTTATTAGAGCTTTTATGTTAAGATTCCTTGCTAATCCCCCTCCCCTTTAGTCGATTTGGCTGAAAAACGATAGGTGTCGTCGTTAGAGGGTTCTGAATTCACATATAAAATTTCATGTCGATACATTCATTCTATCAGCAGTTATTAGAGCTTTTATGTTAAGCTTCCTTGCTAATCCCCCCTCCCCTGCAGTCGATTTGGCTGAAAAACGATAGGTGTCGTCGTTAGAGGGTTCTGAATTCACATATAAAATTTCATGTCGATACATTCATTCTATCAGCAGTTATTAAAGCTTTTATGTTAAGATTCCTTGCTAATCCCCCTCCCCTTTAGTCGATTTGGCTGAAAAACGATAGGTGTCGTCGTTAGAGGGTTCTGAATTCACATATAAAATTTCATGTCGATACATTCATTCTATCAGCAGTTATTAAAGCTTTTATGTTAAGATTCCTTGCTAATCCCCCTCCCCTTTAGTCGATTTGGCTGAAAAACGATAGGTGTCGTCGTTAGAGGGTTCTGAATTCACATATAAAATTTCATGTCGATACATTCATTCTATCAGCAGTTATTAAAGCTTTTATGTTAAGATTCCTTGCTAATCCCCCTCCCCTTTAGTCGATTTGGCTGAAAAACGATAGGTGTCGTCGTTAGAGGGTTCTGAATTCACATATAAAATTTCATGTCGATACATTCATTCTATCAGCAGTTATTAAAGCTTTTATGTTAAGCTTCCTTGCTAATTAGGTGTCGTCGTTAGAGGGTTCTGAATTCACATATAAAATTTCATGTCGATACATTCATTCTATCAGCAGTTATTAAAGCTTTTATGTTAAGATTCCTTGCTAATCCCCCTCCCCTTTAGTCGATTTGGCTGAAAAACGATAGGTGTCGTCGTTAGAGGGTTCTGCATTCACATATAAAATTTCATGTCGATACATTCATTCTATCAGCAGTTATTAGAGCTTTTATGTTAAGCTTCCTTGCTAATCCCCCCTCCCCTTTAGTCGATTTGGCTGAAAAACGATAGGTGTCGTCGTTAGAGGGTTCTGAATTCACATATAAAATTTCATGTCGATACATTCATTCTATCAGCAGTTATTAGAGCTTTTATGTTAAGCTTCCTTGCTAATCCCCCTCCCCTTTAGTCGATTTGGCTGAAAAACGATAGGTGTCGTCGTTAGAGGGTTCTGAATTCACATATAAAATTTCATGTCGATACATTCATTCTATCAGCAGTTATTAGAGCTTTTATGTTAAGATTCCTTGCTAATCCCCCTCCCCTTTAGTCGATTTGGCTGAAAAACGATAGGTGTCGTCGTTAGAGGGTTCTGAATTCACATATAAAATTTCATGTCGATACATTCATTCTATCAGCAGTTATTAGAGCTTTTATGTTAAGCTTCCTTGCTAATCCCCCTCCCCTTTAGTCGATTTGGCTGAAAAACGATAGGTGTCGTCGTTAGAGGGTTCTGAATTCACATATAAAATTTCATGTCGATACATTCATTCTATCAGCAGTTATTAGAGCTTTTATGTTAAGCTTCCTTGCTAATCCCCCTCCCCTTTAGTCGATTTGGCTGAAAAACGATAGGTGTCGTCGTTAGAGGGTTCTGAATTCACATATAAAATTTCATGTCGATACATTCATTCTATCAGCAGTTATTAGAGCTTTTATGTTAAGCTTCCTTGCTAATCCCCCTCCCCTTTAGTCGATTTGGCTGAAAAACGATAGGTGTCGTCGTTAGAGGGTTCTGAATTCACATATAAAATTTCATGTCGATACATTCATTCTATCAGCAGTTATTAGAGCTTTTATGTTAAGATTCCTTGCTAATCCCCCTCCCCTTTAGTCGATTTGGCTGAAAAACGATAGGTGTCGTCGTTAGAGGGTTCTGAATTCACATATAAAATTTCATGTCGATACATTCATTCTATCAGCAGTTATTAGAGCTTTTATGTTAAGCTTCCTTGCTAATCCCCCTCCCCTTTAGTCGATTTGGCTGAAAAACGATAGGTGTCGTCGTTAGAGGGTTCTGAATTCACATATAAAATTTCATGTCGATACATTCATTCTATCAGCAGTTATTAAAGCTTTTATGTTAAGATTCCTTGCTAATCCCCCTCCCCTTTAGTCGATTTGGCTGAAAAACGATAGGTGTCGTCGTTAGAGGGTTCTGAATTCACATATAAAATTTCATGTCGATACATTCATTCTATCAGCAGTTATTAAAGCTTTTATGTTAAGATTCCTTGCTAATCCCCCTCCCCTTTAGTCGATTTGGCTGAAAAACGATAGGTGTCGTCGTTAGAGGGTTCTGAATTCACATATAAAATTTCATGTCGATACATTCATTCTATCAGCAGTTATTAGAGCTTTTATGTTAAGCTTCCTTGCTAATCCCCCTCCCCTTTAGTCGATTTGGCTGAAAAACGATAGGTGTCGTCGTTAGAGGGTTCTGAATTCACATATAAAATTTCATGTCGATACATTCATTCTATCAGCAGTTATTAAAGCTTTTATGTTAAGATTCCTTGCTAATCCCCCTCCCCTTTAGTCGATTTGGCTGAAAAACGATAGGTGTCGTCGTTAGAGGGTTCTGAATTCACATATAAAATTTCATGTCGATACATTCATTCTATCAGCAGTTATTAGAGCTTTTATGTTAAGCTTCCTTGCTAATCCCCCTCCCCTTTAGTCGATTTGGCTGAAAAACGATAGGTGTCGTCGTTAGAGGGTTCTGAATTCACATATAAAATTTCATGTCGATACATTCATTCTATCAGCAGTTATTAAAGCTTTTATGTTAAGATTCCTTGCTAATCCCCCTCCCCTTTAGTCGATTTGGCTGAAAAACGATAGGTGTCGTCGTTAGAGGGTTCTGAATTCACACATATGAAATTTCGTGTCGATACATTCATTCTATCAGCAGTTATTAGAATTTCTGACCACTACACAACTTCTCCTATACTTCGTATAACTGGGAAAGTAAAAATGTAACATTTAAGGACTATGGTGTCGCAGCATACAAAGTAGAAATTTATGGCAATGAGTGGGATTCTTTAAAAAATACATATTCTTACATTCGATAAACATTACATATATTAATAATAATAACCATTAGTGAATATGAAATGTATTACTAAGAAAAAAAGATAATAATAATAATAAATAAGTAATAAGAATCGTAACTAAATAAAAATAATATTAAAAAAAATAAATTTGGACATGATCTTAAATATAAAACAGAAAGAAATGCAAACAATTAGAAAACAAAATGAGACATTTGCAGGGGTCTTTAACTGACATTGCACAGACTCAGGTTTTTTAAACTCCCAGATAAAAAATCTAAGGGTCTTAGTCGAGTTGAGAACCCGCGATCTTCAGCTAACTTATACTACCTATATAAATCTAAGGGTCTTAGTCGAGTTGAGAACCCGCGATCTTCAGCTAACTTATACTACCTATATAAATCTAAGGGTCTTAGTCGAGTTGAGAACCCGCGATCTTCAGCTAACTTATACTACCTATATAAATCTAAGGGTCTTAGTCGAGTTGAGAACCCGCGATCTTCAGCTAACTTATACTACCTATATAAATCTAAGGGTCTTAGTCGAGTTGAGAACCCGCGATCTTGAGCTAACTTATACTACCTATATAAATCTAAGGGTCTTAGTCGAGTTGAGAAACCGCGATCTTGAGCTAACTTATACTACCTATATAAATCTAAGGGTCTTAGTCGAGTTGAGAACCCGCGATCTTGAGCTAACTTATACTACCTATATAAATCTAAGGGTCTTAGTCGAGTTGAGAACCCGCGATCTTCAGCTAACTTATACTACCTATATAAATCTAAGGGTCTTAGTCGAGTTGAGAACCCGCGATCTTGAGCTAACTTATACTACCTATATAAATCTAAGGGTCTTACTCGAGTTGAGAACCCGCGATCTTCAGCTAACTTATACTACCTATATAAATCTAAGGGTCTTAGTCGAGTTGAGAACCCGCGATCTTCAGCTAACTTATACTACCTATATAAATCTAAGGGTCTTAGTCGAGTTGAGAACCCGCGATCTTCAGCTAACTTATACTACCTATATAAATCTAAGGGTCTTAGTCGAGTTGAGAACCCGCGATCTTCAGCTAACTTATACTACCTATATAAATCTAAGGGTCTTAGTCGAGTTGAGAACCCGCGATCTTCAGCTAACTTATACTACCTATATAAATCTAAGGGTCTTAGTCGAGTTGAGAACCCGCGATCTTCAGCTAACTTATACTACCTATATAAATCTAAGGGTCTTAGTCGAGTTGAGAACCCGCGATCTTGAGCTAACTTATACTACCTATATAAATCTAAGGGTCTTAGTCGAGTTGAGAACCCGCGATCTTCAGCTAACCTATGCTACCTATATAAATCTAAGGGTCTTAGTCGAGTTGAGAACCCGCGATCTTCAGCTAACTTATACTACCTATATAAATCTAAGGGTCTTAGTCGAGTTGAGAACCCGCGATCTTCAGCTAACTTATACTACCTATAAAAATCTAAGGGTCTTAGTCGAGTTGAGAACCCGCGATCTTCAGCTAACTTATACTACCTATATAAATCTAAGGGTCTTAGTCGAGTTGAGAACCCGCGATCTTGAGCTAACTTATACTACCTATATAAATCTAAGGGTCTTAGTCGAGTTGAGAACCCGCGATCTTCAGCTAACTTATACTACCTATATAAATCTAAGGGTCTTAGTCGAGTTGAGAACCCGCGATCTTCAGCTAACTTATACTACCTATATAAATCTAAGGGTCTTAGTCGAATTGAGAACCCGCGATCTTCAGCTAACTTATACTACCTATATAAATCTAAGGGTCTTAGTCGAGTTGAGAACCCGCGATCTTCAGCTAACTTATACTACCTATATAAATCTAAGGGTCTTAGTCGAGTTGAGAACCCGCGATCTTCAGCTAACTTATACTACCTATATAAATCTAAGGGTCTTAGTCGAGTTGAGAACCCGCGATCTTGAGCTAACTTATACTACCTATATAAATCTAAGGGTCTTAGTCGAGTTGAGAACCCGCGATCTTGAGCTAACTTATACTACCTATATAAATCTAAGGGTCTTAGTCGAGTTGAGAACCCGCGATCTTGAGCTAACTTATACTACCTATATAAATCTAAGGGTCTTAGTCGAGTTGAGAACCCGCGATCTTGAGCTAACTTATACTACCTATATAAATCTAAGGGTCTTAGTCGAGTTGAGAACCCGCGATCTTCAGCTAACTTATACTACCTATATAAATCTAAGGGTCTTAGTCGAGCTGAGAACCCGCGATCTTCAGCTAACTTATACTACCTATATAAATCTAAGGGTCTTAGTCGAGTTGAGAAACCGCGATCTTGAGCTAACTTATACTACCTATATAAATCTAAGGGTCTTAGTCGAGTTGAGAACCCGCGATCTTGAGCTAACTTATACTACCTATATAAATCTAAGGGTCTTAGTCGAGTTGAGAACCCGCGATCTTCAGCTAACTTATACTACCTATATAAATCTAAGGGTCTTAGTCGAGTTGAGAACCCACGATCTTCAGCTAACTTATACTACCTATATAAATCTAAGGGTCTTAGTCGAGTTGAGAACCCGCGATCTTCAGCTAACTTATACTACCTATATAAATCTAAGGGTCTTAGTCGAGTTGAGAACCCGCGATCTTCAGCTAACTTATACTACCTATATAAATCTAAGGGTCTTAGTCGAGTTGAGAACCCGCGATCTTCAGCTAACTTATACGACCTATATAAATGGCTCGTTTAGCTTAATATTCTTATGCTACTGTATCGAAGAGTTAAGGAGTCGAATCTTGTTTTGCTATAAATGGGACTCTAGAAGCTATCTAACCATGTATTATTTATTACTTTACCATTATTAGTTTCGAATATATATGTATATACGTTCGAATTGCGACATTTACGTTACATCCGTGCCCTCGATGTTACCGCCTAACTACCGTGGGGAAAGACATAGTTCTACGTCAAAAAAAGTCTTGTCAGTGTGTACGTCTCTGTGAAGAGGTGAAATCCTGATAGAATGAATATATCGACACGAAATTATGTTTGTAAGTCCAAAACTCTACCATACAATAACTCTCGATAGAATGAACGTATCGATAAGAAATTTTATATGAATAACCAGAAATCCATGAGAATGATACCTATTCTACTTCAGGTAAAGCGGTCTATGAGAAGGGGGGGGTGGGGGGGGGGGGGGAGGGATTAGGGGGGTTTAACAAAAATTCATAATAACTGCCAATATTTTTGAAATCAGGAGCATAGAAAACTAGAAATTCCGTTGGACAGTGGACATATCACCTCTCACTAAATTTATCAACAGAGGTCATACTAATGACTCAAGTGCGCTGACACTGATGACAAGTAATTATTCAGAAAATAAAAAAAAAATGCCAAATGGCATGCACAACATGCATAATCCATCTACGGTTAACAGGGAGTCTAGTGTATTATATAGATAACGAACCTCCTGGAAAGGCCACCAGGTAGAGTTACCGAAATAAATCTGTCTGTTAAATGTCACTTAGCCATCTTAAGGTCTGCACAGACATTTCATACCATACCAGACCGAACGGATAGGATTATCTTCGTACACATATCATGTCGGTCCCTCACTCCGCGCGCACTGAACTCCATCGCGTCATCTCAATAGAAATTTTCAGAAAGGATGCCAAAATTAAAAAAAAAAATCCTGACTATAAATCAATATGAATTTAATAATACCTTACTTATTTTTGACTTTTTGCTGAACATAGTAAAAATTATAAACATAATTTTAATTTTGAAAATACAAAAATTATACATAAAGAAAATAATAAAATATAAAAGAATCAATTATGATTTCGAAGGAACAGGAAAGTCTAGTAAATTATAGAACAGATGCTGAAAAAATAGGAGCACATTACTCATATATCTTAAATAAGATAAAATAAAGAATTTACTTGTTATAAAATAAAAAAAATTAAAATATCGATTTTAAATAAATAGATATTAGAGTAGGTTATAAGAGGGCTAGAGGTTTTATTTTTAATATTGTTTTTTTTTTTTAAAGATGTAAGGTTTTATTTTGGATAAATGTGAAATAATATATAAATTTGACGACATTCCTGTTGTAGAATATAGGAATAGAAAAACTAAATTATGATCAATCTGTATTTTGGATGAGTCCTTATCTGTCTTTCTTTGTAATATTGTATGTAAAAAAATAGTTATGACAATCAAAAATGTTAATGTTGTTATTATTAAATGGAGTTTGTTTTAGAATCGAAAATTACTTGTAAGTCGAAACGTCTAAGGATAATGAAATAAAGTATTATTGAAAATAAATATACCTAATTGCCTAATTTTACCAAATTGAAAAATCCTGACTATGTGTCCGTCTATGAACAGGACAGATCCTGATAGCATGAATATACCGACTCCAGTGTATCCAGAACCCCATATGGATGACATCTGTTGATTTTCAATGAAATCGGTAGATTGGATCCAGAGGAAAAGCAAAATCTTAGTTGATTATTCTCATTGGGAAATGATTGGGTGATTCACCGACGATTTTTTTTTTTTCAAGCTTCGCCCATACTAGAGTTAGTGATGCGGTGAGGCGACTGTTTTCAGGACGGAAAGACAGAGAGACACCTGTTTCCCAGACCTGAAAGCTACTCACACTGGCTGTCGGTAAGGCCACAGTTGATACTTCTTGCTGTGGCGAGGCCCTTCTTCTATCGGCCTCTCTTCCACATCTTTACGAAGAGAGAGGTTGGGGACGGATGTCGTATAGTCTGTCACCACCCGTACCACCTGATGGTGCACTTCATCCGATCTGGAGACAGACATCAACTAATCATTAGCCTACTTCGCATCAGTATAGAAACATAGTATGTCATTCGTAATAGTTTTTGTTTTAAAAAATTGAAAGAGTGTACCCTGATAATCTTTATATTTAATTTATGCTATGAATCTTTCTCTGGCATATAATTTTTATGGGTTTTTTAGGCATGTTCATTATATAATAGAAACAATTCAACGAGACGATCAAGTCAATGTTCGTTTCATTAGAATCGGTAAAGTATAACTTTCATTAAAATGTTTTTAAAAATATAAATTAAAAATAAACATTAAAAAAATTGTTTTTGTTCATTCAATTTTTTTTACTGAAACCATGTTGGGGAGGGCTTTTTTTAGGGGGGGGGGGGGGGGGGCTTGGCCTTATAAACATTTGAGCTCAAACTCCAAGTCTTTAGGTGTAATAGAAGCCGAGATCCCTATATAGGCTCTGATTTTTTTTTTCTCAGTTATGGCCTTATGCTGAGGCATATCGGCCATATAGGCTCTGATAAAACCTGAATATCTTGGAGACGGCATACCCGATTTCCACTGGATTTGGTGACGCAGGGTCCACCTATGGGTTACTATTTCTCTATTGCTATTTTAGTTAAGACGAACCAAATCATATTTTTCATCTTTACTTAAGGTAGCCTTTCGTCGCATATGATAGAAATAAACTACAGATATTGCTGGAAATGCAATCTGGTTGATCCTAAATGAAATATAAGAAAAAAAAAAACGTGGAATTCAGATAGGCCATGTCGCACAGGATCTTACATATCTCTAAAAACTAGTTAAAAAACAAAGTCATTAGAGAAAATATTACAATATAGGAAGAATATAGACCATAATTAAAGAAATAAAATTCAATCTGGTTGGTCCTAAATTAAATATTATAAGAAAAAATGTGGAATTGAGGTAAGCCATTTTGTTACTTGAGTTAGTCGCTACAATGAATGGAGTACTCACTCGTGGGCCATGTCTTCACTCTCAGATTCAATTGTTTTCTCAATCAGTTTTGTCATCTCGTGGACGATGTTGACGAGGCTGGAAGCGGGAAGTTGGGATCTGAAACAGAACAAATACCTATATGAAAACCAGGGTACATCCATTATTAAAAGAAAAGTATTTGGTTTTTCTTTTTTTTAGGGTTCCATAGTTGGAAAACTTTGCAGGGAATTACATGATAATATATTATATTGATGTAGCTATGTTAGTTTGGCGATTAGTGCTACAGGAATTCCGAGATATCACTTAAACAAATTTATTCGAGATATATAACATCACAGATTGTTTTTAGGGCTTTTGTAGAAGGTAATATGGACATATCGAAGAAATAAGTACATTTCTTAACTAAAAAGATCGCATAATAGGCTAGTGGCAGAGTTAGGGACTGCATAGTCGTGTAGTGTGAACAATTCATGATAAATTAATGGGAGAAAGCCTCAAAATTATATATATATATATATATATATATATATATATATATATATATATATATATATATATATATTATACACAGAAGTGGGGGGCCTTTGAGGGCGCCGGTAGCTCAGTGGTATGCGTGCTTGACTTCTGAGCTCAAGAACGTGGGTTCGTAGCCCGACCGAGGCCCTTAGTTTATTTTATCAGGGAGGTAAAATAAACTTAAGCACGCCGTCCTTCGGATGGGACGTTAAGCGATGGTCCCGAGCCTGTACGATGTCAGGTACTCGTTAAAGACCCCTACCCTAGATGAATAAAAATTTAGGGTAGGCAAAATTTAGGACTCCCACAGTAGAGTCGGGCTCATGTCCACCAGAGTGACGAAAGAGCGCTCTGGTAGTAGGCGATATGACCTCGTAGTTAAAGCCCGGGCATGAGTCATAAACCCTAACCCTAACCCACAGAAGTCTCCTCAAGCACTCGAGAAATAATATATAATCAAATGGAAACACGAATAATAAATAAATATTAAACATAAAATAATAAATTAAAAGGATATAAACGTTATAATATCCACTCCCAGATTGATACCTTCTTACATGGCTACATCAGTTCAGCCTATCTCAAGCTATAAAACCACAAACGGAGTTCAATATGTTGACATTTGGAGATTTCAAAAGTAAATATTGATATTACCAAAATTACCCATCTCCGATATTTTTGCAGAAAGATAAATATTTACTGGCTCTTTTTAATAAATAAATAATAACATTAATTACATGATCATGAAGGCTATGATAAGACGCCGTGTTGCCACAATGTAAGAAATGCCTGAATAGGAGGAAATGTTTACAATATATCGATAGTTTTATTATCGAGACTATGTTCTGTTATTTAATAATTTCTTACTAAATTGCATAAAGCAGTTATTTTCTTTTGAAAATGGATTGAGAAAAAAATAAATGAGTTATTAACCAGCTAAGGGCTTTAACTACGAAGTCATATCGCCTACTACCAAGACATAAGCTCGACTCTACTCTGGGAGTCCTATATTTTGCCTATTCAGGTTTAGTTACCTAGAAATGAGGGGTTCTTAACTATACTTTTTTCGCTCGTACTCCCATCTGAAGCAAATCGACAGTTAAGCCTAAAACTCAATATATGACTTACTTTGTGGCTTCTGAATTGTCACACTAAATATATTTTGATACATTGATTACATCGAAAGTTATTGGAAACATTAGATTGACCATCTCCAATATTTTCGAACATGGCTCAAATTAAATATTTTCTAATCAAAACCCCAAAATGGATGGCACAATTTTTTCATAAGGGCGGGTGATATTTCTACTTATGAAACGAAATAGGAAAAAAAGGGTTACCCCATGGAGATGATGTATGATTTTACTTCCCCAATTATACCAAGTATAGGGGAAGTTATGTAATCGGTAAACATTTCGATGCGGAGTTTTCAACGGAATTTCATGTTTTACAACTTCAGGATTCCAAATATGAAAAAAAATGTCTGTAGAGAATGAATGTATCGACACGATTAAATGTGAATCCACAAGCCTCTAACGACAACAACTATTGTCAGCCAAATCCAGCAAATGGAAGGGGGGATTAGGGGAAGGCTTAACATAAAAACCATAATAACTGCCGGTAGAATGAATGTATTGACACGAAATTTTATACGTGTGACCACAACACCATAAGGACGACATTTATTAATTTTCAGCGATATCGGCTAAAGGGAAGGGAGGCAGGAGAGGGGGCTCAATTCAAAAACCCTAATAACTGCCGATGTAATGAATTTATTGATACAAAATTTAGTGTGAGGATACGTAAGTCAACTGTTGAGTATTAGCGAAAAGGGTCTTCTGGTTTTGAAGAAGGGCGAAAATTTAATTCTGGAGAAATACATTGCGGGTGATTCATATACTTTTTTCAACTGAAAGTTAGTATAGACTATTAAAATGAGATATTTTTTAATTTAAGTAGGTATCTGATACTGTTGAAGAAAAATAACAGACTTACTATATAACAGACCAAAGCAACTAATAACACTCACAATAAAATACCTTGGAAAGAAGTAGCTGCAAGTTTTCTTCATATTTTTGATAATGTTACTATCGTAACGTTCTCGAGACGGTCCATGGAGAGAGCGACCAATGAAGATACAATTGGCGTAGTGATCCACAGCTTGTTTGAAATTTCGATCGCTCATTTTAACCCACTTCCGGGAACAATTGTTCAAAAGAGAGCCCCCCTCACCCTGGATAAGATTTTGGATAATGTACAACAAGGTTAGGATTCGAGCGGCCGACAACACCATGGGATAGTTCACGGGTCCCAGTACTTCCAACCCAAACCTGCACCACAATAACCTCTTCGTTCAACGTACATTTGTTTTCAATCCTCTAAAATTGGACACTGGTATAACCTATTTACAATAATTCCAAAAAAATGTAAAGTAATTAAAATAAAATGTAAAGACCAGCTGTGGATATATATATTTTTTATTATATATATATGAGGAGCAAACATTCAAACCATGTTTTCTCCTTCGGATACAATTTTTCAGGAAACAAAACAAACTAATAAATTAAGAAATAACGTGTTTTAGACCCTAATTATCGTTTGTTTAGTTGTATTACTGGTTTCTAGGAAGATTTGTAGGCGTACTTTACCTAATGAACTTGAAATTAATTAGGAAAATGCATTTGAAATTTGGAGAAATCACGTTTTGACCGAACTCAGAGGAGGAAACATGTTTTGAATGTTTCCAATGTGGATAAAACACTTTTTGAATGAGAAAGATTGGAACTCACATATTGTTACTTTAACATTTTTTAATGGAATAAAACTACTTATTAACAGAACAAAACTGATTATGTAATTATAAAATAAAGTTAAAAATTTATAAGTGAAAAATCGTCCCACAATTTCCAGTGCTAACTAATACACCATCTATTATTTCTTCCATTCCTAAATTAATAACTAATAAAAACTTAGGTAAAAGCACACCGCCCTAAAATAAACAAACCAACATAGCACCAAACAAACAATAACATATCCTCTGAAACACTAGAAACACAGGTAATAGCTGGGTCACGTGACCAGTAACAACAAGCTCTCATTGGCTGGCTGGAGGAATCACTGTTTCACTGAAAACTGGCTCTGGAGGAAACACTTTTGGAATAAAACCTGAATTTTCAAAATAGGTTTATAATGGGATAAAACTTGTTTTTGTTGAAAATAATAGTACATTTTTGTACCACTTAATGTTGAGTTCAAAGAAAAATCACTAACTCATTTTTTTTATTTTTTGGAGAAAACACGGTTTGAATGTTTGCTCTTCACATATATATTTTTACTCCTCCAGCTATAGTATGGGGGAAGTTACGTAATCGGTCAGATTAATGTTGAGTTTTCAGGGGAATTATATGTTTACCTACTAACTGTTTCAAAAATGAAAAAAAAAATTTCTGTCTGCGTCTTTGAACACGATAATTCCTTTAGGCTTAACGTAAAAACTCTAATAACTAAATAGAATGAATGTATCGAAACGAAATTTTGTATGTGTACCCAGAACTCATTAAGAACAACACAGATTTTCTGCTAAATCGGCCAAAGGGGAGGGGAGGATTAGGGGAGAGGCTTAACTCAAAAATTATAATAACTGTCGTTGTAATGAATGTATCAACGCAAACTTTCATATGTCAACTTAAAACACTACAAGGACGACACTTATTAATTTTCCGCGGAATCAGTGAGAGAGTGGCGATCAGAGATGAGGGACTCAACTTAAATAACCTAACTATCGATGTAATGGATGTATTGACACAAAAGTGAGTATGAAGTCATTATGTAAGTCAATAAAAAAATTATATCTATGTGTATCTGCGATAACTCTTGCTAGATTGAATATATCGATACGAATTATATGTGTATTCAGAACCTATGGCT